>OY728140.1:1768118376-1769318376 GCA_963277665.1 Viscum album
CCTAATCCCACTTGACATATGCTCAGTGTTGGAAATAAGGGATGGAAAATAATCATTCTCATTACTTATGTGGGTACGATGTATGTATTGTTACATCCCTTTAGAGCTTTGGAAGATGGATTGGGCCTCAAACATACACCTATATATCCTAGTAATTACTGGAATTAGAGTCACTGTAGTTCACTTTATTGGGGATTACACACTGATTTTTTACTTATAATAGTGGCTCACACCATAAGGGTGAAGAAGATTATCCAGTCCTAAAAATATTTTAAAACATGGCTTTCTAGATTACCATATATTCACTGATTTTATACTCAATGTGCATTAATTTCTTTGTTAACTAGTTGTAAGATTCTTCCTAATATGTTCCACGAGAATCACATGATCCAATTGACTTGACCGAGGGACACCATGTATATTGGATGTCATGTCTGACATTCTTTCCATGATCATGGATGACTTATCTGGAGGACATTGAAATACTGAGATGTTTTTATATGGTATCCATCATATGTCCCTAGTGAATATGTCCATAGGTCATCACATGATCATGTTGACTTGTCCTGGTTTCATTATGAATGTTGGATGACACACAAGGAGGACGTCGTGTGAGTCAGTGTTATATGTCTCGGGGGGGTGACCCAGATGAAATGTCTGGAGGGCATCTTGAGACCTAGATTATGTCTCAGGAGAGCATCAAAAGAGCCATTTTACATTCCTATTTTCAATTGTGATACTCGGATGACATACATTGGTGTCTCTATATAAGTTTCCTCACATGTCTGAAGGACATTTCATGGTCTGGATGTTGAGAAAAAAGATCTTCATGAGACTCGGGTGGTGTTCTCATAGGGTATTATGCAACTTTTTTTGATGATTACAAAGTACTTATCAATGATCAAATAGTATATAAAAATAGTTTCATATGATTTGGGAGACATGTGATGTTGTTGATGCATGTCTTGTATGGTTCCCGTGAAGAGTATGAGGACCAACATAGATGTCTTTCTCAAAAGTATCAAATTTTAATTATCTTTTTTCAAAACATTATATTGTGAATGCCATATATTTTTTCATTATTAGATTCTTTTAATTCTCGCATGATCTAGTAGAGGTATGAGATATTTTTAGTCTGTGATGCCATAGGTCCTTCAAATGATCTATAATGGTCACACAAAGTGTCTATTCATGTTTCATGATCGCACAGGTTGTTCCCAAGATTATACATGACGGTAAGATTTTATGATCACAGGATCATTTTCTCCGAGAAATCTTCTCTAGAACCGGTGCGTTTGAATGTGAAAAATCAATTGCATCCTAGAGTCTATCATTTTGTAGATTTTGTGGTAACTGTCCATTTTTTCATTATAGGGTTGGAAATTTATTAGTCTCATCACCCCGGTTGTTCACCACTTTGTGCAGCATATATCATGTGGCTCTAGGCTACAGTCGGTGAAGGGCCTTAGAGTCATCTGTCTTCATGAGTCTCTATCATGGATAGCTCGGAGAGAGTTGCCTAATTTTTAGTGACTAAAAGTCCCTTTATTGGATTATTTATATTTTATGGGGACATGTTGAATTATGTGTATATTCCAAGGGAATTTTATCATGTAGTATTGACATGACCAAGGTTTGTTTTTAGATCATGGTGCCTATCAAAAGGCCTTTATTTGATCTCGTTTGAATTTTTCTGGGTTTTCAATGATATTTGGATTGATTTTCAAGGGGTCTTCGCGAGATCAGGCCTTCTTGATGATGGGTCTTTCAAAACAATTTTGTAGGAAGCCTTAGCATGTCACGTGAGTTTAATGATTGTGATAGGCTCCAGCGTCCTTCCCTTTTTTATTTCCTTTGTTTTATTATGAAATGGTTGGGTGACATTTATGTTTTAATGGCTATTCATAGGGAAAAGTACACTAGTATTTTCTAATGTTTCATCTAACCAATAAGGGTTCTATTGGTGATGTGTGATCATTTTATTGACAATTCTATCCATTTTTTATTATGGAATCAAAGGGGGCATGCAGTCTCTTAGACAGAGCTAAGGCTCTTAACTTGATGTGGATTACATGCGATAGGTATTCTATAAGAAACATATGTCATTTAATTGGGGTATTATGGTTTATTGTGGATCATCGGGGGTGCATCACATGACTTTTACCACCACATGATGGTACTCCATCCTCCTCTTTTTATTTACCTTGCTTTATTTTTTAATTTTTCAGGGTCTCATGAGTTTTATTGTAAGTTTATAGGGAAAATAATCCTCCCAATTTGGGGTTAATCTTGTGATATTTATGACTATAAGAGGCCTCTTTATTTTGGACATGATTTTCCTAATTTTGAATGATTTTTATATGGGATGTTTGAATCCTGTCAGTTGAAAAATTTTGTGTCTTGGTAGAGATTATCTTGCTTCTGCCACATAAGCACTAGTTTTCCAGAGTGGTTCCATGAGATAAAAAGAATCATAGAAAGGATTTGTGTGATACCTTTCAAAAATTACCCATTAAACGTGGAGTCTTAATGTGACCTCATGATGGTCACGTGATCATGCATCCCTTGGAATATGATGAGATCCACATGTCTTGGACACTTGCTCCACTCCTTCTTTTTTGGAAATTATAATACCCATATTCAAGTATTTCATCCGTTGTTCATTTTCTAATTCTCAATTGGTGGGAATTAAGAAATTCCCCCATCAGGAGGGACGTCTATGGGGAGAAGGCTTCAGTTACAATGAAATTAAATGACTACTTGAGTCTTTGTCGTTATTGTGAGACAGTGTCTTGGGAGTCATTTGGTCTATTAAGTGGTGCTTGGTATTCTGAAAAATTGACTAAATATAGGGGATAAAAGAGTATCTTTCTCCACCAGCTACCCATTATCCAGATCACTCTCAATTTTTTGTCGTCCTCTACCCTCGACATAATAATGTTCTAGAAGACTATATCATCAGACCCTTCTATAAGCATTATTCATGATAACTACCATACAAGACCAATTTTTATCAAGTTCTTGTTCAAACCAACTAGAAACATTAATTCATCAATATTAGTAACCTCATCCCTCAGGATATGTGATTGCCTTTGGGGTTCCTACAGGATCTTCTGACTTAATTACATGATCCATTGGCCATCATGGAACTCACGTGACCATGTTAAGGTCATGCGATCACATGTCATCAAGGGGTCATTTGATCTCCTGATGACATAAAGGATTCATGAAACCTATGAGACCTCTAGGGGTTAGCTGATTCCTAAGACCCTTAGGAGATTCACGAATGTATTTGATGATTCATGCGATGTGCAAGATAATGCCACAATTTTATATTTTTTCTTTTAAAAAAAATTATTTCATTTGTATGACATATCCCGCTTACATATTTTAATACGGTTTCTTCTCCTCAACATGGATCCTCATATGTTTATAATCAAATGGAAATGTTTGTTAAAAACCACAATACTGACCCATGATAAAACATTGATTTTGATAACTAGAATTTTAAGAGGTTTCTCTCATACAAACTTTAGGATTATCATTCATGGAACCAACTTACTATATAAGGGTTCATCTTGTTGGATGATGTTACCATTTCCCATTCAAACTATAATCTTCTGTCATATTGGAATTAAACTTCTCTCAACCGCGTTCAAACAAAAAAAATTGGGGACGTCTTGCTGATTTTTACTCGATCCTGGGGTTTTCCCTATAAATAGGAAAACTCCCCCTTAGGTTCAGATGACAGTGATTTCACTCATTAGCCTTCTACACCAAGCTACTCCAGGGGTAAGATGGATATTGAAATCGAATCTATGTCTTGGTGGTAATTTTATATATGAATGGGTGTGGCCATTCTGGGTTAGAAAAAGAGACATAATGTTTTCTGATAGTTTATACATGGGTCATTTTTATGAAGTAATTTGGATCTTTTAATTTATCATATATCACCATCCTTATCTTCTTTAATAAATTTTTATCCATTAGTGTCCTAGAACCAACACTTTAGACACGTCATTTGGTGATGTGGGCATCAGCCTATGGGATATTTATCAGCTGGTTGGGATTCCACCCCTTTGAGAAATGAACACTTTGTTCATCCTAGCCACAGATGTATGGGATGATACCTTGTAGACTCTAATATTTGTGAGATTTATACTTTTCATTGGTAAGGAGAAGTTGATAATGGATATGAATATTCACATGCTTATCTCTTTCAAGGACTGGATCTATATTTTCCTTTGCTTTGGCATATTTTAGACTATTATCATACACCCTCAATGGTTCCCTTACCATAAATATAATGAAAGTTTTGGTTCATAATGGGACATTTTGGACGTCTGAGATTACATCTCATAGGGATATCAATTAATCTTTTTGGTATTTCTAATTTTAATGCAAGATGTATTTATGTCCATGTTTTTGAATAGATGGGTCTTCCCGGCTAGGGATACATGTTGGGGAATCTATGTAAACACACTAGTTAGGGAAGCATGGATAATAGTGAGATAGCATATCAACCTTGTATTGTCAGTCCTTGAACACCATTACTATATCATGCCCGATATTCAACAAGGTGTCACCCCTTGTAGGATTAGTTGACCCTTTTAGTTTTAATTCAGGTTGATAGTAGATCACTTACATTGCTATGACTATTTCAACACTACCAGGATCCTTGATTCCCTATCACGTCCTCCAAATATGAACATATCTATGATCGAGGCTTTGTCACTAATCCATGATGAGGTTAAATACATGTTGAGAAGATCAAACCACTATTATTTCATTCCTTATCATGCACTGATAAGGTTAGTTATTGGAAACGTCAGTGGCTCTATCAATAAAAGGATATACATGATCTCTCTTCGATATAGAGTTATTATATCCATGGTGGATGATTTGATAATATGTTATCCATATTCACCTTATTGGTTTTCATGTCAGTTTGGTTGTACCCAAATGGTCTCCCTCATTCCTTTGGCTACTTTGTGGGGAGAGAAAAACTATGGGATCATCTGTTAGTTTTTTATGATGTCAGCACATAAAGATATTGATACTAAAATCATTATTCTACATAAAAATGCTTTCTCTTTTCTCACTTAGGATTATTCCCAATGTTGTGTAGAAGAATATCTTAATGGAATACTAACCCAACTAGTCCATCATGTAGAAAACCGATTTTCTTTATCAACCCCTTTGTCTATGGATCCCATGGGGTTGATTGATGACATGGGAGAGACATCACTGTAGCTCCCTCTTCCTAAAAATGACCACCCAAATAGTGGATCATAATATTTTTAGGAAATTAGTCCCACTCCATAGGCTATAGTTGACACACCTATTCCAATGGCCATAAAGGCTCAGATGTAGTGGGGAATGATCTGGCAGTAGATTCATACCCAGGTTACTAAGACTACACTAGAAAATGCTTATGATCAAAACGTGAATCTTTTCATGTTTTTGGGTCACATTGGGGAGGATGGAACTGATTACCAACAAATTCATGAAATTTTTAATAAAATCACCTTGACTAATTGAGATTTGACCACCAATGAGAGGGTCATGCATGATCTAGACGGTGAACCTCCCCTTATTGAGCATATGATTGGGGACCTGGGGAATTGGAGTAGAGTCGTTAGTTCATATCCAATATACAAGATTAGATGGATAAATGGACCATAGAAATATATAGTCATGATGAAATCATATCCTTCTTGAGGTATGATCTATCATCATTATCCGCTTTACTGGAAACTACTCAAAATGGTTTGATGAGCTCACTACTTTATCTAAAACACTCATTCCCTAGGTAGAAGAAGAGCAGGTGAGGTGATAGATACTCCAATGTTCAATTGACACATCTCGCTAGAATATTTTCAACCTAACCTCCTAGGCGGATCAAATAATTTTTCTGTAATTTGATCGTTGATATGTACCCTGACCATTTTTTTATTAATAGACTTGGAGAGAATCGGAATGTGGAGATTCCTCATATGGAATGGTATCAATTTATAGACTTGATGAAATATATATGAGTTATCATGTTTCCATTAATTCATGATGTGCATGAATTTCATTCTTCTTTGATCTAATAATATGTGAATCATCAACTCTTCCCATCCTTCTCACAATATTGAGTAAACACAGTTCCATGTATTTTTAGTATTGAAATTAAAATATTTTATTCTTGATAAATTCTTCTAAATTCCCACAAACAAGATATTCATTACAAGTATATCTTCTCTAGATATAATAAAATTACATGTTTAATGTAAAACGTTGGGTTGAATACGCATCAAAGAGGGAGAGTGCTCATTATTTTTTGAATCTGATAGGCTTGAAGAGCGTAGCATGGTTTTACCATTGTTATGTGAAGGTCTTTTCATGCTCTCCCATTATTTTAGGTCAAATAATTTTTTTGTTGTAGTTTATAGCCGTTTAGAATAGACCTTCTATAATTGTTGTTTAGGGTAATTAACTTAAACCTCCAATTTCTTTAGTTAAAGGTATATTATCTTAGACAAGACATTTCATTAGCTTAGGGTATTATAGTGGAAACTGGTATTTCTTTAGATTATTCTATTTTTTCTCAAACATAATATTTATTTATTTTATGGTATCTTAGCTCCAAATTGATATTTCTTTAGTTTATATTAATTTATACTACACTTGATATTGCTTCAGTTTAGGGTATTTCAGTTCATACATTATGTTAGTGATCATCTTATATGCTACAGACATTCCAGGAGTGACCTAAAACACTCTGGGGTGTTTAGCTCTGCCATAGTGTTTCTAAAGCTCACAAGGATCAAAAATATCTTTTTTTAGAGTGATGAAATCAGTTAATGACTAGAGGCACATCTTCAATACCATATGTATGCATTCATTGTCAATAAAATAGTCTCTCATTGTAGGGTATATTTTATATGGGTTATGGAAGATTTATGGAGGTAATATCTATTTTAGGGTAAAATACTAGGGATTCTAGTTCCTCTTTGATAGTTTTAATATGGGTGTTGTAATTCATAACCCATAAGTTTGAGTGATGAATATGAGGTTGGTTAGATATGTCATTTATATCCCATGACATCCTAAGATGTTAGGTTCCACTGTAGTTTTTCTATGTCTCACAAGGATTTAAGCTCCATTCTAAAATGGATGAGATGATTTAGTTGGTGGGTCCAGGTGATTATGTGTTGGTATAATCCTCAAGAAAAATATTATCTCTACTCTTTTTCTGGGGCCATGAAATATTCAAGAAGACTCAAACATTAATATGATGAAGATGGGTATGGTGGAAGGCTATCTAGGAAGGTTTCTATCACCCTATGTCATTCCATATCTTGAATTATGAATCTTGATCCCTACATCGTATGGTTTTGAACCTAGATATGTGGGACATCAATGTTTTTGGAATAGAGTGTCGCATTACAATCAGGATAATGTGTACAAAACATAGTGACATAACATTGAAGATATCGAATCTTCTTGGAATGTTTGGTATAGAAACTGTATGTCACAGTACAAAGTGCTTGGATCTGGAGGACTAATATGGGATAGTTATATTTGGAGTATTTCATACACACTAAGGTTTTGAAATTCTAGTCAAGTGATGTCATGGCTCATAAGGATTGGAATAACCTTCTTGCAGAGTGATTCATTTGGTTGATGAATGTAGGAGTATATGCATGTGCTATATGAATACATGAATAGTCAAGCTAAGGGTCCATTGAATTCAAATATCATTTCCAAGGGCTGTGGAAGGTTTATGGTGATATGAGGAATCCCAAATCATCTAGTTTTATTTGTGTAATGTGTAATATCTAATCATTGTTTGATCACACTAAAAGTAGTGTTACCACCTAGAGAACATAATCTTGTGATGTGGAGATTTGAAAATTTATTTCTCCAAATTTTTCATAATCCAGGGGTTCTAGAAAGAAAATATTGGATATTAATAGGATTTTATAGTATTACCTATGGTATTTATACCTCATGTATTTATGCCCTAATTTTATCCTAGTCTCTGAACATGAATAGCATAGCGAGAAAATACTTTACATTATCTCAGGCTTCCCTTTGCAGGTTTTTAACCTAAAAAATTTGGTGTCTCCTTCTCTACCAGTTTTAGTTCATTTGATTTGGACCATTATAGGATATAGTTTAAGGTGGCACATTTTTGACCAATGTGCAGGAAATTTAAGGTCATGACACACATAGACCTATATGAGGGATGATATGCAAGACACTAATTAGGATACCTTGGGTTTTGGGTACTCAATAATCCTTCTATGTATGCGATGGAAATACTATAAATCATGGATTGAGGATCTCAAGTAATGAATAGTGGTATGAGACAATCATTTTGAGAGTGTTTCATATCACACTGATGTGTTAGGTTCTACCATAATGATGACAGGGCTCACAAGGATTGGAATGTCCATTTTTTAGAATGGCCCATTTTGTTGACAACCAAAGTTGAAATAGAAGGATCCATATGAGTACATTTATAGTCAAGTAAATGTTCCCTCGAAGCCAGTTATATTTTCAAAGATCCATGAATGATTTTTGGAATCTTAAGGTACCCATGGCATGAAGTATGATTTGTGGATTGAGATGCTTGAAGGATGGTGGAATAACCTCATACTCTGGTCGACATGGTCAAGTCTCTTATGATCCTTTGATGATGGATGGTGGTGGATGTTTGTCTACACAATTTATTATCAAGTATCAGGAATGTATTTTCTTTTTATATTTTAAATTGATGCATTAGGGATGTTTTTTATGTATTTTATTGTTGTGCGGTAAGGATCATTTCTGCACAGATTAATTTCATTTTGTAAGGATGTAAGATTATTGACATGAAAAGGTAATGTTGTGGTTGGTCCCATCAAATAAATTGGGGGTTATTATGTATCTCAAAATTTTAGTAATCAAGAAACATGTATTTCATATGAAGGATATCTATGTAGGTCTGACAGATATATAGAGAGGGGGAATTTTTATATTTTATTATTATGACTGGACCTGTATTTTGATATTTGGGAATCTCTACATATCTTATAAGGATTGGAATTAATTCTGATGTAGTTATTTAATTGAAATCTCTTTTTTGGGTCTAATCCATATGCAGAGGTGGAAATTGTTTATGATTGTTGTTTTTCTTTGGAATAATATTATAGATTTATGTGTCACTATGTATCCTATGATGATTAGAATTAAGCCACACATAGTTCTTGAATGGTGGTTCGGTAAGATACCAACACCAAAATAAAGTGGTCTTCTCTAATGAGGTCTACAATAATATCTAGTTTTAAGTCTTGTTAGGGACATCAAACATGATATTCAATTTCATGCTATAAGAGAGCATGGTATGTATTTTACAGTCTTTCATTTGTGACCATGATTAACCAATTGTGGGCCTTCATTATTTGTGTAGGGAATCACTTATCAAATTTCATAACCACATGTTATCAACGCTCTTTGTGAGATACGATAAATAATAAGGGGTTCTCCTACTACGTGGTGGAAATTAAGTAGGATGGGGGTATTTCATCATGTGGTGGTTGCACCATGGTATAAGGTCAAGGAGTACCTATGTATCTCATTGAAAATGTGAATAAGTCCATAAATAGTTCTAGAGGATCCATGAAGTAAAATGTCATGGAGAAAGGACATCTTCCCGTCAGTTTTAACACATGTAGTAAGGAAATGTGGGACTTGACGTGAAAGAGGATGGATGTTGTAGCTAGACCCAAGAATCAAGGCCTAGGAATCACTACATATATGTGATGACATGAATCAAGCCACACATATCTCTTCAATACTATGAAGTATAATATCATGTGTCAAAGACATTTGTTAACCTATTGTGAAGAGGAGGTAAGACTATGGATGTATGCAGTTTTAGGTCATACAGTAAGGATGTCTTCCCTAAAATATAATGTTTTTTGGTAAGGACCAAATCCATAAAGTTGATCTCCATGTGGTGAGGATGAAAAACGTCATATAATTTAAATTCTTTTTTTAGGACTTGATGTGATTTATAGTTTATTGTCTTATTGTAGGGGCGAATCAATATATTTTAACATTTCAATGTCATTATATAGTTTTGGGTACTATAATGATATGGATTTCCTAGTGAATGATAGTTATTCAATGTATTTTGTGAGAAGTCTCACATTGGGGGGGGTTATAACTCACTCTTCACCCATTGTGTCCATTGAGTAAGCTCTATTGTGGTAAATATTATGTATAATGTAGGGACCTTCCCATTTGGGTTCCATCAAAGGAAGATTTATCCCTCGTATCATTGGGGTTTTGAGATCCACCAACAATTCTACATTGTGGAATGAATAAAGGAGAGAATTTTTATTTAAGGCTCTTGTGATTGGATTCTATTTTATATCTACATTTTGTAGTGTATGTAACCTCCTCTCATTAAGCCACTCCAATTCATCCATTCACTTCAGAAATTTCTCATAATCTGATAATTTTCCAAAAAAATAGTTGTTTTAATGGAAGGTAGATGGACTTATATAGGTAACACCTCATCAGTCTTGTTTTCCAATGGCTATAGTGTTTTTTGGGTAGTAGTTCTTGTGGTAGTATTGTAGGCCCATGTAACAAGAAGAATCTTGTACAGCCAAAATTTATTTTCCTTATTCACAATCTTCTGTATTATATTTGATAGAGTCTTATTGAAGGCCTCTATCTGTGCATTTTCAGTTTCATGATAGCGAGATGAGTTATTAGTCTCAATATTTTAGTCCTGGAAAAGTTTATTCGATTTTGAAGAATATATGTCGATGTTGTTGTTCATCAATATTGTGTGATGGACCCCCAAGCTAGTGATGATATGGGATTTTATGAAGATAATGGTGTTATTCATATATAAATATTTGAGGTGTCTAGTCTTATTCTATTTGGATAAGAATTCAGTAGTAGTAAGGATATATTTGAACTGCTTAGTCATGGTTGGAGGATATGGTTCACAACATCAATTCCCCAAATGTAAAATGGCTATGAATAGTTAGCTATATGTAGTTATTCTGGGGGTTTTTGGATGAAGTTTTAATGGATCTAGAATGATGTAAATTTCATAGTGAATTCCATATAGTCTATTATCACAGTTTTCTGGTAATATCCCAACCTATTTATTTGGTGGGAGAGACTCGTTCTAAATTGATGGTTGTCGTAGATTCCTGTATGGACTTCTTTCATGATGGTCAGAATCTCTCCTTTTTCTATGCGTCTAGGATGGATTCCATTAAATCCATACTTTTATAAGGCCCTCAGCTCATTTGGGCCACTCTTCTTGTTAAAGTTCACTACACTAAAATGAATTTATTAACATCTAAATTTATCTGTCGGAAGAGTCCCATTTTAGAGATAACTGGTTATAGGCACCATCTATCTATGTTTTAATGTCATATCGTCATACTATGGGGTGATACATACCTGATTTATTTATTCCATATCTCAAATTATGATTGATGAGACCATTCATCAATTTTTGATATAGAAGATGGATTCATCTAGATCAGTGTCACCTAGGACTGTGGCTGCATTAGATAATGTTTCAGAATAATATTTTTGTGATCATGTAATATGATGAAATGTATCTAAAAAAGTAACTTTATCATTAGTCCCCTTACATGGCCAATGAGAGGGTATAGTTCTTCCTTTCTGATGGAATATTCATTTTTGACCTTCTTTATCAGTAGTTCTAAATCACCTTTAATAATTTTGTAGGTTATATGTAGTTTTATGGCTAGTTCCAACCTAGTAATGATATCTTATTAATATTACTCATTATTTTTGTAGCCTTCAGATGGTGAGAAATAGTAGGAAAATACTTCTTTTTATGTAGATACAAATACAATCCCTTAGAAAACCCTATTGAATATTGAGTGTTCTATCCTCTAACCAACAGGACCATAGGAAGTGCCATAAAAATATATATCCCATGTCTAAGGAGCATCAAGTGAATATTAGACCACCTAATCAGGAATCTCTATATCCATAGATGTATTTTCAAATGAAAAATGAGTTTTAAGTATATCAACCAAGGATTTCCCCCTCACTGACTTCTGTTACATGAACATAATTTTGTATTATTGTAGAATGACATCCCATTGGGCCAAATGCCCAGTCAACATAGTAAAACCAATGATATACTTGAGAGGGTCTATATGAGAGACCATATTCACATCATGGGGATACAAGTAATGCCTTTTATTTTTCACTACAAAGATGAGTGAGCAATAGTTTTTATTCACATCAGAGAATTAGATCTCAGTACCTATCATAGTTTGGTTGAGGTAGTAGAGACTTTTCTCTCTCTATGAATCATTTTTTTCTACAAGGAGGGCACCGAGTGAAAATTCCATGGTGGTCACATATAATTTGAGTGTCCTCCCTTCCTCCATAGGCATCAATACCTATGGGTGAAGGAGATACTACTTTTGACTTTCAAAGGCTTTTTTCAAGTCCTCACCCAATAGATAGGTGATTCCCGTCTTCATTAGTATAGTAATTGAGATAGATTTTCCATCTTGGTTGGAAATGAAACACTAAATGTAATAAAGGTCCCCTTGGATCCCACTCAAATTTTTTATATTTTAGGGGTTCACATTTATATAATATTGTTATTCTTCCCTGGGTTGACCACGATGCCATGGTGGCATACAAAAAAAAGGGATCTTTTCTAATGATACCCCAATAGAACATTTTAATAGAATCATCTTTAGATTCTATTTTGACTATTTTTTAAGACATTTTAGATATCCTTTAAATGATTAATTCATTATCAAGATTCGACAACAAGGTCATTGACATAACATTTGACTATCTTTACCTAAAAGATATTAAAGGTATGATGCATGATGTGTTTTTTATGGGGCACTAGGATTATTTAAGACAAAGGGAATGCTCAGATAGTAGAAAATTCTTTTTTCCCACTCTAATAGTTGGGGCTTATTCATCTTCGAGCACCATCATTATTTGATTGTATCATGAGTACCTATCCATGAAAGAAAATGTAATGTAATCTAGAAATTACATCGATCAAGTGTTAATTGGTTGGAAATGGTAAGTCACCCTTTGGAAAATTTCATTTAAGGTATCTATAATTGAGTTAGACCCTAATCTATCCATTATTTATCTTGATATGGATGATGTTGGAAATTTTTATTGGGTATTTCACTTCCAATACAAAGTTATATTTTATCAACGTTTTGAACTCCTTCTCTATATTGTTGGAATGGGAGGGGTGAATCCTTCTTTTCACCTTCTTGGAGCCTTGATTATCGTCTTTTAGTATGAGATGGTGCATAACCACATCTAGTTTTAGTCTGGGAATTTATCTAATGTTTCAATAAAATACCTATCAGTGTTTCTTTATAAATTCAATATACATATTTTTCTCTTTTAGAGGCATGGTGGCACTAATCAGTGTAGGTCACAGTTCTTCTTATGTTCCCATATTTATCTGCTAATCTCATCGATGGTGGTGGATACACATTCCTCGAATGTATTATAAGATTCCCTAAGGTAATCCTATTCATCTTCCATTTCTGAGTTTACAAAGATATCTCTAGATTAATACAACCATATGCGGGATTATCTATGACCCTTGGGGTGAGAGAGATCATGAGAAGATACATTCTCATCCCATATTACCTAATTCATTATAGAGAGATACCAGAGTTGATTATATTTTTCATTGTCCTATGGGGTATAAGGGGATTAGAAGACTTGGGTAACGTTTTTCACCTTGAACCGATTTACAAGGAACACATAGTCACTTGGGAGCATACTCAGTGGCATTCCCCACGTCATTGAGGGATTAAACCTATATAAATGTAAAATTTTATTGGGTATAAGCCTATGTTTTTATATAAATATTCTTTTGAATCTATTTCTACACATGTTTGGAAGTGGGAATTATCACCATGAAATATTCTAACCATTCTTCCTATGGGGTATTTCAAACACTGGTCGAATGTTGAAGGTACCACCTAGAGGATATGGAGATTGGTCCTTCCAAGAAAGAAATTGTATGTGGTGTGTCAATAGATAACCATAAAATCAGCATCATATATGAGATCCCAAAGCTGTTCTTTGATTTTAATCTTCCCAATATGCCTTTTCTCATGATTCTCATAGACTTAAATCGGCTGCTTTGGGGGAGACAAGTCCCCTTAGAAATATCCCAAGCATTAAAGCGTTCAAACTAGTATAATATTTATCTCATAATCATTATCAATAAGATCCATTTGGAGATTGACATTATTGAGTCTGATCGATATAGATAGGGGAATGATGTTCCCCTAGATTACCTCTTTTTAATCTTGGTCAGTGAAGGAGATAGACACATTGAATTTTACTATCACGGTCTCCACTCGATAAACCTCGGCTGCAATGAATTCTATATTGAATTCATATGGGCTCTAGAGGGTTTATATAAGTTCCACAATAGGTTATTTTGAAATATAGATTTCATCGAGGATTGAGAGTTTGACTAGAATAACAGCCAGCTATTACATAATGTCATATTTTTGTTCCAAAGGTTTGCACTTCAGGATGTGAGGTTACTCCTAGACTTGTAGCTCAATAGATGATGTATTTGAGATGAATGGGCTAGGAGATAGTGCAGAAGTCAAGGTAGCATCTACTACCAGTGTTGTGGGTAATTGAATTCCTCCCTATTGTATGGGATGATCTAATAATCAAGCCCCCGCTAAGTGGTCATGTAAGACAATTGGATTCAGGTGATCGATTGAGGGCTCTGGGGAACCTCTCTGCCTCTTCTGGGACTTATAGAGAACATTTACATTATTTATGGTACTATATATTTTATCTATAAGGACATGACTAGAATATTAAGTCATACCACATTTTTTCTATACCTTAAAATTATGGCTCTAGCATATATAGCCTCCCATTCCACGATTATGTAAGAGAACCTCATATTCGGGGGCATATTCAACATCATAGAAGGGATATACCATGTATATCATATTGACAGAACAAAATAAGTGATTCTTTTCAGATTAGGATTCTATTTGGTGGGATGGTTCTCGATTTTAGGCTATTTTGGGGAATAAATCCATAAGAATCAGGGCTTGTGTTGAAGCATAATATGAATCTTCCTATTTTTTTCTTCCTACATTGAAAGGTCATGCCCACATTTGGGGTCATATTTGAAGTCACCTACTAGAGTGGTGGATCTATTGGTGTACTACATATATGTGCTTTTGGGGTGGCATGTTCTCACCCTATTATTTTTCGATTCATCCACTTGTTGAACATCTACTCAAGTCTGGAAGGAGTTTTCAAGCAATCACCTTCTTCTTCTGAATGGAAATGGTTATAAAGGACACCTACTCTGATGATTTACCTAAACAAATCTATCCAAAGTTGATCATTCCCCAATGGATATCATTAAAGATGAAGAAGTCATGGATATTATGGCATAACCTTCTTTGGAAGGGGTTGTAATCTGGATAGTCTGTGTGGTTGACCTCATCAGGTTTCCTAGGATACAGTAGAAAGAGATGGTTATTTTTCATGGAAGCCAATAAATAATTGGGGATTTTTTAATTTCAAAATGAGTATGATGTATTCATCCATTCCTAAAATCTCAGGAAACAATTGTTTCTCAATGCTTCCGGTCGAGGGATATTTTGTGGTTCTCACCGCTTAAAAGGAGGTGTTGGGAAATTTGGTACCTACATGGGAGTATGGATTGGTACTGCAACTTGTCTGAGAGTGACAACTCAAGCTTCTTCTTTTCCAGTCCTTTTCCCCTACAATTTTGGAATGAGTTGAATTTTGGATCATGTTATATGGATGTATTCTTCAATACATTGTTCCATTTTAGTGAACTCATAGAACCCTCCTGGATTCTTAATTGGGATCATAGGTGCCAAAAACTCAACCTGATGATTTTTATCATAGATTTATAGTAGTTTAACAAATGAAATAAGAATGTTGAGTGAATTGTATAAACCTTTCCACCTACAAATGAATTCAGAAAGCTTCCCATTCTCGCATTGTTTGAAGTTCATCAGTTCGACGATCATCGTTTTCCTCCGCATATAGATGAATTGAAAAATGAATTGATGGTGAAAATATTTCCTTCTAAAAACAAAAATTTCTTCCTGGCTATTATACTATAAAAATGTTGACCTTATCAAATTTTGAATTAAATACCTCATATTTGTTGCCTCTTATTGATTTGGAGTGTCTATCATTATCCCTCATCAGTATACAAATTGCGCAAGATGTGGTTTAAGGTCACCTACACCATCAAAAGTAGAAAAGAAATGATTTTTTAAATTCGGTGGGGGTAGAGTGTCATCCAACTATTTGAGAGGTAACTTTCTCTATAGATATATAGGTTCACATAACCCTTTTGAATCTTCAATTAGAGTAAATAGGGACTCAATGATGTTGAGAGTCTTTAAGGGAATTACCATTTGAGATGCATCTTATCTACATAGAGTGGTTGGGGGTTGATGAGGTGGCCCAATTTTCATCTCCTATAGATTCTCTATTCATCATAATACTAAATAATTACATTATTGTGGGAGAGGTTGTTGCTGCAAAGGAGAGAAGTCACGATCATTTTTGACATCCTCATTTATGTAGACTAGATGCCTATATTTGATATTATAATAATGCTCATATAACACTATTGTTTGTGGATCATCTATAGGATATAGAATAGTCCTCCCTTCTTGAAGAATATTATTAAGGGTAATACTTCACTGGAGTATATCCTTGATGAGTTGTCTAAGAGTTTTTATCTCACTCTCATATTACGACAATATTTCCTTTATGTTGGTGGTTGATTGTGTTGTAGTCATATCCTTCCATTTTCCATTAGAAGTGTTCCACCAAATAGGTCGAAACTCTTTATTTAGTGGTTCTATATTATGGATCTTTCTCTAGTTCTGAGTACGTGCAGCCTCAGTTGGGGCATACCAATCACCCTCCTCTCGGTGTATATTTTCCATGTTGTCTTCCTCAAAGTTTTTGTCTTAATCAAAATATATCTTGATGAATTTGACCATATTAAAAAAATTTATCGAGAAATGGTTGTTTATTCATTATTTTCAATGCAATGGGTTGATTCTTCATATCTTCCCTTAGGGTCTTTATTCAAATGATTGGCAACATTTGGCAATTTTTTATTATAGCCCCAGTGGGGTATGATCATATATGTTATACTCACCTCCCATATTGGTTTATAAATAAATAAATTTAGGAAGATTCCTATCATGATAATCAACTGGGCATCGACCAGCATTGGTTTTTCTTATGATGGGTAGAACAAGTGGGATGATAACTATTGATTTTTTCCACCCATCATTGAGAATAAAAATTCTCTCTATGGTGACTGTGTTGATAAAAATTCCCTTATCCATGTGGGATGGGTGTGGTTTGTTGGTGAAATTATAATTAATTTGACCTATTGTCAAGGTTCAATTAATTTTATTCATTGATTTGATGATTCCTAGGATGGATATGAATATATAAATTCCCCCATCCTAATGGCATGGGATTTAACTAGAATAGCCATTGATTTCCCTGAAACACTAAGTTAATGCTAAACCTAGTGAAGGTGATTGAGGCATAAATTATCCCAACCCATTCTGATGGTTTTTTTGGAGCTACTACTAATGTATCCAAAATCCTGTAAAGAATTTATAATCTGAATGGTGGAGATGATAGTAGATATTACCCCAAAATGGTGTATTGCGTTTTCTCCTCGATATCTGGTAGGGAAAATTCTACTACGATATGATTGATGTAGTGAAGATATGATCACCTGGGAGTAGGGTCTGATGGAATACCATGAATGTAATCATTATTTATGGGAAGTTGTCTAGTTGATCACAACCTCAGTCTATGTGTCTAAAATACAACATTATTATATAGAGGGGCCTAGTTTGAAGTCCTATTTTCTATCCTCTCCCCCCCTCATGATGTTTGGGAATTGTTGAAGTGGGGTAATTTTGTTGTAGTAACCAACTATCCCAACTATTTCACGATTCCATGATTTCATTGGAGGCTAAGAAATTATAATAAAGCATATATAATGGTTTTTACTCTACTAGTGGTGCGAAAAACTGTAATAATTCATACCCTCTTCATCCTATAATATATATTCAAAACGTGGCTTCATAGATCAGCTACTAAAGAGTTTTGATGTAGTGGTAGCAAGAGTTTTGTAGAATTTCATTGCCATTTTCTATTTTTGGATCCCAATACATGGAGATACCAACCATGTAAAGCTGACAACATATTATATTGATGGTCTAAAGGTGACCCTAATATCCAAGATAAAGGAGATGTTGGTACATTAGTCACTAATGAGTATCCAACATATTCTGGCATTGATAAGTCTTCCAATCCATTTTTAACTCATCTAGGATCTCATAGTCATAACTGACGATGGGTCATAACATGATGAGGAAGTTGTTATTGGAAAACTCTCTTCATATGTTAATGTCAACCTTCTATTCATCAAACATACATGCCTCTACCTAGTCAAATCTTAGATGATAATTCTAATGTTCTCCTATTGACTGTTTTGGAGTGGTACTAAATGTTGATGTGGGACTATATGTGGTTGACCTTTATATTTTGAGAACCCCTCTATATGAAGGCTTCAGAGCTTTGAACACCTATTTATACAAATATTTACATTATTCGAACACCTCTATATATGAATGTGTTGGGGTAAGGAGGGGGGTTCTTCATGGGAGAAAACATTGTGGCGATGTTGACCATAGTGTATTTCAAGAGTTGAGTCCCAATTATCCATTTAAACCCTACCATTAGAAGGACTATCATGTAAATGGTCATGTTTTTATTTAGTGGAACAGTTGATGAACCATTGTGGTGATGAGATGGTGTTTCAAAAAACCTCAATGACACTAGATTTTAAAAAAAATTGGGATATGTTTCATAATCTTCATCATGGATGGAATAAGTAGACCGGCCTTTTGGAATGGTGTAGGGATATAAGCATGAAGTAAGATAGATTCTGGAAATTTCTTATAATCATATTGTGCTGAAAGAATCTGATCCCTCTACTAAGAAGCTTCTAGAATATTTTGATGAACTGTATTATTATGGAAAGGAATATAAGCCTGTCTTGAGGCTTGTGTCATTCTTATTTGGTGAGGCTTGGTCTGGATGGGAGTATGAGCATGATCTTGAGCCTTTGAAATATACTGCTATTCTCTCTTGGTAAGAGTATGAGCCAACCATGATAAATCTTCCACTCTCACATGGTGATCCTTAGTTAGAGAAAGAATATGATCCTGGTCTAGATATGAATTCCCATAAGAACATGTCGATTGATATCTGGAATTGAAGAGGGAATATGAACCTCCTCCTATATTTACATGAAATAATGCCGGTGAAATCATTCTTCGGTGGAAGTAGAAATATGCTCTTGGGTTCTGTGATCAATAGGAATATGTTTCAAAGAAACAGTAGTAGTAATATGATGGTTTCATGAGTCTTGTGACATTACCACATGGTATGCCCCATCAAGAATTCTGGTATATGCCTGATCCTAGGCCATTGGAGTATGTCATTAAATTCTTCAAGAGGAATATGAGCCTTTCCTGAGGTGTGTGCCCCTCTCTCTTAATGTGACACATCCAAAATGATAGTATGATCCTGATCCTAGGCCATTGTAATATCCCACTATACTTCTTTCAAAATCATGTTCCCCTATCTCGAGGCATGTTTCTCTCTCACATAGTGAGTCCCAATTTTAACAAAAATATGATCTTGGTCGGATGCCTCATCCTTTATCAGAATATACCAATAATCCTCCTTGATGGGAGAAAGAATGTGTGCTTTCTCTATCGTAAACACTGGTTTTCGATGATCAGAGAGTTATGATATCCTAACTGTAAGTATAGTAATATGTTCCAATCACTTTATCCGTAATAGTTTAAAAATATGATGATAGAGTTCTTCAACTATTTTTAAAATATATTGTCAATTTATAAAAGTGTGTGTAGGGATATATGACTTTATATTTTATATCTCCACTATGTATGGAATACATAATTGATTGAAGTGAGGATATGTTCCAACTTCCATCCCCCTTCCAAAACTGTAATATATCAACTGACATAATGAACATGTGTAGTGATATGTGCCTTCCCCATGGATAATGTGGGAATATTACTTTATAATTATTCTAAGTGAGTAGGGATGTGTTCCTACATTCTAGATACTTTCAAAATATGCCAACAGGTATCATAAGTCGGAGGGGTGTATGATCCCACCCCTAGATAGCCTTCACCTTCCACACCCGATGATCCTTCTTTGTTTCCCATGCATGGTCATATAATGCATTAGTGTGTCAGATGGTACCCTCAGTAAGTGACTAGTGGGTACTGATGGGATGATTCTAGTGATGGTGGTCTATAGATACCCTCCTTAATAGCTCTCAAACCAGATGGGAGATATATTTGGATTCCCAGTCCACATTAATGAGGTATTGAATGTGGTAGTTATCTGGTTCTAGTGATAATCTCCTAAAGAATATGGTCCTGGAAACTAGGGCCACGAGTTTAGCTGCATCTTTCTATGGGCGATGCAGAATTTTCATTTCTTCTTGGAGAACCTTGTGGTCTATTTTCATGGTTGGGGTTATAACATGTTTATGGTACTCATGGATCATCATGTTCACCACTTGACATTGGGTTGACATGCAAGTGATATTTTTTTTGAATCACATGGGTTTTTTCCATTGGATGTTTACCAAAGAAATCACTAGGTAAAGAAGATATTATCTTTGTCCTAGATGCTATTAATGAGAGAAATATCTATAGTCATGAAGACATCAAGGAACAAGGTTAATGGTTAATAAAATATCATATTCATGGGGTGCTCAATTAGATATTAATGGTTAATAATTTTGTCCTCTTATTCTTGATCCATCCAATATGCTCCCTTGGACTTTTCAATGTAAGGATTGACTTATTTCATGTGAACCCTAGTTATAGAGGATTGGTTTTATGATCACACCGGTCTTACTACTTTGTTTATGTATGAAAAACAAAGTGGCATGAAGTATGATTAACCAACCGTTTTTCTATTGGAGAAATTCACAGCGGTTTTACCATTTTTGTTTGTGTATATTGGGAAAATAAAATGGTCTGAATTATTATAACCTAATCATTTTTTACATGACAGTTTCATATCAGGTTCACCATTTCTGTTTTGACGCAGAATGGGAAACTATGGTATGCATTTTGTTTGGTCTGATAATTGATTATTGTGGGTTCATTACTTTAAAAATTATTAACATCAGAATTAAATTTTCATTATTAATGGAAACTCCCAATGGTTTCACATCTATAACTAGGTATGGGCCTGATTTCCAATTTTAGATGGTTAATTAGGGTTTCGCGGCTAGTGATGCTTAGGGACTCACATTGGTTAATAGGATAGGAGTATGGGCTCATCACACCCTTTTGGATGGGATTTCTACATACTCTAGGACTATATTATAGATCTAATATATGTTCTAGAATCTCTTCATATCCCTAATATGGGTCCATTTACCCTATCAAAACAATTACATGTTAAATATCATTTGTTCACAAAAGAAAAGGGGATATCATTATTTAATCCATATGTATGTATCCAATGTTCTTCATCTATTTTTGGGTAATGAATAGATGATTTATATGCTGAATTCATACAACCAAATACTTCATAATTTTCTTTCATATAGGGAGATGGTTAATCTTCCAAGGAGGGGATATAGCCATTATGAGGCATCCTATGTATCTTAGTTATTTTAGGAATGAAACCCATGTATTTTATTAATCATCTGTAGTTTAACATTATGCGTAGAGGAAATATGTGTGGGTGGTATGGGGATGAATATTTGTGCTCATGTCTCAAAGAGATGTCCTGCATATCCTCGTTATGGATGGAATGAGTGTTGTCATAGTTTGATCACGCCCTTGGGACTAGCCCTGAGGTAAATGTATTGATATATGGAGGCTTATATCATGGTACCCATAAGGGAATACTTGTTGAGACTGCCCCAGTTGGTGGAGATTCATGATTCTTATGAGGGGTTCATTATCATTCCATTAGCCTGTATGGGCTATGCAAGGTGGGGTAAGTAAGGGATAGAGACTGACCAGCCTTATTCCATGTGGATGTGGGACTTATGCACTTGGATGACCCTTGAGGTGTCGTAATATGGTTCTTGAGCCTTAGGAAGGTATCATACTTATCCTGATTATATAAGGAATTGGGTTTACCATAGATCAGGGGTTTTCTTTTTCCACTAATGGATGAGGCAAGATATTCCACCCATTGAAATGATTGGGTCCCGATGGTAGAAATATCCAATATATGGCAGGGCTTACACTGATGTAAAAACCCATTTGATCTCGGGATTAAACATAAGAAGGTGTCATATGTATCCTCGTTATTCCAGGAACTGGATTCCTCAAAGTTCATTTATTTTCTCAGTCCATTGTGGGTTAAGGTAAGATAATCATATCATTGGAAGGATTGGGTTTCGATTGTTTAAATTTCATATAAATGTCAGGGATTACACAAAGGTGGACATCGGTTTTGTCTTGGGATCATAACTTTATTATACATCCTACATAACTAGGTTATGTCAGTAATTAGAGTCACCATAGTTTGGTGGTTTTCATAGTCTGTTTAAGGATAAGGTAAGGAAATCTATCTAAGGTAAATGATTGAGTTCTGATGGTGGAAATTTTGGAGACATTTTTGGGATTACACCAATGTGGATGCCCATTTGTGCTTGGTATCATACATTAATAAGGTTTCATATGTATCCTATTCATGGAAGGAATCATAATCCTCATAGATCAATGAATTTGGGCTTATACATTTGGGTTTCCATTTTCCTCGTAGAGTATTATGGTGAAAATGAAATGATCATTCTAGCTCCATTTTCCCATATAATCTAATCTAAATATGGGAAACAAGGGATGGAAAATAATATTCATCATTACATATGTCTGTGAGAATTATGTATCGAGATAGTCCTTTGGAGGTTTGGTATTAGGATTGAGCCTCAAAGAGGTGTCCTATGTATCTTGGTTATTGCAAGAATCTGATTCACCATAGTTCACTGGAATGAGGATTGCACACTAATTGTTACCTTATAATTAGGGTGAACATGGTTATTAAGACTAGGGACTCCCTTATGACTTGGAATATATTTCTACTTAAAATGTGTTGATTGTGTTCTTAACATTATTTGATTTCCCCCTTGATATGTCATATAATTTCTTAGTGACATGATCTAATACATTCGCATAATCCAATAGACTTTTATAAGGGACTCCGATATCTTGGATGACTTTCATGAGAGTCTTCGCATGATCAAGGATAACTTATCCAAAATAAATCACAATACCTGGATGGTTTGATACGGAATCCATCACATGACCCTGACATCCATGTCTAGAGGGTATTGGATTATCTTGTCGACTTTTCCTAGTATCATCATTAAAAACTGATGACACGCTTGGAGGATGTTGTGAATGTTAGTTCAGCTTGTCTCAGGGGGTGTTGGGTGTCCTGTATATCATTCTAGGAGTTCATCTTGAGATCCAATTGACATGAATGAGTTCCACCCACAATACTCAGCTGACATACAATATTATCACCATATGAGTTGGGAAAAAGGTCTGAAGGACATTATGAGGTCTAGATGATGAGCCCAGAGGGCTTTGTGATACTTGGTGGGTGTTCCCATTAGATTAAATGTGACTTGAATGACAAGTCTAAAGGACATTTCATGATACAAATCATATGAAAAAGGAGTGTACCATTATCTGGGTGGCATGTCCTTGTGATTTTTCACGTCTTGGATGGTTCATGCGAACCACATGAGGATCATCGTACATTCCTTAGGCATAAGACTCACATTTCTTAGTCGTTGTTCCAGAAATTATATTGTGAATTCCTTATATTTTCTCAATTTTATCTTCTTTTAAATCGCCTATTATCTCAAGGATTTTTGGCATTTTTTTCATGTGTCTTATCGAAGAGACTTTATAGGATCTATGATGATCGGGTAAAGTGTTTATACATGCCACAAGAGGACAGTTGTTGTTCTATAGATCATACCTGAGGATAATATTTTATGATCAAAGAATCAGTTACTCAATGAAATCCGCCTACAACTAGTGCATCTGAATGTGAAAAAATGATTGTGTACAAGAGTCCTTCCATGAATAGTTGTAGTGGAAGTTGTCTATTATTCATGATTGGGAGGCAGATTCAAAGGCCTGACCACCCTCGATTTTCATCACCTTTGGTGGTATATATCCCACAGATCCATGAAGTATTCAGTGAAGGGCTTTGGCTTCATGCATCTTTACAAGTCCCTATCATGTATTACTTTGAGGGTGTCACCTAATTTTCAATGACTGTGATTCCCTCTTGTAAATGCTCACTTCATTAAATTATTTCATATTAATAAGGATAAGTTGAATTAAAGAGATACTCTGAAGTACTCTAAAATTTACATATCAACATGTCCATGGGATTTAATGAGATTATGTTTCTTATAAAAAGGTCATCTCATGCTCTCAGGTGTTTTTTCGGGGGATTTTCATGGGGCTTTCATTGGATCAAGATATCTTGATAAGGGATCTTACGAGACCCTATTTCATGTATCATTAGCGTGTCACAAGAATTTTATGATCATGAGAGGAACTCATATACTACAATTCTTATTTCATTTGTTTTATTATGAAATTTCCAGTTGTCATGTGAGTTTTCACGAATATATTATTGGAAAATTAGACTATTTGTTAGTGATGAGTTGTATGACCATTATTGGTTCTGTTGGACATGCAAGAGAAATTTTATTCTAAATTCCATCTCTTTTTTCATAATGATCCAAAGGGGTTCATGAGGTCACAATGACCAACCCAAGTCTCTTTTCATAATGGTGATGACAAGCTGGTGGTCTTTCGAGATAGAAGGTGGACATGTCTTTGGGGTCTCATGGTGTCTTTTGGATCACCAAGGGAACATCACATGACTTTTAGAACCAAGAGTGGCTCTCGCATACTTCACTTTTTATTTCCCTTTAATTATTATGAAAAGGTTTAGGGTATCATGAGTTTTCCTGTATATTGTTAATGATAATCATCCTCCCCATCTGTGATGACTAACATTATCTTTACAATCGCAATAGGTTCCCACATTTTGGACAAGTTTCCCCAATTTTCAAAGGATATTCGGATCGGTTGTCATGAAACTATAGGTTGACAAACCATGTCACCTTGGGAAGCTTATCTGGATACCACCACATAACCACTAGTTGTCTAGAGTGTATTCACAAGTGAAGAAGGGTCATCATATGGATTTGTATAGGAACTATGAAAAGTTATCTTATACACAAGGAGTATTAATGTGACCTCATAATGGTAACAATATCATGATTACCTTGGAAGATTGTGTTATCCATATATATTGACCACCATATCTTCTTTTTCTTTTATAGAGAGGATAATACCCATATTCAGGTATTTCTCCCTTTTTGAATTTCCTCAAACTCATTTGGTGGGAATCAAAATTCTTAAAAAAAATTATGAAATGACATGTTCATAAGTAAAGAAAAATAAAGGGAAAATATGTATTATCTATAAAAACCCATAGGAGAAGAAATTCAAAACTTTCTTGAAAGATATATCATATGATTTCATCATTAGAATCATACTCATCAG
This sequence comes from Viscum album, assembly GCA_963277665.1. Taxonomy (NCBI): domain Eukaryota; kingdom Viridiplantae; phylum Streptophyta; class Magnoliopsida; order Santalales; family Viscaceae; genus Viscum; species Viscum album. Next base: position 1,768,144,167 of record OY728140.1, read on the forward strand.
TAATCTGGACAAATGGTGAGATTGTAACATAAAACTCTTACCACTATGGTAACATAGAATCCTATGAAAAATGAATATATAACCATAATAAAAAATAAATTATAATGAAAATAAATAAACACATAATATTACATGTCATTGGGGCTATATATACATCTCATTAAATAATATATGTGCATAAAATTACATATGTCTCAAAGAAGGAAAATTGATACAAAAAAACTCTAACCACTTTAGTAATCATTTGAATCATGACCCCCTAAAAGTTTAATATAAAATGGAACAGTTAATATCCTGAAAATAAAATATTTCCTCATATAACATGTGAAATGGGTAATATATTCACCACAAAGAAGAAATTATCGGTGAATTTGCAAATGTATCCCCAAAATAAAAGAGAGACAAAAAATCAATTAACTTACATCATCAATTCCTATGTAGATGTTCAAACCTAATGTATAAAAAATTAATGATTATTATACATATATTATATAACCATTAAAATGTATTAAATGAAATATACTATTTACTTATGACCTTTAAGACCCATTTATTAATAATTCCTTGTTAAATCTTGTTTTGGGCTATAACCACATTATTTTTCGTACATGTTTTGATTTTTTAATTTTGTTCAAATTAGTTTAATCACAATTTCATAATCATCAAAATGTTAAACATGATATAATTATAATATTTATATATCAATAATAATTTTAGTACTAATAACTAATGATGGTTTTGGGAAATAAAATATGTAATGATTATAGAGATGGTAGGTCATACGTATTCATGAGTAATATCTCCATTTTTAATTGATCATTATTGAAAGGAGGTAAATAATATCTTATCTTTATTAAATGATCATAATATCATAAAAAACATATTATTTATTTAAATATATATATACATGTAATTCATGGGGTGTGGTGACGAAATAGAGCCACATCGCTTCTTGATGGTGATAGGCCCCACATACATGAACGTCATTAACAACATTCAGTGGGTGAAAAGGTAAGAAAGAAAGTTATATATTATCTTTTAAAAATGATAAATATTTCCTTAATATAATAAAAAAAAATTATTTATAACATGTGTTTTTATAAAAATTATCTTTATTATCATCCATTAAAGTGTTAGTTAAAATGAATCCCATCGCTTCGCAAGGCAGTTGTCCTCTGTACACATGAGTGATTTATTGTATCCCAGATGGAATGGAAAGTAAAAAGTGGTATATATTATATAATGAATAAAAATTTATAATTTTGTTATAAATATAATATATATATATACAACATATCCATCATTATACCTAACCATGATAAGTGGTAATGAAAACATTAATGACATCGATTTGGGAGGTGGTACTCCATTTTACACATGAATGATGATTTTGTAACACATTTTATAGAAGTGGAGATGGCCATTGGTCATGAAATTAATATAAAAACATTTCATTATATTTAATATAATTTTTTTATTATATCTTCATGTTATAATAATAATTGATAGATTTTGAAGAAGAAAAAAAATAATAACTCTCATTGATAAATGTTACATCCTCTTTGGGTATCCTCTTGAGTTTTTCCCAAAAAGCCACTCTAGATGGAATTTAATTAAAAAAAGTATTTAGAGAATGAATTAAGGAAATTTGGGAAGTAATTCGGTCATTGATTTATTGTAATAATATGTTTTTAATTTCTGATATTGATAAGAGAAGGGGTGTACTTTTATAAGTGAGTTGAGTGGCCCACTTCAAATATTTTTATAAAAAACGTTTTACCTATGATTTTTTCAGTTCACAAGTATCAAATAATGTAATATTATTGGTCCCAGAAGGGATAAAGTCTATATATTTCAATACAATGGGTTTTGTACAATATTTACGTTATTTTAACGCTTACAATTTTATTTTCACCCCCGGTAAACCTAGATTTACCTTAACTGTGATAATTATTTTTTACTGTTTTCACTATAGATTTTGGTAAAAAATTATTTTTACCTAACTATACAATAAAAAATATTTTGATTACAAATATTTATTCCATTTTTTCAAATTAATTTCCTATAAATTCAAAAAAAAATTAACTAAAAGTTAATTTTGCAGATGTTATGAGAAAACAGGTATTTAAAGGAAAAATATTCAATAGTTTACAAAGATTTTCATAAAAACTATAAATGAAATTTATTCTAGTAAATTTAATTGAATAATTACTTGTATAATTTAAATAATTTTACTAAAAAACTAATTTAAGATATAATTTAACTTAATAGATAAATCAAGTGTAAACATAATTTTATAATAAAATTCAGTATTTTCATTATTTATCAAAAAATGAATCTCTTAATAATAATGAAAACAATTACCTTATGTTAATTTTGATATTTTGATTTAAAAATTATATTATATAATGATAAATTCATTTTTTGAATTGTTGAAAATTAATTTTCAAATAATTGTATCGAAGGAAATAAAACTATTTTTCAGAAAATACAGTTTTAAGAATAAAATTGGATCTAATAATATCTATTTTATAGAAAATATATATGTTGAATGTTAAAATTTTATTGAATATAAAATTGATAAATTTATTTAGAAATATTCACAAAAAGTGACTTGTTTAATTTTATGGGGTAAAAATTATTCATGTGCCAAAATATAGTTTTTTAGATCATGATTTCCTTTATTATCTAACAGTTTTTATTTTCTTTTCTAATAAATTTATCACAAAATAATTCATTATATATTAATGTTAAAACCATATATTATTATAATTTAGTTAATTCAATTTATACATTCCTTTCCAATTTCTAGGTTAAAACTATCATATTGAATAATAATATTTTAATAGTATTTAATTTTTCATTTAAACTCGGTATTTTGTGTAACACAATCCAAACATAGGGCTTCCTGTAACATAATATAAGATCAGTGTTACATGTAATAATAGTAAAACTCAATGTCACATGTAATGAATAATATTGAAAATATTATATTTATTTGTAAAATACTATTTTCCCAGAATCTCATTGTGTTACATTTTTCTCCCCTTAAAAATAATTTCTTCCTATATATTCGTCACTTTGATGTCAATAACTGAGAAAAATTATGACTCGTTATTTACTTAGGTTCCCATGTAGCATCCTTAAGTAGTTGGTTTCAAAAAAAAATTGACAAAGTGAGTGGCATTATTTTGTAGAACATTCTCTATCTAACCATATAATCTATACGAGTCATTCCTTATAATAAATCCCATGATTCAAGAGTGTGACAGCACAGTTCAGAACATTTGATAGATCTAGTATGTACTTACTTTTTAGTAACACATGGAAAACATCATTAACCAAATAGAGTTTTGGTGTAATCTCCAAATGATAATCTATTATTCTAATATGATTAAGTATTTAAATGGGAATGATATGTCAATGGATTAGTTTATCCATATTTCTTCTATAGAGAACATCATAAAAATAAATTCTCACCAATATCAGATTCTAGATCAGATAGATGATTATCATTATAACATTTTAATAAAAATTTATCGGTAATTACATTTTTTTGGATGTCTCTAACCTTCACTTCATCCAAATCATCTAGTTCAAGCCCCAATAACATTATTTCTAAAATATCATTCTAGTACATATAAATGGATTCATTTGGTGTCATATAAATTCATGAGTGAAACCTATTATTATAAATAAACTCAACTAGAGGAAGTTATGATCCCAAAAACATTTTAAATCCATTAAACAATATGAGATAATTTCCTATAGGATTTTTATTGTTCTCATAGTGGAAAAACTCATATTTATGTCAAGAACTTGTTAAAGAATTTTCCAAAAAATTGAGGTAAAATTTATATCTTTATCAGATACAATTTAATGTGGTACTCCATGAAACCTTACCCATTACCTAATTTATATCCTACAAATCTTATCCCAATAGAAATATTCTATGATATAGATGAAAAGTGATGACATTGTATAATGATCGACCACAACCCATGTAGCATTATTCCATTTTGATGTTTTGGGGATTCTGATGAAAAAAACCCATAGTGATGTCTTCCCATTCCCTATCGGTTATGGATAATGTTCATAGATTCCTTTAATACCTGTTTATCTTAACCTTGGCTTGATGGAATACTAAGCATACATACTTAGTAATATCACTTTTTGTATTGTCCAACCAGAATTAATTTTCTTATGGTCCAATGTTAGGTGTTATTCCATTGTCTCCCGTCCATCGTAGGATCAATCCCTACGTCCTTTCTGGATTCATTATATTATTGATTGGCTTGTGGGTTATCCTTTTTTACAAAATAATATTAGAAAAAAAATTTAAATTTAAGTAACTCATAATTACCTTAATATCAAAGATAGGATAAACGCTAAATGTTACAAAAATAATAATCATATGTCCATAAAAATGCATTCTTACTCAAGACTAATTGGTTTTATTTCCATAAATATCTCTTAAAAATCCCTTAATCATGAGAAACTCTCATCATGTAAAACCTAATAAGGGGATTCAATTACATGGACTTAGAGTTAAGCTTAAACTCATAAACCAGTGATGGTATCTTTAACACTTATGTTAATATAACATGGAGATATTTATACTTATAATAGATAATTCACCCTATATTTCTTAAATAATCTCTTATCTTATACAAAAACTTTTCCATAAGAATTATAGGTTAAACATTTTACCAATTGAATATCAATTTTCATTTCAATATTTCTAAATTCATCTATAGGGAGATAATCACATGAAATATCACTAAAGTATAAATAGTAATATATTTAGGGTGCTCATTCATACAAAAACATACAAGAAATCCCCAACTATGGAGGGGGGATTAATGTTCCCTAATTATCATGATTTATTTCAACCTTTATGATTTCACAATTTTTACCTTTTTCCTTTTTCTTGAAATTTTTTTCATTGGTCATTATTATTAACCCTTTGATTTGGGAACCTAGTAGAATAATGCCCAATCAATTTATAATTGAAACACTAAAGTGTGAAAGTTTTATTATATGAATATTTCTCATCAATAGATAACTTATTTCCATCACTTCAATATTCATTTTCCTTATGACCTTTTCTTCTAAACATAAATAATTTAGTAGTCCCCTTAATATAACTTCTTCCATGCTTCTTCCCACACATTAAACATAAATGAATTCACATATCTTCTATCTATGATTATTATATTTTCCTCTAAATTCAATTTTTATCTTCTTATTAAACCCATGATATTTGTATGTATACCCAACCACTATCTACACCTCGATAGCAATCATACAATCCATTCAAAGCTAGTAAAATATCTTACGGAAAACTCCCTTGGGGACTTCATGTTAATCAACTAAATAAATGATAAACCATACTTTTGGGTGGGATTATAATACCGAAAGTTTACCTTGGATCTATTTTAAAATTTTCTTCATAGGTGCCAATGGATTTATCTTTGTTTTTTATTTATGTAAAGTCACTCTTTCTATATATTAATTGAAAGAATACAAGTGTTTCTTATTGACAAGAAGATGTTGATCTCTTCACAATCCATGGAGTAAACTTCATCCTATTAACTCATATTATTTATAAGATTCCACCATTTCTCATATTCACCTTCCATATTGTAGATATCCAAAATGAGTTTTTCATGATACATACAATAGTGAATAGAAACTATCATTTCATTATTTCTGATCCATTTTTTCAGCAACTTTATTATCAAAATAATCACTAATAGAATATAGATGTTACCTCATTAAGGGCCCAACTAATTTTTTTTACTCTTTTTCCCTTTTGAATTATAGCATGATTTATAGATTGTGAATGTTTTTTAATCATATAAATCATACTTTTATTAAATATCCCATAATTTTTGGCTGATCAAGAGGATAATTATTCTATTTTCCATCATAGTTAGCATTAACATGTTTCTTTCAGGATCAAATTGATGAATAAAATCAAAAACCGAGTGTAAGAAACACTAATCATAGTTGGGAACCACACAATCAAAAAATCACTTATAGAGTGTCTAAATCATGACATGTATTTTCAATCTATGATAAGTTTTGGTAAATCTTGTCTATTAATGGTAATTATCTATTTAAATCCTTATTGATGGTTCATACATTTTTTTGAATTTCTAAATCATATCCCATGGTAGTGTAAAACAAGGTGTGTAGTGAGGCCCATTATCACGCACCATATAAGAATCGATTCGAGCTCAATGGACCCTTTTTAGAGTTATTAACCCTAGGTTCCTTTTTTTAGATCCACATCAACTTTCAATATCCATACATGGATGTAATTTCATGGAAACCACATTCTTCATGCTTTACCGAAATTCTAGGACATTTATTTATAATTTCATATATTATTACACATATCCTTAGAAATTTTCCTCAACATATCCATATAAATATCCCCAAGGATCTCCTAATATATTTCTTATCCTTGATTCCAAATTTTAACTAAACCATTCCTACTATACCAATTATAATGACCCAGTATTATCATACATTGATATTAAATAATATTAAAAAAACATTCATTAAATTACACAACCACATTCCTGAGGACCATAATAGTTTTGTTCCTTTAGAAACATCAAACACAATCTTCTAAATTCATGAACAATTTTAAATGTATCCCATAAATATCTTACCCTTTAGTATTCCAACATAAAAACCATTATTTATAACATAGGGAAAAGAAACATAATAAAGGTGGGCTAAGATGTTCAATAAGAATATAAGAGGGAGTCACATAAGAAGAACATGAGAATAAGTGTTTTAGGACATGGACATAACATTTTAGAACCATTCCCCATATATCAAATATTACAATATTTATTCATTGTATATGGATTGGATGTACATAATAAAGTAATCATAATGGAATCAAAGAACATGATACATGAGATCATAACATTGGCATAAGACATTGTTTTATAGAATATACATAATAATATAAAATATTATATCAAGGCTCCCCCTAAGATAATAATAATGTGTTAGGATTAGTATAACCATGCTTTTACCTTATTTTGGATTGTGCTAACCAATCATGTACCCAATTTTTTGGGATTGGGTTAACCACATGTGTGCCGACATTTTTTTATCTCAGGATAACATTTCATGTACCCTTTGATCTCATAGAACATGTATCACTACCCAATTCATTGTGGGTAGATATAAGAAACACCATTAATATAATTAAAACCCTACACATGTGTTCCTCAAGATTATAAAACATTCCCAATATCATTTATTTTCATTAAATATATCATTATTATCTTTCACATAAAGTGTTAGTGAAAAATAATCACATCACTTTGTGATGTGGAAGTTTTTCATACACATGAGTGAAGTTATCATATCCTCAATAGAATGGAATGTAAAAAAATTCATATATTATATAATGATTAAACATATATAATTATGTTATAAATATCATATATTTAATTTAGATACATCCTCCAAAATAATGCTTATATGATTATAGTATGCATGTAGGGATGTGATGTTCACATGTATTGACTAAATGAAGATAGTTTTAATGTGAGATGAAAAGAGGATAATGGGTGGCATTTTTTATATAAGGTAACTGTACAATTGTAATCATATTAATGATATAATTCCAACCATGTTTTTTAATTTCACAATGTTCTATTTTGGGACCATTCTTGATTTTATAAGCGATAAGGTTGAAATATGAACTTCAAATGGGTGTTGTAAAAGATTTGGGATATTTTTAACACTTATATTTTTATTTTAACACCTCCCCCTATAAACCCATGATTAACTTATACATATGAACTTTTATTATTTTCACTAAAAATTTGGAAAAAATTAATTTAAACTAATTAGATAATATAAATTATTATGATTCCAAATTTATAATCAATTTTTCCAAAAAAAATTTCCAGATATGCAATGAGAAACCGGTTTTTAAAGAGAAATGGTCAAAACTTTAGAAAAGTTTTTTATTTAAATATTTTAAATGAAATTGATTCTACATATGTAAATTTTATTATTGGACATATATTTGAGATAATTTTACTTTAAAAATAAATTAAATTAAAACTTATCATTGTAAATAAATTAAATTTAAAGGTAGTTTCAACTTGAAATTTTGTATTTTTATTTATTACCCCTAAAATGAAAGTTTTTAGAAAAAACCAAAAATTCAAACTAAGATAATTTTTTTATTACTATTTAAAACTTTAATTTATTTTCAAATCATTTTTCTAAAATTGGTAGAAAATAGTATTAAAATAAGTGCACCAAAGGCACCAAAACTATTTTTTTAATACAGTTTCAAGCAAAATGTTTGATTTATTATTATATCTTTTCTAAAAACAAATATGAAAAATGTTAAAAATTTATTGAATATATAATTGTTGACCTCACCTATTTTGATAATCTCAATTGTGTTTTAATATGTTTAGATAATCCTATATATATGTTAATTTATTTCATCCTTCTATTGAGTTGACAAAAATATCAAAATAATCATTGGAATATGTTAATCAATGTTTATCTATGTTTTTACATGTTTTTAAATAATACTAACTCACTCTGGATATTATTTCCATAGAACAGATAAGTAATAATTTATTTTAAGTCTACTGATAAAAAAAGGTCACCGATAGACAGAATCTACTATTATAATCAAGTCTACTGATATAGACTGACAGAGGGAAACTGATACAAGTATACCAATATAGACAGACAGACAACCATCGATACAAGTCTACTAATACTGACAGACAGACATCTACTAATACAATTCTACTGATACAGACAGACGGACTGCTACCGATACTAGTCTACCGATTCGAACAAACTGACCTACCGATATGATGTCTTCCAATACAGACAGAGCCACAAATATACAGAGAGAGCCTCTGAAACTACAATTATACCTTTATAGAAGAGCTAATGATAATAGTAGCTACTGATATAGAATCACTTTCCGTAATACATAGTATACCCTTATAAATAGTAACATCTATCGATACATACCTACTGGCTCAAGTCCACCAATACAATCTCACTAATACTAGGTGCTACCGATGGAAACAAATTACTATTCCTCTAAACATTAATTCTATTATTTATTTAACAACGGTCATATTTGGTGCTTTTAATGCAACTAGTATTAATTAATTAATGTCTGTTGAATGTCATAGAACCATACCTCTTACCTATAAAAATATAATCATTCACATTGTCCGAGCTAAAGGTATATAAAAGGGAACCTCGAACAAAAAGGCGGAGGTCGATCAGTCATTCCATGCACATACAAAACAATCCTCTGGAGATACACAAGGACTTACATGCATAGAAGAGGAAGGAAGAATACATACTGAATCTGTAGAACCTGAACATTCAAGGAGTAAAGATCTTCAACGATTTCACCTAAACTCATGCTTATCAGGCTGATCAACCTGGACCTGGAAGTCAAATACAAAAATGGCACTCTATTTTTCTTGACTAAAACTAGAGAGGGACTCATAGCTTCATCTACATTCAATCCATTGAGCCCAAAGCTTCACTCAAAACACATAGAGCATTCTAAACTCATCTCTATTTGTTTAGCTCTATTTTGTTTCATTTATTTACATTTTGAGCAGTGTGTGTTATGTATTTTAAGCACACCTTGTCTCCTGTGTTGAACTGGAGGATTTCTAAATCCTCACTCAGTCATTCCCTTACACTCTTGTATAAAACTGTGGATAGTGGTAGTGGTCCAGTGTGACATGGATAGTCTATGAGTTGTTGTTATTTTTGATTTCCCATGTAGAACTGTGGTACAGGTCTGAGGATCTGGATAGTCTGATTACTATTTTGAACCCCGATCCAGGGTGTGGATCAAAGTTTTATATAAAATTGTTTGAGAGGACTATGTATCAGCTTGAGACTGAACCTCTTGGTTAAAACTTCTATGATGGTTAATTTTTGTTAAAAATAAATTGAATATTCCACTACTAAGTACATTAAAATACAAATCTATTTTAAATTTACTCTCATGTATAAACTAGCAAGTGTTTATGTCAATTGTAACCCAGTAGGTTAGTTTAAAAAGCTAGTCTAATCTTCAGAATAGTTTAAATGAGGACTAATCAATCTCTTGAGAATCTAACTGAACCATTAGTGTATTAACAATTCACTACAGTTTAGATTATTATTAAATTTCTGTGATTTTTAATATAAATCTTTTAAAAAGCATTTTTTAATTGGAACTCAATTCACTGCCCCTCTACAGTGTCCACTCTGACCAAAATTTGGTATCAGTTGTTCTTATTAATAAATCATTTCCAAAAACTCTATTTTTTAAGTTTGATATTAGTTTTATCTTAAAGATCTAAAATCTATGTTATTTCTAAATTTTAATCTCTTTCAATATATTAGATGAAATTTAATTATGGATAATAGACAAGAAGGTGCAGCTACCAATAGGACACCGTTAATTAACGGTGTTAATTATGCCCAATGGAAATAGAAAAGGAAAATTTATTTAGAAAATATGAGATTTGATATATGCACTAATATAGAGATTCAGTATAATATTCCTGAAACTGAAATAACTACTTGGGATGAACCTACTAAAGTTGCTGACAATAATAATTGTAAAGAAATGAATTTGTTGTACTATTCTCTAGGAGATGAAGAATTTAATCGAATATCTGCTTGTAAATATATTTATGAAATATGGAATACTTTGGCTATTTCCTATGATGGAACAACTAATGTTAAGGAAATAAGATTGAATACCTACACTATTAAGTATGATAATTTTAAAATGAAGCTTGATGAACCTATTTCTGATATATATCTCCAGTTCAATGAAATTTAAAATACAATGAGCTCACATGGAAAAGTTGTTCCTGCAAGAGAGAAGATCATGAAGATAATCAGATGTCTGCCAGACAGATGGAGAGGCACATCATTTTTAATTAGATAATCTTATGAAATTAGTGATTTTCCTATCAAATAACTCATTGGTAAATTAATGATGTATAAATAATAACTCAAAGTAAACAAGGAAGAAGATAATAAACCAAGAAAGAAGTCTATAGCTTTCAAGTATTCTACTTCAAAAACTAAAGACAAAGGGAAAATTAAAAGTGAAAATGATAGTTCAAACAGTGAAGAGAGTGCATCTGACAGTGATGCTAAAATAGCTCTGGTATCCAAATGATTCAAGAAGTTTTAGAGAAAGAATAAGTTTCTCAGAAAATCCAATTATAATAGAAAGTATGATAATAAAGGTCATTAGAATAAGGATTCGAAAAGAATTTATAAAAGTGATGACATAGTCTACTATGAATGCAAGAGTAAAGGACATGTGAAAGATGACTATCCAAAATTAAATTTCAAGAATAAATATGAGTACAAAGACAAAAAATACAAGATATCTATGAAAGAAACCTGGAGTGCTTCAAAAGATAGCTCAAGTGATTCTGATTCCACTTAGGATGAAAAATCTCAAAAATCTAATATTTGTTTCATGAAAAATACATCTTAGGTACCATTGGATACTCCTGTTTTAAAATCTTATTATTCTAGAGGTGATTCTGATTCTGATTCTGAAAACATGACTAGTGAAGAGTTATGTGAATATTGTAACATTTTAGAAGATTCTTGCAATGAGCTAAAAGACAAGTATAAAACCTTAAAGAAACAGCATTCTTTAACTAGCACTATCAAATCTGCATGAGAAATAGAAAAGGAAAATAATGATAAGCGGTTAAAAGAGAATACAGAATAGAAACTGTATAATGAGAAACTCAAGAAATATTTGGAAAAAATTACTAATCGAAAGAATAATCTAACTAAAATTCGTGGAAAACAAGTTGCACTAAAGTACACTACTGGTTTAGGATACCAACCTGGACAGAGACAGATCACAAAAAATAGATTTATTCCAAAAACTGGACAGTTTTCTACTAATTCTAGTTCTGGAAATTATTATGTCTCACACAGCTATTCACATAGTTATAGATCAAAACAACTTATCTTTCAATGTCTTTTGAATCACCATATTATATAAAACCCCTTAGAAAATATGGGTACCAAAAATTTTTCTTGCTAACCTGTCTGGACCCAAGAAAATATGGGTACCAAAATCATTTTCTATCTGAATATTTTTGGTAGGAAACCTACTTAAAAAGTTCATGTAAGAAGACATGGTACATGAAGAGTGGATGTTCAAGGAATATGACTGGAGATTACTCATGTTTTAAAATATTAGTCAAAGTTGATGGAGGGCATGTCACCTTTGGTGATAACTCGAAATGAAAAATCATCGACCTTGGCCAAATTGGTAACACTGATTCAATTTTTATTTCTATGGTTTGACATGTTGATGGACTAAAGTATAATATGTTAATCATTTCTTAGTTGTGTGATAATGGATTTATTATTATGTTTGAAAATTATTCTTGTAATTTTTTCAATTATAATATTGTTTTAATGTTTTTTGTCTTATAAAATGAAAATATTTAGGCTGTGGAGTTAAACTCTTCAGCTAAGAAAAATATTACCTGTTTAAGTGTTTTGCATAAGGAGTCTGGTTTATGGCACAGAAGATTGGGATATTGCAATGTTCATTCACCTAAGAAACTGACTATGAAAATTTTAGTTAGAGACCTACCTCAACTTAAATTTCCATCAGACAATGTTTTTACTCCCTAACAAAAGGGAAATCCACATAAAGTTTCATTTAAATCAATGAATGAAGTTTCAACTTCTAAACCTCTTGGGTAGGTTCACATGGATTTATTTGGACCATCCAGAGCTTCTAGTTTAAATGGGAAGCAATATGTCTATGTCCTTGTAGATGACTTTTCTATATATACATGGGTATCTTTTCTAGCTCACAAAAGTGAATCTTATTCTCATATTATGAAATACTCCATGTGTGTAGAAATCATAGTGGAATTAAGATTACAACATTGAGAAGTGATCATGGTCGTGAGTTTGAAGGTCATGAATTTGAATCATACTGCTCACAAATTGGCAGCAATCATAATTTATCTACCCCTGGGACACCTCAACAGAATGGGGTAGTAGAAAGAAGAAATAAAACCCTTCAATAAATTGAAATAACTTTGCTAAATGAATATGACTTGCCTATTTATTTTTTGGGCTGAAGCTATCAATACGGCTTGTTATATTATAAATAGAGTCTTTATTAGACCTGTTCTTAAAAAGAACCTTTATTAATTTTTGAATAATAGAAAACCTAAAGTTTGTTACTTCATAGTGTTTGGTTGAAAAGTCCTTATTCTCAATACTAAATATAATCTTGATAAGTTTTCACCTAAGAGTGATGAAGGAATATTTCTAGGTTAGTATTTATCTAGAAAATCCTATAGAGTTTTTAATAAGAGAACTAAAAGTGTAGAAGAATTTGTTCACATCAAATTTAATGAAAACGATCTACATAAACCTAAACATTCTCTTGAAATTCTTGGAGATGATTTCTCTGTTCCAAACCTTAGTGATAATTTCAGTGAACCTATTATAAAGACAACCAGTTCTGGAAATATTCCAGAATCTACTTCAGATGAACCCGAACCTAGAGAAGAACCTGAAATTTCTAGTCTTACCTTTACCAGATCAACTTGGATTATAAAGAATCATCCTTTAGATGCTGTTGTAGGAAATCTTGTTAAAGGGACACAGACTAGAGCTTCTATAAGAAATAAAGTTAAACATCAAGCCTTTCTTTCATAGTTAGAACATAAAAATGTCAATGATTCTATCAATGATGAATTTTGGGTAATGGCAATGAAAGAATAATTAAATCAATTTGAAAGAAACAAAGTCTGGGAATTAGTTGACAGACCTAAGGACACTTTGACAATAGGCACTAAATTGGTTTATAGGAATAAAATTGATGAGTCTAGAAATATAGTTAATAACAAATCTAGACTATTTTCACAAGGATATAATCATGATCAAGGAATAGACTATAAATAAACCATTGCACTTGTAGCTATATTAGAATCTATTAGGATTATACTTTCCAATGATACTCATCAAAATTTCAAGTTATATCAAATAGATGTTAAAAGTACTTTTCAAAATGGTTTTATATTTAATGATGTTTTTGTGGATCAACCACCTAGATTTACTAATCCTCATTTTCCAAATCGTGTTTTTAAGCTTTCTAAAGCTCTATATGGTTTAAAACAAGACCCACAAGCTTGGTATGATATACTTATTAGTTTTCTTATTTCAAAATTTTTTTCTAAAGGGATTTCTGATCCAACTCTCTTTATTAAAATAATTTCCAATTATGTTTTGATAGTACAAATCTATTTTGATGATGTTATTTTTTCATATTCTAAAAATGCTTTTTGTATTGATTTTTCAAAGAGTATGCAAAATGAATTTGAAATGAGGTTAATGGGAGAACTCAAATATTTTCTTGGATTTCATGTTTTTTAGAATGAAAATGGTATTATTTTAAATCAAGGTAAATATAAAAAGGATATTTTAAAACATTTTTGTTTGGATAGTATTATGGAAAGTGATACACCTATGAGTACTATTTGTAAGTTGGCTGTAGATGAAACTAGAAAACCAGTGGTTCAAACAAACTATAGAGGTATGATTGGAAGTTTACTTTATCTTACTACTAGTCGACCAGATATTATGTTTAGTGTGTGTATGTGTGAAATATTTCAAGATAAGACAAAATATTCACACTTGCTTGTTGTTAAAAGAATTTTTAAATAACTTAAACATACTATTAACTAAGGATTATTTTATCCAAAAGGAATATCATTCGATTTAATAAGTTATTCAGATGACTACTTTTTTGGTTGCAAGTTAGATAAAAAGAGCACTTCTAGAACATGTCATATTCTAGGTAAGTCCCTGATATCTTGATGTAGTAAAAAAGGACAACTTTGTTTCATTATCTACTACTAAAGAAAAATATATTGTTACTGGTAGTTGTTGTGCAAAAATTATGTGGATGAAACATACATTATTGGACTACGGATATTAGTTGAGACATGTATCTATAAACTGTGATAACACTACTGTGATCAGTATCACTAAGAATCCTATATCTCACTCTAGGACCAAAAACATTGATGTAAGGAACCACTTTTTGAGAGATCATTACCAAAAGGGTTATATTACTCTTGAATTTATAGGTACTGAACATCAATTAGATAACATATTCACCAATCCTTTAAGTTCAGATAGGTTAAGTTACTTTAGACATGAGTTAGGAATGATAGAATTTATAGAGGAAAATCTTCACTGTTTGTGAAATCCTCACCATTATCCAAATCCTCACCATTAGCCAAATCCTCACCATTATCTAAATCCTCACCATTATCCAAATCCTCACTGTTAGCAAAATCCTCCCCATTAGCAAAATCCTCGCCACTAGGAAACCTCACCGCTAGGAAACCTCACCACTAGGAAACCTCCCCACTAGAAAACCTAGCCTCTAGGAAACCTCACCGCTTGGAAACCTCAACCCTAGGAAACCTCACTACTAGGAAACCTCACCGCTAGAGACCTCACCGGTAGGTAAACCTCATCATCAGGGTTCTCACCAGTAATTGTCACTTTTATGTCATGCGATGTCTGATTTTTTTGTTCTTTAGCCCAAACTCTTATTGTTTTTAGTATAATTCTTTTTATTACATTTCGATTCATAAATGATAAAAAATAAGACTCAGTCACACTTCAATCCACTGCAAACTCTCCTCTATTTAATCATCACTTCTCGAACCCCCCACATTACGTGTTACCCTAGGTTCTTTTATTAGAGATGGAATGAAAAAAACTCCCGATATTCATGGATGACAGTGATGCGCCTAGTGCGAAGAAGCAGAAAACAAGACCTGAAGGTAGTGGTAGTGAAAGTAGAACAAGGTCGGGGAGGCGTGTAGTGACCCTGCATTTGCAGAATAGAGAAATAGTAATTGAAAAGGAACTCCGTGAAGAATGGATCTTTCCTATAAATTCATTGGTTCTTAGAGTATTGGAAGAACAGGGGTGGATCGATTATTTTTCAAACAATAATGGACCTCATTATCCTAAGTTGGTTAAGGAGTTTTATGTTTTTTTCATTTTGAGAAGTTTGAAGATGAAAACAGAATAGTTTCTTAGTGAATGAAAAGGAAATTTATTTTTCTTCTGTTGAATGGGATGAATAAGTGAAAGTCCCCCATGATGGTGTATTTGGGTATACCTCTAAGACAATACCTCCTACCTGTGACATTTTTTACTATAATGTTTCTTTGAAAGAGCTCGCCGATAGTGGAAACTAAATAAAGGTAGTGGCTACTGAAATGTATGGAGAAAACTAGATGTTATTAAAATTCATATAACATGTGCTAAGGCCAAGAAGAGGATACTTTTCAAATCTGAGATACCAATATATGTATTTGTTGCATCTACTGAGGAATGTTGTCAAGGTAAATATGTGTAGGTTGTTGATGTTAAAAATTGAGGATATGATCAAGCCTATGTCAAAATCCAATGCTTTATTCTTTTCAAATTTTATTTTGATAATGATCAGGGTGAAAGGAGTAGCTGAGTCTCAGGATGAGACAGTAGGTGTGAGAAACAATTTTTGCATCACAAGAACAATCTATAAATATATGAATATTGGATGGAACCCATGGAGAAGTCAATGGGTTATTGATGATGAGAAGGTGTATGATAAGTTCAACCCTGTCGACCATCCCAATAGGCCAAGAGACAGAAGAGATCCATGTCTAGGACCTGATAAAGAGGAACCTCTGTATAGTGATGATACTGATGAGGAGGATACCTCTGTAGTTGATGGAAGGGATCTAGACTTGCCTCCAAGTCCAGTTGCTGAATTTGTATCATTTGGAAAGGAAACAATGTTGGGAGTAATCAATGAAGAAGCCCCTATTGATGATGAAGACCAGCCTGCTCCAAAGAATGAGGAAGAAGTATATGAAAATAGAGGACATGTTTCTGATAGTTCAGATGTGAGTATATTGAGCTCAAGTCCACTAATTGGAAATTATTCTATGACTAAAGAGGCTCTTTTGGTTGGGATGGAAGAACCTGCACTTGTTCCTAATGAGCCTTCTATTGTTGAAAGAGAAATGGTTGTGGAGTATTCCACTAAGTAAGACCTTATTTTTCAAGCTACTGGTGATATACATGTTCATGTGAATGCACAGATTGAGGGGGAGCATCCCATCAGACATGGCACTATTTCAGTAGCTCATGAGATTGAAGACTGGTCCGAAGTCCTAGGTTTTATAGTTTTTTTGTTGGATTATCCTGATTTAGAAGATGAGACACCCATAAGTAGACCTATTGTCACTTATAATCTCATTTCTGAGACTTTACCTGAGGATATTGTAAGGAAATATGATTTTAACCAGTTGATGTTTGATCTCAAGACATGTTTTATGAATGAGATGTGAAGAATGGAAACCTCTTTAGTATCATCTATTCAATATGTGATGACTGAATCAGTATCTGGTGTTTTTGATGAAGTCAATACATGAAAGAATCATGTTTCATGCTTGGTAGAGGATGTCGAATCTCTAAAGAAAATATTTGTCTCTATGGAATCTTATATGAGCTCTAAATATCAAGAAGACAAGGATTTGGCATTTTTAAAAATTTTATCTATCCAGATAGTATCAGTTTTTGATGGATTCAAGAATACTATGGAGTAGCATGTCAGCACCCAGTACTTTGTTGTAAAAAATCTCATAAGTCAGCTGAATAAATCTTTTAAGGAAACAATAACCTTTACTATTGCACCTTTGAGTACTACCAGGCCTTCTTTGGATCTTGATCAGATTTGAGCTATGATGAGAGAGGAAATTGGACAGTCTTCTACCAGTGGCTCTGTAGACTCTTCTTCCTTGACCCAAGTGGTGACTACCACAAGGGATATAGGGAAAGTTGTTCAAAATTTTAAGAGAGATGCCACTGCTTCTCAGCAGGAGGTAAAAGACAAAGTGTATTTCTATTTCCAAAGGGTCTATACTAAACATCAGTTGAACAATCATTTCAAGATTTTGTTATATAACATGAAACTACCTCCAGTCACTCAAGATTTTAGAGAGAAAGAAAAAAAGCTAAGGGAGTATACTCTTGCTATAGACAAGTTTATGCAGAACAAATATGACTTTATCTCTTCTATGGAATGAGGAGAATGAATCATTATGGACATTAAGAATATGTTGCTCCCATTTTTGAATGTAGACAGTACTCTTATCATTTTACCTCCAACTATGACTGCCTCTGCTCAGTCTGCCTCTATTCCTCAGATGACACCAGCTTAAGAAATCAGAAGTCTCTCTCATATGATCACCCATAGGACTACACATTATAGGCCAGGCACAGTATCAGTAGCTTAGCCTCCTCTGATTATCACTGGTGTTCCCAAGCCTCCACCTGTATCTACCCAACCTAAATCCACTTCTAATTCCATGAGAAAATCTAAAAAATATGCTGAGGAGGTGGATTGAATAGTGGTTAGGACATTTGATAGGAATCACTTGTACTCCTTTTTTCCCACTTTTGTATTTCTCTGTCTTTTTCATTTCCCCAAGAAATATAACTGATCTTATTCTCTTTTTCCCTCATCCATTATTTACTTCTTTTTTCTAATCACAAAGTTGGAGAAATATGTGAACTATGAGAAATAAAATATGAGCATAATATAATCTAACTCTGGTAATTTTGTTTTATAATTCTA
This sequence comes from Viscum album, assembly GCA_963277665.1. NCBI lineage: Eukaryota > Viridiplantae > Streptophyta > Magnoliopsida > Santalales > Viscaceae > Viscum > Viscum album. The sequence continues at coordinate 1,768,162,924 of OY728140.1, forward strand.
CCTCTAATACAGTTGTTTCATACCTCTGGTGCATTAGCATGTAATACTTTATTCTCTGATACATTTGAAAATGTCATTACACACACTGAGAAGTGAGAACCCATTTTTTTATACTGATATATTAATGATTATTTTGGATTGCAATATCATAAGTTGTGATTATCAAAATGGGGGAGATTGTTGACCTCACCTGTTTTGATAATCTCAATTATGTTTTAATATGTTTTGATAATCCTATCTATATGTTAAATTATGTCATCCTTTTATTGAGTTGAAAAAAATATAAAAATAATCATTGTAATATTTTGATCAATGTTTATCTATGTTTGAACATGTTTTGAAATAATACTAACTCACTCTGGATATGATTTGAATAGAACAGAAAAGTATTATGTTTTTATAAATTATACCGATAAACAAAGATCACTGATAGAAAAAATCTACTATTATAATCAATGCTACCGATACAGATAGATAGACAGCAACTGATATAAATCTACTGATACAGACAAACAAACAGCTACTGATACAAGTCTATTGATACAGATAGACAGACAGCTACCGATACAGAAAGAAAGATAGAAACTGATATAAGTCTACCGATATAAACAAACAGAACTACCGATATAAAGTCTACCTATATAGAGAGAGCCACCGATATACCGAGATAGCCACTGATACAACAATGCTACCTTTACAGAAGAGCTACTGATAAGAGGAGCTACCGATATAGAATCATTATCACTGATACATAGTCTACCGTTATAATGAGTAATTGCTACTGATACAGACCTACTGACTCAATGTTGATGGTGCTTCCAAAGGAAACCCTGGTCATGCCAGTTGTGGTTCTATCTTCAGAGACTCAGCTGGTCAATGTCAGGGTTGTTTCTTTGTTGGATGTGGTCACTCTTTATCTCTGGAGGCAGAAATGTTCGGCGTTATTCATGCTGTTGATTTTTCTCTTCAAAGAGGTTGGAGAAAGCTATGGATTGAAAGTGATTCAACAAGTATCATACATGCCATCTGGAATGGCAACATCCACATAGCCTGGTCTCTCACCGCTCATTGGATGAACTGGATTAATTTTCTCCATGGGATTGATTATATAGCTACTCATGCCTACCGTGAATCAAATGTCGTTGCTGATGCTATAGCCAACAAAGGAGTCCATCAAAGCATGTCTTGGCTGGACTCTATTCCTTCTGAGCTATTTTATCTTTTTGATAGAGATTGTAAAAAAATCCCTTCCTTTCACATTTTGTAATCCTTTTTTGATTATCAATATAGTATGCTTTGGTCTTTTAGAAAAGCATTACCTTTAAAAAAATAGACATACTGACTCAAGTCCACTAATACAAGCTCCATGATACTATGAGCTACCGATGGAAACGAGTCACTGTTTCTCTAAACTCTAGTTCTATTGTTTATTTAACAATGGTCATATTTTTTGATTTTAATTAAACTAGTATAAATTAATTTTTGTCTGTTGAATGTCATGGAATCATAACTCATACCTGTAAATAGATAATCGTTCCCATTTCTGGAGCTGAAGGTATATAAAAGGGAACCTCGAACAAAAAGATGGAGGTCGATCAGTCCTGCCGTGGACATACAAAACAATCCTCTAGAGATACACAAGGACTTACATTCATAGAAGAAGAAGGAAGAATGCATAATAAATCTATAGAACCTGAACATTGAATGAGTAAAGAGATTCAACGATTTCTCCTCCCCTCAAGATGATCAGGCTGATCAACCTGGACCGGGAATTCAAACACAAAAATGACACTATATTTTTCTTGACTAAAACTAGAGATGGACTCAAAGCTTCATATGCATTCAATACAAGGAGTCCAGAGCTTCACTCAAAACATATAGAGCATTCTCAACTCATCTCTATTTGTTTAGCTCTATTTTGTTTCATTTATTTACATTTTGAGCAGTGTGTGTTCTATATTTTAAGCACACCATGCCTCTTGTTCTCAACTGGATGATTTCTAAATCATTACTCAATCTTTCCCTTACACTCTTGTATCCCACTGTGGATAGTGGTAGGGTTCAAGTGTAACCTGGACAGCCTGTGAGCTATTGTTATTTTTTATTTCCCATAATGAATTGTGGTAGAGGTATGAGGACCTGGACAATCTGAGTACTGTTGTAAACCCCGATCTAGGGTTTGGATCAATGTTTTATATAACACTGTTTGAGAGGACTAAGTCTTATCTTGAGACTGAACCTCTTGGTTAAAACTGTTATGCTTTTTTATTTTGGTTAAAACTATATTTAATATTCCGTTACTAAGTACATTGAAATACAAATATATTTTAAAGTTACTCTGATAGTTAAACTAGAAAGTGTTTTTATCTATTGTAACCCAGTGGGTTAGTTTAAAAATCTAGTATAATCATCAGATTAGATTAACTGAGAAATAATCAATCTCTTGAGAACCAAACTAAACCTTTACTATATGAAAAATTCACTACATTTTAGCTTATTATTCAATTTGTGGGATTATTAATATAAATTTTTTAAACGGACATTTTTAGTTGGAACTCAATTCACCCCCTCTTGAGTGTCCACTCCGACCAAAAATAATTAATATATTTCATTAAAATAATTCTCTAAAAATTATTTGTTTAATTTATTGGGGAAAACATTTCTATGTTCATTAAACTGTTTTTCAGAAAATCATTACAGTTATTTAAAAAAAATTATTTTCATTTATAAATAATAAAATTAAAAAATAATTCAGTATATATACATGTGTAAAACATGTATTTTCCTATTTTAGTAAATCATATTCTTAAGAACTATACTAATGGGTAGGTTATAAATATCACAGTAAATAATAATTTTTTAATATTATGTCACATATCATTCAAAATCCGCATTCTGTGTACTGAAATCCAAACTTAGCCTTCTTTGTAATAGAAGATAAACTTAGTGTAATGTGAAACGAAAACTAAAATCAGTGTTTCATGTAATGAAAAAAAATTAAAAATACTTAATTTAATTTAAATAAATAATTTCATAGAATCATAAGGTCTTATAGGGAATCGTCTTCTATTTCTTTCTAAACCATCATCTATCCTATGCTCACATCATGTCTAATTTCATGTATACCCAACTATAGGTTAAAAATGTATAATAAAAACAAACAGAATTATCAAGGAATTTAAGGCTAATTAAAAAGGAATCAAACCTTTATAATAAAATGGTGTCACTCAGCCCTAATGAATTTTCATAAACAAACAGCTAATTTTTTACCGTCTGAAATATATACATCCATTTAACATATGTTTCAACTATAAAAATCCTAACATATCATCTATAAGAAAACAATAAATTATTACAAATATTATTCAATAATAACTTCCCTGGTGGTTATTTGATAAATTTTCTCTTACAAGGGTTGGGGTGTAGCAACGAAATAAATAATATTACATAGTTCCATTAATTTAATGAAAATAAATGATAATTAAACATGAAACATTATTATTTAGTCATCCTAAATTACAAGATTTAGGTTTATTTTACAATTTAAGAGCATAAAAATTATTAAACCATAAAATAAAAAAATATTTCCCACTACCTAGAAAATTAATATGTAACACACCGACATAGTGTGCACACATGTGATTGCTACAATCCAAACCAATTCTTTATTAAATTATTTATTAAGCTTAATTAAGGATAATTATTTTATTAAATTTGTATATAAATTTATTATTACACCTCAAAACATCTAAAATCCACAAATACTCTACCGCAAGGCTTTTAATATTTATTGAACAAGGATAAAACAAAAATGTAGATCTTCAGTAACCTATCATATAAGGAAACAACAGAACCTATAGAAATTTTACCATGATCACACCCACAAAAAACAAAATAGATCCATGAAAAATAATGATATCATCCTCCATGTAATATTAAGGTTTCATGGGGGGAAACAAAACCAAATAGAGAAAAAATCCCAAAAAACAATATAGAAAACTCACCTCAAATAAAAACTAATTGAAGATGGGAAGTCAAGGTTCAATCCCTAAATAAAGGGATTCAATACACCATAAAAATGACCCTATATAGACTAAGGTTTCTAAGTAAAAATTGGGAGAAAATAATTAAATGGGTTTTGGGAACTTATGGGCAAACTATATCTTAGAAGATCAAAGTGCAGTACAATATACCACAATATGAAGATGTTGAAATATGAAAAAACCATAGTGCTAGGAAATAGACCACTTTGAAGAAAACCATGTCAAATTTATGTTCTAGAAACATTGATTGGTCTATTACATAGATCTTGTAAACTCTAATAAGGGCACCGTATAAGGGAATCCACAAGACATTATAATTTTCTCACTGAAGAAAAAGGTTATATTGAAACTCATCTCCATGAAATATTGATCCTGAAAAAATAAAACACACTAAAACTCCCCCTGAATACTATATGTCATATATTTTAATCTGAAGAACTTATCCATCTCCCAAATAGGATCCATGTCATAACATAATCATCTACACTACAATTCTTCTTTGAAGTTGAAATTTCAGTGTAACTCCCCTTCTTCCTCCTCTAAGCCTCCTCTCAGCACCACCAACACTCGAAATACACAATGTAATGATATAAAATGATCTGTGAAATTATAAATAGGTTATTTAATACACCATAAAAAATTATTTATGTTGTGAAATATCATTCATATCTTATGGAATTGAAAATATAGACAAATAACCCTTAAAACATTGATATCATTCTAATCAAAATCCATTTAAAGAGAAAACGTTTTATGGATATTCATACTCAATGACTTTAATTAATATGGTAAAAAATAAATTATATTCTAATAAAATAATATTAAATATATTGTAATGCACAATAATAATTTTTTCATATGAATTTATATTTGAGTGAAGGAACACCTTAACTTAATTGTTTACTTCCACTAAATTGCATGAATATCCATTATAAAAAATATCTATATTAATAAAATATTTAAGAATATTATTTATAACAATATAATATTATAAAAATAAATTATAATTATTATATACATATATGTTTTTAATTTATAATATATTTTGAAAATCACGTGTGATTCTTCTTCATGTTGTTAAACTAGATTCATAATAGTTATATTGTTCATCATTCATATCCCAAAGTTTGTCATTCATAAATCATAAAAGGTACTGAAATTTATGATTTATAATCATTTATAATATTATATTTTTATTCTATGGGAGTTTTTGTGAGGATATTTAGATATGAAATCAGTAATGATCATGTTTTGGTAACTTTTATCAAGCATGTGTTAGTATCTTAATTAATTAATGTATTATTAATGTTACCATTTCAAAACCATAATAAAATATTTATTTATATTTTTATATCATATATTATCATTAATTATTTTTATATATTTATCCAGAATTTTATTTTATGTCCTTATTATATAGGGGTTAGATCGATCCAAACATGAACATACCAAAATTAAATGGTGAGTTTTGTTATAAAACTATATTATTTTAGAAAAACATAATTATTATATCATAATAATAAATTATTTAGGAATTTTTATGGTTATAAATTATATATTTTTTATTTCAATAAAAAATAATGAAACATGATGAAAATTGTTGTATGTTACTTCATGGAGATGATTATCTGCCAAAATGAAGAAATGACTGTTCTATTTTTCTTAATCGAAAAGGGGAAAGGAGTTTAATAATTATACATTTATAATAATAACATTATATATTGAAGAATTCATATTTTCATTATATAATAATTATAAAATTATATTTTGGAGAAAAAATAGAAAATAAAATAATTTAGGTGAAAATTAGTACACACATTTAAGGCATGAGTTTTCAATTAGAGAAATCCCTATAAATTAAGGGATTAGGATATCCTATTTTGACCAGAAGCTAAAATAAGTGAGATATTAATATAGTGAAAAGAATAAAAGGAATATTTATAATATAAAACATAAATTTAGAGTGGCCTTGATGGGCTGGTGAAAGGGCCCCGTTTTTATGTGGTGAGAATGACATTTTTGTAACTATTTCAAGTCAATATAAAGATAGTGAATGTTTCATATGTCAATAAGAATAACAAATAAAAAATTAAGGAATATTGTTTTTTGATAAAAAACCTCATAAACTCAATTAGAATCATTTATTAATAGGTTATTCTATTTAATTATTCAGTTAACCATTTTTACACTTTTTCTATTAGAGTGGTATTTAGCTTTCACTAAAGTGATTAATTATTAATGCCTAAAAATAATTGGAAATTATTAATTATTTTAGAAAAAATAACTACATATATTAAATATATTTTATCAAATAAAATTTATATTTCTATAAAAATTTAATTTTAACTTTAGCATTTGTAATGCGTAAAGACCCATTTTTTTGGAAAGGTTCATTTTTATGAAAAAAAATCATGTGTAGGATAAAATTATTAATCTATTATATTTTAAGGATATAAATTGTTTTTTAACAAAAAATAAATTTTTTTAAATGAAGTCAAATCATAATTTCACTAAATAATATTTAATTAAAAGAAAAGACTAAAAACAATTTTGAATATTGGAAAATTTTACTTATATCCACAAAATGTTAAACAATGATTTCATAAATTTAGAAAGGTATCTTAATATATATATTTTAATACATATAATAAATCATTTTTTTAGGAAAATATGTTATATGTTTTTATTTGATATCTTGTTATCAATTGAGTTATAAATGTTATCATTTTAGTAACTACTTTATATTTGATTATCCACTAAATATAAAATATTTCAAATAATTATAAATAATAATATTAATCTAATTTTGACGTGATGAATCCGTTAATTCTGTTTAATTCATACAAATAAAATTAAAAAAAAATAAATTTATATTTTTTATGAAAATAAAATGTGTAAATGAAAAACAGTTTTTGTAGAAATTGATGTTTTTAAACATCAATTGTATAATATTATCCAATATAAATTTATAAAAAATAGAATGTTGAAATATTATTTTAGGAATATCAATATTACCTACTATAATAAATGTCTAATTTTTTCCAATTGAATTTCTTAAGGTAAAATAAGAAGTCCTTTTTTAAAATTTATTTTTTGACTAAATTATTTTAAATGTAGTAATAAAAAATATGTAATTATGATAATTGATTATTTTATTTTTTTTACCGATTATTATATTCTTAATTTAATTTTAATATATCATGGTCTTTTAGAAGAGTTATTTTTTCATTTGATGTTTCATGTGATACAATATATTGTAGAAAGTATTGATTTAATGGGTCCAAAATCATGGGTCATTACATTCTCCATGCCGTAAAAAATATGTCCCATAATTTTTAATTATCAACAACTGATGAATTTTGGAGAGTGTATTCATACTATATTTATAATTATTAAATATAACTTCTAATATTACATGAACCATACTCTCCTAATCTATATTAAGATATTTAGTTTACCTCAAAAAATTAATCTATCATAAAATCACATAATCAAGCATTTATATAGATTATTAATAAATTTATCAAAACATAACTTTCAAAAAAAATAAGGAATATAAAAGAAATTAAACAAAAATGAACCAATATTTTATATTATTAAATAAAATTATATTTAATAATAAAATGTTAGTAATTTATATATCATAAAATCACACACTAGAGAATTAATAACATAATCCCAAAAATCAAATAAACTTCACAGAAGTTATCATGAATCAATTTTCATTCCCAAGGATACAAGTACTATTTAATTTACTTTTTCATAATTAAGCATTCCCTTATTATGTCAATATAATGTGTATATAAAGCCTATTAATTATCCATCCACCATTAATGTGTTCATCAATATAGATATTAAATATATAACTTTTTCATAAAATCACTTTTTTGGTTTATTGATACTATATGATACTTTTTTTCAAACTATTAAGGAAAACTATTGAAGAAAGATCCTTCGATGTTTCACATAATCCTCATACAATTAAAAATACACATGAATATCACTGATAAATATCACTCACTAATAAAAATATTCAAGGGAATCAAGATTTAATTACTATTAAGTTATAAAACTCACTACATTTAGTAAGACTATGAATCCCAACTTTTTTATCATATTAGGAACACACTAAGATTATTAACCATTTAAGTATTATCTATAATTAAGTTATATGACATAGTGGTTTCTAGAAACATAACTCTATTATCTTAATTTTTTTTATCTTTCTTCTATCAAATACTAATCCCAAAATGTTATGATACTAAAGAAAATATTGATATTAAAATATCAAGATAAATATTTATTCTCCTACGACATCTTCATTGTTAACATATGATACTTTAGGCTTATCCTAGGACTCTCTGTGGTCAATATTTTGTTATATATATTAATCTTACTATTAGGTACTCAAAAAATTTTTTAACACCATACTCAAATTCATTATAATTTTTAATTAAAGATAATGGGAATTAACTATATCATTTACTAAGAGTATGCAATAAAGTGTACAGTTATGCCACTTTTTCATGCATTAGGTGATGATTGAGTCAATAAAAATCACCCTTTTCATTGTTATTACCCCTAGGTAGATCTATTCTAGATATTTCATCCACCTGTAGAATCAGGACTGGTATGTAATTTCTTAGAAAACCACATTCTAAAGAATTCACCTACGTTTTAGGATGTTATCTTACACATTGGATTTTTTCCATAGACATAATGAAGCTATCTTGTTCTAATCCCCAAAATATTAAATATTAACTAAATTAATATAATGGGTAATATATAACATATAAATTATGATTAACCCTAACTTATCACCCACTTATAAAATTTACATCCTTATATTATAACATCCTAATCTCAAACATTAGATAATCCCTTCTATGATACCCACTATAATTCCTTACAGGTTTCACAATATCATAATTTAATGACTTAAAACCAATCCTAATAAATTCCCATAATCATGAATTTTAAGATCTTTAGATAATTATGAAAAGATAATATATAAAAAATCCCATGTTTCTCAAATAATGAACATTTTTTAAACTATATAATAAAATTACAAATCAATAACATGTCTCCAACACATACCAAAATATCTCTACACAATATGCTTTTTGGGAACATCATATATACTAATTTTCTTCATAATCTAAGTAAATGGAAACATATTAAAAGGGTGATATAAAATTATCTATAAGGACAATCATATATGTTAATAAGAGAATATAAAAAATGAGCCAAAGATGACAATATAGGTATAATTGGGATACATATAAAGGTTATATATAACAAATAATAGATAAAAATTCATCGAATAAGGAATGGAATAAAATAATAGTATATAATGTCATAGAAAACATGAATAAATATAGAATATAACATAGATAAAATGAAAATAAATTTGAATGGTGGTTCAATCATAATCATAGAGAACTATGTGAGCAATATCATTACACCCATACCTTTGTGATCAAATTAAATATGTGTAATAATTTAAATGTGGTAAAACTCATTATTTATAATGACCACGAATCCAGTAACGTAGAGCTAGTGTCTACTTGATTACATTTTCATAGATACATGTGGTCTAATCCCAAAATAATTATAGGTTTAGTAGTCTTGGGGAACTAGATAAATACATGATACAACATTTACATTGAGGATGGAAAATAAATCACATAAATGGAAAACATTATGCATCCTTGAACTCATTAAAATAATTATTCTTAATATCCTATATAAAAAATAGTGGGATAAAATGCTCAATATGGGTAATGTAATGTTTAAAATATCATGAATAAATAAGGAATAATCAATATGTAATGGTAAATAACTAAACACACTTTACATTTAATCAATAACATGACTATCATAATTAAGAAAGACATAATCAATATGATAAGTTATAAAACTGAAAATATATACCATTTGATCAATAACATGAGAAAAAAATGCATACATGGATAATATTAATGTAGTAATCACATGGATAATTTTAACAGTATTTATAATGTCGTAAAAGCTTAATTTTTGGATTTCTTGAACTCTCGCATCATGATATTTATACTATCAATAACATTTAAAAGAAATTTTAAAAAAATGGTTAACACCCCATTTAATTTATCCAATTGGTTTGTCACATTAGACAAACAAATGCATCGAGGGGATATATAATTCTCAGCTCCACCCATCACATCTCTTATATCATATTCCTTATATATCAGATGATCGATTTAATTCAGGAACAATATAGCTTATCAATATATATGTCTATATAAATAAATAATATGGCATATCAATATTTCCCCTATCAATCATATATAATTTAAAGTAAAACATTATATGTAGAAATCAGACATTATTTATATAACAAGAATATCCTTGATAAATAAAATGGAAATTTAGGGGAGGTGTAATGTTCAATGATGAAAATAAAGTGAATATTTCAATTGAATTTTCATTATTACAAATATAATTTAATTACATTCCCAGGTCAAGATGATCAAAAACCATCAAGAGAAATAATAATTATAGTGTCATGTAATATATCAACATTAGAGTACATGTAAAGTAATGGTTTGTGGTATTTGATGAATAATAATTCCAAAATAAGATATTTCCAAACATTATGAGTAAATTAAACCTTCCAATTTAAAAATAAGGTTGAAAAAAAAAGAAATATTTATATTACTATGGTAACAAAATTTATTTGGAAATGAACATTATAAACCTGTAAGGTAATAAAAATTTTAGTGAGTGGTCATGATAGAGGAAAGGATATATTCATGTAGGGTAAGTTAAAAACAATGATTCCTTTCAAATGTTTATAAGTAATTCAAAGGTACCTTGTTTGGAAAATTTTATGAATATTTTTTTAGAAAACATTCATTAAAATCATAATTATGGGTAAAAATGACTATAAAAGTCATATTAAAACATTTGTTTATAATAATAGAATACATGGATTGGGAAGAGAAAATAGTTTTGAAAGAAGGGAAAAATGAATTTTATTTTATTTAAAACATTTTATAAGTCATTTTGAGTACCAAAGAGAATAAAATTATTCCATTAAATGAAAGCATCATGAATAACCATAGGATAATAAAATTAAATTGTATCATTAGAAAATGATCTATTAATTTCCTTCAATACAAATTCCTGAAAAACAATCCCAATAAAAATGATATTGGAACAAAAATATCATCCACCTTAGAAACTTCTTAATTAAAATCCACATGAAATGAATTAAATTAAATAAAAAAATAACTAATTTTAATATAAATAAATTTATGATATGACATATCAAAGGGTAAATAGATACACGTAATAATAAGATAGGTTTATAATCAGTCATATGTCCCAAAGAAGATAATTTGAGATGATAAACCCTTACAATGATCAAAATTTATAAGTGAGAATTGATCAACTAATAAATTATGTGTATAATATGTTAATATATATCATATTATTATAAATAAAATATATTATAATCAAAATTCATTACAAACATAATCTTAGAATATCAAATATAATGAAAGAGTAATATAACCCAATGAAAATAAATTGACTTATGAAATTCTTTACCACATGGTAATTTTCAAGTCAAATTCTCATGGATTAATTAATTCAAATTAAAATTTAAATATAATTAATTATGATGAATTTGTGTTATTACTTGAAAAAGGGGATGTATATACCCCATATAATGAAATTAGGTGCATAAAATTACAGTAGAAATAATTCATGCATTCTTTTGGAAGAAATCAATTTAACCTATAGTATATTTATTTTAATCATGTCTCCATTTTATAAAATAACCATATTCATATTTACAATATCATATATGATTATCTTATAACCCATTACAACTCATTCACTCTGAATCTACTTTGTATTGTTATTGTTTCGGGATTCCTTGTTTTCTTATGAGTGTTTTGTCTTTAAGGATCTTTCTCTTTTGTATAAGAGGTAGTTATTTCATCTATATAATTATATTAATTTTATAAGTGTCATATTTAATCGTTAGATAAATTTTTATAAACATAATTAAAATTTTTACATGTTAAATTAATCTCATCACTTCATGGAGATGGTAGGTTACACATACGCACGAGTAATGATAACATTACCTTAATAGGTAAAAGGTTAAGGAACTTGATTTTACCAAATTGATATCTTGTAATATTTATTATAGATATTCATTATTTCCATAATTATTACTATTCAAGTGAGTTGGTGATGGAAAACAAATTATACCAGTTTGTGAGGTGGTCACCCATTGTACACACAAATGATGTCTTTGTTTCCCATTTGATAGAGAACGAGATTGATAATAAAATATTTAATAAAAAATAACATTTCAATATATGTTATAGGTTAGTGTTATTATATTTTATGTGTTAATACATATTTAAATTTTGTAAAAGAATAATTAAAAGGAAAGATATTTTTTAATATGATAACCTTTACTTAGGAAAACATCTTTTAGATACCATCATATGGACCATAGGGTTAGTATTTTTGGAAATACTGCCACATATAGAATCAATATAATTTTTTTTGGAGAGTTTATTTCAAGGTTTCGTTGATCCAAAGTACTTTATAGGTGTGAATTAGTGAGGGGAGGGAGGCAGGAAGACGAACATTGAGTTTTTTGAAAAAGAATAAATCATACCCACGTTTTCACATTAATCTAGTCTCCAAAATGGATCAATCTCAAACCTTAGAAGTTAGAAAGCCATAATATGGTCATCCAAGAAGAATTATAAATTTTTAACTCATTATAACTTATATATTCTTACATTAACCCCTTTATTAACTTTTTTAAACCTTAACAGTGGTAATTAATTTTTTACATTATTACTATTCATTATTTCTAAAATTTATTTGGAAATAATTATAAAATATTAATAATTGTAATTTAATTTTTGGAATCCATTTTTACCAGTTTAATCTATATAAGGGGGATATTTTATTTATAAACATACAAAACATATAAAAAATAGTTTTCATAAAATTATTTTTTTGAGTAATAAGATGATATTATAATAAGAATATAGCTACTAATAGTAATTATATAGTTGTAATATAATATAGTAAGATATATTATATATAAATTTGAAATGAATAAATAATTTTTAAATATAATTCTTCTTAATTAAAATGGATATCAATTTTTTCCATTAAAACCAAAAGTGTTCTCTGAAAAAAAAGGTTTTTTTAAAATATCCCTTTTTACATCCAAATGTTCTTATCATTTTTTCTATAAAATATATTGTCAATAATTTCTAAAATAAAATTATTATAATAAAATAATATATATAAAAGGATTAATTATTAAATATTATATTTTTTATTATTCATATAATATTATTTCTATGGAAAATACCAAAAATTCATTCCCCACTAATTTTGACCAAGTTAATAATTGATATTCATCTTATAAAATTTTAATTTCATTAGATGAAATATTAAAGTTTTTATTTTATTATATTTTTAATAAAATATAATATTCACTTACTATAATTGAGGATCACGATTGCATGTATCACAATTTATCAAAGGGATTGTATTTATTTAAACAATAATATATTATAATGTCATGAGATGATACATTTTTCTCTCATATAAAAAATTAATTCTCAGAATTTCAAGGATATTACCCTGTAAAAGAATTATAGTAGTTATTTTTCAGAACATCCCCTATATCAAACATTTCTTCCCCAATTTTATGATTTATCCAATGTACATTTACTAATTGTATCGCCTGATTCTTCAATACTTTCTCTCTGATATCAAGAATCAAGATGAGATCTTCACAGTATGATGGATGAGGTTAAAATTATATTTTTTTATAGGTGATGACATGAACTTTTTTTGTTATGTACATCAATAATAATGATATAATAAACTCATCATGTACTTTAGAGAGTCATGGTGGAATTTCCCAATGATAATCTAATTCTATAATTATTTATAGAATATTAATGGGTCTGATATACCTGGGTCTCATCTTTCCCTTCTTACCAAAATTTATGATTCCCTTACATAGATATACTTTCAATAAAAATATTTCTCCCAATTTAAATTCCCAATAATCTCACCTATAGAAATCACAACACTCTTTCCTACTTTTAGATGCTTTAATTTGATTATGAATAGTATTTATATTTTTTGTAGTCTCTTCTATATACTCTACACCCTTAAATTTATTTCACCAACTTTATCACAAGAAGTTGGAGTATGAAATATATTACCATATAATTTTTCATATTATTCCCTTTTAAAACATTAATGGAAACTATTTTAATACTAAAACACTAACAATGATAAATATTGATCCCACATAACTTCAAATTCATGAGATAATGTCCTCAAATTATATTTTATTGTTTGAATATTCACTTTAGAGAATTCATCAGTTTTGGGATTGTAGGTTGTTTTAAAATGAATCATAGTATCACAATTATTTTTATAGTTATTCCAGGTTTTTGGTCTAAAATGAGGATCATTGTTATAAATAAACAAATCAATTTCATCATTAAGTCATATAAATTCATTAATATACAGCCTTGTGAGGCTATCTAGGGTAAATATTCTCCTATAGTGAGTAAATGTGAATATTTGGTTAGACGAACAATAATTAACCATATTGTATTATTCCTTCTTGGTGTATTGTGTAGTCCTATGAAAAATCCATAGTAATTTCTTCACATTTATATATAGAAATTGGAAAAGTTTACATGACTCCTCTAGGATAATGTCCCATAGATTTTACTTGTTATCAAACCAAACATCTAGTTATATAATCATAAATTTTCTACTTCATGTTGTCCCAAAAAAATGTTCACTCAAATCCCATACATCTTGGTACTTCGAGGTTGTATAGATAAATTCAAGCTATCAACATAATCCAAAAATTCCCTTTTAGATTATCTATTGATTGAAAAAATAATCTCTTTCAAAATTTCATAATTATGTCTTCACAAACAATGTATACATACTTCTCATCATTCACAACCTTATTTTTCATTTCATATTTCTCATTATCAAATTGAGATAAGCATTTCACTTACAATAATGATCGTTTATCAATAATTTGAACAAATATTGATTTCTATACTTCTTCAATAATTCTATAATTCTATTTTACTTGATCGATAAGCATATGTTCCCTATCGATCTTAATTTTCTTAAAAACACCATGATCATTCCTTCTCAAAACATCCCTTGCCTAATGTTTCTTCATTGTGTTGTATTGTATTGAGAAATAATAATCTTTGAGTAGCTCAAGCTATCTCATTTTCCTAATGCCAATGCCTTTATATGAAAATATGTATTTTAGGCTTATATAGTCTCTTTTTATCACAGATAATTCACCATTGAAATAATCTATTCATATCTTTAAAAAACATATTCCACCTATTGACTCATGATCATGGGTATATAGTTCTATTTGTAAGTGTCTTGTGGAATTGATGCATATGAAATAACTTTATCATTTTTAAAAAGGTCACATTTTAGTTCTTTCTTTAATGAATCACTATATATAAATCCCCCATAATATTATAATGGAATTTTCTAGATTGTATCATTGACTAATATCCTTTTTAATTCTTCAAAAAAAAATCATCACATTCTTTTTTCCATATGATCTTAACAACTTTATGTGTAATCTTGGTTAAAAGGTTATCTAATTTTGAAATATTATGACAAAATCATTGATAGTAACCAGAAAAACTATTGAAACTATGTACCTTAGTAAATTCTCTTAGTGTATGACATTAACTAACATCCCTTATCTTTAAAGGATTAACTTGGATTCCATCATTGGAGACTATGTGGCCAAGAAAAGAAACATCTCAAATCCAAAATTCACACTTTAAAAATTTCTCATTTAATTCATTCCATATAAGAGTTTCAGGTTTGATTTGAAAGTAATTATATGGGTCCTCATAGATCATAGAATACACAAGTGTGTAATCAATTATTACCACAATAAATAATCAAGATATTACTTTAATACAAGATCCATTATGTCTATCAGAACAGAGTAGGATTTAGTCAATATAACTGTAGTTACTATAAACATATAATTTCTATACAATATTTTTGTTTCGTTCATTAGAATGTACTAATTATTTACACCCAATTTATTATACTTATAACAATGGGTATTCTTTTAAAAATATTAATCTCCCTATAGTTGATTGAATAAGTAATCAAGGTGTGAAAAAATGAAACTTTATCTTTATCCTAATGGCATTGAATTTCCTATAATCAATACATAGTCACAAGGATCCATCTATTTACTAAACAATGAGAACATGGGCTCCCCATAGTGAAATATAGGAGAAGATAAATCCCATATCACACAAATCATCTATTTTTTTCTTCAACTCCATTAATTCCATTTTAGATATTATATGGGGAGTATTTAATATGGGTATGACATCAGTTATTAATTAAATAGAAAAATCAACTTCACATGAGGGATTTTATATAGGTAATTTCTCATGAGGTACATTAATGTATTCTTAAATATTAGGTAAATATTCAATTTTAATATTACATTTTCTATCCATATACTATTTTTCTCTTTTTCCAAAGAATATCCTTCAAAATATATATAGGGTGTGTATCTTGATGTGACTCGAATGGTGAAGTATATTCCCTAAATATAGTTAATTCTATATCATCATCACAAATATTAATTTCCCTATCCTTTAAATAAATTTATACACCATATTTTCAAATCCAATAAATAAAAAAGATTATATCCTATTTAATCATGAGTCATATGTTAATTTCTGAAAATAAATCACATTTATGTGTCAAAATTGGGACTGCTTGATACATTTGTACTGTAGTGATACATCCACTTTGAGTTTTGACTAAAAAGTCAATTATTAAATTTATATGTCAATATATAGTTTTCATGGGAATCATGGAAGATATATAAGATCATAATGATCCATAATAAAATAAATCATAGGAAAATTTTGAAGGTATGATTAAAGTACATACCACTGCATCATTGTATACATCCACCTCAACTGTAGTGATCACTTCAGCATAGCCTTCTCTCCTTAGCCTCTTCTTTGGTCTATCCCCATAACTCTTGTAGGGTATTTTTTGAATAATTATACAATTATTTATATTATAATCATTATAAATAATTGATTTGCTTCATCCCCATTCATTCATGATCTAGATAACCCATAATAAGAAACTTATAAAAAACTCTCATTCCCTTCAAGTATTTACCATGATGTTTCATTCCAAAATTTTCACATGATGGAAATTCTATCATTATATTCATAATATTTAATACATTCCCTTTTACTGGGTGTTCATATTACCTCTTATTCTCTATATTCTTATTTAATATACATGATCTAGAGAATTTATTCTCTTTTTTATAGTAAAAAAACTATTTATCATATAAAAAAATTGTTTGAGAGAGTAGTTCCCTTTAGAGTCATAGCATAAGACCTTAAAATGAATGATTTAATTTGAATTATATATTGTGTGTGTAATCTATAGTATTCCTTTATAGTCTTGTAAAGGTATCATCATACTCTATAACCCTTTTCCCTTACTTTTTCTTTAAGATTAATAAAATTCCCTTCATTTCAATGCATTGCTCATGAGGGAGATATTTTTCCAAGAATGTTTCTTTAAAATAATTTCATTAGATTTATTATATTTCCTCTTCCTCCATAGTATTCTAGATAAATTACCACTATTGTTTAGTATCAACTTTTATAAAATATGCTAAAGGTTCATCTATTCCATTTCATTGCATCACAAGGATAGAAATATATTCTCAATTAACATAATTCATTGATGATCATTAACTAAATTAGTAGTATCACTATACAATAGGGTATTATGTTTAATAAATTGATAAATAATAGTATAATCCTATTTTTGAACAATAGGTTGATTCATTCAGGCCTATTTATTTTTCATAACCAGATTAAGATACCATAATATATTCGTGATCTACTCAGTTCCAATTCCTTCTATATTGTCTTTACAAACAGGGAAATATCTATATTGTATATAAAAATTTAGACCCTACTTTTTTACATGATTCATTTCTAAACAGTAGAATATACAAGATTAGGTTAAAAATTACGAATTTTAAATTATAATGTTTAATTATATGTATGGTGTAACACTTAACATAAATAGAAAATTTATGATTTATTAATTTCATAAACATAAACTTGGTTTCATTGTGTACATATTTCTTTCAAATGGTTAACAATTTTGTGTAAATAAAATTTGAAATATACTAAGCATATCCCCCAGTAGTGTCAAACTAGGTGGGTCATAAGGGAACGCTCACCCTGCACCATAATAACAACAATGATGTAATTGACCAACTCTTCGCATGGTTATTACCACTAGATTAATTTGTTATAACCAAGTCCACATATAGTATCCAAATAGGGTTTTATTTCCAAATATTCTTTATAATCTCACAATTACCAAAAAAATGATGTTCTTCTATACATATCACAAATTCTACCATATGGTTATAGTTCATAATCTTTGTTTTCCTAAATCTAGTTTCAATCGTTTATACTAGACTTTCTCTAACACAAACTATTACAACCCTGAATCTATAACCCAGAGCTAGTGTCTACTTTAATACATTATCACATATACATTGGTTCAAATCCCAAAATATCAATTAGGTTTGTACTCTTAGATAACAATGTACATAATGATTCCCATTTTACATTAGGTGTAGAAAATACTATTTAGTAATGGAAAACATTCCTAAACCTTGAACTTTATAAATGAATTATTCTTCATATCCTAAACAAAATGAAAATAAGGGTGAACTCAAATGATAGTGGAAGTTATCATTAATCAATAAGGAATAATTAATATGAGAAGGTAAATAACTAAACGTAAATTTTATTTAATAAATAACATGAATGTCATAATTATATAAGGCATTATCAATATGTTAATGTGAATAACTCAAAACACATTCCATTTAATCAATAACATGATCACAATATATATACATGGAAAATATCAATGTAATAATAACATGGATAATAATAACGGAATTAATATTAATGGAAATTCTTAATTTATTACATTATGATCTTAGAGATCATGATTTATATACTATCAAAAACTTTTACAATATAGTTTAAAACTATGTGTAAAACCGAATTTTATTTGGTCAACTGATTTGTCTCCTGAGATCTATCGATTCCTCAAGGGGATATATAATTCCTATCCCTACCCATCACTACATTTATAATGCATTCCCCATATTTTTTTTGATTTATTTAATTCATTTATAATATAACATAATAATATATTCCCTTAATGAATAAAGAATATAGAATATTGATATTTCCACATTAAATCATATAAACTTTGATGTAAAAAATTGTATGTAGAAATGATATATGGATTAACTAATAATAATATCAATGATAAATTGTATAGATATTTATTGTAAGTGTAATGTATAATGATCCTAATAAATTGAATATTTCAAAGAAAATTTAGTGATTTCATAAATAAATCAAGAAACATAATTTCGATAATTTCTAAGTAAAAATGATTATAACCCATATTGAGAAAGAATAATGCTGGTATCATTATAATATATCACCTTTTTAATATCTATTAAATAAAAGGTTTTTATTGATGATGAATATAAATATCATAATATTTCATCAAACATTCTTAAGAAAATACCTATTTCACTTTTAAAAAAACATTTAAAACTATAAATGTCTATAATATTATGCAAAAAATTATTTTAATAGATTATTATAAACTTTTAAAGTAAACTTCAAAATGATGAGTGGTTATGGTGATGGAAAGGTTCTGTTCATGTTGAGTTAGTTAAAAAAAATGATTCAACTCACATTTTTTTATAAAAATCAACAGTTCCTTTTTTGGAAAATTAGTGGAATATTTATTTATTTTTTTCCTAAAAATATAATTATTGGTAAAAATGACTTTAAACAAGCATATTAAATGTTTTTTGATACTATTTTTAGAAAATATGGATTTGGATGAAAAAATGATTTTTGACCAATAAGAAATGAAGTAGGGTTTTATTAAAAACAATTTCCCAATCATTTTATGTAGAAACGTGATTAAAATGGTAATATTACATTAAAACATTGGGAATAAATAGTAGAGAATAAAATTAAAGGATTTTATTTGAAAATGATCAAATACTAAAATTCAATAGAAATTAAATAATAAAAAATATCTATGAAAATATGATTGAAACATAAATCTCTAAACACTTTGGTAACTAATTAATCATAAGCTCCATTAATGGAATAAAATAAAATGAAACACTAAATAACATTAATATAATGAGATTCATGATATAACATATCAATGTGTCTATAGATACACCTTATAAAATAACATAGGTGTATAACATGAGATGTGACCTAAAGAAGACAATTTGACACAAGCAACCCTTGAAATGATCATAACAATGATGTTGTAATTAATAATTGAATATACTATGTTTATAAAATGAAAATACACATCAAAAATTTAAATAAAACATAATATAACCAAAAATCATTACCAATAAAATGTTTTAGTGTCCATGATATTGAATATGTAATATAACCCAATGAATAGGTATTGAGATATGAAATTCAATACCATTTCATAATTTTCATGTAAAAATACCCTTAGATGAAATAATTAAAATTAAAACAAAGAATTTATTTAATTATTAATAATTCATAATAATACAAGAAAAATGGGTAGTATATACACCATATTAGTGAACTAGGCTCAAAGCATTACAATATGTCACAATGAAAGTAAATTGATAAAAAAATAAAGTACCTCTTGCTTCTATTATTTTAATGTAATTTAACAACATTTATAGTCGTTTTTATAATGTTATTAATTTTAAAAATAACCACATTAATGTTTATAGTAATATATATTATCCTGTTATAACATCTTACTATCCCTTTGTTAACAAAATATTATTATTGTTGTTTTTTCGAGTATTAATTACCATGTCTTCTCATGAATCTTTTGACTTGAATGTTCCATTTCATGGGTATAAGATATAGCTATATCATATAGATAATTATATAAATGTTATAAATATCATTTATTATTATTAAATACATTTTTATAACCATTATTAAATGTTGGACATTAGAAAATGAATCTCATCGCTTCATGCAGACGGTCGGCCATATGTACGCATGAGTGATGATATCATTCCATTAATGGGTGAAATGGTAATTTAAGTGGGTGATATATTAATTTTAAATAATTTATATCATGTAATATTTAGAATATATATTCATTAAATCCATCATTATTACCATCCATGTGAGTCGATGATGGAAAACAAATTACATCGGTTTACGAGGCTGTAATCATCCATACAGAAGAGTGATGGATTTGATTCACAATTGATGGAGAAGGAAATGGATAAATATTATTAAATAATCATAAAACATTTTCTATATATTATATATTGGTATTATTATATTTTAATTTTTAATACATATTTTATTGTTATAATTGAAAAATGTAAAACAAATATCATAATTAAGATGATTGTCTTCTCTTAGAGAATCATGCATTGGATCTCTTATTAAGGGCCATAGGTTTGGTATTTAAGAAATAAAACCACCTATATAATGTCTATAAATTTTTTTTAGAGATATTTATATAGGTTATGGTTCATAAAAATATTTTTAGAGGCTCTAATAAGAGACGGTAGTAGGCACCCTTTTATAAATGGGGAGGACGCACATGGAATTGTTTGAAAATAATAAGTCATGCCAATGTAATCACATACCCCAAGGATCAAAAATGGATCATAATCAAAATATAGATTTTTAATGATGAAATTTGTCTATAAAATAGTATTTATAAATTTTGGTAGGTTATTTTTAACCCTTATCTTCTTACGTTAATCCCCCCGATAAACACATTTTAACCAAAACTACTATAATTAATTATTATTATTATTTCTATTAATTACGTCTAAAAATTAAGTTAAAATTGTTATATAATATTAATTATTATAATTCAAAATATGTATTCCCTTTTTTCTATTTCAATTAACAAAATTAGAAAATTTTAATTCAATGATTTTCCCAAAAAAATGTATTGATAAACGATTTTTTAAGAAAATAATTTTTAAAAAATAATATGATATTTTATTAACTCTATTAATAGTAATAGAAATTATATATTATTAAATTAATATATTTTATTATATAATTGATGTTACAAAGAATTAAATAATAACTAATAAGGGGGTTTGAATCAATTATTCAATTTTTATAAGTTTCAAAACATTTGGAAACATAACCCTATAATATGTCGTGATTTATTTTCATATCAAATTTTAGTAAATAATCATGCATTAAAAAGTATGAAAGTATGAAAAGGAAAGAATATTTATAAGTTCTATTTATAGTGTGAGAACATATATCCCTTCCCCAGCCACTCCTTTTATTCTACGCCAATACACTATTATGATTAAGGCAATAAAAATTATGTCAACTCCCGGTAGACAGCTTATATCTACCAATATGAATGATGATACTGACTCCCATCAGTTTACAGTGCTTTATAATAAAACATTTGTGAATAAAAAAAGAAAAACAGCTTTGTCGAATCATCCCTATAGTTTCTGAGACCGAATCCTTAGTCTGATTTTTATGGGTCCTATTTACTCAAAATAATGGGGATGGATCTGATTCTCTCAAAATAATAATGATAGATTATGGATCCTATTTTCTTAGTATGATGATTAAGGATCTGATTATATGAATATGACAATTCTGGTTCATAGATCTGATTCTTTAAGTATGGTGATTTAATATAATGAATTTATTCTCAAAATAGAAAACTCAAACTCAACTACAATACTCGATATAATTCATCTACAATTAGATGGAAACATTCAATTAAAATTCTTCAATGCTCCGTCTTTTGAATGTATATGAAATTAGTGAAGGAAAAAATCATTGTAAGAAGTATTTACTGGAGAATATTAAAAAAGGCATAAAACATATATTATTTCCCTACTTCCTCAAATATCAAAATCTATTAAAATCTCTATCATTTAGAACTTATACTTTAATTTCATTAAACATCTTCATATTTCTTCATGATTTATGCTAAATTGAAATTCATGTATGACCACTTAAATTATTAATACCTTTCTTACCTTATTATGATCTGTTTCTTTCTCAACTCCATTATAATATGTTTCTTTATTAGCTTATTATGATATGTTTCTTTCTCATCTCATTGCAATCCATTTCTTTCTTAACTCATTATGATCAGTTTCTTTTTTAGATCATTTCAATAGTTTTCTTTCTCAGCTCATTACAATTTATTTATTTCTAAACTCATTATGATATGTTTCATTCTTATCTAATTATGATATTTTTATTTCTTCTCTAATTAAAATATTTTTCATCTATAATATTATTTTCTAAGTAAAAAAATACCAGTATGAAAAATCCAATTCGAAAATTTGAGTATGAAAATATGAGTATGCACATTTTTGTGTGATTTTCCAAGTATGAAAATACAATTTTGAAAATATCAATAATATTTTCCATTTAAAAAAAGTCATATTATAAAATTCTATGTATGAAAATATGATTATGAAAATCTCAGTACAATTTTTCCCAGTATAGCAATCTCTATATAACATTCTGAGTATGAAACTCTCATTACGATTTTCTTCTTCCAGAGGATCAACATTATATTTTTCTATCTTAGATCATAAATATGTATTTACCATTAAAATGGAAAGTGTAATGCCCCAACCCTAGTTCCCTAGAGTCAGTGCATTATTACGTATCATTTTCCTAATCATGAAATATCAAGTCTCGAAAGACCGATTAGTTTAGTAGCCTTGGAATCACTAGATACATTCATAAAGTTTACATTACATCATAAAGTGAAAAACTACAACAACATCTTGTCTCCACACTCATATAACCTTATACTATCCCTGAAGGTCATTCATAAAATACTTCTTCACATCTTGGGAGAAATAAAACATAGAAATCCATGAGCTCAAATGCCTAGTAAGGTTAACAATATAGTGGAAACTTTCATAAATAATCATAAACATTTAAGGCAGTGTATAACTAAAACAAAAGCCTTTTAAACATGAACTTCATCATAATATAGAAGAAATAAAATTAAATAATTCCATTTAATTATTCACATGGATATTCTACTAGTCGAATAATCACATGTAATATCAATAACCACTTTTATAATGATGGAATGTATAATTCCAGACTTTCAAAACCACATAGTCAAGGACTTGTTCCAAGACTACAAATAATATTTTTTCAAGGCCTTATGACAAGACACTAGTTTGTCTCATGAGACCTACTGATGCATCAAGGAGATATAGGGGGCTCCACTCGTCACTTACTAAGTCCAATGCATTCCTCAAATGAAAAGTTTGAAACATAACATAAACATTCGTATTAAAACTAGCATACGAAATGTCAACCCTTTAACCAAAAACCATGAATGGTATAAAAATAGTACATCCACAATGAAACATAAATCATTCGATACAATATGGAAGATTGTATTGTGTCAGATTAACCTTAATCGACAATAATTAAGGATATTGACATCGATAAAAATAATCAACAAACTATTTATAGAAATATCCCCCTTTTTCTTGAAAACATTTAAAAGTCACACTATTTGTCAAGAATCCATTTAAAAATAGATTTTTGAATCAAAGTGTGGAATAACTCTTTAAAACTTTTAAAATTAATTTGAATTTTAAAACATCAATGTCCATATAAATAAATCCTTAAAACAATTTTTAAAACATGGACATTAATAATAATGATTTAGAATAATAAATCTTTAAAACATTTTAAAATGATATTCTAGTTAGAGTTCCTAACCAAAAGAGAGACACTTGAATACAAATAATTGAGGTAATGATAACATTTTAATATCCTGAGAATAAAGGAATTCATGATATACTATGTCAAAGTACATTATATACACCATATAAAAGTGAT
Organism: Viscum album; assembly: GCA_963277665.1. Taxonomy (NCBI): domain Eukaryota; kingdom Viridiplantae; phylum Streptophyta; class Magnoliopsida; order Santalales; family Viscaceae; genus Viscum; species Viscum album. Next base: position 1,768,188,050 of record OY728140.1, read on the forward strand.
TTGGTGTATAACAACAAAGGAGTCTCAATGGAATGTAAATTGAGATGAAATCTCACATAAATGTTGTATCCTTAGGTTAAGGATAAATAAAAGACATAATTATATGTGAAAAATATAAATACACTAAATATTATTGGATATTCAGAGTAATACAATCAAAAGAAATTCACACATATTCTTGTAAAAACAACAACAATGAATTACATGTTTAACTCAATAAATATAGATTGAGTTAAAATTACTCTTTTCAAGTTCATATTGATGACTTGAGATTTTATAAATGGAGTGATTATGTGTATCAAAAGTTTATCCACAAAAAGGGGAGTGGAAATTATGACACAAGAAAATAAATTCTGATTCCACACATAATCTTGGAGTGAAATAATCAATGAAGTATGCGTAATGCTGAATGAGTGGAAATTGAAATTTCAAATTCCCTTATCGATTTGGTAACTTATGAAACATACACATATGAAATAAGGATCATAAAATGATGATGTAAATATCTATAAATTAAATTATATGACACAATGTATACAATCATGGGTAGTACACACACCACATGCAATAAATAAGTGGTGAACAATGGAAATATCACCGAATTAAAAGTGAGATAAAAAACCCCTTACATTGTAATTTTTCCTCGGTCGAGGGTAGGTTAACCTCCTGTATAATTGTGAAATAATTTTTATTGAATTACACAAGAATAATATACATTAATATGATATCATATATGATCTTTTAACATTGATTTGATGATAATATCTTAGTTTTATCGTCATTTTGGGTGTTATTACATTCATTTTTCTTTATATTCATGGTTATGTGAGCCATATTTGATATGAATGGGATGAATATTATTCATATACAGAATGATATCATGTCTCTAAACATTATTTTTAATACTCAAATTAAATTTAGTCTTGAATGGATATGATGGGGAATGAATCTCATCGCGTTCGTGGAGACGGTAATCCGTACGTACGCCCAAGGGACAATATCATTATTTTAAAATTAAAATAACATATAATTGTGTGTTATATCATATATACAGAATCATTATCAATTTATATTTATTATTTACATGAATTACACATCATTAATATACCCATCCAAATTATAATATATTGAATAACAATTACACCTCGACGGGGAGATGGTAGGTCGTACGTACGCACGTATGGTGACATGTCATTCCAAGGATGGATAGAATACTGAATATGATTGTAACATATTTATAATAACATCACAGTATATAGACGATACTGTAGTTATTTTTTTATAATGGAAATAACAAAGAAAGAATATGTTGAAGAAGAAAGGAACTTGAAAGAGGGTGGTGAAAACATTACCTCTTCTTCGGGTTCTTCCTTTTGATTTGATCAAAAGGGATCCATTGGTTGGATTTATGACTAAAGTAAGGACTCTAGAATTAAGGAATGATAGTTGAGAGGGTATTTGGGTAGATTCGTTTAGTACCAAAAGGCTTTGAAGGTATTAATAATTGGTTAGAAGTGGTGTCCTTTTATAAGGGGGAGGAGGGGCTCTTTAGGAAAAACTTAAAGTATTAATTTATAATAAATTCATATTAAGTTTCTAATAGCTCAAAATTGGATTATTCAAAGTCTAAGGTGGGGATGGGTCGAGATCCCTTCATCTAATAGATTTAATGGTTTGGGTCACTATATTAACCTTATCATTTATATTTAACTCTTAGTTAAATAGTTTGACATTTACCATGTCACTTTTAATTTTTATATTATATGGTTAATAAAATTACTATATACATCTAAGAGACCCCAAGTGGTACATTAATGGTACACCTATCATTATATAAGTCCTTTGGCCGAACCCTATATTTTTTGGAATATAATATGAATTAATAATATAATATTTTTTTAAAAAACTCTTTTATGTCAATTTTGACACTATTTAATAATTGATTTTTATAAAAGTCGTAATAACGTTATTAATTAGAACCAAATTAATTTAAGAAATAATAACATGTCTTATTAATCAAAAAAATTAATGTATTTCATCAAAACTTTCAAGTTATATTTATTTTAACATTTATAATACTAATTATTTTATTCTTTCATTAATAACAAAAATACTACATCATTATTGTGTCCCAAATAAATTTAATTATTCAAGGTATAAAAAATAATAATAAAATACCATTATGTAGGAAATCTTTTTAGATTTATAATGAATAATTATTGTAAGAAATATAACATTTATAACCCTATGTAAAATTTTTTTTTAAGATATATGCTTATGTCATTTTTGTATTTACTTTAACTTAATTAATATAAAGTGTCATTATCACATACAAGTGGATCAATGGGGTCCCAAAATCGACCCAAATATGCCCATGGTTGGACATGTATCAAAAAATAGGGTTAGGGAACGTTTTAGGGTAATTTATTATTATTATAATATTATTATTTTACCCTTATGTACCGGATTTACCCTTTAACCCCGGTAAATAAAATTTTTACCGAAGTAATTATTCAAAATGTCTAAAAATAAAAGTTACCTATTTACACAATTTGTAACTCCTGAATATAAATATTTAATCCATTTTTCTAAATTCAAAACACAGAAGTGGTAGTAATTAATTTAAAATTAATTCACGTTGTTAAAACGAAAATCATGTTTTTAAGATATAATAACTATCAAAAGATTGACACTTTCTTATGTCTAGTTTAAATGTGAATTTATATCCAATGACCAAAATTGGATTAAATAGTAAAAATATATTCTAATTATACTCTAAAATCACTCAAATTCATAATTAATCACTATTAATTATTTCGATTAAAAAAGTTGTTTTTAATTAAAATTTAGTAATTTTCACTATTAATCAAAATATGAAAGTTATAAGAAAAGTACTAAATATTTACCCAAAGCTAATTTTGATATTACAAATCCAAAAATGAAGTCCATTTTGAAAGATAATAATTATAAAATTTCAAAAAGTATGTATTACTATTCATAATGGCTAGTTTGATTGGTTGTGATGTGTGTTATAACTCAAAGTTGCGTACAACACACGCTACTGTATTATTCAAAAGGAATCTTATCATAGATGCTTAGGGTGTTAAATTCTCCCCTCCTTCAAATAATTTAATCCTCAAATTTTTTTAAAAATTAGGCTTGGAAATATAATTTAATATCTTGGATCAGAAAAAGAGTCAATAAACTATCACTTTAAGAGAAAGAAAGAGAAGTACAAAGGTAACCAATGATAACCCATACTATGATTCAATGTAGGAAAACATGGATATGGATGATAAACTAAGTGACAAGTTCTGATGGAGAGAGATAGAAAACATGATCAGGAGAAAGTTAACAATAAGAAAACCACAAACTTGTGATGGGACAAATGGTCATTAGTCTACCAGTAGGAAAACCAAATAGAAAACATTTTTTTGTTTTAAGAAACATTACATAAAGATTATAAATTCATTTATGATATTGAAAAAAAAATAAAGAGATATACTTTCTTTTTAAGTAGAGTTTCATTCTTTAATTAATTTCTACCACTAACACGTTTTTTTAAACGGTGAGTATTCAAGAAGAAATTGTCACACTAGAAGAGCTAGAATAAACCTCTATAGAATCACATGGTCCACGAAGGGTAAAATATATATTAACATTGTCTTTAGAGATTAATCAAAACCAAAATGGTTAGTATAAGATCTGATGATCTACCAAAACGATATTCCATTAGATAAAGAAACACTAATAATAATTTCTAAAACTAAACCAACAATACACCAAAGTTAAATAAATACCATTCAATAAACAATTGTCCTTAAAATCCTTCAATATAATCCAAAAAAATATTGAAACCCAAAACATAGATGAATTTGGTTATGTAGTCTTCCACATTAAATTGTATATCCATATGACATCAATTACTCATAAAGTCACATACTTAAAATTAATTAATCTAATCACATATTCTCTATTATAGGATAATCATTTCCAGAAATAACCCAAATCACTATAAATCCACAATGAAAACATAGATAAAAATCTACCATTACTCCTCAAATGAAATCCCATTGTATTCTATTTTCCTTGGGCATATAGTGTTCCCAACAAAGCAAACATCTTCCAAAATTACATTTATCACTTAATCAGCATATCATTTTCCTATACTAAGAGTTTTCATTTGATAAGACATAAGATCCCAAATAAACTTATTATTGATCAATAAAATCATTTAACTAAAAATAATTAGTCACACTAACCAGGGACTTCATGTAGTCCAGTGGTAGGTGATAAATCCCAATCTCACTTTGGTTGTGGGTTCAATTCCCATAGCTTTGTCCAACATGATAGGTTGTCACACGGTCTACGTGTTGTCCTTTTTCAAAAAATATATTTTATAAAATTACCAAAATGAGATAGATTTCTCAAAATAACCATAAAAAAATTAACAAAAAATTTTATCTCATACCTTCCATTTTCATCCCAAAATATAATAAATTGTAATTTCCTCAAACCCAATGTTCATATAAAACCAAATGGTTATTTATAACTATATCCACAAGAGAAAAGATAATTCTTCCTCAAATATCATTCTCACATGGAAAACTGTAGGGATACAAATACAATATAAATTTATTCCAAAGTAACACCATCAACACTGAGTACTAATACTTTTAAACATTCCTCCAACCATTTGTTTCCACATTGATACTTCTTTGACAAAGAAAATATCCTATAGAATAGGAATTCACTCGTTTAATGGTCATGTCTCCTATATTTATGGAAAATGTCTGTAAATGGATTCTTGAGACCATTTTTATTTTCTTCCATAGTACTCTTCATTTCTCCTCGACAATTATTCACTTTATGTTCTTCTTTCCCGCACATAAAGCATTTCTTTGTTCCATTGAGACACTTTTCTGGGTGTCTCCTTCCACATTTTCTGCATTATAGAAATTGAATATTTTTTTTCTTCCATGGTATCTACTGTTGGAGATCTTATCATTCATCACCTTTCTCTTCTTTTTTGAGTCTGGGAGTTAGTTAATATATATGTCATTGATCATATTTTTTGAAAAATGATTTGTCATGAACATGATATCTTTTATGTCTATCAACAATCCATTTTGTTACTCATTTCCACTACCATTCCCACCATGTACATCATTCTCAATGTTAATATGACTTCCTTGGAATCCAGACATTGACTAAAACCAGAGATCATTGTGGGAGTAACAGTAGTCATAAAATTATTTAGAAAATATCATGACACCATATTCTCAAATTGAAACACCTAAGGATTAACTAAGGTCATTTATTCTTTTCATATATTAAAATACTTCAAATAGGTTTGTAAATAAAATGTAAATTATGCTAAGAATATCCCCTGGGAGTGTCGTAACCAAGGGTGAAGCAAGGCCTGTTGTCGTGCACTAGTTCTCGTTCGAGTCTATCTCAAAGCAGTGTTTTCGGGTTTTACCCCAAGGTACAATTGTGCCAGAGCTGCCTCTTCCTACTTGTATCCAAATAGGGATGTGTTGCTCGGAAAACTTACAAAATATCTACAATACCAAAATTCTATGATTTTCTTCTATACTAATCCGCAAATTTTATTTTAGGGCTATGTGTTATAATCAGAGTTTATCTAAATCTAGTTTCCAAGGTCTGTACTAAAATTCCTCTGATACCAACTGTAACGCCCTGACCCCAGTTACCCACAGTCGGTGAATTATTACGTATCATTGGCCTGATCACAAAATATCATGTCTTGCAATACCGATTAGTTTAGTAGCCTTATAATCACTAGATACATTCATAAAGTTTACATTACATCAAAAAGTGAAAAACTACAACAACATCTTGTATCCAAACTCATATCCCCTTATAATATCTCTGAAGTTCATTCATAAAATACTTCTTCTCATCCTGTGAAAAATAAAACACAGAAAGGGGTGAGCTCAAATGATCAATAAGGATAACAATATATCAACAAATTTCATAAATAAGCATAAACATTTAAGGAAATGTGTAACTAAAACAAAAGTCTTGTAATCTTGATCTTCAGCATAATATGGAAGAAATAAAATGAAATAATTCCATTTACTTATTCAAAATGATATTATACAAGTCAAATAATCACATGCAATATCAATAACCACTTTCATAATGACAAAATGCATAATTCCATACTATCATAACCACATAGTCAAGGCCTTGTGCCAAGACTACAAATAATATTTTGTCAACGCCCTATTCCAAGACACTAGTTTGTCTCATGAGACCTACCGATGCATTGAGGAGCTATAGCGGGCTTCAACCATCACTTACTAAGTCTGATGCATTCCTCATTTGAAAATTTTGAAACATAACATAAATATTCGTATTAAAACTAGCATACGAATTGTCAACACTTTAACCAAAAACTGTGAATCGTATAAAAATAGCATATCCACAGTGAAACATAACTCATTCGATACAATATAGAAGATTGTATTGTATCAGATTAACCTCAATTGAGAATAATTAAGGATATTGAAATAGATTAAAATAATCATCATACTATTGAGATAAATATCCCCCTTTTTCTTGAAAACAATTAAAAGTCACACTATTTGTCAAGAAGCCATTTAAAAATAGATTTTTGAATCAAAGCCTCCCATACCACTTTGAAACATTTAAAATGAATTTCAATTTTAAAAATTTAATGTCCATATAAATAAATCCTTAAAGCAATTTTTAAAACATGGAAATTAATGAGAAATATTTAGAATAATAAATCATTAAAACATTTTAAAATGATATTTTAGTTATAGTTTTTAACCAAAAGAGAGACACTTGAATACAAACAATAGAGGCTATAAAAACCTTTTAATATCATGAGAATAATGGTTTTCAAGATATACTATGTCAAAGTACATTATATTGACCATATAAAAGTGATTTTTTGTATAACAACAAATGAGTCTCAATGGATTGTAAATTGAGATGAAAACTCTAATAAAAGTTGTATCCGTAGATTAAGGATAAATCAACAACATAAGTATGTGTGAAAAATATAAATACACTAAATTTTATGGGATATTTAGTGTAAAACAATCAATGGATATTCACAAATATTCTTGTAAAAACAACAACAATGAATTAGATGTTTAACTCAATAAATGGAGATTGAGTTAAAATTACTCTTATCAAGTTCATATCATTGACTTGAAAATTTATCAATGGATTGATTATATGTATCAAAAGTATATCCACAGAAAGGGGAGTGGAAATTATGACATAGGGAAATAAATTGTGATTCCACACATAATCTTGGAGTAAAATAATCAATGATGTATGCGTAAAGCCAAATGAGTGGAAATTGAAATTTCAAATTCCCTTATTGATTTGGTAACTTTCGAAACATACAACCATGAAATAATGATCATAAAATGATGATGTAAATATCCATAAATTAAATTATATTACACAATGAATATAATCCTGGCCAGTACACACACTATATGCAATAAATAAGTGGTGAACAATGGAAATCTCACGGAATTAAAAGTGAGATAAGAAGCCCCTTTGTAATTTTTCCTTGGTCGAGGGTAAGTTAATCTCCTTTATAATGGTGAAATAATTGTTATTGAATTGTAAATTAATCATATACAATAATATTATATCATATATGATCTTTTAACATTGATTTGTTGATAATATCTTAGTATTATCGTCGTTTTTGGTGTTAACGGATTCATTTTCCGTTATATTCTTTTTTATGTGAGCCATATTTGTTATTAATGGGATGAATATTATTAATATCCAGAATTATATCATGTCTATAAACATTATTCTTAATCATCAAATGAAATTTATTCTTTAATGGATATGATAGGAAATGAATCTCATCGCGTTCGTGCAGATGGTAATCCGTACGTATGTACTAGCAACACTATCATTATTTTATATTAAAATTATATATAATTAGATGTTATATCATGTATAAAGAATCATTATCATGTTATATTTATTATTTAAATGAATTACACATCATTTTTATACACATCATTTTTATACCCATCCAAATAATAATATATTGAATAACAATTACACCACGATGTGGAGACGGTAGGTCGTACGTATGCATGTATGGTGACATATCATTTAAAGGATTGATAGAATAATGAATATGCATATACCATATTTAAAATAAAATAAAATTATATTGAATATACAGAAGTGATTATTTTAGAATGGAAATAACAAAGAAAGTATAAGTTGAAGAAGAAAGAAACTTGGAAGAGGGTGGTGAAAACATTACCTCTTCTTCGGGTTCTTTCTTTTGATTTGATCAAATGGGATCCTAGGAAGGATTTATGACTAAAGTAAGGCCTCTAGGATTAAGGGAGTATAGTTTATAGGGTATTTGGGAAGAATTTACCAGTGAAAAAAGGCTTTGAAGTTATGGATAATTGGTTTGAAGTGGTGTCCTTTAATAAGGGGAAGGAGGGGCTGTTTAAGAAAAACTGTATTAATTTATAATAAATTTATATTCAGTTTATAATTTCTCAAAAGTGGATTATTCAAAGTATAATGTGGGTATGGGTCAAAAAACTTTCATCAAATAAATTTTAGACAGGTTTTGGTCACTGTATTAACTTTATCATTTATATTTAACACTTAGCTAAATGGTTTGAGATTTACCATGTCACTTTGTATTTTTATATTATATGGTTCATAAACATACTATATACATCCAAGAGACCTCCAAGGTGTCCATTAATGATACAAATATAATTATATAAGTTATTTGGCCGATCTTTATATTTTTAAGTATATAATATGAATTAATAATATAATATTTGTTTTAAAAACTCTTTTATTTCAATTTTGACAATATTTAATAATTGATTTTTGTTAAAGTCTAAACAACTTTATTATATAGAATTAAATAATTTAAGTGAAAATAACATGTCATATTAATCAATAAAATTTGTTTATGTCATCAAAAACTTTCAAATAATATTTATTTTTACATTTATAATACTAATTATTTTATTCTTTCATTAATAAGGAAAATACTGCATCATTATTGTGTCATAAATAAATTTAATTATTCAATGTATAAAAATTATAAATAAAATACCATTATTTAGGAACTATTTTTATATTTCTAATGAATATTTATAGTCGAAATTATAACATTTATAACCCGATGTAAACATTGTTTTTCTAAAAGATATATGCTTATGTCATTTTGGTATTTACTTTAACTTAATAAATATAATGTGTCATTATCACTTACAAGTGGATCCATGGGGTCCCAAAATTGACCCAAATATGCCCATGGTAAGAAATTTATCAACCAATAGGGTTAGGACACGTTTTAGGTTAATTTACTATCATTATAATATTATTATTTTACCCTTATTTACCGGATTTACCTGTTAACCCCGGTAAATAAAATTTTTATCGAAGTAATTATAAAAAATGTCTAAAAATAAAAGTTAACTATTTACAAAATTTGGACCTCTTGATTCTAAATATGTAATCCATTTTTCTAAATTCAAAACACAGAAGTGGCAGTAATTAATTTAAAATTAATTCCCGTTGTTAAAACGAAAAGCATGTTTTTAATAGATAATAACTATAATAAGATTGGCACTTGTTTATTTCCAGTTAAAATGTGAATTTATATCCAATGACCAAAATTGGATTAAATGGTAAAAATATAATATAATTATACTCTAAAATAACTCAAATTAATAATTTATCGCTATTAATTATTTCAATTAAAAAACTGTTTTTAATTAAAATTTAGTACTTTTCACTATTCATCAAAATATGTAAGTTATCAGAAAAGTACCAAAAATTCACCCTAAGAAAATTTTGATATTCTGAATCCAAAAATGAGGTCCATATTGAAAGATAAAAATTATAAAATTTGAAAAAGTGGGTATTACTATTCATAATGTCTAGTTTGATTGGTTGTGGTGTGTGTTAGAACTCGAAGTTGCGTACAACACACGCTACTGTATTATTCAAAAGGAAGTGTACCGTGGAAGCTTGGGGTGTTACATTCTCCCCTCCTTCAAATAATTTAATCCTCAAAATTTTTTAAAAATTGGGCTTGGGAATATAATGTAAAGTACCACATCGGAAAAAGAGTCAATAAAACAATCACTTTAAAATAAAGAAAGAGAAGTACAAAGGTCACCCATGATAACCCATACTAGGATTCAATATAGGAAAATGTGGATATGGATTATAAACTAAATTGCATGTTCTGATGGAGAGAGATAGAAAACATGATCAGGAGAAAGTTAACAATAAGAAAACCACAAACTTGTGATGGGACAAACAGTCATTAGTCTCCTAGTAGGAAAACCAAACAGGAAACATTTTTTTTTTGTTTTAAGTAACATTACATAAAGATTAGAAATTGATTTATGAGATTGACGAAGAACATAAAGAGGTATACTTACTTTTTATGTAGATATTCATTCTTTAATTAATTTCAACCACTAACTCATTTTTTTATATGGTGATATTCACGAAGACATGGTCACACTAGAAGAGCTATAATAAACCTCTATAGAGTCACATGACCCACGAACGGTAAACTATATATTTACAATGTATTTAGAGATTAATCAAAACCAAAATGGTTAGTATAAGATCTGATGATCTCCCAAAAGGATATTCCATTAGATAAAGAAACACAAATCTTAATTTCTAAAACTAAACCAATAATACCCCAAAGATAAATAAAAACCATTCAATAAACAATTGTCCTTAAAATACTTCAATAAATCCAAACTAATATTGAAACCCAAAAACATAGATTAATTTGGTTATGTATTCTTCCACGTTAAATTATATCTCTAAATGACATCAATTACTCTTAAAGTCACATACTTAAAATTAATTAACCTAATCAAATATTCTCTATTATAGGATAATAATTTCCATAAATAACCCAAATATATATAAGTCCACAATGAAAACATAGATAAAAATCCACCATTACTACTCAAACTAAATCCCATTTTATTCTATTTTCCTTGGGAATATAGTATTCCCAACAAAGTGAACATCTTTCAAAATTACATTTATCACTTAATCACCATATCATTTTCCTATACTAAGAGTATTCATTTGATAAGACATAATATCCCAAATAAACTTATTATTTATCAATAAAATAATTTAACTAAAAATAATTACTCACACTAACCATGGACTTCATGTAGTCCAGTGGTAGGTGATAAATCCCAATCGCACTTTGGTTGTGGGTTCAATTCCCACAGCTTTGTCTGATATGACGGGTTGTCACACAGTATGTGTGTTGTCCTTTTTTCAAAAACTATATTTTATAACATTACCAAAATGAGATAAATTCCTCAAAATAACCATAACATAATTTAACCAAAAATGTTATTTTATACCTTTCATTTTCATCCCAAAATATAATAACTTGTAATTTCCTCAAACCCAATGATTATATAAAACCAAATGGTTATTTATAACTATATCCACAAGAGAAAAGATAAGTCTTACTCAAATATCATTCTCACATGGAAAACAGTATGGATACAAATACAAGAGAAAATTATTCCAAAGTAATACCATCAACAAGCAGTACTAATACTTTTAAACATTCCTCCGACCATTTTTTTCCACATAGCTTCTTCTTTGACCAAGAAAATATCCTATAGAATATGGAATTCACTCATGTAATGTCCATGTCTCCTATATTTATGGAAAATGACTGTAAATAGATTCTTGATACCATTTTTATTTTCTTTCATAGTGCTCTTCATTTCTCCTCAGCAATTATTCACTTTATGTCCTTCATTCCCGAACGTAAAGCATTTATTTGTTCCATTGAGACACATTCCTGGGTGTCTCCTTCCACATTTCCTACATGATAGAAATTTAGGATTATTTTCTCCATGGTCTCTACTACTGGAGCTCTTATCATTCATCACCTTTCTCTTCTTTGTTGAGTCCGGGAGTTGGTTAATATATATGTTGTTGATCATATTTTTTGAAAACTGATTTGGCATGAACACAATATCTTTTACACCTTTCAACATTCCATTTTGTTTCTCATTTCCACCACCATTCCCACCTTGTACATAATTCTCATTGTTACTAAGACGTCCTTGGAATCCAGACATTGACTAAAACCAGAGAGCATTGTGGATTTAACAGTAGTCATAAAATCATTTAGAGAATATCATGACACCATATTCTCAATTTTAAACACCTTAGGATTAACTAAGGAAATTTATTCTTAACTTATATTAAAATACTTCAAATAGGTTTGTAAATAAAATGTAAATTATCCTAAGAATATCCCCTGGGAGTGTCGTAACCAAGAGTGCAGCAAGGCCCATTGTCGTGCACCAGTTCCCGTTCAAGACTAGCTCAAAGCGGTGTTTTCGGGATTTACCCCTAGGTACATCTGTGCAAGAGCCTCCTCTTCCTGCTCGTATCCAAATAGGGATGTGTTGCTCAGAAAACTCACCAAATCTCTACAATACAAAAATTATAGGATGTTCTTCTATACTTATCTTCAAAGATTATTTTAGGCCTATGTGCTATAATCAGAGTTTATCTAAATCTAGTTTCCAAGGTTTGTACTAAAATTCCTCTGATACCAACTGTAACGCCCCGAACCCAGTTAACCAGAGTCGGTGCTTTATTACGTATCATTGGCCTGATCACAAAATATCATGTCTCGAAAGACCGATTAGTTTAATAGCCTTGGAATCATTAGATACATTCATAAAGTTTACATTACATTATAAAGTGAAAAACTACAACAAAATCTTGTATCCACACTCATATCCCCTATACTATATCTAAAGGTCATTCATAAAATACTTTTTCACGTCCTGGGAAAAATAAAACATAGAAATGGGTGAGCTCAAATGCCCATTAAGGATAACAATATAGCGGAAACTTTCATAAATAAGCATAAACATTTAAGGAAATTTGTAACTAAAACAAAAGTCTTTTAATCTTGATCTTCAGCATAATATTGAAGAAATAAAATGAAATAATTTCATTTACTTATTCACAATGATATTCTACAAGTTGAATAATCACATGCAATATCAATAACCACTTTCATAATGATGGAATGCATAATTCTAGACTATCATATTGACGTAGTCAAGGCCTTGTACCAATACTAAAAATAATATTTTCACAAGGCCTTATTCCAAGACACTAGTTTGTCTCATGAGACCTACCGATGCATCGAGGAGCTATAGCGGGCTGCACTCGACATTTACTAAGTCCAATGCATTACTCATTTGGAAAGTTTTAAACATAACATAAACATTCGTATTAAAACTGGCATACGAAATGTCAACACTTTAACCACAAACTGTGAATGGTATAAAAATAGCACATCCACAGTGAAACATAACTCATTTGATACAATATGGAAGATTTTATTGTATCAAATTAACCTCAATCAAGAATAATTAAGGATATTGACATAGATTAAAATAATCATCAAACTATTGAGAGAAATATCCCCCTTTTTCTTGAAAACAATTAAAAGTCACAGTATTTGTCCAGAAGCCATTTAAAAATAGATTTTTTAATAAAAGTTTCCCATACCACATTGATAATTTTAAAATTAATTTCAATTTTAAAACATTAATGTCCATATAAATAAATCCTTAAAACCATTTTTAAAACATGGAAATTAATGAGAAAGATTTAGAATAATAAATCTTTAAAACATTTTAAAATGATATTTTAGTTAGAGTTACTAACCAAAAGAGAGAAACTTGAATACAAATAATAGAGGTTATCAAAAAGTTTAAATATCATGAGAATAAAGGGATTCATGATATACTATGTCAAAGTACATTATATACACCATATAAAAGTCATTTGGTGTATAACAACAAAGGAGTCTCAATGGATTGTATATTGAGATGAAATCTCTAATAGAAGTTGTATCCTTAGGTTAAGGATTAATCAACGAGATAATTATGTGTGAAAAATATACATACATTAAATATTATTGGATATTCAGTGTAAAACAATCAAAGGTAATTCACACATATTCTTGTAAAAACAACAACAATGAATTAGATGTTTAACTCAATAAATTGAAATTTAGTTAAAATTACTCTTAGCATGTTCATATCGATGACTTGAGAATTTATAAATGGATTGATTATGTGTATCAAAATTATATCCATAGAAATTGGAGTGGAAATTATGACATAAGCAAATAAATTGTGATTCCACACATAATCTTGGAGTAAAATAATCAATGAAGTATGCATAAATCCAAATGGGTGGAAATTGAAATTTCAAATTCCCTTATCGATTTGGTAACTTTAGAAACATACAACCATGAAATAAGGATCATATAATGATGATGTAAATATCCATAAATTAAATTATATTACACAATGAATACAATCATGGGCAGTACACACACCACATGCAATAAATAAATGGTGAACAATGGAAATCTCACAGAATTAAAAGTGAGATAAGAAACCCCATACATTGTACTTTTTCCTTGGTCGAGGGTAGGTTAAACTCTTTTATAATGGTTAAATAATTTTTATTGACTTATAAATTAATCATATACATTAATATGATATCATATATGATCTTTTAACATTGATTTGTTGATAATATCTTGGTATTATCGTCATCTCGGGTGTTAACAGATTCATTTTCCTTTATATTCTTTGTTATGTGATCCATATTTGTTATTAAAGGGATGAATATTATTAATATTAAGAATTATATCATGTCTCTAAACATTATTCTTAATCATCAAATGAAATTTATTCTTGAATGGATATAGTGGGGAATGAATCTCATCGCGTTCGTGGAGACGGTAATCCGTACGTAAGTACGAGCGACAATATCATTCTTTTGATATTAAAATAATATATAATTGGATGTTATATCTTATATACAGAATAATTATAATGTTATATTTATTATTTACATGAATTACACATCATTTTTATACCCATACAAATAATAATATATTGAATAACAATTACACCACGATGTGGAGACGGTAGGCCGTACGTACGCATGTATGGTGAAATGTCATTAAAAGGATGGATAAAATAATGAATATGGTTGTACCATATTTATACTAACATCACATTATATAGAAGATACAGGAGTTATTATTTTATAATGTAAATAACAAAGAATTAATAAGTTGAATAAGAAAGGAACATGAAAGAGTGTGGTGAAAGATTACCTCTTCTTCGGGTTCTTCCTTTTGATTTGATCAAAAGGGATCCTAGACTGGCTTTATGGATAAAGGAAGTCCTCTAAGATTAAGGGAGTATAGTTAAGACGGTATTTGGGAAGATTTTTCTTGAGAGAAAAGGCTTTGAAGGTATGAAGAATTGGTTTGAAGTGGTGTCCTTTTATAAGGGGGAGGAGGGGCTCTTTAGTAAAAACTTAAAGTATTAATTTATAATAAATTAATATTCAGTTTCCAATTGCTCCAAAGTGGATTATTCAAAGTCTAAGGTGGGTATGGGTCGTAAAACGTTCATCCAATATATTTTAGATAGGTTTTGGACACTATATTAACCTTATCATTTATATTTAACACTTAGCTAAATATTTTGACATTTACCATGTCACTTTGTATTTTTATATTATATGGTTAATAAACATACTATATACTTCCAAGCGACCCCCATGTGGTACATTAATGATTCAAATATCATTATATAAGTCATTTCTCTGATCCTAATATTTTTAGGAATATAATATGAATTAATAATATAATATTTGTTTTAAAAACTCTTTTGTGTCAATTTTGACACTATTTAATAATTGATTTTTGTTAAAGTCTAAAAAACTTTATTATTTAGAAACAAAAATAATTTAAGCAATACTAAAATTTTATATTAATCAATAAAATTCGTGTATTTCATCAAAACTCTCAAATTATATTTATTTTTTCATTTATAATACTAATTATTTCATTCATTCATTAATAAGGAATATACTGCATCATTATTGTTTCATATATAAATTTAATTAGTCAATGCCTAAAAAATATAAAAAAATACCATTATTTAGGAAATCTTTTTAAATTTATAATGAATATTTATAGTTGAAAATATAACATTTATAACCCTATGTAAAAATTGTTTTTCTAAAAGATATATGCCTATGTCATTTTGGTATTTACATTAACTTAATTAATATAATGTGTCATTATCTCTTACAAGTGGATCCATGGGGTCACAAAATCGACCCAAATATGCCCATGGTCGGATATTTATCAACAAATTGGGTTAGGACATGTTTTAGGGTAATTTATTATTATTATAATATTATTATCTTACACTTATTTACCGGATTTACCCTTTAACCACGGTAAATAAAATATTTACCGAAATAATTATTCAAAATGCCTAAAAATAAAAGTTACCTATTTACACAATTTGGACCTCCTGATTATAAATATGGAATCCATTTTTCAAAATTTAAAACATAGAAGTGGCAGTAATTAATTTAAAATTAATTCTCAATGTTAAAATGAAAAGCGTTTTTTTAATAGATAATAACTATCAAAAGATTGTCACTTGCTTATGTCCAGTTTAAATGTGAATTTATATACAATGACCAAAATTGGATTAAATGGAAAAAATATAATCTAATTATACTCTAAAATCACTCAAATTCATAATTTATCACTATTAATTATTTCGATTAAAAAAGCTGTTCTTTATTAAAATTTAGTATTTTTCACTATTCATCAAAATATGTAAGTTATCAGAATAGTACCAAAAATTAACCCTATGCTAATTTTGATATTCTGAATCCAAAAATGAAGTCCATTTTGAAAGATAAAATTTATAAAATTTTAAAATTTGGGTATTACTATTCATAATGGCTAGTTATATTGGTTGTGGTGTGTGTTAGAACTTGAAGTTGCATGCAACACACGCTACTGTATTATTCAATGGGAAGTGTACCGTTGAAGATTGGGGTGTTACAGAAATCCCATTATGATAGAAATATCATTTCACTACTCTAAAACTCCTCAAAAATCTCAACCATTTCTTCAAAAAATTATATCATGAATGTTATCCTGATTTATGATAACATCATTTTTAGCAAAGCATCATTTAATTTTGTTTTAAAAGTATGAAAACTTTTTATCTCCGGACTTCACTTTCATACTCAAAATAATCAACAAATTCATTGTATCATTGATTCTTTTATATTAAATTATTTTCAATGGCATACCAATAGACCTTAATATGACAAAGTTTCTAATCAACAACTTCTTCATCCTAACTTCATCTATGTCTGGTGCAGCTCAATAAGAAAACCTAGGTCCATAAATTTGTGTCTGGAAAAAAACTCATTAAGATATTTAGGGATAGATTCCTAGAAGACAAAAACATTATTTCACAAATAGGGTTAGTTTTCAACAAACAAAAAACATTTGCAAAACAAAATACTACAATTTTTCTTCAATATCCCCCATTGGATTTACTGACAACCCTCATTAACAACTTCTAAAACAAACAGAATCTTTGATAACTCAACATTTTTACTTTTATCAAAACATAGACTCTCTCAAAATAGAGGTTCCTAACATCACACTACTATATAAAGTAATTTTTTGAAGGAATTACATCCCACAGTGGAAGGAAATTTTTGAGGCTATGAAAAGATAAACACTCCTCACCTTTCTTTTCATAATTTCATTATCATTCCCTCATTATATATTTTCAAAATTTTTATATCCCCCATTATTTCTTTTATCACATTACTTTTCTCCACCATTTTATGATAACCACAGCTTTATATTCACAAAATAAATATAAGTAAAACATCATATTAAGAGTAATGTTTATTAATATTACACTTCCTTTGTCCACAAAATCCAATGAATAGTTAGGTAATTTTTGTATGTATTCTTGGAATACATGAGAGAATGTTTGAAAACATTTGTAGACTCAATTCCAAAAAAAATCATTCAAAATTTCTTTTTTAAGGATATTATGAATATGATAGTTTTTGGAAATATATTCCATCCAATCATCTCCAGGAGAAAATTTCTCTTTTATAAACTAAATCATGATATCAAAGTGTTTTTATCTTGAATGTTTTATAGGATTTTTAGAAATATAAATTTCACTCTAATTTTCTAAAAGTATTTTCAATGGTTTAGAAACTTTTACATTCAAATATTCTAAATGAACATTTATCCATAACATTTGTTTAAAATATTGATTAGCTACAATATATTTAGATTTAGTTATTCTCAATGTTACTAAAATGATTTTCTTATTATACCAACTCCCACGATATTCAACCAACAAAAAGTTTCCTCCCAATGTTGATTTTATATCATTACAAATCTACTCAAATCAGATTAAATATAACCATGAAACTTTATTTCACTATTTATTTTCTGTAACAGTCCATGTGAAGTTATTCCTTTGATATATCTCAGAATTATTTTTTCTACCAACATATGTGATTATTTTGTTTTACTTTGATACTTGGCGCACAATGTTATAGAAAAAACAATATCAGTCCATGAGGTTGTAAGTTAAAGAATACTTCCAATCATCGTTTGAATGTCTTTCTGATTCACACTTATTCTGAATTCACATTTTCTCAACATTATGCTCACTGAAATAGAATTGGAAGCTTATTTGGATTCTTCCATCCCAAAATTTATTTAACAATTCCTTAGCATACATTTCATGGGATAATAAAATGTATTTTTCATTTTTTATCTTATAAGAAATGGAAGAAGTTTAATTCTCTCAACATTCACATTTCAAAATTTCTCTTCATTTCCCTAATAATTTTTTACAAACATATTCTGTATCACCAACTTAAATAATATTATCCCCATAAATAATTAAAATTGTATCTCTAGAGTTAGATTTTTTCACATATATGTTTCTATCAACATTTCCTTTAGAAAATTTCAACATCCATTTATATTTATAATACCATGTACAAATAGATTGTTTCATCCCATACTAAAATTTATTTAATTTAAAAACATTGTTTTCATCATCATTAAGTGTAAATCCACATGGATGTTTAATGGAAAAATCATCCTCAATCTCTCCATTTAAGAAATTTAACTTCATATCCATCTAATAAACTTTATATGTCACAAACCAGCCTGAGTCAACCCAGAACTGGTCACAAAGGCCAGCCCGAAACAAGCCCTGAGAGGCATTAATAATCCTCCTAGGATCGGAAAAAGCACCAAGTACATCAATAGAGTACACAATGAAACAATTTATCCCAAATATAAACAATCAAATAAATAGTGTAAGGAAATGGACTTCCCAAAATACATTTATATAAAAATTGAACTAAACATTATTTGTACCAAAAAACTGATTGTACAACAAAACCAACAACTCAAATGACCAAACCTGATAACCAACTAAATCCATGTGAACATTTTTTTCACTCACAAAACATAATTATCACATGTTTCCTATGTTGATTGAACTCAAGATGAAACATGTGTAAGGGCTAAAAACAAAATAATACTATAGGCATGAGTATTAAAACTCAGTACTTTAGCCCGATATTATATTCCCAAAGCAATCATTTAAAATAAAAGAATCATTAATTTCATGTTTTAAATACAACATATAATGGTATGTTTTCCAAATGAGGTCACATTCTATAAAAAATTACCAGACAAAAACATGCATGATATATAAAAAAGAATTCTAGTAAAAAATTTCAAAGAGGTGAAACTTCAAAATGAAAATAGTTTTCAAGAGGGCTACATTAAATAATTTACACGTTTAAATAAATCATACACATTACTGAATTTACCAACCATACACACTGTATTCCAATGGTGAGTACAAAATATCCAGTGATATGTAGTCATGGGAACACCCCTATGCACTAGTGAGTTGTGAGCCACAGGTACCTCATCTCTCGATGAAGTTAACCATAAGAAATATCATGTTATTTGTACACAATCCACTAGTAGATATCATCCCAATAACCTAGTTTTCCCCCAACAACAACATCATCATAGTTTAGTTATTGTTGTTATCGTTAAAATTGTTATGTGAAACAAGGGTCAAACCCCACAGAATCACTAGCATACTAGTACATGTCCCCCCACCTAAATACCCCAAATTACCTTTTGTGCTCAATAAAGTTACCCATATTATAAAATACACTTTCTACATTCAAATTACATTACAAAACCATAAACACAAAAAATACCGACAAACAATCTCCACATTGATTTCATGAATCAATAAATGACTTAAAAGATTCGTAAAACAATTTCAATGTGTAAAACGAGGCCTTGCACCTAAAATCCATTAAAAATGATATTTTAAGGCCACAAACCCATAAATAACATAACAAACCAGATTTTGAAGCCCCAAAACCAATTAATAAATCCTTTTCATGGACCACAAAATTTTCCCAAACAATAAAACATGAAATATATATGGATGAAATTTTAAAAAAAAATAAATGCCAAACTGGCCTTTAAGACTTTCTCAAAACTATCATTTGACCAAGGTATGAATTTCAATTTCATTAAGGAGGTGTATAAAAACCATTTAATATAGAAAAACACATTCAAAAATCTCTTAAAATATTCAGGATACATATTCAAAACTCAAGCATTTTCATAAGGATGTGAAATGTGCCATTTTCCAACAACTCGGGCCAAAACATGTTGTAAACCAAAACCTATTTGTTTGAAAAACCAAATCCATATTGGAAATCCATATGAGTAACTAAAAAAATTTTATTTTTCTTCCAATTCATTTGTAAATCCACAAAATTAATCTTTAAATCAGATGTAACCCATAAATTCCAATCGGCCAATTTACCGAACGCATGACATGACATTTTAAACAAAACAACTTATTTTAAGAACATAAAAAGGGATAAAATACCATTTACTAAGAATAAATTTATTCAATATATTGAAAAATATTCAAAATACCAAAAAAAAGTGTTAAATCTCAAAGAATAATTTATCAAACAAGATCAGTGCACATTTATACCAATACAACTATATTTTTAACGAAATAAGGCATAAAACATCATTTACACACAGAAAAATTAAAACCACGGTTTCACAGAAGCACATATCTTATAAATAAGGTTATAAAAGCATTATAATGATGAAACACAAATGATAAAGGCTTGTGCAAGGGATATCGTATCTCAAATCCTTGGCGTAATGGCAACACACACCCAATATCACCATCTGAGGGTTTTCTAACACTAAAACTATGACAAGGAGACTCAAATGAAAAAAACCCCATCAAAAATCATAGTATTATTGAACCACAAGTAGACCATGGCTAGAGAAGATTATAAAACCATTAAATAATGAAAGGACTAAGAAGAGGGAGGAGAAATGAGAAATAATCTCACCTCTTCAAGTAGTAAACTCTTAGTTTTCGATTAGATCTACACCCATAGAGAAATGGGAATGGATTTTAAATTCATAGAGAGTCTCCTAAGGTCTGGATGAACTGGGGAAAGATGATTTGTGGGAAAAAGGGTAATAATGGAATGATTTATGGATGATAGAATTTACCTTCACGATTCTGGACAATTTGAGAGAAATTGAGAAGTTCTCCCTAATCTGCGACCCATATGAACTCCAAAGAGTCAAAATAGATAATGGGGGTTTGTTTAGGATTATTTGATTATAGTGGGAGGTGGAATCACCCAAAAATATTAAAATTTTAATTAGATATAAAAGCTAGAAATTATTATTTTTTAACTAGAAATGGGCCCATGGGCTAGCCCAATACCTAAATAAAGAACCCCAATTCACCATGCTTATGAATATTTAAGGGGTAAAAATATATATGGTGGTTATAATATATTATTGTAAGAAAATAGGGAAGTGTAATGAGTCAAAAATGATAAAATATTAATGATTTATAAAGGAAACAAAAATATGTTTTTAAATCTAAAAATGGGCTCATGGTTGGCACAAATCATGAAGTAACCACCCTTTCTCAAAAATCTCCTAAACAAGAAATGGAGAACCAAGCATAGAGTGATTATACATATATGGTAGTTAAAAAATCAAAATTAATCCCACCCAAAACCCAATAAAAGGATCAGGATATTCAAAGAACTGGATCAAAACCATGAGCTGAAAGGAAAAAAATCAGGAGTGACAATTCTTCCCACCATTAAAGCTTTTTTCCCTCAGAAAGACAAAGCACATTCCAACTGATTGATCAGCGCCTAAGGATTCATTATCTATATGGTCCAGTATACTAATCCAATGAAACACCATCAACCAATAATGGAACTTAATCCTCTTACCTCAACCAAAACACCAACTCTCACCCACTTCAAGGGAATCAATTGAAAGATCGAGTCGCTACCTCCACAACCAAACCACGTACCCGGTTATTGGAACTTCTACCAATGAACCCAAAAATCACCCAAACCAAAGAGAAATCAAGAAAACCAAATATTCCAATAGATTATGGAATTTACTTCCAACCATTAAGAAACAAATAGCACTAGATAAGTTCTTAAGAGGAAAAAATTAAGGATCCCTGTGGTGGGTCTCCCCATCATTAGAACCCAACATACAACGAACAAACAAGAATTAAACATTAACTAGAACTGGGCATCACTTATACAGGACTACCAAAACTCTCCCAAAAAACATAGAAACCCATGCTAATATGGTTACAACATGAACATCTAAAGCACCCACTCCCAAACAGAGGGGAAAAGAACTGGGTGAACACTTTCAACATGGATCTTGACCCCCACCACTCAGGAAGGGGAGGGAAGGGGACCCAATAATTAGTCCACTGAAACCACAATTGAAACAAAGGATCTACTCTATACTCTCCACGTATGAATTGGTAACACCAAGACCACACCCAATTTTCACAGGTGGTCCATAGAGGGACATTGATCGAAAACCCACATCCATGAAGGCATAACCATTGACCATGTGTGTGGGGTAAGTCCACTATGCTTGTTGCGGCAAAGGGAAATTCACCTAAATGAGGAGAAATAATTGAGAAATATAAACTACCCGACCACAATAGTGGAGGCAGGAGCCTGGTCAATCCCCCCACACATCTGGAGATTTCTGGACTGCATGAAAAGATTCACTCTGAGGCCTATGGCTGGAGCCCTAATTCTTAAAGCATCCCTTGCACCGCAATCAGGGTGCTAAGGATCACACCACTAAAAAAACCTCACATGCTCAACAAAACAATAGAATATAAATAGTAACACATATATACATATCAAAATTATGTCCCACTCCGAATGAGGGGAAGAATGGAATAGGAATTCAACGAAACACATCAACATCACTGAACACAACTGCTATTTCCAAAAGAATTATCATGACCTGGAAGCACATTAAATCGATCCCAAATAGCTCTCTATTGAAAAAATCAGGCTAAGGAATCATCCAAAGAGGTGGATTTAACTTTTTAATGGAAGCATTAGGTTTATGAATAAGAAATATTTCCAATGGAGAACTTTTCATGTCCTTATCAAAACTTCAAACACATCGTTACAAACACAATGAACATTACTCCAAAACTGAGCCACCAACAAGATATCGTCTCATGATACTACAGGAGTATGACTTCAAGATCACAAGGAAGCTTAATGAATAAACAAATATTCTAAGACATAGATAAAAACCTTCCACATAACCTTTGGTTTATAAACCACTTCCACAATTTTTCACCTAAAACCCCTTTTGAAAAACAAACTAACATTTTGGGTTTCCACATTCACTAATGGTATTTCATCAAGTCTCACCCACATGCACATTTCCATGCCGCCCAAGGTACCCAAACACCATGAAATATAGGCTATCCTTCAATACATCAATAAAATCATTCATGTCCGTACCCATGAAAACACCAAAGGCTAAAACAAAACAACATCATTCCAAAAATAATGTACCTTCAAAGGGAACATCAACCACCACTTCAAAAACCCTTTTCATATTTCACAAACCCAACCACACTTCATAAAAAACTATTTTCTAAAAACCTACCCATTTTCATATTTGACAAATTTTAAAACAACCAAGCTACCTCAAATAAACCCCCTTCTCATTTTTTAAATTTAGCAAGGTATCCTTTCATAATCTAATGGTCATTGAGACCAATACCATTTCTAGGAAAATACCAACTGCTAAAAACCAATTTCCAAAACCAATTCATTAGATTCAAAAACTTTTCAACATTCCAAAACACCCCATTTAAAATGAAGATTCAGAATCACCTCAAAATTATTTACACTTTTAAAAAAAATTATTCCAACAAACCACAAGGTTAGATTATGGATAATTTAATCCTATAAAATCATTTCCACTTCCTCTATATTTTCTAAAAACACAACCTTCCAAAACCATTCCTATATTTAATTTTTTAAAACCCATTTTTTCACTTTTAAAAATCCAATACTTCCTTTAAAAACCATTTTTACAATTCTCATACAAGTATTTTCAAAATAAATCAGAATTCCAGAAAATTCCAAGAAACCCAAATAAAGGGGAACTACTGTCAGTGGGTAACTTGACCATATGGTTGGTGGCCATATGTCAAACACAAAACCAAGATAGAGAGACTTATTTGGACGATGCCCCTGCTCCACATGGCTCTACAAGACCTGTGATCTCATGGAGGCCATTAGTCAGACTCCCTATGTCATATCCCGGCACCAAACAATCAATAAGAACAAAGGACAGTAATAAAACTAGACTTCCCATGGAAACCAGAGGATCAGAACGAGCAAGATTTTGTGACGCTCTTCCCACCCATACCCCTAAAGTCCCAAAAATCCTACTCCACCGACCCTGAAATACCCCCAAATAATAAGGGCGCTCTAAAAATAAAGGTCGATTATGATCCGACCTCCTATGATAACATTTTGTTAAGATCCAGCCCGAGTCAACCCTGAAACGGCCACAAGTGCCAGCCCGCGACCCGTCCCAAAAGGAATTTACGATCCTCTCGGGATGGAAACAAGCACCAAGGGACTCAATATAGTACATAAGAGAACAACTACTTCCATATATAAACAATCAAACAAATAGAGGAAAGAAATGGACCACCCAGAATTCATTTATATTAAAACTGAAATGAACATTATATGTACAAGAAACTAAAAGTTTAACTAAACCAAGAACTCACCAGACCAAAATTAATAACCAACTAACTCCATGTGACCGTTTTGGTAACTATACAACATAATAGTCACATGTTTCCAAAGGTGATCTAACTCATGATGAAACCTGCATAATGGCTAAAAACAGAAGAAGACTATAGGTGTGAGTATTAAAATTCAATAGGTTATCCCGATATTCTATTCAGAATGAACATCCATTAAAATAAAATAAACATCAATTTCAAGTTTTAACTACAATATATACATGTATGTTTGTTAAATGAGGTCCCATGCTATTAAAATTTTACCAAAAAAACAAGCATGTTTTATAAACAAGATTTCTAGTAACAATTTTCAAAGAGCTGTAACTTCAAAATGAAAATTGTTTTCAAGAGGGATGCATTAAGTAATTTACACTTTTAAATAAATCACACACACTACAGAATTTAACAAAAAAAACCTTATGTCGATGTGGAGTACAAATTATCCAATGATCATAAGTCAATGGAACACCCCTAGGCACTAGTTAGTTGTGATACTGAGGTACCTCATATCTCGGTGAAAGTAACCATAATAAATATCCTTTCTCATGAAAAAGAGCCAATAGTAGAGAGAATACCCATAACCTAGTGGACCCCTAATATAAACATCATAATATTTTACTTAGTGTTTTCATAGTTAAACTTTCTACATGAAACAAGGGCCAGACCCCACAGAATCACTGTCATACTAGTACACGTCTTCCCACCTAGATACCTAGGTTTCTCTTTTGTGCTCAATCAAGTTACACATGTTATCAAATACACTTTCCACATAAAAATTACAATGCCAAAAAATGAACACACAAACATCCTAAAAAAATGCTTCACATTTCTTTCATTAATCAATAAACCACTAAAATGATTCATAAAACAATTTCAATGAGTATAACAAGGACTTACATAAAAAATCAATTGAAAAATGATTTTTTGAGGCCAAAAACCCATTAATATCATAAAAACCCATATTTTTCATCCCCAAAACCAATTAATAAATAATTTTCATAGACCATAAAATTGTTCCAAATGATAGAACATGAAATACACATGGAATCCATTTTTATAAAAAAATTGCCAAACTGGCCTTTAATCCTTTCTCAAAACAATCATTTGACCAGGGTATGAATTTCACTTTTATTATGGAGGTTTATACACACCATTTAGTGTAGAAAAACACATTAATATATCCCTTAAAAAATTATGGTTACATATTCAAAACACAAGCATTTTCATAAGGATGTGAAACAGGCCATTTTCCGAGAACTCAGGCCAAAACATGTTGTAAACCAAAACACATTTTTTTATAAAAAAAATCCAAATTGGAAAGACATATGAGGAACCTAAATACCGTTTATGATTCTTCTAATTCATTTATAAATCAAAAATAATATTCTTTAAATAAATCATAACACATAAATGCCTACCGAGCAAATTACTGAACACATGACATGACTTTCTAAACAAAACAACTTATTTTAAGCACTTGAAAAGGGATAAATTATCATTTTAATTCCATATATTTATTCAATATACTGAAAAATATTCAATATACCAAAACCCCTATGTGAAAGCTCATGGAATAATTTATAAAACAAGATGAGTTCACATTAATACCAAAACAACTATATTTTTAACGAAATAAGGCACAAAACATCATTTACACAAACAAAAATAATAATAAAACCAAGGATTAAAACGAGCATGTATCTTATAAATAAGGTTATGAAAGAATTAAAATGATGAAACATAAATGATAAAGAGTTGTACAAGGGATATCCTACCTCAAATCCTTGGCGTAATGGAAATGCACACCCAATATCATCATTTGAGGGATTACAAACCCTAAACCTTAGACAACAAGACCCAAAAGAACAAAAAATCCCTCAAAATTCATAAGATAGCAGAACCCAAGATTGATCAGGACTAGTGGAGATTATAAAACCAAGAAATAATGAATGGAGGAAGAAGAGGGAGGAGAAAGGAGAAATAATCTCACCTTTTCAACTAGAAAATTCTTCATCTTCCATTAGATCTGCACCCATATAGAAAAGGGAATGGATGTTAACTTATTGGAGTGTCTCCTAAGGTCTGGATGAACTAGGGAAAGATGATTTGAGAAAAAAATAGTACGAATGGAATGTTTTATGGATGAAATAATTTACCTTTGTGATTCTGCGTGATTTGAGATAAATTGAGATGTTTTCCCTACTCAGTGACCCATATAAGCTTCAAAGAGGTACAATAGATAATGGGTTTAAGGATAAGGGTATCATATTCGAGTGGGAGGTAGAATCACTGAAAAATTTTAAAAATTTTATTAGATTTAATAGAGACAATTAATTTTTTTAAAAATTAGAAATGGACCCATGGGCTGGCCCAATACCTAAATATGTAGCCCCAATTCAACATGCTTATGAATTTTAAAGGGGTAAAAAGGGATATGGTGGTTCTAATATGTCAGTGTAGGAAAAGATGGAAGTGGAATGAGTCCAAAATGATAAAAACATGAATGAGTTATAAAAGAAACAAAATATAATTTTAAGTATAGAAATGGGCTCACGGTTGGCACAAATCATGAAGTAACCACCCTTTCTCCAAAATATCGAAAACTAGCAATAGAGAACCCAAATTAGGGTTATTAGACATATATGGTAGTTCAAAAATCAAAATTAAGCTCACCCAACTACCAATAAAAGGATCATGATTTTCAACGTACCGTATCAAAACCATGACATGAATAAAAAATTCATGTGTGGCATTATAATTCTGATGTGAGGCTATTGAAAGAAGCATTTTGACATTTTCTTTCCTTATAATATTGGAAAAGGTTTCATAAAATTCTACACCTTCAACCTATACATATAATTTACAAATAATTATTTCTTTTTTTCTTCGAACTTCTCCATGCTCATTAATTTGTTTTTGTTCACCCACTTAGTTCAGATAAAATTATAATATTTTTCATGGATGAAGTTCCCATGATTCATTCTTTTCAATATGATCTTACTATTTATTCATATAATCCACCCAATATTTTTGTTTAATAGATTCTAAAATAGATTCTGGTTTAACTTTTGAGATATGTGTTGTTTGATTATCTAATCTCAAATTTATTCTTTTCTCAACTGAAGCCTTTAGATTTGCAATATTGTTTTCGGATTCAATATGTATTTTAAGGTATGAAATTTCTAATTTTATTTCCCAGCTGAAATGAAATCAAAACACGATTATTCTAAGTCTTAATAAGGATTTTTTGAATTATTTTTAAATTTTTTTTGAATTCTCCAGTTTTGCCTTCTCATTATTCTCAAAAAAATTAAGGAGCATTTATTTTCAATTAAGTTCTCATCATATGATTCCACCAAATTTTTCAAACTTTTTTTTCCAATATTTGTAACTTCATCCATTTTTTTAGTAAACCATTAAATTTACTTCCCTAACATTCTCATAAAACTTTCCTAAATTTAGATTTTTTATTTTGAGCAAGCAAGGACTTCCAAAAACATTGATGTATTTCAATGAAGGTTTTTTGTTATACTACATTTCAGAAGGATTCATGTTCGTTTATGGTATCAACAAGAATATATTTTGAACATGTACAATAATAATAA
Organism: Viscum album; assembly: GCA_963277665.1. Classification (NCBI taxonomy): domain Eukaryota; kingdom Viridiplantae; phylum Streptophyta; class Magnoliopsida; order Santalales; family Viscaceae; genus Viscum; species Viscum album. The sequence goes on from OY728140.1 coordinate 1,768,216,878, forward strand.
TATCTTATCTCTAACAGGATTATGAATGTTTTTATTCAAATAATACATTTATTCCATTTTAAACATAGATTGTATTTTTTGATTCAATTTCTCCATTTTTTTGGAGTATAAGGAGAACTATACTGATTTTTGATACCATGATTTCTCTGATAAGTTTCAAAATAATTTCTTTTGAATTTTGTACCATTATCTATTCTCAACATCTTTATGGAAACCTAAATATCTTTCTCAAAATAAATTATGAATAATTCAAATATTTCAATACCCTCTGACCTATGTTACACAAACATGATATTTTTCATTCAAGTGAAACTATAAATAAAACGGATTAAGTATAAATCTCTTTTTATAGAATGATCTCTTATCAGCCCATGTAAATCATAAAGAATAAGATCAGGTGGTCTAGTTTATTGAATCTCAAATATTTTATGACTTTTGTAAGTCTCATTTCCTTTCTGGAATGTAATACAAACATCTTCATCTCTTTTTAGGAATTATGGAAAATTATGAATAGCATCAACTTTAGAACATTTATTCATGTTTTTCTTCCCATTGTGGAAAATATTTCATTGCTATAATTTGTTTTTATCTTCATCACTCAAGTAATATGATCTATTGAATTTTCCTATTTGAAAGAGATTCACACTAGTTGTTTCTCCTTTTTTAATGACCTTTCCATAATTCACACTTTTGAGGGTACCAAAATATCTTCTAAAAATATCTTCTTTTCTATTAGCAAAATGTTCACTTACACTAAGTAAGTTATGTTTTATCCCCTAAACAAAAAAATTATTAAATTTAAACTTTTTATCTTCAATATCGGTCGTTCTAATTCCTCTCATTTTTAAGGAACAATCATTACCAAAGTTAACTACTCCTCCATCAAGACATTCAAAATGTTTCTATATTTTTAAATCATATGTCATATGTGAAGAGAATCCACTATCATGTTTCCATGGTTAGTGGATTTTAATTGATTTTTAAGTTGCTTCAACAAAAAAAAATTCTTTCATTAAACTTCTTCTTTTCATCTGCCATTTATTTTATATCATAACAAGCATCTTAAGAAAAGAGTGTCATAAATCTTTCAGCACGATGACCATTATGATCACATATTCCAAAAACATATTATAAACATTCAAATTTATTTCATGTTGGTATGTTTCTAACATCTTGAATATTTACTTTTTTAACTTTCTGTAATATAGGAAATTTTCTCATTCTACTTTCACTATTTCTTCCACTTTTCTCAAACCTTCTTCTGGGTAAAAATATTTTATGCCAATAATTATTATCCATGTGTCCATAGAGTTGATAACACCAAAAATTACCATAAAATATTGATTTTCTATTGAAATAATAGCTTTGTCTATTGAATCATTATTGTGGTTGGTAATTTCTTTCAACTCTAACATACTCAGGATGTAGACCATCTTTTATTTCAAGAGAGTTTTACACTTTTGTAGATTTTATCACATCATTTCCCCCCCAATATTAACCAATACTTCTTTTGAACCTGAAATATTAAATGAGTCAAATAAATTATTATTTTTGTTAAGAGGATATTTCACATGATTCTTTTACTAATCATTCTCATCAACTTTAGAAGCCTCATATTGTAACACCCTGGCCTCATATAGGCTGGAGCCGGTGAATTACTTGCTGTATTAGCATGGTTATAAGGAATAAAAATACATAAGGAATGATCATTTTAGTAATCTTGAAGAAACTAGATATATATATGTTACTCAAATTAGATTGGAAAAGATTACAAAATAAAATACATAACAAAAACTAAAAACAGAATCCCTAGAAACTCAATAAAAGATCTTCTCTTCATTACCTGTTGAAGGTAGAAAATGAAAGGAGGGAGATCAAATGCTCAGTAAGGGTTAAAAATAGTGGAATCATGAGTATAATTATAATTGAATCACAATCAATCTGACATAATCAATATGGAATATTGAATAAATGAATAACTAAGGCGATTAATAAACTGAGAATGAAACTGCATCCATAGATTTGGTCAAAGTAAAAACCTCAGGGATAATAGCAGTAACTGATTATGAATAAAGAGAATGCTTTTAAATTTGACATCTTGTATCTGGAACATGAAACCATAATACTATAAAAAAGGTTTAGTTCTATGGGTAGAAACCCTTCTGATTTTTGGAAACAAACTCGAAGGGTTTGTCGCCAAACTATTTTGTCTCATGAGACCTTCCAATGCATTGAGGGGCTATAGAGGGCCCCACCCGCCACTACATATCCAAATCATTCTTTATATATTGATTCAATAAAATAGAAATATGCATTTTCAATATCTTTGTAGAGTAGAGTATAAGGATTCATCAATAATACCATAATTAAAATAACATTCCAAATAAACACCGTATGTAAAATGGTATATGGTTTAGAAAACAAAGATATCCATGATATGAGATTATTGATATTTAATATACACATAATTTCAAATGAAAATTGATCTCAAGTGGGACATAGGTGCACCACATAAGTATTATTAGGTTCACCATACAAAGTTAGTCACAACCAAGTAGAAGTTGAGACAAAGTCACTTATCACTATATAATTAGTCGAATCATATAACCAAAATGTAATGAAAATCAAACGAATAATTTAATAACTTGAATATAAATAGAATAATGTTATTTTATATCAAATGTAAGTACACTTATACCACATATATTAAATAAATGGTGAATAATTAAAATCTCACAGAAATGAAAGTGAGATGAGAAACCCCTTACGTTATGCTCGAGTGTGTTCTTAATTTGTTTTAATGACCTGTTTAATTAAATTTAGATTCATTAATTAATAATTCCAGAACCTCCAATAAATGTAATTTATTTATTATAACCTTATTAGGATCATTCATTTCCCTCTATATGGGTTCAATTGGTTCAATTTTCATGTTTTGGAAGCATTATCTTCCTTGGTTTTCATGGCTCGTTTACATGTTTCCATGGATGGAAGTTCATTTGAAACATGGTTAAACATCTAGAATTGTTAATACATATTATTAAAAAAATTATGGAGATGTAAATGATCTTATAATTATTTTGGGTTATATACCATGATGATGATTCATTAGTTAAAACATTAATGATGTTCATTTAGATCATTTTAGTGGTTATTTGATAATAACAACCCCATTTTGTTTAATAAATTAGAACCATGAGTACCAAAGAATTACAGAACCATGGGTGAGTCATAAAACATATATTATAACCTATCTCAACCATATAAATGGTTTCATTACCAGACTTGAAATAATTAATGCAAATAGAAATCACATCTTCTACAATGTCTGTAATTCGACACATCACGGACACTGTTTTTATTTCCTTAAACAAGTGGGGGAAAAGAAAAATATTGATGATGAATTTTTCATGAACATTAGAACATACAGAATATAAAAGACTCTAGATAGTTCGTTCCTCTTGGGTAAGAATAGATGAAGAAATAATAAATAAAGAACTCAAAATAAAAGAATAATTTTGAAATCGATTACAAAAATTCAGCAGCCTAATGGTTACGCAACATGGTTTTAGAAATTGTTAAAAAGAGAGGGGAAAAGGGTCACATATCCAGAAATTAATCATAATATATATTTTATCATTAATAAGAAGAAAATAAGAACATGGTATGGAAATGTGAAAGATATACAACATAAAAAAGTACTTGAATGGAAAAAAGCAAGAAATTGAGAATTTTCTTACATTGTAGAGTAACCCTTAGAACATGAAGGTTGGGACCTTGGGGGATTGAGGAAACCTTGATAGGACTACTATGAAGGTAAGGAGGCCAGAGCTTTGTTGAAGGAAAATTGGGAATGAATTCAATGAAGGGAAGAGTTGGTATTTATAGGAAAAGTGGGGGATTATTTTATTAATTTTCAAGGGACACCTCATGGGTGGTATTTGCAAAACCATGGTCTTGCCCATGGTATTTTCCCATGGTTAAATCCACTTGGGAAACCTGACATATTATTTAACTATACACAAGTCAACAAGATTTATGACATCATTATTACATCATTAATGATTTCATTAACACACCGTAACTAAAAACTGTATTTTTTACTATTCACTAAAAAATCAATTGTTTCCGAACAAATCCCAAAATTCACACTAACCATTTATCGACGTTTAGATTTCAAAAATGAAGACCATTTTTTGAAAATAGTTTTCTAAATATTATTAATTTATTTTTTATATAAAAACATACTTAATTCAAAAATTATTTATTTAAAAACTATAACTTCTTTTATGTCTCATTGAAAAATTAATCGAGATGTCATTATCTTAATTCCTTAAGAAAATAAATTAATCATATAATTTACTATTCTTTAGGTTAATATTACTATTCATATTACTATTCATAAGGGTATGTTACTATTCACTAAAAAACAATTTGGTTCTATCATACTCAAAATGACATTCCGATCACAACTCTAGATGACCATTTTTCAAAATTCAAAACATAGAAGTGAGAAATTTATGTTTAATGGATAGGTTTTAACTATCTCTTAAATAACCTAGTGTTGTTTCAAAGGAACACAGGGATGAATAGTATGTAACTCAGTTATGAATAGAGAAACATACCATAAAATGTTTGGTGAACTACATTATTCCCTCCTTCGGAAAATTTTTTCCTCAAAATTTTATGTATAAAGCCCGTAAAAAATATGTGGATGGTTCTTCTTCAAGAAATCCTCTAGTTCTCATGTTGTTTCCTCTATATTTTGGTTTCTCCAAAGAACATTTACCAAGCGAGTTGTCCGATTTCTCAATACCTGCTCCCTTGTGTCAATAATCCCAATAGGATTTTCACAGTATGACAAATCAGGTTCCAGTTCTATTTCATCATATGTGAGTACATGTGTTGGGTCTGGCATGTAATTATTTAACAATGATACGTGGAACACATAATGAACTATAAATAGATTTGGCGGTATCACAAACTAATAAGCTACAACTCCGATTCTTCCCAAAATTCCAAATGGTTCGATGTACCTGTGCCTCAGCTTCCCTTTCTTACTGAACTTTAAGATTCCCTTCTATAGAGATACTTTCAGAAATACATGATCTCCGACTTGAAATTACATGTCCTTTCTCTGGTTGTCAGCATAACTCTTCTACCTACTTTGTGCTACTTTAATATGAGCTTTTATTTTCCTCACCATTGTCATGGTCTCTTCAATAAGCTCTGGGCCTATAAGTTTCCTCTCACTAACTTCATCCCTACAAGTTGGAGTTAGACATCTCTTTGGATATAATTCTTTATATGGAGCCATTCGAATAATTGAATTGAAACTACTGTTGAATGAAAATTCCACCAGATGAAAATATTGATCCCACATACCTTGGAAGTCAGGAGGGAATGACCTTATCATGTCTTCTAAAGTTTTAATCATCCTTTCAGACTGTCCGTCAGTTTGGGGGTGAAATGCGGTACTCAAATGAAGCTCAGTATTCAGAGCCGTCTGGAGACATTTCAAGAATATTGATGTAAACCACGGATCTCGATCAGAGAAAATTGATAGATATGCACCATGAAGTCTCAAAAAATCATAAATATAAAGTCTCTCCAGGCACTCAAGTGGAAAATCCTCTCTTATTAGAAGTAAATGTGATGTTTTAATGAGATGATAAAAAATTACCCATATTGCATCATTCCTTCTTGGTTACCTCGGTAGTCTAGTGACAAAGTCCATCATAATGTTATCACACTTCCACATAGTAATAGGTAGAGGTTTCATCACTCCTTTGGAATTTTTTCTCTCTGCCTTCATTTTTTGTCAAACTAGACACCTTGACACATAGTCAGCAATTTCCCACTTCATATTATCCCACTAAAAATATTCCATCAGATCATTGAACATCTTGGTGCTACCTGTGTGTATAGAGAAATTTGGACTATGGGAATCATCTAATAGTTCCCTTTTTATATCAGGTATGGATGGGACACATAACCTCTTCCCAAATTTCAGAACTCCTTTATACACAAAGTCAGCCAGTCTCCCATCCCTGATAGCATTAATATTCTTTTGCAGATTCTCATCAACAAATTGAGGGATTTTTATCTTCTCTAATAATTATGGTTTAGCAATCATCTGTAATAAAAAATATTTTTCCACTTCTTTAACAATTCCCATATCCATATTTAGTAGATCCAAAAATATAGGATCTCTATCAATCATCATTTGAGTTAGCAGTCCTTGATCATTCATACTTAATGCATCTTCCACCTTATTCGCCTTCCCTGGGTGGTAGTGTATTGAACAGTCTTAATCTTTCAGTAACTTGAGCCATCTTCTTTTCCACATGTTGAGTTTGTTTTGTATGAAAATATACTTCAAACTCTTGTGGTCCGTATAAATCTCACATCTCTCTCTATAGATATAATTCCTCCATATTTTCAGAGCAAAGATTACAGCTCCTAACTCAAGATCATGAGTTGGATAATTTTTCTCATGAGTCATCAACTGTCTTGATGCATAAGAAATTACTTTATCATTTTTCATAAGGATGCAACCCAGTCCGTTCTTTGAGGCATCACTGTATATTACAAATCCATCACTTCCATATGGAAGAGTCAAAATTTGAGAATTATCCAATATTATTTTCAATTCATCGATTAATTCTGTACATTATATTCTCCAAAAAAAACATAACTCCTTTAAGTGTGATCTTGGTTAGCGGATTAGCCAGTTGGGAAAAATTCTGAACGAAACGTCGATAATAACCTTATAATCCAATAAAATTGTGTACCTCAGTTATGTTTGTTGGTGTGGCCCATCCTTGGATTGCCTTCATATTTGTAGGATCAACTAGGATTCCATCCTTAGAGACAATATGGACTAGAAAATAAACTGACTAAAGCAATAATTCGCACTTGCTAAACTTCCCATATAATTAATTTCTTCTAAGAGTTTTCAGAATAGTCCGAAAATGATCCTCATGGTCTTCATATCTTTTTGATAATACCAGGATATCATTGATGAATACCACAACAATGTTACCAAGATATTCCTTGAAAACTGTATTCATTAAATCGATGAAAACAGAGGGTGCATTACTCAGTCCAAAAGCCATCACTGTAAACTCGTAATGCCCATACCTAGTTCGAAATGTTGTCTTTGGAATATCTTCCATCCTCACACATAGTTTATGATATCCGGATAGATGTTAAATATTCAAAAAGTATTGAGCTCCATGAATTTGGTCTAATAAATCATTAATCTGGGGAGAGGATACTAATTCTTTACTGTAATAGCATTGATTTCCCTATAATCAATTAAAATCCTCATGGATCCATCTTTCTTCTTGACAAAGAGGAAAGGGGATCACCATGGAGAAACACTAGGTTGATTAAATCCTTTTTCACTCAAATACTATAGTATTTTCTTTATCTCTTCTAATTCAATAGTGTTCATTCTATGGGGAGTCTCTGATATAGGTCTTGCATTAGGAATTAAATCAATAGAGAACTCAACTTCCTGCTCTGGAGGATGTCCAGGTAAATCCTCTAGAAATACATCAATGTACTCTTTCACTATCCACACATCTTCAATTTGAATATTTAATTCCTCTCCCATAGATATTGGTTTATCTTCCTCTCCAGGTATTGCATTCAATAGAGCTACCGGGGGTGGTTCTAGATAAGAATTAGGTGGCGAAGTTTATTCCCTAAAGACAATGGATTCTACACCATTTTCAAAAATTGTATCTTCATTTTTCTTGCAATAAATCCCCACATCAAAATTTAAAAAATAATTCATACCGAGAATTATATCAAATTCAGCCATGGGTATGATGATATTCTTAGCAACTATAGAACGCTTTGGTGTATGGAGGGGGGCTAGTTGACATGCCTTTATTGCAATGATACATCCCATTGGAGTTTTGACTGACAACTCTTTTCTTAAATCAAATTGGACATATCTAATTTTCTTGGAAAACTATGAGGATATAAATGAATGTGAGGATCCATAATCTAATAAAGTGTTGTCTAAGTTTTAGGAAACAATTAAAGTACATGCCACCACGTCACTAGGAACTTCAACCTCCACTGCTATAATCGCATAGGCTCTCCCTTTCTCTCTTGGCTTTTTTGGGGCATGTTTCCTTGGTGCTTAAGACACTCATTTTCATAGTGTCTTATATATCCGCAATTATAGCATTGAATATAATTGAATTTTTTCTTCCCCTTACATTCATCAGATCTATGACCCTTTTCTCTGTAGTTATAGAAGACTCCCATTCCTTTAAACCATTTCCATAGATGATTCTTTCCACAGTTCTCACATAATGGGAAACTATTCTTTCTCTTTATCATCTTTAGTGCTTCTCCTTTCCCTTTGTTATTAGAATGTAGCTTCTTATCATGTTTTACTTTGAAAAAATTTGATCTATGAAATTCCTTATATTTTTTTATGGCACTTGATACAATTTCATCATATGATGAAAATTATGGAGAAGCCAGTTCCCTTCGAAGACTTGGCTTAAGACCTTCAAATAAATGATCAATCTTGTCCACTGAGTCACGTACGTAATCCATCAAATACCTGGCTAGACTTGTGAAGGTAGCCTCATACTCTGTAACATTGTCTTCTTCCCTTTGTTAAAGCCATGCAATTTTTTCTTCATTTCAGTTCGTTCCTCATGAGGGAAGTATTTTTTGATGAATATTTTATTAAAAGTCCTCCATTCTATATCCTCTATGTCTTCATCCTAATTGGTATTTTGAATCAGGGACCACCATTGATCATCGTCTCCCTTGAGAAAATATACTACCAGTACTACCTTTTCATTTTCATTGTATCTTAACGTCATGAATATATTTTCAAGGGACTTGATCCATTGCTCAGAAAAAAAATGGATTAGTAGCCCCACTGAAATATGGGGGCTTCTGCCACATAAAACGATCCAACACAGGCCTTGAATGGTTATTCATTCCAACTTGAGTATGTTGTCCCAATATGGTCCTGATCTGATCCGCTCCAACGTTGACTGTGTTGATTTTCTCAGTAGAGAGATCCCTACCTTTCCCACGAGTATTAATTCCCCTTCTTCCATTAGATTCCATTTCTAAATGATGGGATACACTAGATTAGTTTATGAATCTCAAATATAAAATCACTCGACATAGATTTAAATTCCATGCATAGATAATATTATAAACATGGTTCCTCTGAGGGAAATTTTACATTAACTGCTTCATAGTTGCTTGTGAAGAAAATATGAATTGTCCTAAGCATATCCCCCTAGGGTGTCGTAACCAAGAGTGCAGTAAGGCCCGTTGTCGTTCACCAGTTCTCATTCGAGTCTAGCTCAAAGTGGTGTTTTGGGTTTTAACCCTAGATACATTTGTTCCAGAGCCGCCTCTACCTGCTAGTATCCAGATAGGGACGTATTGACTGAAATATCTACATAATATATTCCTTACAAAAATACCCGGGCATTCTTGTATGTTAATCCTCTGATACTACCTTATGGATTTGTTCCCTACTATAATTTTCCTACTCTAGTTTCCAAGTTCTCTACTAAACTTCCTCTGAAAGAAAATATAACACCCCGACCCCTCTAGGCTGGAGCCGATGCATTACTTATGATATTGGCATGGTTAGAAGGAATGAAAATCCTGAAGGAATGATCGGTTTAGTAGTATTTAAGAAACTAGATACATAGATGTTACTCAAATTACATTGAAAAGTTTACAAAATACAATACATAACAAAAACTAAAATCGGCATCCCCGGGAACTCAATAAAAGATCTTCTCTTCATCACTTGTTGAAGGTAGAAAATGAAAGGGGTGATATCAAATGTCCATTAAGGTTTACAAATAGCAGAAGTATGAGTACAATAATAAGTGAATCACTATCAATCTAACATAATCAATATGGAATAGAGAATAAATGAATAACTAATGCCATTAATAAACTGATAATGAAACTGCATCCATAGATTTTGTTATAGTGAAAAACTCATGGATAATAATAATAATTGATAATGAATAAAGATAATTATTTTTAATTGAATGTCATTTATCTAGTACATTAAATTATAATATCGTAAAAATGGTTTAGTTATATGGGTAGAAACCCTTCTGATTTTTGGAAACAAACTCAAAGGGTTTGTCGCCAAACTGTTTTGTCTCATAAGAACTACCGATGCATCGAGGGGTTATAGTGGGAACCACCCACCACTACATGTCCAAAGAATTATTTATACATTGATTAAATAAAAGAGAAATATTCCATTTCAATATCCATATAGAGTAGAGTATACAGATTCATCAATATTTCCATAATTAAAATAACATTCCAAATAAACACCGTATGTAAAATGGTATACGGTTTAGACAACAAACATATCCATGATATGAGATTATGGATATATAATATATAAATAATTTCAAATGAAAATTGATCTACAGTGGGAAGTAGGTACACTATATAAGGATTATTAGTTGCACCATACAAAGTTAGTCACAACCAAATAGATGATGAGACAAAGTCTCTTATCACAATGTAATCACTCAAATCATATGACCAGAATGTAATGAACATCAATTGAATAATTTAATAACATAAATATAAATATAATAATGTAATTTTTATATAAAATGGAAGTAAACTTATACCACATATATGAAATAAGTGGCGAATAATGAATATCTCACAGAAATGAAAGTGAGGTGAGAAACCCCATACCTTATGCTTGAGTGTGAACTTCGTTTGTTTTAATGACCCGAATAATCAATTTTATCTTCATTAATTAATATTTTCAGATCCTACTATACATGTAATTGATTTATTATAACCTTATTAGGTTCATTCATGGCCTTTTATATGGGTTCAATTGACTCAATTTTCATGTTTTGGAAGCATTTTCTTCCTTGGTTTTCATGGTTTGTTTACTTGTTTCAATGAATGGAAGTTCATTTGAAACATGATTAAACATGTAGAATTGTTAATACATATTATTAAAAACATTATGGATATATAAATTATCGTATAAGTATTTTGTGTTATATACCATGACAATGATTCATTAGTTAAAACATTAATGATGTTCGTTTATATCGTTTTAGTGGTTCTTTGATAATAACTACCTCCTTTTGTTTTATAATTTAGAACCATGAGTACTAATGAATTACAAAACCATGTTGTGTCATAAAAATATATTATAACCTGGTTCAACCATATAAATGGTTTCATTACCAGACTTGAATAAATTAATGCAAATTGAAATCACATCGTCTACGATGTCGGTAATTCGACACATCACAGACAATGTTTTTAATTCCTTGAACAAGTGGGAGAAAAGAAGAATATTGATGATGAATTTCTCATTACCATGAGATCATCCAGAATATAAAATATTATAGATATTTCATTCTTCTTGGGTAAGAATAGATGAATAAAGAATAAATAAATAACTCAAAATAAAAGAATAATTTTGAAATCGCATACAAAAATTTGGCAGCCTAACGGCTACACAACATGATTTTATATAATGTTAAAAAAGAGGGGACAAGAGTAACATATCAAGAAATGAATAATAATATAGAGTAGATAAATAATAATAAGAAAATAAGAACATGGTATGGAAACTTGAATGACATACCACATAAAAGAGAACTTGAATGGAAAAAAAGAAAGAAATTGAGAATTTTATTACCTTGTATAGTAACCCTTAGAACATAAAGGTTGGGACCATGGAGGATTGAGGAAACCTTGGGAGGACTAATATGAAGGTAATAAGGCCAGATCTTCGTTGAGGTAGAATTGGGAATTAAGTTAATGAAGGTAAGTGTTGGTATTTATAGGAAAAGTTAGGGATTATTTTAATAATTTCCAAGGGACACCTGATGGGTGGTATTTGCAAAACTATGGGCTTGCCCATGGTATTTTCCCATGGTTAAAGCCACTTGGGACACCTCACATCTTATTTAACTATACAAAAGTCAACCAGATTTATGACATCATTATTACATAATTAATGATGTCATTAACGTACCAAAACTAAAAACAGTTTTTTTTACTATTCACTGAAAAATTAATAGTTTCAGAAAAATTCCCAAAATTCACTCTAACCATTTATAGATGTGTAGATTTCAGTAATGAAGTAAATTTTTTTAAAATATTTTTCTAAATATTTTTAATTTAATTTTTTTTAAAAACCTTACTTAATTCAAAAATTAATTATTTAAAAACTATAACTGCTTTTATGTCTAATTGAAAAATTAAACAAGATGTCATTGTCTTAAAGCATTAAGAAAATAAAATAATAATTCAATTTACTATTCATTAGGGTCATATTACTATTCATAAGGGTATTTTACTATTCACTAAAAAACAATTTGCTTCTATTAGACTCAAAATGACTTACTGGTCACAACTCTAGATGACCTTTTTTGAAATTCAAAACATAGAAGTGAGAAATTTATTTTTAATGTCTAGGTTTTAACTATCTCATAAATAACCTAGTGTTGTTTCAAAGGAACACAGTGATGAATAGAATTTAACTCAGTGATGAATAGTGAAACATACCATAAAATAATTGGGGTGTGACAAATATTTAACATCCAAATCATTTTTGAAGTTTTCATTTATCTTCCTCAAGGTGATTTCAGACCCAATAAATTTTTATTGAATATTGTTAACTTCTTCATCCTTAGTTTCCAGCTTCTTACTAAGATCTTCAATCGACTTTCCTTGTTCTGCAATTCTATGTTTTTAACTTAAAATCTCTTTAATGAATTATTACTTTTTCTTAGTAACATACTTTGTTATATCATCTTATTAAAAACATTATTTATTCATAACTCTAATTTATTTCATGAGAATTTTGTTTTTCTTAATACATGTAACAAGTTTGGTTCTGATGTGATACTCTCTATAGGATTATACACCACCTTCTTCACTATCTGAAGAATATTTTTTTTTCAACTTTGTAATGAAGGTTATTATTTGTTTCCAACATTAATATTCAGAATAATTGTTGTCAGTTGAGTATTATTCAATATTCTAACACAATATACTACATTTTTCTGCAATCTTATTGTATCTACTGGAAGAAATTTCCTCTTTATAATTTTTTTGCTAATTTGATCAAGGTTTTCCATCGGAATAAACTCAATATTATCCAACATTATTCATGGGGAAATTCATAGAAAAGTGTCTGATTCAACCACGCAAAAAAAATTAAGAGGAATTTAACCTCCATATATTCCTCTTCTACTTTGATAGTTCTTATATATAAGAGAAATAATTTTTTCAATGAACTCATCATCCCCTTTATCTTCAAATGCGTAAGGATCAACATCTTCAACATTTTGAATTTTCAAATTTCACATAGCTTCAAAATCCATTTCATATTTCATATTATTTTTAAACATTAAATATTTCCTCATTTCATAATAAACAACAATGTTATGAAATACATCACAAGATAAATCATCTTTAAATTCAAAAGATGAAATTTTAAAATCAACCCTTTATAGAGAGTTACTTATAAGTTTCTTTACAATTGTAGAATTCTCCAAGACATCTTTGAATCCTCTAATATTGAAAAAAAATTAATTTACACTAGTTAAGTATTCGTAAATTGTTTCCTCATCTCTTATTCTCATGTCTTCATACTTAATATACAATATTTGTATCTTTTCTTGCATAACTTTTGTAATACCTTAGAAAACACTTTCCATCACGTCCCGTATACTTTTATATGTTTTGAGGCCCATCACCTTCTAATAAACATTATTTGATAAGGAAATAATGATTACATTTATATCCTTTCCATTAACATAAATATTTATCTTATCAACATGTTTCATAGGAGCATCTTTCTTAATAGTTAGAAAACCAAAACTAGAATCATTAAAAACATCAAGGATAAGAGATAGGAGATAAAGAATCATATTATTTTTCCATCTATAGTATTTTTTTCCATCCAATATAAGAAATCCTCTGCCATAGAAAAAATTGATATTTTATATGATAAGGATTAAACATGGTATCCTTCCCTCTCATACTAATTGATAGTCCAATATATCAAATAACAACTGAGAAGGGGGGTTGAATTAGTTGTTCACTTTTTATAAGTTTTAAAAAAATTAGAAACATAACCCCATAAACCTCTTTTGATTTATTTCTTAATCAACTTTTAGTAAATACAATTTCATGAAAGAATAGGGAAGAATGTAAATCTCACAAGATTTAAAAGTTTCTACCTCAGTGTGAGAACATGCATCTTTTCAATTGCCACTCCCATGGGTCTATGGAACTCCACTGTTAAAAATAAGTGAATAAAATGGTTTCCAAATCCTATTATATACCTTATATCTTCAGATAAGAATGATTATACTAGCTCCCATCAGTTTACAATGTTTTCCTATAAAACAATTGATCTAAACAAAATAATAATGAAATTTTTTAATCAACTTTACAATTTCTTAGTCTGTATCCTTGGTCTGATTTAGATGGATCTGATATTATCAATACAATGATTTCTAATTAGATTCTCTTAATACAAGTATGCTGGATTCTAGATCTTATTTTTTGAGTACGATGATTTTGGATCTTATTACCTAAATATGATAATACTGGATCCTAGATCTAATTCTCTAAGTATAATAAATCAATAACATGAATTTACTCTCAATATACCAAACTCAAACTATAATTGAATGCTTAATACAATTATTATTCAATAAGATGATAACTTTTACTTCAAATTCTCCAGTTCTCCTTCTTTTTCATGTATCTGAATGTTGAAAATGAAAAAATTATTAGAGGAAGAATTTTTTCTCAACTCTGAAAACAATGATTTAATACTTGGAAACATTCCCTTCTTCCTTAAATTTCAAAATATCTAAAAATATCTCATATTAGAAACATCAACTTTGACTTAATCAACACTGCTTGGAATTATCTGAGATTTAATAAATAATAAAAATCATGTTAGATGAATTAAATTAATCATACCTTTCTCACCTTATTGTGATATGGTTCTTTCTCAACATCATTAATTTCTATTTCTTTTCAGCTCATTACGATCTTTTTCTTTTCAATATAATTATAGTATATTTATTCCTCAACCCATTAAGATTTATTTATTACTTGGTTCATTATGATCTTTTTTTTATCTGCTCATTATGATCTGTTTCTTTCTCATCTTATTAATATATGTTTCCTTCTTAGCACATTAAGATCTTTTTCATTCTCAGATCTTTACAATATGTTTCTTTCTCAGTATGATTTTCCTATTATGAAAATCATAGTATGAAAATCTATGTATGCAAATCTGAGTATGAAAATCTATGTACGAATATCACTATATTATTTTCCCAGTAAGAATAAATCCCAAAATGATAATATGAGTATGAAAATCACACTATGATATTCCCAATATGAAAAATCTCAATATGAAAATCTATAAACGAAAATATGAGTATGAAAATCTAAGTATGATTTTTCACAGTATGAATATCTTAGTATGAAAATTTGAGTATAAAAATATCAGTATGATTTTCTTCTTCCATAGGCTCAGAAACATCTTATTCTTCCTCATCACATTACGATGTAATTCCAATTAAAATGGAAATCAAATTCTGATGGAATTCTCATTTTCCAACTCTGAAATACTTCAAACCTCTCCATCATTTCATCAATAGCCTTTATCATGAATTTTTTCATGATTTATGAAAACTTATTGATCATAAAAGAATCATATTATTTTTTTAGAAAGTTTTAAAATTTTATAACTCCTCACATCACATTCTTCTTTCATAACTCTTCAGCAACATTATTATTTCTCTGGTTATTTTGAACTCATTTATTTATAATTTCAGGTGTATGTACATAAATATAAATAACAATCTAGTCAAAAACATTATATTCATAACATCATCTCTATATGCTATAACTCAACATGAAACCTGGGTCTATAAACATGTGTCTGGAAAACAACCTCATTACGATAGATTGGTTCGGATTCTTAAAAAAATAATTTTTTTACAAAGAGAGATAGTTCTCATAAAATAAAAAAATTGTTAAGAAAACAACACAAAGGTTATTCAATAATATATACATTTCTATTAAATAATTCATCATTAAATATTATTTTAATTAATTAAAATGGGTATACATTGTGTCATTCTAATCAAAATCATTTTCTAAAGAATATCCCTTTTACCTGAGAATGTTCTTTTCTTTGTTTCTATAAAATTGATAAGTAATAAATTGTTAATTACAAATATTATAATATAGTAAAATAAATAAATGAAATATTTTATAAATGATTCATTTTTAATTATTCGTCAAATCTTATTCCTAAGGAAAATTTGAAAAAATTCATTCTATCCTTATTTTGGGAATGTTAGTTAAAATTGATATTCGTCCAATCAAGTTAGAATTTTTTCCCATGAAATATTAAAATTTATTTTTATTATATTTTTATCACAAAAAATTATCACTTACTATAATTGATGCTAGGGTTACTGTGTATCTCAAGCTATCAAATAGTTTGAATTTGTTTAAAAGGGTTGTATTTTAATGTCTCAGGGTGTTAAATTAGTCTCTCACGATTATGAAAAACTCATTTTTTCCACACATTACAATATCATGAGATATTATACATGACCAATAAATTGGAGGGTGATATATTACCCAACCTATAATAATCCATATATATGAGTTCAACTTGATATAAATCATTCATAATATCAAAAATATCCCACATAAAGAAAACATTTATATTTTCATTAATAATCATAACATTATATATTAATGTAAAATAAATGGGTGTCTATAGATATTTAGTAACATTCAAGGAAAATTACATTCAATCAAGATAATATTTAATATAGTATTAACACAATATAAATAATTTTTATATAGTTGTAACAATTATTTCATCGATCAATCAATGTATGCAATCTTGGTGAATTACCTTTAATCAACAAATTAGAAAACAAGGTACTATCAATGGAAAGGTATTCGAATAATGTTATGTGTATTTACTATAAATGGTTAGGGAATAAAAATGTAGTAAAGGATCACTCCTTTTTTCAAAAATTAATATTTCAGAAGACTTTGTGAGAATAAAGGTGGATGGTTTTATTTGAAGAATATACTTGGTCAAGCATAAAATATGTCAAAGGACATAAAGTGAGATGAAAAAAATAGTATTAGTAAAAAAATATTAATTAATAAACATTCATGGAATTTTTAAAACATTTATTAAAATATAAATATTTTATAAAACCTGTAGAACAAGATTTTTTTTGAAAACTAGAAAACATAGATAAAAAGTTTCAGAGAAAAAACAAATATTGTCAAAAGATATATTCACTTGGAAAATATTAAAGATAAATTATTTTCAATCATCAATGAAACTGACCCATATAGAAAATTTTATATCACCTTAATATTTTAAATAATAAATCATTTTTCAATAAATTTTAATACATGCCACACCAATCCTAAATGAACCATAAAATATTATTATTTAAATATGATCATTATAACCTAGCTGGTAAATTAGTGGGTATGAATAGGATTAATTGATTTTTGAAATATGTAAAAAATATTCTACTAAATATAAATCTATTGATAAATTGGAATTAAATAAGAACTAAATTTTTAGTGAATGAATTTTATTAACTAAAAATATTTTTTTTCAAAAATAATATTTTTTCATGAGAAAATATCACAATTAATTTATGGAAATGTTAGATTTTTTTTTTATAAAAAGGATTTATTTTTTAAATAATTATACAAAACATAAATTTGTGTTAGATTTTTGGATTTTTTTGAAATTATTTATTTTCCAATGAAAAATGATAATTACTGATATTTCAAATACAATATTTTATTTTCATTAAATCAATTAATATTAAAAGTACCATAAAATTTTTCATTTAGACATAAAGTTAAATATTAACCATTTTATTTATAATAACCTAATTAATTTCATTTAAATCATAAATTTTAATAATTTTGGTGTATATTTATTCTTATGCCTAAAAAAGAAGTTTTCATAAGAAGAAAAAATTTAAGCGCATAAAGTTTATCCATTTTAATTAATTAAAATAATGTCTAATAATGAATCATTTATATCAAATTTATAAATTATATAAAGTTTTTTTAATATAAATTCATTCAATGATTATTTCTAGTTATAGTGATAATATAATATCATTTATTGTTTGAGAAATCCATTTTATTAAAAAATTGATTTCAATCGTACTTTTTTGGACACTTATGAAATGAATTTATTCTATTTATAGATAATAAATTTGGTAAAATTGATTATATATATTTAATCATAAAAATAAATTTTATTTAATGATTTTAAGTTATGTTTTCTTAAAAATGAATAGTAAAAACAATAAAAATTCATCTCCATGATAAAAGGGTAAATCAGGTTCACATAGATTAATACAAAGTGATAAAGCCACCATTTTTCATCTTCAATATTATTAGAAAAATTTATTTCTACCATTATATCCTTATAATCTATATTTATTTGTTTATGGGATATTTTTTCATGAAAGTGACTTGTAAGATAATTTAAGTAGTGAAAAAGAAAAAATGTCACCCTCGTGCTTTTAAATATCTCTTCTATGTTCTAATTGGGAAAATAGTATGTTTTCAATGAATATTATAGACTATTTTTATAATAATGGAATTATTTTAATGATTTCAATTTATTTATATTTTTTAATTATATAATTACCTTAAAATAATATGAAATTATCTCATAGTATTTATTCAATTTATAGAAAAAATAAATAAATGATTTTTAAAATATTAAAATTAATATAAATTGAATGAATTTTTATGTTCCATGCTTATTTTGATAAATATATAATTTTATTTTGGGTGGAATATAATTTATTCTACTTTATTTGTTTTTATGTTTTTTAATGTTAAATTAAATGAATACATCCAAAAAATACATTAATATTATTTTATAATAAATGAATTTTTATTAAATTATTTGTAATTACTAAAAACATATATTTAGAAGATTTATCAATATATATTTTAAAATATAAATATTGGTATATTCATGGGCAATTTCTCCTTTTATAGTGACTATATTGACCACTAAATAGTAAAAACATTTTTATCATGGTAATTGGTAAAAAGGGTTAACACGGGTTAAAACAAACTATAAGGGCAAAAACATCATCTAAAATTGTGGAAAAAAAAAATTAGGTTATATTATTTATACTCAACCTCGTGTTCTGTTTAAATATTATCAATTTTTATACTTTTAAATATATAAATTAATTTATATTAGTTTAATAATTTAAAAATTCTTATAGTTCCCTCCCCTCCGTTATGAAAAGAACATCACTTTTCTTTTATTCACACTTCAAAAACACATTGGGATTATAAAATCTGTGCCCAAATCCCATCCTAACATCCCTCTTCATGTCTTATATTCATTTTTTTTATCAAAAAACCATCATTGGAATTATTTTAGTGTAATCCTTTAGTGGTTTCCTGAATAAGAGGGGTAGTTATTAGTCAAGAGCTTTCATTTTATTTCTTCTTTTATCTCCTTCGAAAAAATTTCAACCATGATGAAATAAAAACACTTGTATTTTCCATTTTTGTATATGTTATTATTTTTATTTTATAACATATATCCATCTACGCATCCATTAAATTGAAAACAAAACCATCATTCATGTGTATGGGGGACTACCACATCATGAACCAATGCAATTAATTTTCCATAACCTATTATTACTGATGGTTTTAATTGTAGATTTGATGAATATGTTTGATGTTAATTACATGTTTATAATTATTAAAATATAATCTATCATTCCGTTCCTTACAATTACTTTCAATGGAAAATGGTAACATAATTTGTGCATATGTGCGGCCCACCGCATCCATGAAGTGATGTGACTCATTTTTCATCACCATGTTGCATTCATGATTTATATAATTATTTATAAGAAAATAATTTTTTATTTATGATAAGATGATAATTATATAAATTTAAAATAATTCTTCTTTTCATAATGATCATTGAATAATGGAAACATAACTCTTGTGTATGTATGGCCTACCATCTCAATGATTGTATCATAGCTCATTTTTCATAAAAATCATTCATTATTTGTTTTAGAAGTAAAATTGATTAAAAATTTATAATTAATTAATTATTATTATTCTATTTATGTTGAAAAAATTACCTCTTTCACAATAGACAACCAACCAAGGTCATTTTAGAAATATGAGATAAATATCATCAAAACGCTTGATGTGAACGTAATTGAATAATTAATTGATTAGAAAATGAAAATAAAAGGTATAGTAGACATGGAATGGGTTCTAAATAAAGTGATTGATTAACATAATTTATTATTTTGGAAGATGATTAAATTTCATGATGAGTCAGAATCATGGTATGGTATATTCTTTTAAAAATTTCCTTTTAAAGTTTACCTTCCAACTCTTTTTCCTCCATGTCTATATTTTCAAAACTATCATATTAATGTATTTAAATAAACATAAAATAATTATAAATAGAAATTTATTTCTCTTTTTACTTTATTTAAAATGTTTTTAAAAGGAATCCAATTATAAATAATATACAAATCATTTTGAAATTCATTAAAAAAGATAAATGAATGTTCAATTTTAACCCATATGAATACATTTACATTCCCTTCCATCATAGATATTATTTACAATAATTTATAGTTTTCCATTATTTTCAATGAATAAAATTTTTATTAACTATAGGAATTTTAGTTTTAAAAAATTTGTTTTAAAGTGATGGTATATATCAGCATCAGGAAATTTTTTCTTATGGCTATAAAGAATATTTACAAAACTGCAAGATTTTATGGATTATGATTATGTTACGGTTCTTAGGATTTTTTTTGCTGAATGGTGGTTCCTTTGAAAACCAAATATGGGTCCTTCCATTATAAACTATGGATGGTCAGGTCTGCGATATCACTCTAATGCATGGGTAATATTTATGTTGGAATTTGACCATGAATTTGATTCATTTTTCAATAATGAAGGTTACTTTTAAATGTGAATATGGATTATAACTATGAAGGTTATTACTTTTATAACCATGAATATTTTTAAATTTATAACATTTAATTTTCTTCCAAATGTTATAGTGATATGAAAATTATACCTCATGTTATATACATTATTTATTTGTGCTTGCAATTTTTTTACGAAAATCTTATGAAATCACACGGTATTATAATGAGCTAATGTTAATGAAAAGTATTAGAAAATTCTTATGGGTGAAAATTATAACATTTTGAAAAAAAATCATGATATTTTCATTATTACAAAGAAATCATAATGAGTTTCTATTTTCCATTAAAATGTCTCATTTAAGGATTTATGAGAATAGTTCTATAATGAATTTTATTTATTATAAAAGAAAAGGTTTAATTTGAACCTAAAGATTATTTGTAAAAAAAATAAAATTGTAATATGTGTTTATGGAATAACTATTTCTTTATTTATTTTTATGCCCATTACCATTTTTTTTGTGGTAATTCCACATTTTAAATTATTTTTCACAGGTTTTAAGGATGGGTAATAACAATGAATAAATGATGTTGAATGTCAACAACTTTTTTATGAAAGTAAAATTTATTATATCATAAAAGTTTAATATTGTGGGAAAATGGTTGATAATTATAGTTTTTTACATTGTAAAATATGATTTCTTTTATGTTTGAGTTATGAAGTAAATATCTAAAATTCAAAACCTAAAAACTCCTCAGAAATGTAAAAATGTGAATTATTTTCAAAAAAACTCAAAAATGTGTAATTTTTATGGTGGGGTTCTTATAATTCGCATCGAATAAAAAGATTAGATAACATTTGAGATTATGATTTTTTCTTGTTATGTTAACTTAATAAGTATGTATACCATCATATGTTTATGAGTTTAAGGTTTATCATATGTTCAAGTTCACAGGCTCCCATTTTTAAGTTTTATGTGATTCAATTTTAATGGTATTCATGATATTTTAAGGATACGTTTTTTATTAGGATAAAAATATATGTATCGATTAGTTTTAATGTAATGGTTTATTTTAGAATATTTCTATTATAATTTTTTGGATGTTTGAGGAAAGTTATGATAAAATAATTAAGGTTAATGAATTATTTAATTTTAAAGTTATTATAGTTATTTTATTAGATTTTTAGGTTAGTTTATTTTAAATTTTCAATAGGTATTTTCTTTAAAAGGACTATTTAATTTTAACATGAAATAATTCATTTCATATTTTAATAGTTTTATTTTATTCATATTAAATATCGTTTATCAATATTAATGGAAATTATCTCATGAAACCTTCTTATCCTTGTATATAATTAAATCATTACTATAATGGAAAAATCATGGTTAAATAATTTTGAAAGATTTTTAAGCATCTAAATCACTCGTAAGAAACTATTTGATCAATCTAAACCCATCTTATTTATTAAAAATTTATATGGATCATGGTATTTATTCTATTTTATTTAAAAATATAAACTCATCCATATCATTAAGTATGGAAAATTCTACAAAGTACTTGGATATTTATTTTTTAGAGATATGGACTTCGTGCTGGAAGATAAAGGGGTAATCAATAGTATAAGAGAAGACTATGATATCTCGATTTGAGGTATTAATTATTTTAAACTATTATAAGTATGAAAAAATTGTGTTTATATTAAATAATCCTAAGTAAATATTTCATATCATTGATTTATAAGAATAAAGTGTGGATGAATAAGACAAAAATCCAAGATTAATGGTTTTAGAAACAATTTGAATGGAGGATGTGTTTATATTCTGAGATTTTAGAGTTATGATGTGGTGTTATTTTATCAATGATATTCTGATATATTATAAAAACTATTATAATCCTCAAATACCTAATAATTATTCAATAGTAGTTTTTTCATTTAACAATTGGAACATATATTGGATGGAATCAATACATTTGAGAAGTGGTGTAATAAAAAGAAGAAATTTATTAAGAGATATTTATGGAGTCTTAAAAAATGTTTGAGTTATATATAACCATTAAGAGTAACTTCTTCTTAATTATAGGTTATTCTGTGAATAAATATTTTACATTTTTTCGATATGAGTTTAAAGTTGTTAATAATCTTTTATGTTTATATGAACATTGATATTATTGTAATTATGGGTAATTAAAATTCAGGAACATGTGTTTTATCCTATACATAACCATGGGTTTGGGAAGTGATTTGGTGATTATGTGAAAAAATTTATTTTATAATAATATAAATATAAATTTTTGGGGAACATTAGATGGTATTTTTTTATTTTATTTGGGTAATAAAGGTTGAATCATCTCTTGAAAGAGTATATGATTTCAAAGTTGATTTATGGTGATTAATGTTATATAAGAAAATTAATTTCATATTTTTTTATATTATGTAAATTGTTTAGTATATGAATTTCGGAGTGACTAATGTTAATTGGAGATAAATGTTAAATTAATTTTGGAAGAAATTGTGACCAAAATCCTTTGGGTTTTTGGGTTATAAAAATTGTTAGGAATGTAATGTTTAGTTATTTATCAAATAACCTATGTCAAAATTTAGGCATTATTGATGGGGATTTGTAGATTAATGGTCTAATTAATCATATAAAGGTTTAATTGTTTAGGTATTAATCTTATCTTCTTCTAAAAATCATTTTTTGTTAATATCTAAAGATATGATCAATATATTTTGATCATTTTTTGGAATTATTTGATCCATTATAATTTAATTTTAGTTCTTTAGACAAAAAAATCATCTTGAATACTCATCGGTTGGAGAACGAGATGAGATTATGGTAGAATTTTATTAAAGGATTAAATTATATGTTCCAATTAAGAATATTTTTCATATTTTTTTAGTAAATATTGTAAGTAATTATTGAAATTCAAGGAAAATAACTTTAAATGAAAATTTTATAATATTTCCTTCATTTATGATTAATCTATTGTCCTTTTCACACCTATTCGTTTGGTGGTTTTCGGGTTGTTAACTTTATCGTGATAAATCACATTCTTTTCATCATTAATATATGGCACTCTATATAATTATTTATGAAATACAATTTTATTCCATGTCCATTTTTCTCACAGTTGGAATCCTAGTTATGTTTCATTTGAGGTAAACTTCTTATTTATTTTTATCTCTTACCAAGAAGATGTTTTATTACACCTTTTTATGTTGTGATATTTCAAGAATGGTTTTTTCAAATGTAAAACAATTTATTAAAAAAATAATGTTTAAATTGTAAGGGAATAATTTATTAAATGTGGGGAAAATGTACCACCCAAAACATTTTAAAGAGAAACAAATTTCTATAGCATATACGATATGCAACACTAAGCCTAAATAAACTATGAAATATTATTATTTAAATATGATCATTATAGACTAGTTATTTAATTGAAAGGAATGTATAGGATTATCTATTATATGAAATATACATACAAATATCATACTTAATATAAATTTATTGACAAATTCTTAGGAAGTAATCACTCAATTTTTAATAAAGACATTTTATTTTTGATCAATACATTTTATTAAAAAATGATATTATTTATTTTTTTGAGAAAATATAAAAAATTAATTTCTTGAAAATTTATTAAATTTATTTTATAATATGTAATTAATTTTTATAATCATCATATAAATATTAACATATAGTGAAATATTTTTTTTTTAGTTTATTGATTTTTTACTGAATAGTTAAAATAAAGAATATTTCAACTATTGTCATTTCATTTGATTACATAATGTAATTTTAAATTCACATTATATATTTTAATTGGTATTAATGTGAAATAAAATTAATTTTATTTAGTATAATAAAATTAATTTTATTTTAAAGGTAAATTTTGATGATTTTGGCATAAGGTTATTTTTATAATTAAAATGTAGTATTTTAGAAACTATTTTTAATTTCATAAATTTTAGAAATTTTAATTAATAAAAATAACCCCTAAAAAGGAATTAATTAAAATAAATTTGTAAATTATATTTCTATTTATATTAATTTGTATTAATTTAATTATGATTTATAGTCATATAGTTAATATAAAATCATATATTCTAGAAAAATGTGTATTCTTAAAAACCCAATTTTCATCAAACATTTTGGGATATTTATAAAATTAATTTCTAAAAAATATAGAAATTGAATTTTATAAAAATTATAAAATATAAGGAATAAAATAAATTAATATTTTTTAATATGGACAACTTAATATTTTTGTTATATTGAATTGTGAAAACAGTAAAAATTTATCACTATAGAAAAAGGGTCAATCTGGTTAGCAATGGTTAAAAATAAGTGATATGGTCCCCAATTATCATATTAAATATTATTAGATTAATTAATTTATAACCATAGAAGCTTATTCTTGATATTTATCATTTTATGGGGCACTTTTCTATAAAAGTAACCAATATGATAATTTCAGTAAATAAAAAGACAAAATGAAACACATTTTCTTTTAAATATATCTTATATGTTCATATTGGGAAAATAGAAAGTTGTTAAGGAATATTGATGGTTATTTTTTGAAATATGTAAATATTTCATGATGTTATTGTATTTATAATATTTAGAAAATATATCATTACATTAGAAGTGTATACAATGATCACACGGTATTTATTCTGTTAATATAAATATAAAATTAATGTTTCAAAAATATTTATTGTCAATGAAATTGAATGAATTATTATGTTCCATTAAGTTTTTATATAAATAAAAAATTTATATGGGTTTTAATATAAATGTTCTAAATACTTTTATTTCTTATTGTTTTCAATGTCATCAAAATGAATGGTTCCAAAGATGTCATTAATGTTGTTTCATAATGAATAATATATTATTAAATAATTAAAAATTCATAAATATACTATATTTAAATAATTGATTATAATATATTTAAAAATATAAATTATGGATTATTCATGGAACAACTATCCTTTTATAGTGAATACATTGACCCCTAAATAGTAAACAAATCATTTTCACGGTAATTATGAGAAATGGTTAACACGGTTTAAAACCAAAATATAAGGGAAAATATATAATATTACATTGTCTAGTTTATATTATATGAAATTATTTAAAATAAAAAAACATATCTTATACTAATATTATCATTTTTAATTCCTTTTAATATTCAAATTAATTTATCTTAATTTTATACTTTAAGAAATTTCAAGAGTGAACATCCCCTCTATTTTAAAAAGGCACAGCCTGTCATCTTTTCCTCACAATTGAAATAAAATAGGAATATACCTACCCAAATAACATTCCTTCATCCCCCCCCCCCACATCCTGGAGGCTATTTTTTATCAAAAAACATTATAGGAAATCTTTTGGTGTAAACCTTAATAGGTTATCTAAGGAAGAGGTATAGTTCTTCACCAACTATTTTACTTTTATTTATTATTATACCTCCTAAAAAATATACAACCTTGATAAAAAATACTACAATATTCCAAATTAAAATTTCTCTATTATTTTAATTTATTAACATATATCATTTTATTTTTCCATGAAATTTGAAAAGAAATTATCACTCATGTTTATGGAGGCCTACTGTCTCACAAATCGATGTAATTCATTTTCCATCAACTATTATTATAGTTGGTACTAATAATAGATTTAATATATAAAAATATCATAATAATGAAATATTGATAATTCTTAAAAGATAACATATCATTTACTTTCTTACATTTCCATTCACTGAAAAATGACAATGTCAGTTGCATGTACGTGTGGACTACCTTCTTCTACGGAGCGATGTGGCACATTTTCCATCACCACATCACATAGATGAAATATATATTTATATTTAAAGATGTAATATGGTATTTATGATATTATCATCATCTTGAAAATATAAAATAACTCTTACTTTGTTCTTATAATGATCGTTGAATAATTGAAATGTTACTCATGCGTATATATGGCCTACCATTTCCATGATTGTATAGTAGTTAATTTTCCATAACCATATAATAAGATTGGTTTTAGAAGGATTTTATATTCTATAAAATTAAAATTATGACATGATAATTATTCTACTGTTGTTGAAATAAGGACCTATTTGACCATAGTCAATCTACCGATGTCTTTTTGGACATATGAGCTGAATATCGTCTAAATTCCCAATGTGAACAGGATTGATTAATTAATTGATTATAAAATGGAAATAAAAGGAATAGTAAAAATGAAAAACATTATTAAGAAAAAATAGATAATATAAGTTTCTTATTTATGAATATAAAGAACATATTTGATGAGCATGATTCTATGTAAGGGAATTTCGTTTAAAACCCATCTTTCAAAGTTTCCCTTTCAATTCTTTTTCTTACACATAAATATTTTAAAAAAATATAATATTAATGTATTTATAATGTTATAAAATAATTATAAAGGTAATATTATTTCACTTTTGGTTTTATTTATAATGTTATAAATTAAAATCTTGTTACATATTTTATAACGATTGTTTGGACTTTCTTTACAAAAGAAAAAAATAGTATTTTATTTTAATGTATACTATAACTAATATTTTTCCACATTGATAACCATCATTTAGATTTCTTAAAAAAATGTTTTAGTAACATAAAAACCCCTCTTTATATTTGTTTTGTTAATTTTATTTTTGAATACAATGTTTTAAATGAAAGGGATATATCATTATCTGGAAATATATTCTTACAGTCCAAACGAATATTTTAAAGACTCTAAGATTTTATTTCTTATGATTATCTTATTGTTATTGGATATTTTTTATGATGAAGGGTGGTTCCATTATAAACCAAGGATGGGGGTTATATTATAAACCAAGTACAGGTGGTATGTGTTATCCCTCAAATGCATTGGGTAATATATATGTTTGATGTTTAATATGAATGTTATTCCATTTATAACTATGAAGGTTAGTTATAATCGTGAAGGTTAATTATTACTATGATTGTTAATTGTAACTATGAAGTTTATTCCATGGGTAAACTTGAATTTTATTCCATTTACAACAAAATGGGATATTACATAAGTAATATTGATATGAAAATGATGACAAAATTTAATTACAAGATTTATTTATGATTTCGATGGTTTTTATAGAAAATGTACGATTACACAAGGTAAACTGATGATCTTGTTTTTAAAAAAATGTATTTTCTACTTATTATGGGTGAAAAGTATGAATTTTTGAAAATTATTTCATGATATTTTCTTGACATGAAACAAACCATTATGAGTTCTATTTTTTATTTAATATTTCTTATAAATTGTTTAATTTGAATATTTGGATATATATATTGATTTCATGTGTAATAAAATGTATATTTTTAACCCATTGATAATTTAGAAATGGGAAGAATGTAAGTATTCATGGAATAATGGTTTATTTATTTAATTTTATTTCCCTTACTAAGGTTTTGTGTTAATCCCATGTTAAGGTGGTTTTTATATGGTTTAAGGATTGTAAAGAACAAATAAGATCACAAGTTGAAAGTAATGGAGATTTTTCATGAAAAGAAAACTTGTTATATTATAAAACATTTACATTTTGGTGGGAAATGGATAATTATTAAAGGAATAAACTTTATAAAATATGGTTTTTTATGTATGAGTGATGACCTAATTATCAAGAACATTAAACATAATTGGATCCTCGAGATGCAAGAATCTGAAATCTTGTCTAAAAAGTTAATATCGTGTAATTGTAAAATATGGGTCCTTATAATGTAAAACACTTATTTGAGAAAAATAAATAAAATGATGTTGTAAAAATGATCTTAATAAATTATTCAAGTTAATATAAGAACATTAAAAAATACATCTAATGAATATTATCATGGAAGTGAAGGATTTCAGATTAGAAAAAGAGGTAGGCTTAGTTTCTTTACATCAATTAATGAAAAAATTATGAAAATTAAATAATGGAAACATAAATAAAACCCAATAAGATAAAAATATGATAATATACTGTTTTGTATTTTATAATGAAAATAATTAAAATTTCCTAAATGTATTATCTTTTAAAAACAATCCGGATTTGAAATTGAAATTAATGGAGAAACCCTTATAATAATTGTAACATATGAATAAAATAACATAAGTGAGTTAAAATGAAGTTTAAATTAAAATACCATGAAATGAAATATAATTATTATAATTTAAGTAAATATGGTATTCAATACACTATAAAAAATATGTGATTGTATGAAATATCAAACACATATCATGGAACAAAAAATATATAGAAATGGACCTTATAACATTATTATATTTAGAATTAAAATACATTTTAAAAAGAGAAAATTATATAGATCTTAAAAACAAATGAAATAAAATAATATTTTAAAATAAATCTACTTGTAAATAATTTCACGATATTAATTATATCATAGTTCACAATTATAATTTTGTCCTAATAAATTAAATTTGAGAAAAATAACCCCATAACATAAGTGCTAAATTCCACTAATGATATTGAATCTCATGGATAACAAAGATAAATATAATAATAACCTATTTTATAAGAGTATTAACATCTATAAAATTTATAAATCTTGATTTATAATTATTCAATATTTGAATATTAGTTAGTTATTATCTATTTTTCAATATCAAGTGTGATTAATCTTTATCTATTGTATCTAATTTAGTAATAACGATGTTGTTCTTAATTTTTATCCAAAATATCATCGTTCCTAGGTCATACAATATACTTTAATTAATTATTTATAATTATTTATAATTTATTAATTTCATTCTATGTGTCTTTTTGTTATGATCCTAAATGGTGAAATCGATTATGTGCTTGTTTTGTTGATTTTTAATGAATAAACATTGGAATCATAATTAAAAAGTTTAATATTATTGTTTCCATTTAATAACTAGAATAAAATCATTATTTAATTATTAATATCACATATTATCCTTACATTTGTTATCATATACATTAATATATTTTTTATAGAAATGTTTTCGTTTGATCGACCCAAACATGAACATAAAATAATAATTGGATTTGTATTTTTAGGAAATTTGTTTCATTTTGAATAATATAATTATTATATAATATTATTATATATATGTATATATTTTTGAATCATAATATAATTGTGTTAAAAATTTAAGAAATAAAATACATGAAAAGTGAGATATGTTACTTCTTAGAGGTGGTAATCCATATAAACTCACAAATGACATATTATTTTTCTTAATGGAAAATGTGTAAAGGGGTTAATGTTTATACCCTTAACATAATAAAATTTAGTATAAACACAATACATAAATTATATTATATTAATAATTAAATTATATTTAGGATGTTGAGATATACAAAAGATGTTTGGAAAAAAATTAGAAATCATATTAAGAACATGAGTTACTCTCGGAGGAATCCTCGGAAATTGAGTAATGTGGATAAATTCATGTGGCCAAAAGATAAATTGATCAAAAGAGGATTAAATGGTAATTAAAATTGGTATTTTTCCAAGATTATCCAAAATTTGTACTACTCTTGGTGAGGTGGTGAGATGCATCATTTATAAGTTATGAGAATAGATTTTTGGTTATTATTTCATTTTAATATAAATAATGAACATGTTTCACATGTAAAAAAGACTCCAAAATGGAAAATAATGAACTATAGATAAGATATGGTTGATCCAAACCTTAAATAATCAATTTGAAACATTTCATAAAAAAATATTATCCACACATTTTGTTATCCCTTTTAAACATTCTGGATATTATCGAGGTAAAGAGTTTTTAACAAAATAATTTATTTTTTATAGCTGAAATATAATATAACTTGTTAAATAATGTGGATATAATAAAGAAAAATATTTAATAAATTTTTTTTAAAAAATATATCACTGTATATGAAAATTTATTTTTAATATTAGTGCATGTAATGCATAGAAAACTTCATTTAGAAAATAAAATTGATTTTTAGATATTAAAATTTATGTGTTGGCAAAAATAATTATTTTTCTTGATTTTAATGATATAAAATGTTTCATTATAATGCTAATAAAATATATGGGTTTTTAAAATAATTCCCAAAATGAATTTTACAAAAAAAAAATTACTAAAAGAAAATACTAAAAATCATTTCTTTTATTATATTATATTACTTAAGTTCATAAAATGTTAAAAAAAGGTTTCATAAATTCGGAATGGAAAATTTAAATTAATATTTATACTCCGTAGATAAATATTTTATATTTAAAAATACTTTATATGTTTATAAGTTATCCCTACTTCTCAATGGGGTTATAAACATTATGGTTTTAGTAGAAACTGTATTTTTCACTATTCAATAAAAATAAATTACTTTACGAAAATTGAAAAAAATAATCTTAAGATGATATTGACAAGATTAATAATTAAATTATTTTCATTTGAGCTGATTCAAATTAAAAAACTAATAAAATTATCATTTAAATTAAAATAAAAAAATAAAAGAAAACATAATTTTTTAGACAAATAAATTTATAAACTTCATGTGTCGTTAATATTATTTCATTTAAAAATATAAATAATTTAATTTCCAAATATGATGTTATAAATATAAAAATTACCTGTTATAATAAAAATTTTACTATGATAAATTTAATAAATTAAGTTAAAATAAAATATCTTTTTTTAAAATTGTTATTCAAAATCCCCCCATTTTAAAATATTAAAAAAGAAAAATAATAATATGTAATTATTTTAAGTGATTATTGTTATTTTGTTTATTAATGATTGTATATTTCATGTATGTTTAATATGACTTATTTTTTTAAATTGGGTGTTAGGTTTGTTTTTTGTTTTTGCATGTGCCACATGCTATCGATGATAGTATTAATTAATAGACTCTAAAATCTTTGGTAGTTGTGTTATGGGAGTAGAAATTTTTTTAATCTCATAGCCCCATATCCTCCCATTATACTAAAAATTAATAACTATATTTTGATTGAGGAGGCCAAAAAAATGTGTAAGGATACCTGTTAGTTTTCCATAAGAAGTATGACTCGTACTTTAAAGGGGAATATTTTGGTGATTCACCACCACCCCCATATTCTTATTTTGTTTTCTTAATATTATCATGCCTTATGTATGCATTTTTATTCCTCTATATTCTCCACCCATGTAACATCTCAAACTATTTTAAGGGAAACTTCTCATTTGATTTAATTAAATGTATTATTTTTTAAAACAGATATAGAAAACACATGCACTATATTTGATTTATTATATATAATTAGATTTAAATGTCTGTTAACAATCATTATCATGGATAATATATCCGTTGAATAGTTATCACATGAATTTAATAAATATTGGGGTTTTAAAATCCTTTTGATAAAGACAAAAATAGTGGTGGTATCAACCAGTACAATAATTCCCTATGAATCTCATTTATCAAAGATTCCAAGGGTGATTTCATTTCTATTATTTTCCATCAAACACACCCAAGATGAGAACTAACAACTTAAGCATGAGAGAAACTATATACGAGAGAAGTTCAAGATCATCGAGATCATGCCCTAAACAATGTTCACTGAATGACCCCAGGAAATCCCCACCATCGCACACCTTACTCTTTGGGTGTATGATGGATTAATAAATGGATATGTATAAAGAGCCTATCATTATGATTAGGCACATTATTTTTTTATAGAATAATGAATATACCTTTATTTTATAATTATTTTTAAAGTAAAAATAATATATTTTTTTAATATTCAAATTGAATTAAAAAATAAATTTTGATAAATTACTAAATAATATGTAGATAAAATATTATTATTATATTAATTTTATTAAATATAAATGATCATTTAATTTTTATGAGGCCATATGTAATATCTATTACTGTTTAGAAAATGTATTTATCCAAACCTTTCAAATTTCTATAAATGTTAGTTTTTATTTTAAAAGTGAAAATTGACATGTTTAGAAAATTAATTGGACTAAATTACTATTGTTTTTTTGAATCAGGATTTAAAAATTATCTATTGGTGAATTTCTCAGAATTTTCTTAGATAGTTGATTTTTTGGGGAAATATTTAATACTATATAAATATATTGTGTGTTTTATGACATCATAGTAGCTCAATAGTGATATAATAAACACTATAAAAGGTTTATTCAGCCACATATAAGTATTACTTATAAAATAATGTGATTTTATATTTTTTGACTTATTTTCTAAATCCTTAGTGAATCCTCCAAAATTTATAATATATTTTGTGATTTTAAGTTAATTTCATTAATAATTTGACTCACCTCTATATAAAGAAGGCTAATATATTAATATTTTATTCCCATGGGATTATAAAATAACTTTTTCACTCATCTTTTGAAAACTAAATAGGAAAAATCATGTTATGGTTTGTGGTTTGAAATATTTAATTATATGGATTCCAAAACATATGTTTGTGAAATATTAGATAATATCTCGGTCATTTCCAATATGAACCCACAATACACTCACTTAACTTCACTAAAAATACTTGAATCATATACTTACCTCGTCCTACCCTATATAGAATCCTCCTAATTAACCCCATGCTCTCAATAATCTCATCTTCAAGCTTTTAAGTCACCCACTGAAGTAAGGGTTCCTTCTTTTCTGATTTTTATCCAAGTTTCTTTATATTGTAACACTATTTTATTTATCTTTAAAAATGATGGTGTATGTTTTGAAACCTCTCCCATACATCACTTATTATGTTTTAATGATGATATACCAATTTCTCTTTCATTAATCACCCATATGTACACTTGTTTCCATGCTGGAATTTAATAATATTTATTCTATTTCTCCTCTTTCTTCAAGTTTCTTTATTATGTTATGCCTTCTATTTCCAAATTCTATATGTAGGGACATGTATTTATATGACCCTATTACTTTAACTTTCATTATATATTATTAGATACATATTGTTATCTCATAAACCCTTTCTATGAATTTTTATGTCACGCTTTTAGGCCGCCAAAATTACAACAAGAATATCAATTCCAAAACAATTGTGTAAGTGAATACTATAACCATTCCCTATCAAGGGTGTTCAATTTCATATATATGTAAATTTTTATTTAGTATATACATGTATTTATTCCACACACCTTTATTAAGGAATAAATTTTTATTTTGAATAAATCCATGCTTTATGATCTATGTGGTAGACTTCAGCATGAAAATGAAATGAAAGTGATGGGAGCACTTAGAAATATATAGTGCTCTAATGCATTTGATAATTTTTCATATTAAGATACGGCATGTTGGGACCAGGTTTTACATTATTCCTTTATGGGAATTTTTCTAGTATTATGACTCTATAGTTAATCCTTGACCTACAATTCATTGTTTTAAGTTGTCGTCACATTTCCATGTCATGATTATCATACTATATCATGAATTTATGTTCATGTTTCTTTTGTTATCCATTATTGTTTCTATTTTTGACATGTGTTTCCTTCCTCATATTATTCTATGTTTATTCCCTAAGTTATCCTTATATCTCACCCCTTTTTTAGGTATTTACTAAGGTTATCCCATGCAATGTTAAGTATGAAGGAATGATGTGGTCATGTGAAGCAAATATTCAATAATGATATTGTATTTCCAATTTTAAGTTGTTTTTAATGTCCCTAATTTCCCATGAAACTATATTTATCAATATTTTTTATAGTATTAAGTATAATTTTATGTCATTAAATCATGTATGAATGTAACAAAAAGAACAAGGTTATTATATATGCTATCAGAGGAAAGTTTAGTTATTTTTGGGATTAGGATTAGGAAACTCTAGTGAAAGCCCCAGCAATGAGAAAATGTATAATAAAAATATCGCTAAATCATAGGGAGTATAAATTAAGAGTTTTATAAATAAAATACATCCTTTAATAGAATTTAATATGTTGATAAGGCTCTACACTGATGTATCTAGTGGTAAAACCCAAAAACACTTCTTTGAGCTAGACTCAAATGGGGACTGGTGCACAAAAATGGGCCTTGTTTTACTCTTGGTTTGAAATTCCATGTAGATGTGATTTTTTAATTTAAAATCATATAATAAACCATTATTAAGGGAATAAAGAACCCATAAAAATATATATTAGAAAATAGATCATGGATAACATAGATTAAAGCCTATAAATTCATAAGTTAAGGAAATAAATTTAATTTATAATTTATTCCTTTAATGTCATTGGATTCCCCTTTATGTGTTTAATATTTTAAGATTATTAACAGTAATTTTTCTTTTATTCTACGAAATGTCTAGAAATATGAGGAATTGGGCAAACAACGGATGCGATGATCAAGGGAATGACTTCCCTAATGAGATTCCCAATTTGATGGGAGCGGGAATCAAAAACTTTGACATGATACCATCATAGTAAAGACAATTTTTAAATATAAACATGGATCAAGGGAAAATTCCAACCCCTCCCACCCCTAATAATGAACAAGTCATAATAATTATCATCATGATATAAAGAACTCATACTTTAAATGGATTATCTGATCCCCTAATCATTGAACAATGGATCAAATGTGTTGAAAAGATCATATCCATAATTCAATTATCTGAACAAGGGATGGTTATTCTAGATGCTTATCATATGGAGCGTGAAGCTGATCAATGGTGTAAATTGATAAAAAAATATGAATCCTGATTAAGAGATCAAGGTTATGGGATTAAAGGATTTTTGGAAAATATTTTTTCATAAATATTTTCCTCACATCCTTCGACATAAGATGAAAATGATCTTCCTTTCCATCAAGAATAAAGGTGATGAATTCATCAGACCATAAGAGAAAAATTCACATGTCCTACATGATACACCATTGGATTTGTCATTACCCTCAAAGTAATGGTTCACCGCTTCTTTGGTGGGTTAAAATATATCTTACGGAAATCCCTGGAGATCCATGACATTGATAGCTATGAGGAAATTTTCTGTTGTGCCCTCAAAGATGAAATGGAGATCGGTGAATCTTGACAGTTTCAAGGGGATAGGAATAGTAATGTGGAGTCATATTACGGTGGTCGGATAGTGAGATCTAATAGTACCAATAAATTTCAACACCCCCCTTTCCAATGGTGTAGAAATAAGCACCCAAGAAATTTCTTTAAGGGGTGAGGAAATGATATAGATGTGGTATGGAAGGAAACCTTGCCATCGATTACCAGCAAGAAAATCCTACTACTCTGATGGAGGAATGGAATTATTTAGTAACCCCTCAGCACATTGTTTATCACTACAACTATAATGAATTTTGGAATTTCTCAAACCAATTCACTAATCCAAGGGTTTTTGGATGCTATATACAACATATAATGCAACAAAGAAGATATTTTGACATCACTACCTTTGAAGTGAATATCAATAACTATATGGTGATAGGTATGCCAGATTTTCATACAAGAATGGATAATATACATTTTTATTCTTGGATCTACACATTCTTTTATATCCCAATGGTTTAGTAGAATAATTAAAACACCGCCACATATCATAGAAGTAGAGATTTCGGTGAAAATAGAAAATGTGAAATTATAGAAGACCATGTATATAACTCCTCCCCTATCATTATTTGTGGATTGAACTTCCTAGTGATCCTTATCACACATCCTTTGGTGTATTTTTATTTAATTCATGGCATTGATTATATTTCATTAAATAGATCTAATATAAAAAAAATTAGAGGGAAATCACTCTCCACAAGGTAAATCCACCCCCTTACCGATACAACTACAAGGAGGAGTATGAATCTTCTTTATCACCACCATATAAAACATGGATATTTTTACCATATTAGCTAGTGTATCTTGCTTAGATGATCGAGTCTAAGGAAGGGACCATCTTTTAATACATGCCTATTGTGAGGGAATTCACATATTTGTTTCCTGAGGAATTTCATGATCTTTCTCCTAGAAGAGATGTTAATTTCTCAATTGATCTTATACATGGGGTGTTTCCAATATCCAAGACTTTGTATATAATCGTTGTTTTTAAACTTGAGGAGAAAAATAAAAAACTATTTAATAATATGGATAAAGGGTTTATATGCTCAAGTGTTTCACAGTGGGGTGTACCAGTCCTCTTTTTCAAGAAGAAGGATGGGTCATTTCACCATTTCATTGATTATCATGTG
The DNA here is from genome assembly GCA_963277665.1 of Viscum album. Classification (NCBI taxonomy): domain Eukaryota; kingdom Viridiplantae; phylum Streptophyta; class Magnoliopsida; order Santalales; family Viscaceae; genus Viscum; species Viscum album. The sequence goes on from OY728140.1 coordinate 1,768,254,149, forward strand.
CTCAACAAAATCAAGATAAAAAATAAGAATTTTCAAAAAAATTGATAACCTGTATGTTAAGATATGTGGATAACAATGCATCTCCAAGGTGGATTTGCAGAAGGGATATTAAAAAATAAGGGTGAAGATGGTGGATATCCCCATGACTGCTTTTTTTACAATATAGGTGCATTATGAGTTCATAGTGATTCTATTGGGACTCACTAATGCTCCAAAAATATCCATGAAAATGTTGAATAGATTCTTTAGATATTACCTAGAAAAAAATTTGGTAGTCTTTATTGATGATATTATAATATACTCTAAAAGTATGATGGAGAATGAGGACCATTTGAGTACTATGATAAAGACCATGCGAAAGAAAATTATTCATGCCAAGGACAGAAATGTGAGTTTTGGTTGAAGGATGTCTCTTTTTTGGGGAATATCATGACAAGAAATGGGATATCTGTAGAACCTCCAATGATTGGGGTAATTAAAGGATGGATTATGCTAACATATCTGATAGACATAAATATTTTCCTTGGATTATCTAGTTATTATCATTGATTTGTGAGAAAATTCATCTAATTTTAAAACCCTCTATCTAATATAACTTGGAAGGGAGTCATGCTTTTCTTCAATTGATGAATGAAAAAATAGCTTTAAGATTTTTAAAAGAAGTCTTATCACTATGCTTGTGCTCACACTACACATAACTAGAGAACCATTAATGGTGATCAGTGATTCTTCAAAGAAGGTCATAGGAATTGTGTTGATGAAAACTGAAAAATTCATTACCTATGCTTCAAGAAAGTTGGCATATCGTGAGGAAAACTATCCAACACATGATCTTTAGTTGGCTGCAGTGATATTATCTTTTAAAATATGGTTACATTACCTCTTTGGGGAGATGTGCAAAATGATATATATCACAAAATCCTCTATTATATATTCACAAAAAAGAGTTGAATATGTTCCAACAAAGATGGTTATATTTAATCAACGACTATGAATTCTCAATTCACAACCATCGTGGGAAAGTGAATAAAGTAGAAGACACTCTAAGTTTAAAGGACCCAGTATCTCTTTTATTGATGATAATTGAGAAGGATCTAATAATATTAGACTTAAAGAGTATGTACATAGGAATCCTAAAGAAAGTACCATTATCAACCCTTTCATATATGATTTCTCAACAGTATCTTCAGGGGAGGTAAAAGGATACTCAAAGAGATGATATGTGAATTCAGATGAAAGAAGAAACTATTAAAAAGTAAAATCCTTGGATATCATTGTTAACGAAGATGGTGTTTTAAGATTTGGGTCAAGAATATGTGTACTATCAAATCCTAAGTTAAAGAAGGTTATGTTGGATGATGAACATAGCTCAAGCTTCTCTATCGACCCTGTAATCACAAATATGTATTGAGATCTCCGGGAACAAAATTTAAGGGATAATATGAAGAAAGAGATCCCTGAATATACATCAAAATATATCGTATTTCAGCAAGTTATGGAGGAAAGGAGAAAATCTAATGGGACGATGCAACCAAGACACATACCTACATGGAAATATGAAAACATCACCATGGACTTTTTCACTAGGATTCCTAAGAAATCTTGATGAAACAGGGCTATTTGGTTTGGGTTGGATCTTCTTGCAAGGACTGCACACTTCATTGGGATTCGAGAGTATTTCTCAATGGATAAAATTGTATGGATATACATCAGAGAAGTGGGGAGGCTTCATGGTGTACCGCTATCGATTTTATCTAATCTAGATCCAAGAATCATCTCAATATTTTAGAAGAGTCTCTTATATGCTATGAATACTAAGTTAAAATTAAACAAGGCCTATCACACTCAAATTGATTGAAAATCTGAGTGGACTATCCAGAAACTTGAGGACATGTTGAGAACATGCTAAATAGACATCAAAGTATAATGGTATCAACATTTTCCTCTGGTTGAGTTATCTAGCAACAGTAGCCTCTACTCTAGCATCCAAGTGTCTCCATATGATTCCTTTATGGGAAGAGGTGAAGAACACCTTCATGTTGGGATAAAGATAGGTAAAGAAAATGGTCAAGTCCTAAAATGGTTTAACAAATAGTCGAGAATGTTAAGACAATTCAGCAGCACATCAAGGCTGCTCAGATTTTATAAAAAATCTATACTGATAATCATCTCCAAGACCTATTGTTTGATTCTATAGACATGGTTTTCCTCCACAAATCTACATGGAATATAGAAATCATATTTGGGAAGATGAGAAATATTTGTCCAAGGTACATTGTCCCTTTTGAGATCCTTGATCAATTTGTAGTAGTGGACTGCTGACTAGAACTCCCTCCTATCCTATCTTAAGTACATAACGTATTCCATGTATCCCTCACAAGAAAGTATATACTAGACCCCTATCATATACTCAATATATAGGTGGTAACATTGGAAAATGACCTCACTTATAAGGATAAACTAGTGAACATCTGAGATCACAGAGACAAACAACTATTGAATAAGAAAATGCACAGAGTCAAAGTGTTGTAGAGAAACCACAAGTTTGAAGAATAAATTTGGGAACTATAGGAGGAGATGAAAAGAAGATACCATCATATGTTTTAATGTGGGAAATGATATTTCAAGGGAAATTTTTCTTAAGGGAGGAATATTGTAATGACCCAAACTATTATAAGTGAAATTTCCCTTTCCATTCAATAAAGTGTCTTATTTTGTAGAATGGATATAGAAAACACATGCACTCTATTTGTTTTATTGTATCCAATTCGATTTAAATGACAGATAAGTATCATTACTATTGATAATATAGTTGTTGAATGGTGATCACATGACTAGTATAAATATAGGGTTTTAACAAATCCTTCTAACACATAAAAAAGGATGTGATGACCTAAAATAATTGGATCATTCCCTATGAATCCCATTTATCAGATCTTATAAGGGAGATAGAAATTATTTTATTTTCTGTAGACTAATTCCATGCCATGATCCAACATGTTAAGTGTGAGAGAAACCATTTACAGTAGAAGTTCAAGCTCATTGAGATCACGACCCAAATCATGTTCACTGAATGACCCAATAAAATCCCCACCATTTCATTCCTTACACATAAGGAATATGCTAGTGTAATAATGTGATATGAAACAAGACCCTAGAACAATGATTATGTACATTCGTTTTTACAGAATAATGAATATTATTTTATTTTATTATGGTTTTTAAAGCACAAATTGTATTTTTGGTTAATATTCAAATTAAATTAATAAAATATTTTGATAAATTAATAAATAATATTTTAATAAAATATTTTTATTAAATTACTTTTATTAAATATAAATAATAATATGATTTTTATGAGGCCAAACGTAATTTTTATTATGGTTTGAAAATTATTTTTCTCAATATCCATAAATTTTCAATAAATGTCTATTTTTATTTTAAAAATGAAATTGAAATATTTAGAACATTATTTGGATAAAATTATTATTGTTTTTGGAATCATGATGTCAAAATTATCCAATGGTAAATTTTTCATAATTTTCTAAGAGATGAAGTTTTGGTCAAACATTAAATACCATATAAAAATATAGTGTGTTTTAAGATGACATAATGGCCTAATAGTGATATAATAAACTATATAAAAAAGACTATCATAAAAATATACATTTTACCTTTAAAATAATTTTATTTTATATTTGTTTTACTTATTATATAAATACTTAGTGAATCCCCCAAAATGTATAATATATTTTATGATTTTATGTCCATTTAATTAATAATGTGTCTCACCTCCACAAAAGAAATGATAATATTTTAATATCATATGACCTTTTAATTATAAAATAATTTTTTTCAATCTTATTTGTAGAAAACCATTTGAAAACCATGGGAAGGTTTGTAGTTTTTAATATTTAATTATATATATTCTAAAACCGATGTTTGTGAAATATTAAATAATTCCCCTCTCATTCCCTATATTATCCCACCCATGCTCCCACATACATTCACTCAAAATACTCATATCACATAATTACTTTTTCCTATCCTTTCTAGAATAATCCCAAGGCACCACAGGATCTTAGTGAACCCATATTCCAGCTTTTTAAGTCACATAATCAAGTATGGGTTCCTTATCTTCTCATTTTAATCCAAGTTTCCTTAAATTGTTACACTCTTTTATTTTCATTTAATAATGATGGGTTTTCTTTTCACACCTCCCACATGCCTAAATTATTATGTTTTAATTATGATAGACCCATTTCTCTCTCATAAATCCCTCAGGTATACACCTATTACCATGCCAAAATTCCATACGTGTTATTCCATTTATCATATTTCATCATGTTTATTATTTTATGCCTTCTATTTCTAAATTAATTATGTTCGGATATGTATTCATATGACCATATTACTTTCCATTTCATGTATATATTATGATAGACATCTTTCTCTCGCATCAACCTTTTTTCCGAATTTTTTTGTCACGTCGTTAGGTTGCTGAAATTGCACCGTGAATCTCGGTTCCAAAACAATTGTGTAAGTGAATATTGTACCCATTCCCTATCAAGGGTTTTAATTTTTTTACACATATAAATATTTGTGGAGGACTTACATTGGTGTATTCAAAACCCTTAATCATGGAATAAATTATGATGATGAATGAATCCATGCTTTCTGATCTATGTGGCATACATAAGCATGAGAATGAAATAAAAGTGATGGGTGTGCCTGGAATTATCTAGTTCCCCAATGTGTTGGGTAATGTTTAGTATCATGATATGACATTTAGGGATGTGTTTCTACAAAATTCCATTATGGTACTTGTTCCACTATGATGTCTTGATAGTTTAGCCTTGACCTATAATGCAATGTTTTAAGTTGTGTCCACATTTCCATGTCATAGTTATCATGTTATATCATTCTGTTATGTTCAGGTTTCTTATATGATTCATTGATATGCCTATTGTCTAACATGTGTTTTCTTCCTCATCTTATTACCTGTTTATTCCCTTACTGGGATTTATAACTCTCCCCTTTCTTATATATGTCCTCATGTTATCCCATGCAATGATATTTACAAAAAATGTTATGGTCTTATAAATGTATTTTTTAATAATGATGTTGTATTTCATGTTTTAAGTTGTTATGTAATGTTCTTAATATCCGAAGACACTATAATTCTTTATCTTTCAGTTTGTATTCAGTGTCATTTTATATCATTACGTCATTTATGAATATAATAAAAATAAAAGGGTAGTTATAACCTGTGATCCATTCTCTTCCAAATTTGTTTAGTATTGAGTTTATGTGTCTTAAAGATAATTATTCATCATTAAATAAGGTGAATCCCATTCATGGTTATAATTTTATTTTTTCATAATCTCACATCCCTAATTTATAGTGATTATATTAGATTCTGGGATTCCATGTATTTGACATTATATTTTACGAATTATTTATATTAGATTTCTTCTTATTTTTAAAAGTTGGTGTCCCCTGAGATTCTATATTATATATAAGGGAGTATATCAACTACATTGTATATGGATTATGTATGATTGTGTAATAAGTATTAATAGTGTTTAAGGGTCCTTGGTTTTACTATTATAAATGGATATTACCCCTAGGAAGTCGTTTTATTTTGTTTCACCATGTTCAAATCAACTTTTTATTGAATGGTTGTCATGTATTTAGGGTTATATTCTTTGGGAACTCAATATTTTAGATTAAATATCTTGGATTTGGAAGTATAAGAATGGTTATTTCGTTAGAAAATAGACTTGGAAAATTAAAAACCTAAATTTCTAATATGTGATTACCTTTAAATATGCCTAATTATTCAATATAATTCCCCACACACTTCACTAAACTTAAACAAGATCGAGATAAATTTATATGAAATGAAAATGATTAATTTTTACTATTAAAATTAATACATTTATTTATAATGAATTAATAGGAATAACTGATTTATGAAATATTTTTATATTGAAAATGAATTCAACTTTTTATATTACTTTACCAAAAATGACAATTAAGATCTTTTATTCTTTAAAAATGTGGTTTTCTAAAAAAATTATTTAGGTGATACAAGTTTCTATTTTACGAAATATATGACTAATGATAAATTATTTTTTATATTAATAATTTTTTAAATGAAATTTAGTTTTTAGAGGATATAAAATAGTAATAATAACAGTTCATAGTTTAAAATTTCATATTCCAATTAATACAAATTTTCAATTATATTTTTTGAATTTATTCAAATGATGAATTTATAATAATTTATATTTGAAATTAATATAAAATAACTTTATTTAATTAATTCACCTTATCAGATTTAAATTATTATTAATTATAAATCATTTTTTGAAAATTCCATTTTTTAGTAGACAAATATGTTTTTTATGAAACTTGTAATTTGTATGAATTTACCATTATTTAAGAATAACCTAGTAATTTATATACAATTATAATTCATCAAATATTAATTTAATGAATTGAATTAATCATTTTTAAATTTACTTTTAACTTAGAAACCCTATGTGAAATATTTTTATAAAAAAATTTAATGTCACTTTGATATAAATAATATTTTTAATCTTTTATTAGATTCATTTATTTTCAAGGGATATTTTCTTTACTTCAAATCCACATGTGATATATTTTTTTCTAATAAATCAAATTATGTATTAAAATAAATATCAAAGACAATTTTAAATTACATATAAATTTAATGCAAAAGAAAATTCTCTAAAAAATATTTTACTCAATTAAATGAATTTATTTTAAAATTAAATCATCAAAGAGTAAGAAGTTTTATTTTACAAAATTATTTAAAATTTGGAATTATAATTATAAAATTAATTAAAATTTTCAATCTTATTTTGTCTAATAAAAACAAATTACTAATGTTATAAATTAATTTCCAAGGTAAAAGTATATTAGGTTAAAATATTGAAAATAAAAATAAAAATCCATAAATCACTCAGATTAGTCTCAAAAAAGAGTTTATGGGGTTATTTTCAACCCAAACTCATTTTACACTCCTCTTTTTTTCCTTTTTTTCCTTTAAATTTTATTAGTAATCTAACATTCTTGAAAATGTAAGGGTTACTCTAAAACTATCATTTCCTTCACATATAAATTGGTAACATCTTCTCTAATTCAATATATATATCATTCAAATTTATCCTCAAACCTATTGAATTTTTATCCTCATATGAATATATCCAACTTTCAAGATCTTTTCAAAACAATTAATTTGAAAAAGTTCATCATTTCTAATGATATTTTGAAGGAAAATTAAATTCCCTAACGTGAGTATTATCAACTACATATTCTTTATTCTTAATTATATTCTTTCAAAATAATTATAACCATACTAATATAATGATATTATTATCATTTAAATACATAAATTTAACTATATTAATGTTATTTTCATTTTTTATCATATACCCCATCCATTAAGAAAAAAGATGGGCACGTGTTGTGCGGACTACCTCCTCCAAGACACAACATGCTTCATTTTCCATCACCACCTAAAAAGGTTTTATCTAAGGATAATATTAAAAAATAAATAATAATTTTATCATATAATTAATTTTATATTAATTAAAATTAAATAAACTATTAGTTATATGATCAATAAGAGATTATAGTTAATATAATTGTTTAAAATGAGCAATCTAATAAGAAAATTATTTGTTTTTATAAATAATGAATTTATGTAAATTACATTATATTTATAATTCATTAAAATTATTATATATTAAAATAATAAACACTATATAATAATTTTATTATTATTTATAATGATACTAAATATAAACCACCTCATAATCACCTATTAATCACAATATGTTCATGTTTGGGTTGGTTTAACAACCTTATTAGACAATTATTTTCATTTATTCCATGGATTGTTATGTGAACATATTTACTTTTCTAATATGATATTAATATGTATATAATGTTTTTTATGTTCTCGTAAGGTTATATAAACATTTAACTCATTAATTAATAAAACTCCTTTCATTCATTATGAATCACTGAAGCATGATCATCGTTGATTTCAAATTCATGGTTCATAATCAAAACTAAATTTCAATGAAACTATCACTCTATAAAATAAATTTTAAAATATATTCAAATAACTTATATGATATAATAATGATTAAATTTTTAAAAATAATCAATAATAATAAGTATTTTATGCATGTAGTTCAAAGTGATATAAGATTACAGAGACCTAGTGTAGAAAATAGTTAAAAATTGGATAATATATGTACAGAATGATTTTATATTTTTAGTTTAAATAATTATATTTATTTAAAAGTATCAAGGGTTTTTTAAAATAAACTAATTTAATTACGCATAATTTTTTGTGAAAGTGTTGAAAATATCATGTCAAGGTAATGGTTTTCCCCTCAATTTCCCCTCTTTGAGAAAACTATTGTATATATGAACCTAATTGCATTTGAATAATGTGTATATTTCAGATATTATATATAATTTAATTAATTATAATTTTATCATGGTATTTTATGTTCAATTATAATCCCCCTCTTTTAACGGATTTTGATTCAAATGTTTTTAAATTTTAATGGGTTCCATTGGTCTCAATTCACATTCTTTGAGACATATTAAAAATTTTTGCAGCATTATTACTTTGATTGGTGTTTTAACTTCCATTGAATTTATTTTTATCTTAAAAATTATACATCATTATATTTACTATCTAAATTGTGTTACTTATTAATGTGGTTATTAACTAAATTGTTTCCCTAGTAGTGAGTATTTTATATAACTCTATTTTTTTTATTGGGTTATGATCTTTCTCAGAAAAGATTTAAAATAAGTTGAGTACATTTTATAATTTTATTATGTTATTTGGTATTCTATTATTTTTTATGCGTATACACATTCCTACAAAATAAATCCTTGGAATGATATTTCTCACATATTGGGGTATATTCTATTTAATCTATCTACTTTATATCTCTAAATAGATTTTGATAATGTTATTCTATTATTGTATTTTTCGTACACCCATTTCCCAAAATAGTGTGAATATCACATTTTACATAACTCATATTGGATGGTGTTCACCAAATAAGTATGATATTATTTTGACATGGGGAACATTATTATCAATAAATATATTATTATTCCTATACAAATGATTATTGGCATGTGGACTATGCATTTTTTGGTCATCCACCTTCTATATTCATATGTTTTCTGATCATGTTGTTCCTTTTTATTATAATAGGTAAATTATTTACCTTGTTTACGATTATTGACTAATAATTTAGGGTGTTTATGTATTGATATTAGAAATTATTCAATATATAAATAGTAATGTTATTGTTCATCCAAAGGTTCCTTAGGGATTGGTATGAAAGGTATTATTAACTCTAATGGTGAAATTATTTGAATTAATCTAATGATGTTTGGGACCCAAAATTATATATCCCCGTGATTCATTGACACATATCATGAGATAAAACATGTTTGGGTATTTTGTGTATGCCTACCCAATTCAGTAATATGTCTTGATTGTGGTCTCGATGGCAAGTAAAGTGTCTTGGAACAATGTCTTAACCACAATATTTTTATGTCCAAAATTATTTTTTCTATTATTTTGATATCATTATTTTTGATATCTAGGTTTTAATTAATTTTTATGGATATATATAATTCTCACAGTTTCAATTCGATTATGTCATCATATTGATTACCTTTTTCTACCATAAAATTTATTCCATATTAATCCATGATTCATTCAGTTATATGTATCCCATACCGAGAATTTGATATCACCACATTCTTATGTTTCCATTCAGTAGGTTATGAAGAAAAAGATTATATGTGAAATTTTTATAAGGACATCACATGAGTAATAATTTTTTAAAAGATTTTAAAGACAAATCGTGATTTAATTAGTTTCATATATAATTTGAAAATTTTCTATTTTATACAAAAAACATGGGATTACTCAATTTATGTTATTTATTAATTATTTAAATCTCTAAACATGAAATGATCATAGAAATGTAAGAGATATATTAACAATTTTTTGTATTTTTAATTATGTATTGTTACATCTAGTCTTTTATAGATGGTATAAAATAAAGTATGTAAAATAAACGTGTATTAGAACCAAAAACAAAAATGTGGGTTTTGGGAATCATATTTGGAGTCAATAAAAAATTTTAGGTAGATTTTGATATTATTATTATTTTTATAATAAATTACAGGTTGATAATTTAGTATTTATCTTATGTTCAATGTTATATATACCAATTTCGGATATTTATATTATTTAATGATAATAAAATAATATACATTTTAATTGTTAATCTGGATAAGATAACATTAGTGAATATCTTAAGAATAATGATATTTATATGAATTAAAATAAAGTTAGGGTGAAGTATTGATTATATTGTTTTATTAGAAATTACATTCCAACATGTATACTAAAACTGGATGTGGTTGTGGCACTGATACACCTAGGTGTAATCACCACAAAAAGGATTTTCTTTTTCATGGAATCAATGATCACTCTGATGCAAGATGAGTGGGCCTATAACTACACACCTGTAGTGACACTACCATGTAATATACTTTAGATAATCACAATTACTTTATAAACCAATCTAAAGGATTTAAGATTTATGCTAAATAGTTAGGTTACTACCCTAATAAATAAATGATTATGAATAACCATGGATTAAATAAATAGAATAGTAAGTTAATCAAAATGTATAATATGGTTAAAATAAGGGTTTCATAAGGGAATGCATATTTGGATTGATGTTTATATATTCATATTTTAGATACAATCATAACCATTTTTTGTTTTATTATTTTGTTAAATCATGATCAAGAAGATGTATACCAGAATGGTATGTATCTAAAAACCAATATGCCTTATAACTGAATAAGGTATAATACATAAATGTTTGATAATTTCAGTATGCATTTATTATGAGGGAAATGGTGAGTTTCTAATTCTTACCTAAGGTAGTGATATTGATATTTTCTTGAAACTCTTAGTTATTTTCATTAGTCAGTGATATTAATCAATGATATTTTGGTACAATATGTAAGTTTTGAGGATTATGTAAAATATATAAGTATTTTTGTTTATTATTTTTAAATTAATGGTTTTTAAACATAAATCAAATGGTATTAAAAACATTGAAAAGATATTTTATTAAAATTTTATATTTTTTTCGGATAACTGTGGGAGAAATCGTAATTTAGGTATGGATAACACTTAAGTTTAATATAAATAAGATGATGAGATAATAAAGGGTGTTTAAATTTTGAAGAAGTATGTTACATAGTAATTTGTGACCTTGAGTTTGATAATGGATTCACAATATTTTTAGATAATTTCATCTCATTTGTGGGAATATGATATATAGTGAATAGTGTGTATCCTTATGAATTAGTGGTTAATTCCATTTTAATAATAAAAAAATAGTTTTTCTTCTTAAAAATATATAACATTGTTTTGGATTAATGTATTGGATATTAAAATGGGTTTTTAAAAATTATTTTATTGATTTTATATGTCTTGGGTATATATATACATCGGTATAAGATTATAAGAGTGATTAATGTTTTATGAGGAAGGATAAGTCAGAATTTGAGATAGTATATTTCAATTAATAGGTTATATATATTTTGTTGTATGTTTATAGGAATGATTATTTGTCTTGGAATTTTTTATGAAAATTTACAGTAATTTGGGATCTATATATTAAGGATTATTTTAATAAGTTTCAGAGAACCCAAATAAATGTATGCTAGGATAAACAAAGAATGATTTATGTTAAAAATATTGTGATATAGGTTGAACCGATTTTGATAAAAACATATTTTTAAGAACTATGTGATAAATTGATATTTTTATAATGTAATTCATCATAAGGATAAATTTTCCTTTGGTTATCTATAATAATTCACTTATACTGATCATCACTCATGTTAACCATTATGGTTTTAGTAATGGATAAAACTAAAAGGAACCATGGGTGTGAGGGACCATGAAAATATTGTATCGATGTAAAACCTATCAAAATGGGAGAGAGAGTTAAAATTATTGTGATTGTACCAAAATATCTATTAAAACCATGTTTAAAAATGTGAACATTGTCAAAGTCTTAAACACGCCAAGAATGAGAAAGTTAGAGATTCATGGAATATCCAGTTATGAAGATGAGGATGCAAATAATATTCAACTCCCAACATGTCGAATATATAGCAAGAAATATGGGAGTAAATTATATAAGTGTGGAGATGAAGGTCATCATTCTAAAAAGATTAAGGAGAAGAGAAAATATAAAAAAATTCTTTCTTCAATTACAAGAGAGTTTATAATTATGTGACTAAATATCCCAATCCAAGATCCAATGATGGATATAGTGACAAACAATAATGCAACCAAGGAAAAGGCAATAGAGCTACTACTAATTAATTAGATATTCATTTTTCACTCTAGATTTTATATTTTCTTATTTCATGTGAGTTTTGAAAAACTACTAGATATTGAGATATAAACAAAAACCATAGTGGTATGATTATAAATAATAATAATTTTAGGGTTTGTTGGAATTTAGTCCTTATGGATCATAATCTATATCAATTATTAATATTTTATGTTAAATTAAGAATGGATTATCTCCCTACATAAAGAAATTATAATGATTTTTCATATATACTAATCTTATTCCATATCCAAAATTAACACATAATCATCTATAGGTGTATGAATAATTATGAGTTCCCATTTTAAATTACTCGATTTGTATTATTCAAATTGAAAAGACCTAATTAATTCAAGTGGGTATAATTTGACACCCTATAATTATAAAATATTATTACATTTAAATTATTTTATATGTTATATAGCTTCCCCATAGGAAACACCAAACTTAAATAGAAACACGTTATATTTAGATGGTATATACATTTTTAAGTACAACCATTAAAACCCAGTCATTTAATTAGAAGGAACGAATATGGGTAACTACTTTATGAATTAATATTATATAGAAAATAAATTTTATATTTAATATTAATTTAATTTAATTTTTTTACATAAAATTAAAAACTATATAATTTATCATTTAGAAAAGTATTTTTCAAAATATATATATATATAATAAGCAATTTATTTTGAGAAAAAATTGTTAAATTATAAATTATGTTAGACATTAATAATTGGTTAAATGAAATTTATTAAATAGATGATATAAAATAAGAGTAATAAGAGTTAATTTTGGAAAATGTCATTTCCAAGTTAAAATGTGTATCAATTATGTTTTATAATTTTACTAAGAACCTGTAAATATAAAATTTTGAATTTGAAAATAAAAACAAATCAAATTATTTTTTTGGTTACCCATATAAATATATACTTGGTATAAATTTTTTTGCATATTCTAAAAATAAAATTGAAAAAAATAAGATTTTCTTGAAACTTTTAATTTCTATGAATTTACCATTAAATAATAATAGACTCAGAATGTAAAAAAATTATGTAAAAAAATTTAATTTTAAGAATAAAATTATTCATTTTAATATATTCTATAAATATTGGAAACATATGTCAGACATTTTTTCAACAAATTAAAATGATACTTTTATATAAAAACTAATTATTTTTATTTTCTCTTATTAAATTATTTTGAAGGGTGATTAGATTTTAGCTTTCCATGGAAGCCACTGAAAATTTATTTAAGTTATTATAATTAAAATTATTCATTGAAATTAGTATCAAATATAATATTATCTTTTATATAGATTTTAATATAAAAACATTATTTTTGTAAAAAACATTTTACCTGATTAAGTGTGTTTATTTTAAAATAAAATTTTCAAATGATTAGAATTTTTTGGAAAAAATTGATTTTAGATAAAAAAATATATAAAAAATTAAAATCATAATATTTCTCATTTAAATTAATTATTAATGTCAGAAATTAATTACCAAAGTAAAAATAAATTTTGGTAAAAGTTAAGAAGTTTAAAAAATGTCCTGAAACGGTCAAACGTTTCTCATAAAGTAGTGTTTTAGGAGATTTTATGTCCACACTAATTGTAAAATCATATATATTCTATTTATTAGCCTCTGGAACATTAATAGTAACCTTATATTATTGAAAGGGTTACTCTCATACTAACCCCTTCATTCATTCATAAAAGGGTAACAACTTCACCATTTTAATAAATTCCCATAATAATATTTCTTTCACTTGAAATAATACCATTATTCTCTACTTAAATACCTATACCAATTTAATAATATTGTGGTCCCCTTTAGTTAGAAATAGTACTTTATTTACATGGATACTTCTGAAGAAATCTAAAGTCCCCGATGTGGGTATTATCAAATACTCATTATTTATTCTTAATTATATTATTTCAAATTTATTATGAAAACATTAATATAATTATATTAATATTATTTATTTAATATAATGTCACTATATTAATTTTATTATAGTTTTTTATCCATATACTACTTCTGTCTAGAAAACAAATTGTCCGTGCATTGTAGGGACTACCGACTTAGAGACACAACATGTTTCATTCTCCATCACTGCCTTGAAAGGTTGGATATATGTATGGTCTGGAAGGATAAATATGATATTTTAGATGTAATTATATTTTTTTTATAGATATTAGAGAACATATTAATGATATGATCTACAAATTATTATCATTAATTCAATCTTTTAAAACAAAAAAACTAAGAGGAAAATGGTCTCTTTTTCTATGTAATTCCTTTATATAAATTATTTTCACTTTATAATTATATAGAATTATAAAATATAATAATAATAATAATAATAATAACTAATTAAGATCTATATTATTTATGTATAGTGATATTTCAACTAAACCATCTGATAATCGTTGATTAATCATGGTAGGGTCATGTTTGGGCCAATTAAACCACCTACTTTAATAATACTATATATGTACTTCATAGATGACCATAAGAACATATTTAATGGTGTAATATTTCATAAATATAAAAATAGTTATTTTTCACAGTAATTTTATATCAATATTTAACTAATTAATTAATAAAACACATTTTTTTGTAAGAATCACTAAGATGTGAACATTAGTAATTTCATCTTCATGGTTCATAACCAAAATAGTCATGTAATAAATTTTATTATATATATAAAAGTTTCTAAAATCTATTACATTACATTATATTATCAAATAGTTATTTTATTTTAAAAAAAATAGATATCGATATGAATTCTATGAATCTAGTTCAAATTGATAAAAGATTACTTACCCCAAGTGTTGAAAATATGCAAAAACTAACTAATATATATAATGATAATGAGTGGTATAAATGTTTAAAGTTATGAATATTTTTTTAATGTATATAATTTAATTATACAAGATTTTTGGTGCAAGTGCATTATGTATTAGGACAAGGTAAGGGTTTTCATCTCAATTTGCCATTATTAAGACAAGTATTATTTTTATGAACCAAGATTCATTTATATAGTGTATATATTACCTTTTTTACATATAAAATCATGAATAATATTTTTATAATTGTATGTGATGTCCAACTTAAATCCCTCTCCTTAAAGGGTTTCTTGATCGAATGATTCTAAATAGGTAATATTTCCCTTAGACTCAATTTTTTTTCTTTGGCACATAACACATTTTGTACACAATGAGTACTTTGTATGATATATTTATTACTCATGTATTTATTTTTAAAATAATAATTTCTCTTCATAGAAGCTACTAGCCAAATCATCTTTATTATTCAATTTTTTATTTCCATGGTAATGAGTAGTTTTTATAACGCAATTTTCATTCATTTAGTAATGACCATTATTTGAACTTATTCAAAATTAGTTGAGTACATTATTCCATTTGATTATATTATATCATATTCTATCATAGTTTTTTAGGGATATTAATTCCTACCACTTGAACCCTTAACCAAATATTTATCACTACTTTTGATAAATTCTATTGAAACCATCCAATTTCTTTCTCCAAAAGGATTGTGATAATGTTATTACAATATTGTATTAGTTCTATACCAATAGATATATATAGTGTGAACATCAAATTTTACAATTCTCTGATTGGATGATGTTCTCATTTAAATTACTATATAATTTTTACACATGGAAAACGTATTGGGATTATATATAATTTTATTCAAGTAGGAATAATTATTGGAAAATTGATTATATATTGTTTAACCATCCACCTTCTTTTACCGAATGTGAAATTATATGGTTATCCACTATTGTTATAATGGGTAACATATTGACCTTGTAACTGATTATTAACTTATAACATTGGTTGATCATGTATTGATATTTAGTATTATGCATTATAAGTACAAACAAGTTTTTATTCAACCAAAGGTTCTATAGGTAATGGTATGAAAGGTCTTTTTGTCACTTTGGGTGATTGTATTGGAGTTAATCTTGTGACGGGTGGGGTTCAGTGTTATATATCCCCTCAATTCATTAATAGTTCTTATGAGATTAAAACAATTTGGGTGTTTTTTGTACGTTTTCCCAATTTATCAATATGTAATGAATGTGGTCTCAATGACTAATAATGTGTCTTAGAACAAGGCCTTTAAAACAAGTTTTTTTTATTTCCTTCACTATTAATTCCTTCAGTATTAGATCATTATTATTGATATCCATACTTTTATTCATTTTGATGAATATAAAATGCTTTTACTCTGATGATTATTATAGACTCATGTTGTTTACTTTTTTCTATCATAAATTATTTTCCATGTTAATGACATTATTTATTCAGTCATATGTTTCCTTTACTAAGAATATGAGATCACCCATTTATTATTTTTCTCTTACCCTAGTTATAAACAAAATTAGGACATCTGAAATTTTTTTATGGATGGTAGATATGAAATAATTGATGTAAAATATTTAAGCCTTATCATGTATTAAGTAGTTTCAAATATAATTGTAAAACTTCCCATTTAATATAAAAAACATTTGAATTATATATTTATGTTATGTCATAATTCTCTAAACATCTAAACCTAAAAATATCTTTTTAATATAATAGATTCAATAATAATATTTAATTTTGAAGTTGAGGATTTGTATATCCACGATTCAATAGATGGTATAAACGTAAGTATCTAAAGTATATGTACATGAGAACTGGATCCCAGAGTGCGGGTCTGAGTCATCACAGGTAATATCACCCTTTATATGATAGGATAAAAGGGCATAAAATACAATTATTGTTACTTTGTTTTTGGGATTTAATTCATAAGTGTTTTATTGTGACCTAAATTATTTTTCAATATGGGATTTATTGATATTATTAATCGCTCCAAGAGTTTTTGAACCTTATGGGGGTTTTTGGACTAAGAACTATTTGGATTATTTTGATGCATAGAAATTATATATTGGAAATAGTTATTCCATTTCGGTATTTTCATGTGAATTGTTTTATAAATTTTTTGGTATGTGGGATTGTATTCTCCAGGATGGGGTCTATATCATTCCATCTTATCTATTTAGATATTCTGAACATTTTTATAGATGTTTTGTAATGGGCATGTTATTCATGATTACCCCATTATGGTTACTCCCCCGAATAGGTCGGACATTTTTATACCACCTCATGATTTAGATACTTTAAAAATAAACTATAATATTAATAAGAATTTCATAAGAGGAGTTGAATTGGTGAAATAAATTATATTATAATGTTTTTCAGGAATAAAAAATCAACTCATATTAAATATAAATACTAAATCATTTTCCCAAAAACAATATCATAAACACACTAGGTAAAAAATGTTTTTATAATGCCTATCACTCAAAAAGAGTATCTAATCCTTATAATTTGTTAGAATAACCCAGGAATATATAGTTATATATTATCATAATGTGGATTATATTATGTAGATAATATCCATGACCTCATGTTACACAAACCTTTCTTCTGGATTGTGTAATGTGATCTCATACAACAAAAGATATATAATTTTTTCATCAATAATAGACATTTCTACCAAAATTGATTGCAATTGAGTTGTCACTATAGTTATTATTTTTCTCATTCCCCTTTATTATTTTGGTGAAAACTATACAACACACACACAATTCAATATAAGTTACTATTATTATTAATTTTAATTAAAATTTAAACAAACAAATTTCTTTGATTGATTCTAACTTCTTCACACTTTCTCCAGCTTTTTGTTTAGAGTTATAAAATTTTCTAGGTGGAAACTAGGATAATCAGTGTCATGTATTCTTATAAAACAAAATAATAAACTATGTTTTCCTTAAATTATTTTAACCTTAATCCATTAATAGCCAATCTATATATCTATATGTGAAAAGTATCCTCTTAATTTTTTTCAAGGTATTTATAACATTGTATAACACCATACATTCGTGTATAAAAATTTAAAAAGCATGAAAAAATTGAGAACATAGCAATAACTACATTACATCACATCATGACCCCATCTTCATAACATGACCCTTATCCACAACTCTTATAGGTTTACATTTCATGGTTTGACATCATATATTACAATGTGACACATATAATAATCTAAAAACATATCAAACCATAAAAACAATGAATTAACATCATAATGTGAGTCTATCATCACGACATGATCGTTCTCATCTAATACTCCAAGATTATATGATCACGGTGTAAAAATAATGTTCACTTTCTAAATTTTATTCTCCAACTACTTATATCATAATTTCCCCTTGTGATATTTTATCTTGGAAATAATAACATCAACATTCTCTTGATAATGTTTTCATGTTAATTATTCTTTTACAAATTTCATTTTTTAACAGACTGGTTATCTCTTGGAAATATCATTGTTAAAAACTTAAAAATATTATATATAATGGCTAATGTTTTTATATATCACATTTGAAAAACATAATTATAGAATATTTTAAAAAATACAAAACCTAATATATCAACTATATGGTCAGGACAATTCAAATTTTTGAATAGATGAAAAATTTAATTTATGTGATCAGAATATCATACGTACCTTATATAGTTATATCTTTTACATTATATAAAAATCATATACATCATAGTAGGTTTTTTATTATTTATTTTTCATATATATTTTATTAATTCTATAAACATCACGTACATAAAATCTTATATTGTATTCCATTACAAGATATTGTGTACCATATTAAATGTTTTATGTATCACAATGTGAATTCTGTTAGACTTTTCCCATTCTTCATAACAACTAAATTTTATAAACTATATCTTTAAAAAGATGGAATACAGTTTCTTCCTAATATAGACTTCCAAATTCATATCATTAGTATCTTCTAGAAATGAATGTTCTATTATTTGTTTTCTTCGGAAATGTCTCTTTTTTAAGACAAATTCTAGATTAACGTATGGAAATCATCAAAAGTAATATGAATAACATAAAATTCATCATATAATAGAATAACATTACTTTCTATTACTTTGAGTATTATATATTTATTGAAAACAAAAAACAACACAAAAAAAATCCACTTTATATCTCAGCATATTCATCACTCATGGGATGAATTGTCTTCTACATTGGATTTTTCTAGAAACCATTGAATTTATGTCGATTATATAAACTAACACACATGCCAATGAATAATCATTAAATAATTATTTCAATTCTTGAGTGAACATAGTTTAGGAAAAAAAGCATAGAACAAAAATATCATGATTTCCATTAAAGTGACATGCATCCACTTCTTGGTACATGTTAACCAAACCTATGAAAAACATATTGAACTATAACTTTTCATTCATTGAAAAAAATACTATGTTTGTTTAAACGTATATATAATAATTTCCAATATACATTCTGAACAAATATATTAGAATATTGCACAACCATATAAAAATCACAACATACCCATTTTAAAAACTCAATATAAATTTATTCTCTCACTCAATAATAGAAACCTCCCCCATTATGATAAAAATAAACTATTATATATTCCACAAATATTTTTGTGATAATCTATTTTATATACAATAAGGAATAAATCATACGGGTATTTATTTTGAATTTCATACCCTTTTTAGAAAATCAAATAATAATCTGTAGTGGGGATATAATAACTATAAATTATCCTTGATAGAGATTATTTTTAACTCCCACCATCAACCACATTTTTTGAAATTTATCTTTTTCAGTGTTTTAGTGAATATATATGTTATTTTTTTCTCTTTTGTAAAAACATATACCTTCAACACATCTTTATTTAAAAGATCCTTAGTAAACTGATATTTTATATTAATGTGTTTTGATTAGGAATATTGAACCTAATTTCATTATTAATTAATTAAAAATTGATTATCTTAGCCAATTATTATGGATAAAATCACATTAAATGTGAGATATTATCATTTTGTACTCATACACATCAATTTTTTTTCTTGAGTTTTATCTACATAATATACTTCATATGTAAGTACCCTACCCTCATATCCCTAATTCATTATCTACTTTATTACATTTGGACTAGATACAAGGAATCTAATCCTAAATGACCTAAAATATTTAATAGTGTTTGAAAAATAGATACATACTTGAGTATCATATTATATTTTAAAACAAAAATAAAACATGGTGTTTCCTTTTAAAACGCCATTATTCCCTTCACCATATCCCTCCACACAGTCATAATACACTCCTTGGAATCCTTAGTAACAAAATAAGAATAGAAATGAGGGAGATTAGATTCTCGGTAATGTTTTTCACACAACGAAGGATATCATGAATACATACAAATTAATCAATATGGGATGATAATTAACTACTGACACATTCCATTTAATCAATAACATGTTCTTTAAGAATAACATTTAAGGAATAAATGATGGTCAAATAATTCCATATAAATAATCACAAGATCTTGAAACTTATCCATGGATATTATACCTGATAAAATAATCACATTGACATCAATAACTACTATTATAATGAGGGAAGGTATAATTCCATAAATCATATCCATAAAATCAAGACCTCATAAAAAGAAATCCTATATAAATGGGTATGGTCTCAACCAAATACTCAATCTAATTTGTCTCATGATACCAACTGACGCACCGAGGGGTTATAGTAGTCCCCTCTCACAACTAAATAAGATCAATAAATTCCTCATATGAATGGGGGGAACATAATCAATGAAAAAAAAATTAAAAAAGTATAATATAAAATTCTAAAAATTTCCATATTAAAAAAAAATCATCTATATAAAAATCCTTATTGTAAAACTAGCATATGATTTTTATCAATTTCCCCAAATCAATAAAAACATTAGTATTGGAAAACATGCATAAAAATGTTAATAAATTATCAAGTAAAAAATCTAAAAAACTATCCCAATAAATAAAAAGTATGATATCATTACAAAATGATCCTAGTAGAGAAAAATTAAAATAAGGGTTATTGTCCTTATGGAATAGAAATACCATAAAATTTACATTAAAAACATTCTGGAGGAAAATATATTTTCCATATAACATCACATTTTAAAATTAAACCAATCAGGAATATTTTTGGAAAATTTTTCTTTAAAATTAATCATGGATACTTTTAATGGATCCTATAATTAAATGAGTGTTCATGATGGTAGGTAATTGCATAAATATGGTAAAAAAACTCCTTTCTCAGTATTTTAATAATGTTAAAAAGTATATCATCAGAAAAAAGAAAATAAGATTCATTTAAAACATTTTTTTTTAAATTTAAACATGGGTAAAAATTTCACTAATAAATTATTTTTATATTTTTGAAAACATTCATCAAAATGTTTTTATAAAACATGGATATGGTAGAGAAAATATATTTTTTATTAGGGAGACATATAAAGTCATCTTTCCTTAAAAATATTTTCTCAATAATTTTAAGTACCAAAGAGATGAAAATGGTACTATTACATGAATATTTCTTGAATAAAAAAAGGATGAGAAAATTTATGAGTTTATTTAAAGATCGATCGTAATATTTTATCCTGAAAAACATAGTTATATACAATCGTGATAAATGTTGAGATTATCATCATAAAACCCTTACCACATTGGTAACTTTTGAATCTTAAACCTAGTGAAATAAATAAATTCAAATGAACCTATGAATACCCATATGATAAATATATTAATGATATGACTTTTCAATGGTTAATTATATATTCCACACATAGGAAAGAATTTTTGAATATGATATATGTCTAATGGAAGTAAAAATTAGAAGAGAAACCAATACTACTTGGTAACATTCAAGTAAAATCACCTTGTATGAATAATATAAATTTAAGTTTTATATACCATGAATTATTAATGATTAATTATATTATAAGAAAAATGAAAATATATAAACCATTTAAACTAAATCTATTCACAACATTAAAATATTCCTTACTGAAAGGAAATTGAGATGGATTCCCTTACCTCTGGTCTGGATACATCTATACATGTTCAAAACATAGGTAAAATCAACATAGATTTATTATAAATATATTACATACCAATTTTAATATATATATATATTGTACCATATATTATTTTATTATTACTTTTTATCACACTTTTATTGGCAATTATTTTTTAAAAACACTATTTCAGGTGATAACTACTTCCTTTTTCATGTACGTTATTGTCCAGTGGTTTTAGTAATTATACATTTATAGTGGTCCCATAATTTATATAAATATAATAATTATATAAATATCATATATAATAATTTTATATGTACTTTTAGTAAACCATAAATTTTATATAATAAAATTAATTACACCACTCATGAAGATGGTAGGTCTTACATATGCATAAATTATGTTTCTACTTTTTTGTAGATGTAATAAAAGAAATGTAAATAATAATCATTCTTTAAAGATTAATTATTATATATTATAAATCATATTTATTTAATATATATATAATTACTACCATCAATGTTAAAAAATTAAAAACTTATCAAATTGTTACATGGAGATGGTTGTCCACACGTATGCACGAGCGACGTTATCTTTTTTTGAATTGATTGGATAATAATAAGGTAAAAATTATATTATAATTTATTAATTATAATTGTTTCATAAATATATTTTATACACATTAATTATTTAATTATATCCATCCCTGAGTGGTGGTTATGGAAAACAAATTACATCAGTCTGTGAGGAAGTAGTTTGTTTTACACATGATTGACAGTTTCTTTCCTCATTTGATAGAAGAGAGGATTTGTATAGATTATGAAACTAACATAACAACATATAATTATGTGAAATATTTTTTTTTGGTTATTTTATCATATTTAGAAAAAAATAGGAGTTAGAGGATGAAATAAGATGAATACATTGGGTTAAGAACTATACCTCTTCTTCGAAGAACCACTACAGTATTGTACCTAAATCCTTACTATAATTATTTGATGAAAGAAATGGGTAATTTATGTATTGTGGTGGGATTTTATAATGTTACTTAATAATTTTTTCCCAAGAAAATGGATTTTTAATTGTTAGTTGGAAGGGAGAGGTGTGTCAATTTGTAAGTGGGGAAGATGACACACATAGAATTTTTTAAAAGAAGAAATTATACCCACATTTTTAACAATCCACAAGGCTAAAAAATGTCTTATTAAAGAACCATATTTGTTATAAGTTCTAAATATTACCATAAAATATGATTTATAAATGTTTTTAGGTCATTTTAATCCTTATCATTTTAGTTAGACCCCTCGATAAACACGTTTTAACTATAACTGTGGAAATTAATTTTTAATGCTTTTTCTATTAAATATATAAATAATTAAGTTGAAAATATTAAATAATATTAAATATTATTATTAAAAAAAGTATCTATTTTATTAATTAATATCATATAATTGGTAGAACTTAATTTCAAATTAAACCAGTAAGAGAGATAAAAAAGTAGTTTTCAAAAGAAAAATTTTCATAAGTATAAAAAGTTATTATACTAAAATTCAATATATAATTTATTAAAATGAACTAAATTACTTTATAATTAATTTTAAATAATTTTATATTGAAATCAATTTAAAATAATTAACGTGTAAATTCTTTAAACGAAAAGACAGTTTACAATAAAAACATTATTTTTTATTATTCATCAAACAATTAATATTTTTAGAAAATTATAAAATATTCACTCTATGATGAGTTTTAAATAATTATTCCATAAATTATGTATATTTTTTAAATAAATTTTCCAAAATTTGAAAATATAAAATAACCTAAGTTTTAAAAACGCAACAAAACCGATTATTAGAAAAAATACAATTTTTTAGCACAAAACTAACTTTATTCTTATATCATTCTTAGAAAATATATTAGATCAAGGATAAAAAAATTATTGAATATATAATATATAAATTTCATTAAAATCAATAACCAATTTTGAATAATTAAATTTATTGATACAAAATACAATATGTGCATAAAAATAGTTTTTTAGAAAATCATTTCTTTTACTTTCAATTGATTTCTATTTTCAATTATAATCCTTTAATAACCACTAAATTTATTTCATACATGTTTAAACCATATTATTCTAATAGCATGTCCAGTATTATTCATAACCTCTAATTTAATGGTAGGTTTATAATGGTTATATTAAAATGATATTTTTCTTGGATCTTTTAAGGTCTGTGTAGTGTTTTATATACACTATCAAACACAATGTAATTATTGTTAAATATTGGGGTGTTACATTCTCCAAAAATTTAATAAAGTTTATCCTATCTATTTTAAAATGTTCTTATAAATCAAATTATTTATATTTAAAAATAACTATGTTTAAAACCCACAATGTAAAAAGGGTTAATAAACTGTATTCTTGGTAATATAGAAAGGGAAGTATGAAGTACATTTAGGATAAAAATAACTAGGATTCCTAATAGGACAACATTATTTGAAATTGTATAAATGGAAATGAAATAAAATTGAAAAAAATTATTATGAGTGATTAAGATCATTGATCACATGAATGTTTTTTATAAAGATAATGTTAATGACTACAAATCCATTAATATGTTAGGGGTGAAAAGAGAATTATTTCATTAGAAATGAAGGTAAATGTAAAACATTTTTTTAAAAGAATATTATTCCAAAATTTGGGGGTTTTTTTAATACTAATATAGATAAAACAAAAAAATATTCATACATGATATATTTTATTTTATAATAATAGTTTTAACTTTTGGATCTACATTGATCAATTTCCACTTCATTTCATATGTCAAGTATCCAAGATGAAACTTTTTTCCTAAATCACTAAAACTTACTATTGAGAGATAATTTAATATGTAAAATAATAACATTATATTTCTCATTCTTTTACTAGAACCAAAATAGATATCACAATGTAAGAAAACACCCAAAATAAATAAACCTTCATATGAAGAAATAATACATTTTTGTTAAACATTTTCTACCCAAAGTTAAACATCAATTATTCCAAAAATAAATAACCCGATATCCCAATTGACATTAATATATTCAACATTAAATAATGGTTTAACATTATATTTTATCTCATTTTATTTATCTTGCACATCTAATTAAGTAATAATACTCTTCCCATATAATAATTTATTCTAAACCAATAAAAATTCTCCTAAACTGTTATTAATCACATAAAAATAAAAAATATTTCATCAGATAATATTATTCCCATAATAAAAAATATATTTATCCACCAACCATTTTATGTTAAAAAATCATAATAACCAATGCATCATATAGGCCAAAGATAGGCAGTACACCCTTGTCACCCATAGGATGGGGTTGAAGCCTCATCACCTCACCGAATGTGACCTGTTATCATTTTTCTAAAACTATGTTAATATAATTCCTATAACATTCCCAAAATTATGATTACAATCCTCAAAAATAACATTAATCATCACATCACTATTCAATACAATGTAAATATTTACGATAAAATATATATTCCCATATTTTTATAACCCAAAATTACATCATCATTAAAAATCATATAAACCTTAAAGGATATCATTACCATTAAACTTGTGTCCATAAAAAGTAAATAAATTATTACAAAATAAAATATTCACTAAAACCAATACTAATCCCAACGGTTATATTACCATAAATGTATCCCAAAATTTCACAAAAATCGCATCACTTAAAACCTTAAAAGGTGTGCCTAAGTCATTGATCTTAGGAAAAAATATAAATTCATAAACCCATGATGGTATCCATAAATCATAAGTCAATTATTAATGATGAAACATATGCTTCAATAAATTAACATAATTTTTATAAGTTATAAGATCCTTATGACCAAAATATGATTGATTAAATAATAATTTTCCAACATAATTCTTGAATCATGAAACATAAATACATCAATTATATTAATTAATTTATTGGTATAACATATTTTTATAATTGTTTTAGGATTAAAACATTAAAATGGTCCATTGACTTGGGTAATGCCGGGGTTCCCCAAATTTAAGACAACAAAATATAAATAGAAATTTATTTGGAAATTTATTTCCCTATATTGAAAGCCCCACTTTCCATTAGAAATTTATTTCATGAGGCCATTCTTTCTACATATAAATAATTTTCATGTTACTGTTATAAATTACCATATATTCATCCTTCCAAATTTCTAACAAGAATAAAAATGATACTTTTATCATCCATGATCTCGACCACTCAATTTATTAGTGGACTCTATCATTCTCTTATTTGGGGAGCCTGATAGTTGGTTGAGGTAAATGTTGTTAATCATATATAGGAATAACTAATTAGGCATAGTCACAATTTCTTTATCTCTAGTTATCATCCCATTTGGTTTCTCAAAATCACCCAATTTTTCAGCACATTCAGTTTTGACATCATTCCTCGCTGTTCCAATAATCGAAAAAAATTGTAAATCATTATATTAGAAACAATAATTATGAATACAAAAATATTTTATTGGATGTATAATTCATGACACCTTCTTTTCAATATAATGCACCCTAGTATTAACCTAGTTTATTCATGGTTGTCATGTATTTTAATTCATTGTGATGGTTCATAAAGAAAATGTGAATTTACTATTTCATATCCCCCAAGATTGTCAAACTATGTGTAGAGTAAGTCTCATTATCATACACCTGGTGACAATTGAGTCAAAGTTGAATGTTCAATCTTCAAAATTATAACCCATGTGTACAATAATTATAGATCCACATAGACTTTTAATGTATATATAGGCATGTATTTCTTGGAAATCCACCTAACCTCCACCTTACTAAAATTTTAGGATGTTATCATGTACTTGACTTATCAAAAAATTAATTCATAAGGTTATTTTATATAATCTATGTTTTCATAAATATAATTCCAAAATATTAAACTAAAATTACTATGATATAAATAGTAAATATCCTAACTTATTTAGCCTAGAGTCGGTGTCTACTTTTTTACATTGGCATAACGTATAGGTAATCACTTCCTAAATGACCAAATTGTTTATAAGTCTTGGAAAACTAGATACTAAATTGAGCCTCATATTAAATTTGAAAATATAAATACAAAATATAATTTTATATTAGAACACCATTATTCCCTTTAGAATATCCCTACATATCAATCATAATACACGTCATAGCAGCCTAGGGAATGGAAATATAATAAAGGTGTGTTCTCAGATTCTTTGGAAGGGTATGTGTAAAATGAAAGATATCATCAATAAATAATTTATAAATAATATGACAAGTTAAATAACTAGAAACAAATTTCATTTAATTAATAACTTGAGCATGAAAAATGATATTTCTGGAATAAAAGATGATAAAAAAATTCCATATAAATAATCACATGGGATTGAAACTTATCTGTGGATATCATAACTAATAAAATGATCTCATAGAAATAAATTACTAATCTCATAAGTAGGGAGTGCATAAGATAGTAAATTATAACTATAACATCAATCATTCATTCCAAGAAATCTAAATGGGTAATCCATCAACCAAATACCCAATCTAGTTTGTCTCATGAGATTCATTGATGAATCGAGGGGCTATAGTGGGGTGCGCTCA
Organism: Viscum album; assembly: GCA_963277665.1. Taxonomy (NCBI): domain Eukaryota; kingdom Viridiplantae; phylum Streptophyta; class Magnoliopsida; order Santalales; family Viscaceae; genus Viscum; species Viscum album. Next base: position 1,768,282,305 of record OY728140.1, read on the forward strand.
TCACTTACTACGATCATTACATCCATCGTATGAAAGGGGAGAAAAATACACATAAAATTTCATATTGAAAAAATAACATATGAAACATTAATAATTTCAAAAATAAAAAAATAAACATAAACATTTTTATTTTAAAACAAGAAGACGAATGTTAATAATTTTCCCATTTCACATAAACAATCATATTGAAAATATATCATATTAATGTTAATACATTACCTTGTAAAACATATCATAAACCATCCTGATAACGAATAATTATGATTTAGTTAAAAATATACATATTATATAATAAAATAAATAATGTTTTCTATTATTGATGAATACAAATACCATAAAAATGACATTAAAATTGTTATGAGGAAAATATCCCTTTAACTTTAAAAATAACATTTAAAAACTAGAGATTTCCAAAATAAAAGGAAAAAATATATTTTAAATTAATCCTCGAAACCTGTAAACTATTATTCAAATTAAACAGTATTAAATAAAATGGGTAATGTATTACATGCTCTAAAAACATTCCTTTCTCGCTTTTGTTGAAGGTAAAAAATTAAAACTTTTAGAGAAAGACCTGAATTTTCATTTCATACAATTTTATAAAAATTAATATATGTTTATAAATTTTCTTCAATAAATCATTTCTATATTTTTTAAATCATAAAAGAAAATATTTCTAGAAAACATGGATATGGAAGAAAAATTATTTTCAATCTAAAATGGAAATTAAGTCTACTTTTTGTATAAATATGTTTTCAATCATTTTAATTAAAAAAATAGGGGAAAATGGTACTATTACACTAATAGATCATTAATAAATAAATTATAAGGAAATTAATGAATTTATGAAAATATATATCATAATATTCCATAATCATAAGCTTAATCATAAATAATTTGGATAAATGATGAGAATTTAATTATAAAACCCTTACCACATAGGTACTTATGAATTGTAATACCCATGAAATAAATAGTATAAAATGAAACATTAAATAACATTAAGATAATAATATTTTTTATATAACTATTTAAATGGGTATTTTATACACCACATAAAAGAAATAAGTGATGAATATGGAATATGTGTCACAGAAGTAAAAGTGTGACAAGAATACCTTACACTTTGAAATATTCAAGTCCAATCCCATTGAATGAAATAATCCCAATTTAATATTAAAATTATATGAATTTTTATTTATTAATTATATTTCATATAAAATTTAATTATATACACTATGTAAAATAAATTGGTGCATAATATTACATATGCCTTAATGAAACAGAATTGAGAGAGAATCCCTTACTTTAGGTATAATTTCCATCATATGTGTTTGATCCTCCTCTATAATAAATAATATATTTATATTAAATATATTAAATAACTATAATAAAATATATTACACCATATATTATTTTATTATATCATTTTACCCCAAGTTTATTAACAATTTCTTGTTAAAATAATTATTCTAGTTTGTAACTACTTTAGTTTTTGTATATGTTTTGGTTCAATAGTTTCATTTATTGAAATTTTATCATGGTTTAATCATATCCATAATTATAATAATCAAATACATATAATATATATGTACTGTATATTTATTCATATTAATCCAAGAAAATTACATAGATAAGTGAATTACACTATTCATGGAGATGGTAGGTTGAACGTATTCATGAATGTTGTTTCCATTTTTAAAAGATGAAATGAAAGAAAGTTAAATAATATTTCAAATTTACATAATATTTTATATGTAATTTTATCATAAATATCATATATATATATATATATATATATTAAATCGAACATTATATTCATTCTGAGAGGTTGTGATGAAGAATGAATAACATCTCTTCGTGAAGAGGTAGTCTGTCATACACATGATCGGTAGTTTAATTTCCCATTTGATTGAATATGGGATGGATATAGGTCATTTCATTAAAATAATAAAATCTTAATTTTTATAAGATACTATATGATTTATTTTATTATATTTTTAGAATGTCTTTAGTAGTTGGAGATGAAATAAGATTAAGACACAAGGTTGAGAACTATACCTCTTCTTCAAAGAACCTCTTAGGTTTATACATAAAAACTTAATTGGATGGTTTTACGAACAAAATAGAGACTCAGTTTAATGGTTAGGTATGTAATTACGGTACTTTGGAAGGTATGTTTGAAACATAATGTATTTTTAACTATGAATATGAGGGTAGAGTGGGTGTCCTTGTATAAAGTTGGGAGAGAACACACTAGAGAGTTTTGAATATAATAAACGATAACTCCATTTTTTCAAAAAAAAAGGAAGGAAAAATTCTTCATTATTGATACTTATCTTAAATAAAGTCTAATTTTAAAATAAATTTTGAATTATAGTGTTTTTAGGTAATTTTATTCTTTATCATTTTATTTTAACCCCAGTTAATCCTGTTTTAACTTAACAGCAATAGTTAATTTTTACTAACTAAAACTATATACGATGACCAAATATTAAGTTAAAAATATTAAATAATATTAGATATTTTAATTCCAAATATTTAAACCATATTTATAAATTCAAATCATATATGTGGCATAATTTAATGTAATATTAAACCTATATGCGTGAAGAAAGCGTAGTTTTCCAAAGAAATTTTTTCACACGTATAAAAAGTTATTTTATCAAAAATTAAAAAAATTAACTTATTATAATTAAATAAATAGGATTTATTATTATATAATTTAAATAATTCAACTTTTGGGAAAATTTTAAAACAAAATAGAACTTGTAAATTCTTTAAACAAAAATAATGCTTTTAATAAAAATTATTATTTATAACTATTCATCGAAAATTTAATCTTTTCATAAAACTATAAAAAATAACAGTAAGGTAATTTTGAAATTATGATTTCAAAAATTAATTTAATATTATCAAATAAATATTATTAAATCAGTAGAAGTTAATTTTTACATAAGTGCACAAAAGGCTTCAAAACTATTTTATAGAAAACAAAATATTTTTTAAGCATAATACGTTATTTATTTTTATCTCATCCATAGAAAAGATAATAGATGAAGGATAAAATAATTTATTGTTTATATAATATATAAATTTCATTAAAATCATTCTTCAATATAGATTAATTTAATATTTAATGTTAAAAACACTTTTCACAAATAAAAAATTTAAAAACACTTTTATTTTACTTTAAAATTATTTTCATTTTCATTACTATTCATTATATAACCATTGAATATATATTATAAATGCGTATACCATATTAGTTTTAAAATATATTTATTCTCATTCATACCTATAAAGTTAACAGTTATGTTATAATAGTCATTTTTTAATAATATATTTCACTGTTCATTTAATCTCAATATTGCGTGTCATATACGCTATCAAACCCAGTATTATTCTTTGAAAATATTTTAGTGTTAAATCAATAGTAAACAAGTTTACTAATATTTTTTTTATTTATGCGATAAAATAAAAAAAATTCACTCAGTGGTAAAACACTGTAGATGTTGATCTCATATCGTCAACTCCTCTTACACAATAAGCATTCGTATATTCAAATTGATCAAAAATTACATTACTATTATATTCCATACCATAGTCCATTGTTCTTATAATATACTAGTGAGTTCATTTTCTAGTAATTAAATAAGACTTCTTCTATTCTATTTTATATTTTGAATATTAGGTAAAATTATACACTATAATTGATCATGAAGCTATTGAATAAAGAAAACACCTAATAAGCATCAAAAATTCACTTTAGTAGAATTAACTACCTTATCTATACTTATAAAATTGGTTTCAACTAAAATTCGGGTAGCAACCATATTTTAATCCTCTTTAAAAAATTGTATGATTTTTCAAATCATACTTTTATTGTAAAATAATTATTGATATTATCTTCCACTTGATAAATATAAAATCCCATGAAAGACTTAATTTTTTTGATCATTGAAATATCAAAAATATTTTCCGTATCTAATGAAAACTTGTTTTAGAAATATTAGTGACCTCATAGAAAGATAATATCTTCAATATGAATAATAAAAATATTATTAACTGTTTTTCAAATTTAATGAAATGATTGATGTTCATTTTTCACTTTTTGAATTTAAAAAAACTTATGAATGTTTCTAACATGAAATTCTATTATCATTGAGCTTTTTTTGTCCCATATGCAGAATTTTTTAACTCAAAAACGTATCCAACATTTTCACCAAGATATAAATAATTTTTTTTCAATGTAGGAATTCTCTACCAACACTCAATTGAGGAAGAATGACTTTAAATTCATTTAGTTGATTGTGTATCACGTTTCAAGCATAATATAAAGAAATACTCTAATGGTATCAATAATAGGAACTAGTGTAAATGTATTATTAAAATATATTACTTAAACCTATGGTTACCCTTTTGACATAAGAATTTACTTATTTGATAAACTGTTTCCTATTTTATTTTACCTATTAGGAAACACCCACTTTTTTCTGATAACAATATTTTATATTATCTTGGTTACCAATGTCTTTATTTTTTATTTGTAGTTTTTCTTTATTAGATATAGTCTTAATTTTTATAATTAATCCACTCTTTATGGTCAAATATCTATTAAGAATCTCTTAGTTTATCTTGAAAAAAATGATTTGTGTATTCATATCCTTATCTTTTTTCTATTTTAAATCAATTGTCCTAGTTATCTAATGATATTTTGGACCTCCATATGATTTCCTAGTCATCAATTATTTGAAAATGAATCTTACCTATCACATGGAATAGTGAAATAATAATATTCAATATATACTTGTTTTTAAATTTCATTATTTTTCAAAACATTACCCATATTCTCAATAAAAATTACTTCCCTTTTATCACTTTGGAATAATATTCTTCACATTTTATTTCACCCATTCAATGACTAATCACCTTTACATCAAAAGTATTTACAATTTTCTTTGTATGTTAATTATAATAGTGATATCCTCTTATATTTATATTATAACCATGGAAGATGTCATTAACATCTCTAGGCTTAAAAATCCCTATATTACAACCATTAAATTTGATAATACATTGTCTTCCAAACACTCTTATTTTTTTAATCATTGGGAATTCTAATAGTATATCTCATATAGTGACACACCTATATTTTTTCAATACAAAATATTATTTAGTATATAACATGTAGTACCGATTTCTTATCTCTAAAAATAATGGGAAGTATCATACTCTATCAACATAATATGATCCGTCTCCAACATACTTTGGTTCATCTGCTCAAAAACACATTTTTATTGTGGGGAATATAGTTCATGGAATTCATGGTTGATACTATGATTATAAATATATGATTCCAAATTTATACTTGTATATTTAGATCCATTGTGTATTTAAATCATTAACAAGGTCAAATGACACTCATTTTCAACACTTCATATGTAACATGAAAACATATTTAGATTCTTTGACTAATGAATCAGAAATATAATACTTGTGATGTAGATGAAATCATCTATAATGGATATAAATTAACTATGTTCATTTTTATATTTCTTTCTAAAATACCCACAAATATCATAATTAAATAGATCCATTAGATGAGATTTTTAATACACCACATTCTTGTGTGAAGAATTAATAATATTCCAATTTAGGCATGTAGAGTATATCAAATTTCTCTAACCTCATTATATAACAACCATGATATTTCCTTCCTTGAGTATTTTTTGTAATGTTCATTTTGCCAGGATTTCCAATACTACAATACCATAATTTATTTTTCTTTTTTAAGCATAGGTACCATGAATTTTCATCTTCATTAACCTAGAACAAGTTCCCCCATATTCGTTCTCCAAACATTAATATATATACATTATTTAATCACATCAAAAAGAAATAATATTTTTGAAACACCGATTAATAAACCATTATGACTTGGTTGGGATATGTTAAATGAAATTTATTTCATCCCATTAACTCATAATGTGTTCTTGAAGATCAAGTTATTATTATTAATCACTGATTAACTAACTCTTTGGTTTTAAATGACCCATAATTCTCAATGGAAATTGATCATTTATTTCACTTCTCATAATTATTCAAGACAATTTAGTTTCTAATCATATAAAAATAACATCCACTATTCACAATATATGGAATTTACTTTTGTGATTCGTTATGTTAAATTTCAAAAACTAATTCCTTTGATGTTCCTTATTATTTTTTATTCTAAGAATTTTATTATTGAGACAATTGGGTTAATATTGTATTTGTTGAAATAATATATTATTGACTTTGGGAAGTATTGGTGATTGAAATATTATTATTGATCCTTGATAAATAAGTATCACGACTTAATGATTGGAGGATTCTTATATTTTAATTTTAAATGATTATGTGGGTTGAACTTAATAATTTTTATGTACATAGAAAAAGTATTCATTTAATATTATGGATGATGTATTATCTAAACATATGTTTCACTAATTAAGATGTGGGGGTTTTAAAAAAATTGTTCTAACATAATGTTATCCAAGATAATTACTCAATTATTGTCATTTTCTGAAGCATGACACTGGAGTACATTTACTGAGAAATTTCTAAGCATCTATGGTGAGAGGGTAGTAAGAATAAAGGGTAGTGTAAGCATAGTGGGTGTATACTAAAGACACGGGTAGTGTAGATATCATTCTAGGGTGTGTCCTGGTATTATGAGGCTGGTGTATGTGGGGTGTAGACAGGATAAAATTGCCAGAGTTAGGAATTTTTAGGAGGTTGAAATAGAACATTATATTATTAATTTCCATGATGTTGTTGTGGGAAACTCAAGCTTAATATAATGTTCATCTAATTAAAAATTTATGAATATAAAATATGTTACAAAAATCCACTATATCTGTTTTTTCTATATCATTGGATTAATTTTCATCATCTTCTCTCAACCAATGTTGGGTTCTACGTGCTGAAATATTTAGGTCATCGAACATGTGGAATTTCAAGGTTGGGATCTTTCGTTTGAGTAACTTTCCATATCATGATAGGATTTGAAACATATACATGGAGTTAATAAAGGATATGTGGTATAGGATACATTTATTAATGTTGACTATGGATTTTTTCATACCATGATAAAGAAGAGGTTTCATACAATGAGAATGTCTGATCCAACCAAATTCTTTTGGTTCACAAGACTCAACTACTTTGGTTGGATTGTTGGGCGGCCAAATACTTTTGAGTAAGATGGTTGAAATATTTGTTAAATACTCATTTATTTTTTCAATTTTTAGGGGAATCATAATAATTAGAGAGACCAAGGAACCTTAAAAAACAATGATCAAGTGTTGCATATGATTTATTTTCACGTGATTATTCCATGTTATCTACATAAAGGTCTGATATTGGTATAATTGTTGTGTGGTAAATTAAGAAGAGTTATATTCGATGTTTTATTTTTTAATGTATTATTAATATTACACAAATAAATGTAGAATCAACATTTTTTTATCAAGTGTATATGAATGAAAGCTCTAAACATGGATTTTTGTAATCTTAACGGATAGTTATGCATATAATACCTTACATGAAGAAGAAGGAAGAATGTTATGTGATTATATAAGTGTCTCATAGTAGAGTAAATAGATAAATGAAGAATAAAAAATACCCCATATTATGTAAGTACATGTGCAAGTGGGGATTTCATTTCTTGAAGTAGTAGTCATACCACATGTGAATTGGTTCATAAAGAAGATAATTCCATCAATGTAGTATATGTTGATATGGTAATTTGTTTCATGTAGGTAATGATATTATATGAGTATTATTTTATAAAGAAATTAAAAGGTTTAAATGAAAATTCATGTGATATATGAGAGGGATTTTTTAAATAAGATGACAGCATAGTAAACACTATGTGAGAATTGATTCATGAAAATGTAAGACATTTCTTGAAGTAGAATATAGTGAAATAGTTAAAGTGACATTATGTGTATAAGAGACTGATCCCCTAAAATTAGTTTATTACAATTATAAATTAATAGTGTCCATAAAATATTCTTAGATTGTTTTAAGTGAAAGGTTAGTTTATGTTAATGTTCATGTTTGCATGAATATTTAGATATTTAATTTATAGAATATGTGAATTTGGAATCAAGGTATCTATGTAGTATAAGTAATTCCAATGATTAAATATCAATCCAATGCATTGAATATCTAATTGAAGAATGGGAAATAAATATATTCTTATAGATTCTATTTTAATAAAGTACAAACAAAATTTCCAAATTTCCAAATCAGGAGACTAAATCAGAAGAGGTAAACATAATAATTCAAATATTGATGTTGTTTTTATTTGATTTATATTATATAAAGAAAATACTCAACTCTCACATAGTGAATTTGGCCTCATATGTATTGAATACGGATATGGAACAATAGATTTAGAGATCATTGTGAATCTAGCATGAGTCATAGATGCAACTTGCCCATTATTATCATGATTTGTATGAATAAACCCTCAAGACTATAAAATGGTATAATCCTTCATAGATGTAGTGAATAAAGGTTTTGCAGAGGGTGGTCCCCTTAGATGAAGAGTGTCCAAACCCTAAATCTTGTAAAGTTAATTCGCCTAGTACTGAGTGGCCATGGATAGACCATTGTAATCCATAGAACTAGTGATGCATGGTGTGTTTAGAAACATAAAAATATCATCAATGGGGACCCGATTTGATGGCTACAGGACCTCAAGAACATCTCCCTGAACGCAAAAGTTTACAGACTAGCAGTAAGGGACTTGGGTGTTTCCATGGAGAGACTATTCCATCATAGATTAGAGTATGAATAGCGTAAATAATTCAAGATAAATGGAGGAATCATAATTAGAAACATAAATTAGTGTAAAAATATGAAAATAATAAATGAAAATTTATTAACCAAGAGAAAGATGAATAACCATGATAGAATAAAAACATGATAATGACATGTCATGATTCCATAAAAAATGTGAAAATAATTTATTAGAGGATACAAGTCATATACTACATGATATAACAAAAAACTTAAAGAATTTCAAAAACTACTACAGAACATCTTGACCATAGGCTTGGTCCTCTAGCCCCAAAATCCATTCTAAGAAGTAAGTAAATCAAACATCATAAGTGTCTCACCTCCCATTATCCATACCTATGATCATAATGTCTACTCAGGTACTAAATAGTGTCCGGGTAGGGTGTGAGATATAAATCTCAGTAGTCTAGAACCCATGATGTCAAGGCCTATGTTTTTCATGCAATAAGTAAATGAAAAGTGACATACTATGTAAAAGTATACCAATAACCAAATAAAAAATTAACCACCTTGATCTGGGTCCCTAAAAGGACATCGAACTTATACCACATCGTTTTTCCTCAATCATATTTCAATAAATAAGTACATGTGGAGGGAGTATTGTGTTTATAAGGGTCATAGTAAAAAAGGAAACCCAAGAAGTCATACCCCCAATATTTTTCATTGGGATGGATTCTAATTTACATTTCATTATACAAGTGCTCATAATAAAGATAATTAAAAAAGATTCATCACATATGGAAAGATAAAATCAAACAATCCATCAATTCCCATTATGGAGTTTCAGCCCATCCAAAGTTCTTTAAATAGAATCCTAAGGGTTGCTACAGAATATCATAGATAATCCATATCATCATATCCATCCAAATAAACCCATATGGTTTCCCTTTTATCACTCATGACATGATGACTCTGAGTCTGTGCCAAGTATTTCATGTAGGGGATAGGATATCACCCATGGAATGGCATAGTTATCTTTCAAATGGATCGGTCCTTGGTTTTTTCTCTAGGGAACTGGTGTTTCTTATAATTATATGTAAAATCCACTAGGAGATCACGTACCTAGAAATCCAATGTATCACTCTTGGTGCATCAAGTAGCAACCAATAGAGAATGGTGGGTCCATCCATGGAATCCTTAAATGGGACCAATGTTCTATCCCATTTCATTGGAAGTGATCCATATCAAACAAGGCACACCATAATACGAGGAATATATTTTTTATTTCATTCTAACAAAAGAGAATATTAAAATCACATTCTTTCCATCAAATCAAGATATAAAATTAATCCAAACAACAATAGAACAATTTATATGTGAAACACAAGTCATCACACGTATAAAATAAAAGCATGAGAATGAGTCATAAGCCACAAAAAAAATTGAAAATTTTCATGTCATCATTAGTATTTTAATATCAAAAGAAAACAAGATAATAGTGGCATAGAACTCAATCCAAGATAATTAATTATTGAATAATTCAACAAGAATGGAATTTGGAAAAGACAATCAAGAACTTGTCCTCGCATAAATCAATGAATTAAACTAACATAAAATAAAAATTAAAAGTGATGCATGTGGAATACAATGTGTAGTATCAATCATGTGAAATAAATACATGGTATATAGTTTCAATATCAAGGGTTAACTCAAGGTTCACAATTCATTTTAACTCAATTTATCATTTAAAGCCTTTAATTAAAGTTAAACTCACACACTATAGTGGTTCACAGTTTAGATGAAAAGGGAAAAATGATTATACAATTAGATAACACCAAAAGGGGTATCCAAAGTGAATGAAAACACCCTATAGATGGGTTTCACTGCAATATGGAGTCACTAATGACATGAGGAAACCATTTTATTGATTTATTAATCAAATTGGAAGAACCACAGGAAGGATATGTCATATATAGTAACGACACATCAACTAAAAAGTGATTAAATGAGTGATAATGGCATAGACCCCCCCCCCACCTCAATCTAGTATAACTCCACTCATCCTCTATTGAGGATTTATTCGACCTAAAGTGGATGAAATTGGATGGTTTTTCAAAAGCCCTGAAAATATTGGAAAATATATTGCACCAAAATAGTTAAATGAATAGAAGCGAAAACTATAAATGGATGGATTTAAAATTTAGATCATGATGAACGATCTTCATTGCTTCTGATAGTGAAGGAATCAACCGTGGATGAAAGAGATAACTCAAAACCCCATAGGGGGAGGAGGAGGGAGATGAAGCACCATGGGAGGAGAAATATCCCATTTGAAATGGGAGGATGACTAGGTATTTTAAATGTTTCATTAAGGGTATAAGGTTAATTTCACTCTCAAATACACTGTGTGTAGTTCGGCTACATGGTTTGGGTAAATCATGTGACATTCACTGTTATAAGGGGGGACCTCACACAGTTAGGCACACTGAATGACTAAAGATGTGAAAACCAAGTGAATCCTCATTATCTGAAACTAGTAATTAGTAACACAGGCATGTTCTCTAGGTCACACCATTGTAGGAAAACTATGCAACCTAGTCTATTATCCCCTTTTTAGTGTTCCAGAATCTAAACTAGACCAAGACATAGTCGAGGCCTCCTTTAACCTCTTAGAATCATTAATATAGTCTATTCAAGTAATTAAACCCAAGATTAAATGTTATATACCTTTGGATAAAGATGGTATGTTACAACCTAATCTCCTTAAAATAACTCATTTATGGGTCTCCATTCTGAGGGTAGAAGAACATGTTCTAAGAAAATCTCTAGCCACTGCATTTGTACATCATCATCCCACTCCCATGTCATATCCTAAACACGTATGTGATTACACAGCACTGAGACTAAAGGAACTGACCTTCCTCATAGAACATTCTTCATATGATCAAAGATATGTATCGGATGATCCTCAATTGTCGCATCTTCCTCAATCATGATATCATTAGAATTGAATGATTGGGATGGTTCTGGATGACACTATCAAATATGAGACATATGGAAGGTGTCTTGCATGGTGTTCCACCTATGAGGTAATAGTAAATGATAGGCTACCAGTCTGACTCTTTCTACTATATCGAACAGTTGCACATGTCATAGTGATAACTTTCCCTATCACGTAATTATTTTGTTATCCAACTGTGGAAATACCCACAAGAAGACATGATGTCCCACCTAAAACTCTAGATTTCTATGATGATGATTAGTATATAAATCCTTCCTATACTTATCTATATCCATCTACATCTGAATCAATTGTAATTGCTCTAAAGTATCCTAAATGAGATGAGGTACCAGTAAAGATTACTCACCTTCCCCAATCTATAACAAATGTGAATAGATTAGTATACCATATAGGGCCTTATACAAAGGCATCTGAATTGTTTCGTGAAATAATTTATTGTAGTAAAACGCAACCAAGGGAATATTATTTTCTAAAGAAACTCCAAAATCAAGGATATAGGCCCGAAGTGTATCCTTTAATTCCCTAATCATCCACTCAGACTTCCCATTGGTATGAGGGTGGTCTGCAGTGCTCAATATCACCTTTGAACCCGGTGCATTATGCAACCCTTTCCAAAAACATGATGTAAATTGGGATTCTCAGTCTGAAACAATATAAAGGGGTACACCATGAAGTCGCACTATCTTTTAGATTTAAAGCCTACCTAACACATCAATACTATACCTATATTATATTTGAAATATGTGATAAACTTTGGTCATCATTTCTACAATCACCCATACTGCATCACTAACATGAGGAGATATAGGAAATCTTATCATTAAATCCATGGTGATTTCATTAAATTTTTACTTAGGAATAGAGTGAGTCTATAAAAGTAATACTTTTCACTTGTTCTCTTCCTTAACCTATTAACAGGTTGGGAACTGAGTGATAAAACTAGAAATCTACCTCCTCATACCATGATATAAATACCGATTTTTCATGTATCTGTACATATTGGTAATCCTAGGATGAACTTCCCACCTAAAGGCATGAGATTCCCTAATCATCTCTTCCTCTGTATTATATGAAACCAAAACACACCCATGGTAGATCAAGGTCTCACATCCATCAACAACAAAACCAAGAGGTGGGTTATCTCTTATGACAGTCTCCCTTGGAACAAGGCCCTCAAAATCTAATAACTATAGCATCTGAACCCATTCCATAAAATCGGATGCCACATCTAGAGCTATTAAGACTGGTTAAACATGATGTTCTTAAACCACCAGATGAAAATTAAAAAACGTAACCATCAAAGACCACTCCCTATTGGATGCCTAAATGTCGTTCATCTGAGTCTTCCATCTCATGTAATTATCCATGGAATTACTCTTTCTAGGGGTTTAAGAAATATAAAATTCATGCGACTATAGGTATTTTCCCACCAATTTTGTCTTAGAATCAAGCCTTACTACATGGATAGATATTTAAGACTTTTAGGATTCATGTAAATAACAAATAACTCTCTCAATAGATAGTTCCTCCAATAGCATAGAAAATGAACCACAGATTTTACCATGAGGTCATGCGTAGTATAGTTCAGCTCATGAGTTATTTTCTGGAAGGATCTAAATGCAACGAATTGATCACCTTTTATCAGAACTGCACCTAGTGTGATCCCTAAAGAATCACAGTAGATTGTATAAATTTTTCTTGGCTTAGGTAGAATCAGAAACGACACTGAGGTATGTAATCCCATTAACTCCTAAAAAGACTTTTCAAAATCTTCATACCATAAGAACTGCACAACCATCTAAGTCAAGTCTATAAGAGGTGCTCCTTTGTGGGAGAAGATATGGATGGATAAATTATAATTTATAGCTATCCCATATAAACTACTAATAGAAAACTCATACTTATGATTCTTCATAAAAACCATGGTGATCACCTCAACTGCGTTGACTAATATTCCTACCTCTGATATAATATGACCCAAGATGTCGACCTTACTGATCCACAAGTGGATTTTTTGGGTTTTTCATATACCTTGTTCCCTCTCAGGGTACTCAACATAATCTCAAAATGATTTTCATGTTCAATTATAGTGTTTGATTACACCAAGATTTAATCTACAAAGACTACCAAAAAGGTATTGATATATGAGAGGAAACCTTGATTTATTAGATCCATAAATAATTTCATCGCATTTGTTAGACCAAATGGCATAAATAAATAATTGTACAGTCCATACCTACTTCTGAACATTGTACATGATTTTTCTGATGGCCTCGCATGCGCATAATGATATCCATATATCAAACTAATCTTATAGAAAACATATTCTTCTCACAGTGGTTCAAAGAGGTCATCGATACGAGGAAATGGAGTACACGTTTTCAATATAAGTTGGTTCAACTATCTATAATCCTTGAAAATCTGAGGTCCCATTCTCCTTCTTAGTTAAAAGGAACAATGAATGTCATGGTGATGTCCATGGTTGAATAAGACACTTAGCCTCTAGGTTTTCAATATGCTTCTTGAGTTCTTATATATTTTTAGGTGTCATCCTATAAAAAGAAATTAACACTCACTCCGTACATGGTAAAAACTCTATAGTTAAATCATTCTCTCTATCGTGAGGAAATCCAGAGAAATCGCCAGTGAAGATGTCCTTGAAATGATCCACCACGTGAAGGAATTCTACTAACTGCATTCTCTGATCGTTCATAAATAGACTTTCTAGCTGATTTGTCATTTTTTTCAAGCCTATTTTTTGTTCCATCTCAATCTATCTAGATATCACTTTCACCCTTGTGTATATACGTTCATCCCTTAGGTGATTTGAAGAACACTCAAAGGAGATAGAAAAACACTTTTTCATGATAAGGATGAAGATAGTCCATACCGGGAATGATGGTAAATCCGGACATCTTAAGGATGAATATACTCCATAAAAAATAGCTCCCACCTTTCTCTATGTGGAACTACTGACACTGATATATACCCTTTACTCTAACCCCTAATGGTGTGTCAAGGAAAAAGACACCACCAAGGTACATGATTTCAAGGATAAGACTTCAATAATATTATCATATATAAGAGAGTGTGATGCACCTATATCAAAAAGGTAAGAAACTAAGTTAGAGGGTACCAGAATAGTACCTCATAATGTGGATGGCCTTAGACTCTACTCTTCTGACACTAGTTGCACTGCATACATATGTCTTGAACCTTGTCCCTGAGATGATACATGACAAGACTAGTAAGATCCACTCTATTCTCATGGAAGCTTTGGGGCATGACTACCTAGGCCATGACCGTTACCACCTTATCTCGATCGACTAGTCGAAGACCAACTCCCAGCATGACATGGAGTCAAATATCCTATACCTAATAGAGATTATAAAACAGATCCATTTTCACTATATGTTGGAGGAAAATAATGGAATAATCACTAGAGATGATCTGTCCTATAGAAAACATGGTATTCAATCTAGTTCCTTATGCACTAGAGTTTCTTAGGGCTTAGATTTTCACACTGGGAAAATACTATATAGTTTTCAGTGTGTTTCTCCTAGATGGAACTGTATCCTACCTTCACACCTGAAATGGTACTTCTTACTTCCAGAAGAACCATCACCTTATCTCAAAACTAAACCACTCTAGTTCATATTGAAATCTTCTTTTATATTCCATTCCGTACTTATGGCCTAGTTTACAATCTTTTTCATGGTAATAAAATTGAATACTATCTCTTATGAGTAAAAAAATGGACAACAATGTCCTAAAAATTCCTTTCAGTGGTCAACTATTCATTTATCATAGATGGATAGAAACATTAGATTTTGGTAAAGATAGTATAATACTCAATCATAGGTACAGATCCCTGATATAGATTCATGAACTCCCTCCCATGATTCGCTCTTATTGTATGTGGAAAAAAGTCATAATAGAAAGCTATCTATAAGTCTTCCCATACCAAACCTCGATAACAATTTGATTGAGAGATGATGTACCACCAATTCATGGTGGAGCCACATAACACATAGGTACTGATATTGACCCTCATATCTAGAGGATTCTCAATATAGTTTAAGATATACACAAAGGTTTCTAACCATGAAACTATAGCATGAGGACCTCCATCCCCTAAGAAGGTGAGAGGATACTAATACTGAATTTTCCATTTCTTCTCTTCCATAGTAGGGGTAGGAATGGTAGCACCCATAACATACTACATATACCGAAGGAATTTCTCATGAAACTATGTTTTGGTTCCCATAATAGTATCATCATAAGGTTCTTCGGGTGGCAATATAGGACGTACTATGGGTGGCTTATGTCCCACCACCTTTATAGGGTTCTTATTGCTACACTCTCGATGTATAACAAGATCACATCATGGTGGCATAGCTCTAAAATTTCCAAGTACACTCATTGGATAGATTTTATAATAAATAGGGAAAGTATATAAATAAAGCAATAATAAGGACAAGTGAAAATCTCTCTAATAAGAAAAATAAAAATAATCTCCTACTCTAGTATCCAAGATCAGATAAGAAATAAAGGCCTCGTAAGGATTATAAAAGACACTACAACACATTTACAATGTATGGTCAAATTGAAGGTCTCACATTTCTTACATAAATGGCCATTTCACTTTAAAAGGTGGTATTCATTTTTAATTCACATATATGTTCAATCCATTTTTAAAATATTGAATTAGGTGGATCATTGTTCTAATTTTTTAGGGATTCTAATCCATATAAATTGATTGGATTTCAGCATAATTCAATTCACAACATGCTTCTTCAAGGTAAATTGGAGAATTTCACTTTTTATAACAATATAACACTACATGATGTAACAACTGCGAATAATAGAAATCATAGGAAAATAAGAAATTTCACTCTAAAAGTAGATTTGAAATGTAAATATGCATGATAATTCATTACATATTTCCTAGTATGATGCATTATTTTAATATCCCCTCACCTCATAGGGATAAATTAATTGAAATCATTACTCCAATAGAATCAATATATTAACACCATGAAAAATTGTATCAGCCAATGGTGAAGTCGGATCCATTGTAATTTTCATTAATAAAAACATAATTTCCCAACCCAATAAATTTATGTTTCCCCTATAAAAGCGTCTGATGCATCCAAGAATAGGGTAAATTCTAAATCCCTATGTTAATGTCTCTAGTCTAAACCCAAACAGCAAGAGAAAAAGATAAGGGCTCTGATACCACATTGTAGCATCTCTCCCCAGATTCCACTCAATAGTGCCCCGAGACAGTGGCTACAGGACCCCAAGAAAATCTCCCTAAACTCCATAGGATGTCGACTAGTAATGCGGGCCTTGGGTGTGGTTGGGGGGAGAATTTTCCCTCCTAGATTAGAGTATTTATAGTCGTAAGAAATATATGATAAATGGAGGAAGCCTAATAAAAAATAAAGAGTAGTGTAAAATTATGAAAATAAGATATGTATATTAATTAACAATGAGAAATATGGATAACAGTGATAGATTCAAATGATCATAATGAAATTTCTTATGTATATATAAAAAATGGGAGTATTGGGTAATAAGGGATACAAAACATATGTTTCTTTCTATACCAAAAACTCCAAAAAGGACAAAAACTGCTACACATAATCTATAGAATAGGCTTTTTCCTCTACCCCAAAATTCTATCTTAAGAAGAAATTAAATCATGCATCAGAAGAATCTCAGTTCCCTTTATCCATACATGTGATAATAAAGTATACTCAAGTACCAAATAGCACCTGAGTAGGGTGTCAGATATAAATCTCAATAGGTTGGCACTCATGGTTTCTCGGATGATCTGTTTCATGTAATAAGTAAATAAAAATATCCAAACTAAGTAAAAGTATAGAAAAAACCAAATAAAACATAACTACCTCAGTCACAATCCCTAAGAGGGAACCTGACCTATACCAGCTACTTCGGCCACAGCTGGATGTCTAGAAATCATTATTTGTGTAAGGCATAATATGTTTACAAGGGACAAAGTAAATAGGGAAATACAATAAGGCACACCCACAGTATTATTCGTTGTCTTGGGATCTAATTTACAATTAATCATACATGTTCTCATAATAATGATAATTAAATAAGATACATCATATAATAAAAGATAATGCCAAAGAATACATCAATTCCCATTGTGGAGTTTTAGCCTATCTAAGGTGATCTAAACAGAATCCCAAGGGTTTATACAAAACATCCAATATAACCAATTTCATCAAGTCCATCCAAGGAAACCCATATGGAATCCCTTATATCACTCATCACATGGTGACTCTGAGTTTGTACCAAGTTTCTCACATAGGGGAATAGGTTTCTCTTATGGCATGGTGTAGCCATATTTCCAATGGATCCATCCTTAGTTGATCCCCAAGGTAACTGGTGTCACTCACGAGTATAAGTAAAATCTTCCTGGAGAACTTGTAACTAGAAATCCAATGTATTTCCCCCATTGTATTGAGTAGTAACCAATAGGTCATGGTGTTTCCATCCATAAAATCGTTAAATCAAGACCCATGTTCTCTCATATCCCATAGCAAGTGATCCATATCAAAAAAGTAACATAATAATACCTGGAATAATTTTTTTTTACATTTCATGAAAATGGAATCTAAAAATCACATGATCTCCATAAAATAAAGCTATATAATTAATCAAAAAACAATGTCAAATTTTACGTAGAATTCACAAGGCATCACATGTATAAAAGAAAAGCAAGATCATGAGGCATAATCCACAAGGCATAGAATGTAAACAATTACATGTCATCATGGGTATTTAAATATCACAATCTAACAAGCTAACCATGGAATAGAACTCAATCTAATCCAATTAATTATGGAACCAGAAAATAATAATATAATTTGGCATAGTGAATGATGAACTTGTCATGGCATAAAGAAAAGAATTCAACTAACTTTCAATAAAAATTAAAAGTGGGGAATGTAGAATCTAATGGGTACAATAAAGTGTGATCATTAAATATATGGTATACATCATCAATCCCAAGGGTTAACTCAAGGTTTTTATTTCATATTCACTCAATGTATCATTTAAATCCTTTAATTAAATTCAAAATTACACACCAGGGTGGTTCAAAATTTAGATAAAATTTGAAACAAATCACATTCAATGAGGGAACAACCAAATGGGGAGATAAAGGAAAAGAGAAAACTCTACAGATGGGTTTTTCCACAACCTAGGTTCATTAATGACATGAGGAAATCCTTTGATTAATTTAATAAACAATTTGGAAGCACTACTGGAAGGCTGTAGTGTGTAGCACAATAGTGTGTCAACTAAAATGTTATAAAACAAGTGGGAAAGTCATAGACCCCCTGCCTTAATGTAGTATCACTCCACTCACCCACAATAGAGGATTGATTTGACCTAAAATAGAATAAACCAAAGGATTTTTTTAAAACCCTAAAATTAAGAAAAAATCATTACACCAAAATAGCACAATGAATGGAAGATGAAACCAGAAATTGATGGGTATAGAATTAGATCTTACCAAGTGTATTCTATTTCTTCTGATGGTGATGGAATCTGACCATAAAAGAAGAAGATAAATCAAACCCACATTGAGGGTTGAGGAGGGAGATCACTCACCAGGGGATGAGGATATCCTACTAGAAAAAGAGGAGAGGAAGTAGAGGGAGTTTAAAACATTTCATTAAGCATAGAAAGTTAATTTCTCATTAAAATACACTAGGCATGGTTTGGCTATTGTTTTTTCCAAAATATGTGTCAATCTTTCACCATTATTTATTGTAAGGGGGAACTACAGACAGTTAGGGGAACATATTAAATAATTATGTATAAATTGTATGAAACACCACAATCAAAATCCAACAACTGGGCACACGGTCATGCGCCCAGGGTCATATGGTTGCAGACAAATCATGTGGCCCATTTGATTTCCTCTTTTTATTTCCCTAGGCTTTAAACAAGCCTCATACACACCCAGGACCTCCTTTAACCTCTTAGGCATCATGATAGGGTAGTTTCAAAAAATTTGAACAATAATTAACTGGTTCATGCTACGGGATAAATATGGTACATTACAATTTTTATATATTAGTCACTATTTTGGTGATTATGCTAATAGTTAATATTAGTTGAGCACTATTTCTATTAACACAACACCAAGATCATGAAATAAAATAAAACTAGACATATAAAAATATTAATTTGTATTATAACCACACTCACCCCCCACACACCCACCACTTTGTGTGTATCTGGGTATAAAAGTGCTATTAGGGCATAATTGTTCTAACATGGTGTCAATCTTCTAATGGAAATAATGAATAAGTTTTTTCAGCCTCTTTGGTCCACTAATCTCAAAAATTTAAGATAAATATTTTAGAGAATATTGAACTAAATTTTTATCATAAAACATACTATAATTTTAAGAAATGATAATTCTAGTCATGTTGAGATAAGTCTCACATTAAAGAAATAATTTTTCAATCCTGAACAGATATGAAATCCTTAAATGATTATATGATTATCACAATATAAATGTTTATATTTTTTTGGAAAGTTATAATGTACCAATCAAACATAATTCATATTCTAATAATAACAGAAAACCAAAAAATTAGAGAAAGAAATCTATAAATGGATATAATCATATATTGGTGAATAATCTAATGAAAAATATTAACCAAAGTATATATTAGAAAAATATTGTTGAGAATATCACATCAACTCAAAAAATGTGACACTATTGTCGTGGAAAAAATTACAACATGAAACATTATAACTTTTCCATGAACATCAATTTCAAAAGGAACTTTTTGGAGATATATATGGAATTAATCCATGGGAGGCATAGAAAGATTGGTTTGGTATAAGATATCCAAGAAAAAAATCACACATTTCCTAAGAAGTTGTATAAAATAAATACCTCTAAAAATTTTTACGGTCTATGTGAAAGGTATAAACTATCTATAAATAAAAATAATAGGTTCATAACATTGTTACCTAGAAAATAATAATTACTAAAAGTGTTAGGGGGAAAACATCTAACACATTTTGATGAAAATGATTCTATGAAAAATAGTTCTAAATATAAAAAATAAGACTAATATTGTGCCTAAATAATGTTTAAACCTGTGGATAAAATAGTAGGTATTGGTAAGTAATATGGGAGAATCACATAAAAATGAAATTGAATTGATTTCTATTTTGAATAATCCCATTCTATTAAAAAATGAAATCTTAAGTGATCATGAAATCCATGATACCAATGGAGATTAATATTTGTATAATCAAGATAAAAATCATGAAGATGTCAAAAGTTCTTTCTAAGTTAAGGACTAAATCTCATCCTTGGTGTTGTAATTTAATATCTAAAGGAGAACCTACCATATTACCTAATATATATTGTATTTGTTATTTTATGTAGTGAATTTAAGGTAATGCATACTTTAGGGGAAGTCCTAAGAAATAAATGCTCTATAATATTTGGGATGTCACCCATCAAGATGAAATTTATCTTTTAACTCTTTAAAACTCACTATTATCTCATTTGATATCTTGGGACAAATTAGTGCAACTAGTATTTGGAAGCTATTGTTATTTAAATATAAACCATGATGAATATTTTTGAAGATCATCCCTTGAGGGGGAGTTTAAAAGATAAAAAATATTTCATGAATTTATTATTTCATGTAAAATAAGTATTGTAGAACAAAAAACGAGGACGTTGATGAAATAGGTTGGAATTTTACCATGACCTATGTTGAATATGACCTCTTACCCTATTTTATAAATAAAATATGAATAAATTTGTGTGAGAAAATTAATTTTGGAAAAAATTAAAATTAAATTTGAAACATGGAGTAACCTACTTTTTTTGTGAACATTGTTACTTTTTTTTGGTCATATGTAGTTGGTCATCATGAATAGTTCAAATCATTCTCGAAAGGAAATAGAGTTGGTTTCACTTATTGAACAGTGTATGGATAGTCCTGAGTTATTTATGAGTCATTCTTCATTTATAAACATCATTATATCATGTAGACTTATAGTTTATTGGTTCATGTATCATTACTTTAAGGGATGAGATTCTAACCAGTGGTATTCTTAGGTGGAATCTTTCAGGAAAGAAGAATAATAGAGAAAAACATAGGAAAATGTGGAAAATATGAACTCCTTAGTTGTGATAAAAATATAGAAACTTTTTCCCTACTCACTAAACTTTTAATTTCATTGACAAAGGGGTAGAAATAGTAGATCATATAATCCAAATTTTAAACAAAATTTAATGGGTGGATGATACAACCATGATATTAATATTGGATTTATTGATAATATAGAAAAATCATTGGTGAATTAGTGAATTGGTGATTACTAGAGGATTTCTATAGATCCAAGATAAATATGTATCATAGATAAATGGTTAGAGGAATGTTGTATTTGTACTAAATATGATTTAATAAGTTGATATTTGTGATTTTGATGGATTTATAATAAGTATTATATTGGTTTTATAGATATGAAATTTTGTATATATATGTTTCAATAATTCTTATATGGTATTTTAACAAAACAAATATTGAAAAATCAAAGATCCCTAATGGAAGTACACAACTATAGCTACCTTTTGAAGGGGTCCACATGAGCACCTCAACTGAGGAACACCTGACCAACTTTGGTGAGAGGGTGGCAAGCATGCAGGTCAATGCAAGTACAGTAGGATCATAGCAAACACATGGGTGAAAATCCACCACACGATGGGGTGGAGTGTTAGTTTGATGACGGTGTATTTTTGGGTGGTGTAGTCAGTAGATTTTCCATAGTGTCCTGGATGATCAGGATGTCAGAGGATCTTGTGAGGTTATTAAGAACTATGATGTCAAAATAATAGTTGATGTAGGGATCTCAAGCATAATACACAATTATTATGATTAAAAATTTTCACATATAATGTCCACTACATTGTTTGTTAGATTTTATCAATATTCAACATTAGATTTGTGGTCGTCGTCTTCACTAAAACAATGTTGGATTCTACATTCCAAAATATTTTGGCCAACAGATAGTTATCTATTTTATGTTGGAACATTTTGGACAATTTTATTTTGATATCATGACCTATTTTTCAAAACAGAAATGGATCAGATAAAGGATATGAAATGTATATATTAACAAATGGGTATGGTGATTTTATTCTTACCGTGAAAAGGAAAAGATGACACACAATGTGAATTTATAATCCAGCCAAAGTATTTAAGCATTAAATTCTAAATAGAAGTGGAGAAATGGTTGGATGATTGTATCTTTAAACGGAATAATTTGGTTTTAATTTTTTATCAATACCCATTAATATCCTATTATTCACAGGAAATGGAAATAAATAGAGAGAGATCAAGAGACCATGAAAAAATAAAGATTGAGAGATACATAGGAACTTTTTCACATGATTGTTCCATGTGATGTACATGATGGTTAGTTTCATGCCTAGTACTTACACAATAAAGTAAGAAGAGTTTTGTGACCTTTTTTATTTCATCAATAATAAATTATATTTCATTTTGAGAAGTAGTTACAACACTGTGTTCTTGAGTCTATATAAAAAATAAGATCCATATATGGATTTCTAGCCTCTTGAAGTCTAGTTACACATATAGTACCCTGTGTAATGAATAAGGAATAAATTTCATTGAATGTAAAAGTAGTGAGAAGAAGAATAAATTTTCAATGATAAAGAATAATACTCTATACTATTTTATTATGTGTTCATGTTGTGATTTCATTAGGTGAAAGAGTAGTGAGGCCACATGTGAAGGTTTCCCTGAAGAAGACAGCTCCATCAATGTAGTATATGTTAAGATTGTAATCTATATTGTAAGGTTAGTGATATTATGTGAGTAATATTGAATGATGAAATGAAATAGTGTGCATGAGAATCCTTGTAGTACAAGGAATGGATTAAATAAATAAATAGTTATATTAGTGAAAATAATGAGATAATTTATGTGTTAAAGTGGAATATGATTCTTGATGAAAAGTATAGTGAAATAGTGGAGGTGATATAATGTATAAAATATAGTGATACCCTCAATTTAGTTTATGATATTTATAAATGAAAAGTGTCTATTAAATTTTCTTAGATTCCATGAAGGGAAAAAAGACATTAACTGGAAGTTCACGTTAATATAAAGAAGTAGATAGTGAATTACAAGCATACATGAATCGAGAAGCAGTGGCTATAAGGAGTAAAATGAATTCAAGTTATTGAATATAAATATAGTGTAGGTAATATACATGTGAATAAAGATAGAGGATTATATTATTATAACTAGTTTTTGAAGATAGTAAATTGGAACCCCATCATTGACATGCCCTGAGACAAAATATGAAGAGGGTAATAAGATAATTCCAATCATAGAGTTTTTTTATTATAGTCATATTATGGATGAAAAAGAATAAACACACAGAAAGAGAAGTTTTCCTCATCTAGATTGAATAAGGAAGTGTATTTACTGATTTTTATATCATTGTAAATATATCAGGGGTTAGAGAAGGGACTAGTTCATTCCAATCATAATGAGTTTGAATAGACCCTCAACTCTATAAACTGGCATTATAAATCATTGAAGTGATGCGTTAAGGGGAATAAGAGCTATTTCCCATTAGGTGAGGAGTGTAAAAACTATAAATATTGAAAAGTCATTGTTTTGGGCACTAAGTGACACTGGAAAATCCATTATAATTCATAGAACTAGTAAATATTAGTGTATATTCTCACATTAACACATCATCAGTGTATAATCCTTTGATATAGCCCTTTTTGGGGAACCATGAAAAATCTATATGATCTATTTTTTCTTTTCATTCCCTTATATCCATGATTGTTTTGGTGATTTTAGTAACAAGTAATGATAGTGGAATATTTTTCTATTAGCATGGGAATATGATACTGAAGTATAATGAAACAAGAAAAGGAAGAGGTTTAATTTTGGATACACTATGATTCACCCATCGGATGCCTGGGGGTAAAAAATTTATTTATTTTATTTCATACTCCAGTGGACTAATATAATTGTGAGACATTTTTTATAAAAGTAACCCATTTTCTTATATCATTCATATACCTCTTCTAGTGCTTAGAATTAATTTTCAACCATCATTCTAGAATTTTATGAGTTCTTTTGAACTTTTCTTCTTTAAGAGTCTATTCTAAAACTCAAAATTTATCTCTGAAATATTATTCACTCATATAAATATTTTTAAATATATTAAAAACTCCATTACATATTTCCAAATCCCCTATAATTATAATATATCCATGAGTTCATACATTCTTATAAAAATTCCATGTTTTCTAGTTGTTAGCACATACTCTTATTTATTCTTTTTCTAATTAGTTGTGTATTTATTTTGTGATATAATAATTTTACTAACACCCAACATATTTCTATCACTATATATTTTCTTCAATATTTTTTGAATAAACATTTAGAATTTTACTTTAAAATCAATGTTCCCTGAATTTATTGATTTTTGAGAATAATTTTTCTTCACTAAAAATTTGATTTTATTCAATTTTGAATTCTATTGGTCATAGTAGAGTACCTAATAGGGGGGTTTAATTAATTATCTACAAAAATATCTGTTTAAAATTTTTCTTAAAAATATTCCCCATTAAAAATAATTACAACCC
This sequence comes from Viscum album, assembly GCA_963277665.1. Classification (NCBI taxonomy): domain Eukaryota; kingdom Viridiplantae; phylum Streptophyta; class Magnoliopsida; order Santalales; family Viscaceae; genus Viscum; species Viscum album. The sequence continues at coordinate 1,768,307,837 of OY728140.1, forward strand.
AGACAATCAAGGTAATGCGGTTATAAATATTTTACTATTCAAATGACCTCTCAAAACATTGATTATTTCTCAGTAATATTATAATGAGTGATTGATATTACTTTTTAAGCTATTCTAATAAGTAAAATCAATTATAACTTCTATCCAAGATTAACTATCAATGTAAATCTAGTGATTTTTGAATTACACAGTAAAATAGAGAAAAACTAAATTAAACAACATAGAGGATAAAACTAGTGATTAGGTCTCTAGCTGAGACCTAATCCACTCCACTTAGTGATCAACTATCACCAAGAATTTTATATTAATAAACATTATCCACTCCCTTGGATGGGGTAAAAAATAGTGAACAGGACTGTCCAGGTTACACGACCTCTTCCACAGTTTTTCGTGGGTAAAAACTATCAGGTCATACAAGGACCGCTTACACCATTATCTGTGGGAGTAAAAAAGTTTAAAAAGATATGATAGGATGGATATCTTGTATCCTTCAGTTTTTTTCTAGAGACAGTGTGTGTTTTTAATACAGATACACACACACTGCTCAAAATCCTAAAAAATACACAATAGATAAAAGATGATGAGATAAGGATAGAAGTGATTTGAGTGTTATTCTATGTATCTCAGGAATTCTACGATGAAGTATATGAAAGAATTGAGTCCTCCTGAGAAATAGAGTATCGCAAGATTGGTGTTATGTCTTCTAGGTATATCTATCTCATGTTCTTCCTGGAGTTGGTATTGTGAATATTATTTGGCTCTGATCTTTGGTATTCCATTTATTTTATTCAAAAATACTTCTTATGTTATTTAGATATATCTTGGTGCATGTATCGGTCAACTTTTCACGAATGGTCTCACTTTTTTTACACAATGTTATCTGTCGTCACTTGTTTCAGATCCATTATTTTCTTTTTATTCTTAGATTTCATGTGTTGGAGCTGAAAGGACTCATGTATCCATCAACTTGTACCTATTACTATCCGGTGACATGTCTATAATGAAATATTAATTATTTTATTCCATTTGAAAGACACAAATTTGACTATTAAAAATTAAATTAAAAATAAAATAATCGGTTAAAGAACAGTGTCACAATCTTTCTAGAAAGGATGTCACTTAGAAATGGTATCACCATGAGATGGTGTCTTCTTCTTTTCCTTTGAGTAATGAGACATTCATGATGGCATAATTTTATTGATATCATGAATTGGTAGCACAAATATGGTGTTAGGATCACAGTGTATGGTACTTTTTTAAACATCAAATGGTGTCTTAGCAAGGAACAAGTGTCACAGACTTCATGAGATCTGTAACTGGTTATGGTGTTTGGTTATGGTTTCTGGGTCATAGTGTCTGGTCATGATGTCTGGGTAACAGTATCTAGTTCACGGTGTTTGGGTCACGGTGTCTGGGTCACAGTGTTTGGGTCCTTTTCCAAAAAACCATAACTGGTGGAAGACTCACTATTTCTCAGACTTTCCCAAATATTTATATATAGAATTAAGTAGTAATATTCACCGAATGAATTAGACTTAATCATTCATAAAAGAAATCACTGTAGACCAAAGATAAATATAGGTTACAATAATCAGTCATGATTTATAAGAATCATGATCTTGAGAAAATTTATTTGAAGCGTAAATAAACCAAGCATATCTATACATGATATGAGATAGATTTAATAGGAGTAATAATTTCTGATCATTAAAACATGATTAAAACATTAGGAGTCCAACAATCTCTCCCCTTTTAATGATCAAAAATTATATGAGTGAGATATATGTCCTTTGTTTTATGTGTCTCCCTTAGTGTACGGGTCTCTCCCCCATTTGTGATTATCAAAAATAGTACAAAATAAAATAAGATAATAGACAATAAGAGTTCACAGGGAATTAGATAGAGAAAAAAGTGTCATTACAAGAAGTAGGAAACAAAATTACAAAAGATCCATATCAAAAGATATTGTTCACTTTTCTTTAGTACTAGTTGTATTCTCTTTACCCTTGGCAGCTACACCAGGAAGAGACATTGGATCAGAGATACCAGTGGGAGAGGGAAGTGAGCCAACTATCAGAGATGGAAGAGGGAGTCCTTCAAAAATAGAGGGGGCCAAGGTTGGTTTGGTGGAAGACTGAGTAAATTGTTGTTCAAGGATAACAGGTTTGATCTGACTCAGAGCATGAGAGACAGACATAGAGGTAGAGACTGTTATACCCTCTATGATATAGTAGTTTTAATAGTCACAAATATATGTCAACCTATATATACTACTATTTCATGACATTTAATATATCTGTCTAAATAAATTATTTCACACATAACTATATAGTTTAATAAATTCAATACCCAATATATATATATGAATCAATATGTTTACATATTTATTTTTACATGTATTTTTGGATGTCACTTAATCTATTAATGTTATGTGTATGACAGACACTTCATAATATTTTTAGAGTCACTGGAACCGATGTTCGACACACTGATGTTCGAGACACCGATGTTCGACACACCGATGTTCCACACACCAATTTTTGACACACCGATGTTCCACACACCGAAAATGAAAAACCAAAGATGAAACACTGAAGATGACATACTAAAGATGACACACCAAATATGACACACCGAATATGACACACTAAAGATGGCACACTGATGTTGACACACTGATGATGACACACTGATGTTAATAGACCGATGATGACAAACCGATACTTATGACTCACCAATAGTCAGAAATAATAGTTTCAATTTTATTAATTAAAATTTATTTCTAACGGTAATATATAGACAAATTAACATTTCTGACAGTATTTAATGTTGTCTGTAGGAATATCTGTAGACAGAACAAGTCACAAGAACATGGGGAGATCTTTATGCCTACTCGTCCTTGAAGTATAAAAGGATTACAAGGTCGACCTAGAAAGATAAACTATAAACCTGCTATAAATCAAAAAGGCTTGTTTTGAGAATATGAAATATATTTCAAATAGAAGAACTTGAAGGTTGAGTATACAAGAAGTTTAATATTACAAGCTACATCCTACTGAAGCTCACTGAACATCTTGACATCGAAGATATGAACCTTTACACACCTAGAAGATATATTATAGGGACTACAATACTCGATTTTGGATCCTACTTTCATAAGAGGACTCGAATATCATTTTCTCTACATCTATTAATTCCAGAGCTTTACTGCACACAACACAGAGATTTCTAAACTCTATACTTCTTTTATAACTCTATTGTGATCTTGTGTTTACTATTTGAGTAGTGTGTGTATCTTTTTGTGTCACAGACACTATCTTTTGAGCTTAACTAAAGGATACTAAAATATCATCACACTCGATCCCTTTCTAATCTTGTATCCCACACAGAACTATGGAAGAGATCGTGTGTGATCTGTTTGATAGTGTTCCCATGAATAACTGTGGGAGAGGTCAAGTTTGTCTTGGACTATTGTGTGTGTTGTTATGTACCCTGATCTAGGGTGTGGATCAAAAAAAATTTAACATAAAATTCTTGATGGTTTGAAATCAAAAAATGGAGAAGACTAAGTCTCATCTTGAGACTAAACCTCTTGTTTTAACCGTTGTGCTATTTGTCTTGTGTTTTAATCTGATATGTATTATTTGAATTAAAATAAACTGAACTCTGATAGTTAGTTTATCAAGTGTTTATAGCTATTTTGAATTAGTATATTAGTTTCAAAAGTTTTACTAATCTTTAGATTTGTAAATATGAGAATTATTCAATCTTTTGAGAAATTAATTGAACATTTATGACTTTTAAAATTAACTACAAACTGATATTGATTTTATTTTAATAGGGGATGTTATTTTAAAGAACCAATTCTAATAGAAATTTTTATAGACACTCAATTCCACCCCTCCCCCTCTTGGGTGATATACTCCGAAAAAAATTTGGTAGAAGACGAGTTTAAAAGTTATTATCAGTTTTCAAATTTTTCAAATGTTATTATATTTGTTTTTCACAGATCTCAAAATTTCTGTTATTTCTAAATTTTTATCTCTATGAAAATTTTTTAAAATCTATATTATGGAAAATATATTAGAAGGTGATGTTACCAATAGACCACCTTTATTTAATGGAACAAATTATGTTCAGTGGAAGCTTAAGATGAAAATACATCTAGAAAGTATGGGATTTGAAATCTAGACTATGATTGAAAGTAAATATATAGTTCCTCAAACAGCTAGAAACACATGGGATGAACCTAACAAGACCACCTATGACAATAATTTTAAAGCAATAAATTCTTTGTGCTATACACAAGGACATGAATAATTTAACTGTATATCTATTTGTAAAACTGCACATGAGATATGGGACACTCTGTCTGTTTCTCATGAGGTAACTTATAATATAAAAGAAATGAGATTAAATACTTATACTATTAAATATGACAACTTCATAATTAAGAATGATGAGTCAATTTCCGATATGTATCTCATCTTCAATGAAATTGTGAATACCATTATTTCTTTAGGAAGATAAGTAATATCCAAAGAGAAGATTATGTGGATTCTGTGTTGCTTGCTATAAATATAGTGTGGAACGTCTGTATCAATCAGGGAATCTTGTGATATTTATAAGATGTCAGTGAAGGAATTGATTAGGTAATTAGTGGTGTAAGAAGAGTAATTTAAGGTAAATCAGCAATAATATGAACCAAAATGAAAGTTTTTATCTTTTAAGACAACTACTTCTAAAATCAAAGACAAGGAGAAAGTTCAAGATGCTATTGAAAGCTCAAGCAGTGATGATGTAGATTCATATAGTGATGAAGAAATGGACCAGTTAGCAAGAATATTCAAGAAATTTTATAGGAAAAATAATTTTTTCAAAAAAATATGAATTAAAAAGGAATGTATGATAACAAGGTCAATTGCAAAAAGGATTGGAATAGAAATGATAAATCAGAAGAAATAATCTACTACGAATGTAAATTTAAAGGACATGTCAACCTATAATATCCGAAGATAAAATAAAAGAAAATTATGTAAATAAGGATAGAAGGTATAAGAAATAAATGAAGGCCAACTGGAGTGCCTCTGAGGATAGATCAAGTGAATATGCCTCTTCTCAAAATGATAAAGATGATATAGCTAATATGTGTTTTATGACAAAAACAAATGAGGAGACCTTAGACTCTCATGTTCATAATTCTTATTATTAGGAAAGTGAATCTGATAATATGAGAAATGATGAATTATTTGAATATTTCAATATTCTAGATGAAATATTTAATGAGTTAAAAGATAATTATAAATATTTGAAGAAACATAATGCTCTTACTCTGACTATTAACTCTGAACATACAACTGAAAATGAGAAAAATGCTCAACTACTCAAGAAAAACAATGATTTGAAAATGTCTAATGAGAAATTAAAGAAATACATGGAAAATACACTAATAGGAAAAATACTCTTACTCAAATTCCTGGTAAACAAATCGCTCCTAAGTATACTTCAGAAATAGGATATCCACTAGGTCAAAGGAGTTTATCCAAATCACATTTTGTAACCAGATCAAAAAAATTTACTACCTTTTTCAAAAACTAGAATTTAGTAGTAAGTTAATGTTCCGAGAATTATTTTAGTACAATTAATTCTTCAGGGCCAAACAAAGTTTACTTTTCAAACACTTTATATTATTCATATAGGAAACCCATAAGATAGTTGTGGGTTCCTAAAGCTTATATCACTAGTGCATGTGGACCTAGAAAAATATGGGTACCAAAGTCATTTCCTAGATGAACTATTTTATAGGTAAACTGCCTAAAGAGCTCCTATAAAAAGATGTGGTACTTGGAAAATGGGTATTCATGAAATATAATAGTGGATTTTTCATGCTTTAAATTCTTATCATGATTGATGGATGACATGTCACATTCGGTGATAATGGTAAAGGAGAAATCATCGGCCTAGGCCAGATTGGTAACCCTAACTCTATTTTAATTTCTAAAATACTATATGTTGATGGATTAAAGTATAACCTGCTCAAAATATCTCAATTGTGTGATGATGGATTTAATGTTAAATTCAAAAATGATTCATTCCATGTTTTTTATGCCAATAATAACTTAATATTTACTACTTTTATAAATGAGAATGTATATGTTATATATCTAGAAAGAATAGCCTCATAGAATGTATCTTGTCTAAATTCCATTCACAAAGAGTCATGGCTCAGGAATAGAAGACTAGGACATTGCAACATAGACTCTCTTAGGAAGTTAACTAGAAAAGTTTTAGTTAATGACTTACCCAAATTAGAGTTTCCAAACAATAAAATAAGTAATCCTTATCAAAAAGGAAAGAAACATAAAATCTCTTTCAAACCAAAGAAAGAAGTAACTACTTCTCAATCTCTTGAATTGGTCCACATGGACATGTTTGGACCATCTAGATTTTTCAGTCTCAATGGGAAGCACGATGTTTATGTTCTTGTAGATGATTTCACAAGGTACACCTGAACCTTTTTCCTAGCTCACAAAAGTGAATCTTGTTCATAATCTACCAAGTATTCTTGGACTATATAAAATCTTAGTGTACTTAAGATTATGTCCTTAAGAATTGATCATGGTTGTGAGTTTGAGAATCAAGATTTTGAAGCTTTTTGCTCACTAAATGGCTATAATCATAATTTCTCTCCTCCTAGGACACCTCAACATAATGGTGTGGTAGAAAGAAGAAATATAACTCTATAGGAAATTTCTTGAAGTATTCTCAATAAATATGACCTACCTATTTATTTCTGGGTGGAAGCTATTAATATAGCTTGTTACATAATAAATAGAGTCTAGATCAGACCCATCCTTAAGAAAACTCCTTATATGTTGTGGAATAATAGGAAAATCAATGTAGGACATTTTAAAGTGTTTGGATGTAAAGTTTATATTCTCTACACTAAAGATAATATAGATATATGTTCCTCCAAAATTAATGAATGAATATTTCATAGATATTCTACATCAAGAAAAGCCTATAGAGTCTTTAATAACAAAACTGAATGTATAGAGAAATCTGTACATATCATGTTTTATGAAGCAGATCCACATAAGCCCAATACCTCACTAGAAAATATTGAAGAGAATATGTCCAATATGAACATTAATGATAAAACCTCAAATCATAATATGAAGAAATCTGTGAAATATCCAGTTCTGGAAATTCACCAGATCCAAACTATAGTGAACCTGATCAACCTGACCACCATGAAATATCATGTCCTACCTTCTCAAAATCAACTAAGACCCTTAAGAATCATCCCCTAGATGTTTTTTTGGATATTTAGATAGAGGAACACAAATGAGAGCTTATTTGAGAAACAAGGATGGACATCAAGCATTCTTGTCACAGCATGAAACTATAAATATCAATGATGTGATGATAGATGAATTTTGGGTAATGAACTTGCAAGAAAAACTTAATCAGTTTGAAGGAAATAAAATTTAGAAACTTTTAGATAGACTGATGTATACTTTGACCAAAGGAACCAAGTGGGTGTTTAGAAATTAAGTATATGAAATGGAAAATATAATCATAAATAAATCTAGTCTAGTTTCATAAGGATATAGTCTAGAAGATGGAATTGATTATGAAGAGACCTTTGTAACAGTATCTAGAATTGAAGCAATTAGGATCTTACTTGCCTATGTAGTGCACATGGATTTTAAAATTTATATCATGGATGTCAAAAGTGCATTCTTAAATGGTTATATAGTTGATAATTTTTCTGTTGAACAACCCCTTGGTTTTACTAATCCACATTTTCCTAATCATGTGTTCAAATTATCTGAAGCTTCATACAGTTTTAAACAAGCTTCAAGAGCTTGGTATGAAAGGTTGAGTAATTTTCTTATTTTTAAAGGATTTATAAATGGACATGAAGATCCTACTTTATTTATAAAATCAATTTCAAAAGAATTTTTAATAGCCCAAATATATGTAGATTTTATTATATTTGGATCTACTAAGAAATATCAATTCAGACATATCCCCATAAACTATGATAACACAAGTGATATTAACATTTTTAAGAAACCAATTTCTCATTATAAAACAAATCATATTGATGTAATACATCACTCTTTGAGATATCGTTATCAAAAGGGTGATATAACTCTTGAGTTTATTGGGACTAAGCATCAGCTTTCTAATATATTCACTAAATTCCTAAACTTTGAGAGAATGAACTACATTAGACTTGAAATTGGAATGATAAATATCTAATGTATTGTCATAAATATCTTTGAAAATGATCTTTTCAAACCGATCTTGTCAAACTGATCCTTGAAACCGATCTTGTCCAACCAATCCTTGAAACCGATCTTGTAAAACCAATCCTTGAAACTGATATTGTCAAACCACCCCTTAAACATGATCTTGTCAAATAGATCCTTGAAACCGATCTTGTCAAATCGATCCTTGAAACTGATCTTTTCAAACTGATCCTTGAAACTAATCTTATGAAACTGATCATGTAAAATCGATTCAATGACACTAATATATTTATGGTTTCTTTTGCAATTCTATCTAATTTAAATAAAACAACACGGTTTTGGTATTCTTTTTTCTACATTTAAATTTTATTATTTACGATTTAGAATGCCTAAATGATATTCTATGTCTGATCCATCCTGACCTTTCACCATCCCACTACTATAAATCCTTATACCCTTTTCTCTCTATCTCTCGACCCATGACCTCTCAACTCCTCTGGAATCAGAAACCTTGAAATGGAAAAGACCCTACACACTATGGAAGATCCAAGAAAATATCTATCTACTATGCATCAGAAATATGAGTCCAATGGGACTGAAAAACCGAGCATGGAAATTTGAGTGGTTATGGATGAAAAATAAGTATCTATTGACCGGCTTCTATCAAAAAGGTCATTTTTATTGAATGTGTTGGAGTCTCATGGTTGGCTAAGTTGGTTCTCTAATAATTAAACAAATTATTATCCCCAACTAGTACATAAATTTTAACGACATTTGAATATATCGTTGGATGAATATGAGGAAGATAAGATGAATTTAATGGTAAAGGGACAGGAAAGAGTTTTTTCATCTAAGGAATGGCCAGAGTACTTAGAGATGCCTCATGAAGGTGTCAGTGCTATTTATCTGGGTTATATTCCACCTTCCTCTAATTTATTCTCCTATGAAGATGCTCTAAAAAAGCTTACTGGTAGTAGAGAATCTAGGAGGACTATTTGAAGTGAGTTTGAAGGAGAGGTAAGGTATCTTTTTAAGTTTATACAACTTCAAATCTGTCCAAGGAAGATAGATTTATCTGCTGTGAAGTATTAGGATTTATTCCTGATCAATCTGTTGAAACATGGGATAAAAGTGAACATGTGTAGTTATCTAATGGTTCATGTCTCTGATTTGACCAATATGGAAACATGTTTGTACTATCCAAGGATGATATCTTCCATGTTAAAAAGGTTAGGTTGTGTAGAATTTTTAGATGAAGTGATCAGTGCATGTAGTGGTTTCTGCCTTCAAAAAGATATTAGTAGAAGAATACGGATCTTCTGAAATCCATGGAAGAAATGTTGGGTAGGTTATGGGGAATGGATATATGGGTATTTCAATCCCATTGACCATTATACCAAACCAAAGGATCAAGTTGATCCAGGTCTATAACTAGAATAAGAACATGTTTATTCGGATGAGGAAGCTGAAAATGAAGTTCCAAGGGAAGAAGGATATCCTTTTGATGATAGGATAGATCATGATATTCCTGAAAGTCCCAAGGACATGTCTTATGGACCTGCTAGTCCACCTATATACATACCATCAAGAGAATCCTTGTTAGGTGATGAGGATAAGGAAGAGACTGAGGTTACCAGTGTTGAAGGTAATGTAAGTAAATCAGATGAGGAATATAATGATGATGATAGTGATGAGGATGGAGGAGGAAATGATGAGCATGTAATTGATTATTTAAAAGTGGGACAACAAGTAGTTGAAAGATCCAGTGAGGAGTTTTTACATGGAGCTAGTAATGGTGTTGAGCCTGTTGAATAGGAATATGTTGGTCATAGAGATGATGGTCTTGAGGACAAATAACCCCATCCTAATGATGAAAATCAAGAAATCATTCATGAATTAAATGAACGTATAGTGGTGTCCATGAGTAAAAATCCATGGATCAAGTGCCTCAAATTAAGGAAGTACCTAGAGAAGTTAAAGTGTGTATTGCACATGAAAAACCTCAAGCTTAGTTAATACCAGTACCCAGAAATGTCATTATGGATAGATGACATGATGAAGAAGCTCATAAAGTTGATGTTGTTCCTAGGCCTCAAGGAAGAAGGATCAATATTGACACTATTGAACCAATAGATTGGACCTGTACTCGAGAATTGAATAATGATCTAGGATACATTTTTTTGGGTTGGAATATAACTCCGATGAAGAGAGGGTGTCACCTCCTTTTACACAAGCCCATGCTGATGTAGAAATTGTTCCACCAGTTGCATCTCTTGTGGTAGATCCAATAGCACAGATAGTTCCTAGTGACTATGTCACTAAGGATAATTTGGAGAAATTCAAAAATCATATATGTGAGTCAATGAAAGCCTTAGTTAGATCCAGAAGTGAATCCTCCACTACGATAGGTATCTCAGATGCTGATGAACCATATATTTCAAGGATGGTGATCTAAAAGATTCATCCAAATCTCATTAATACAGTAGAAACCATCATTCGACATAATACCTTGCTAATATAAGAATTAAGGAAGATGAGCAATGAGTTAAATTATCTAACCTCTAATTTTAAGACCACATTTAGTGGTGTATCGAAAGTTTTTAAGAGTTTGTTGACTCATATACTAAGTGTAGATCTAAATAACTTGTAAGAGAATCTTGGAAAAATGATTACTGGCCCTTCCAGCTCTATGAGTGGGAATGGTGTTGTTGCTTATTTGGAATCTCTCAAGGTTGTGATGAGATAGGAACTCCAAAATCATCAGACTATTTTAGAAGAAGAATCTCTGGAAAAGGTACATTGAAATATAGACCTGGTGTACAATATGGTCAGGCAGTGCCCAAATGAATCCTTTGCTACTCAGAAAGAGATTAGAGAGAAAGGGGATAAGTACATTACTATGTTTTATACCAAGCATGATTTGATAAATAGCTTAAAGTTCCTAGAAAAAAATATTATAATACCTCCAATCAAAAAAGATTTCAAGAAACAAGTTCCACAATTTAAATATTTTACCCCTCTACTGAATAAATTCATGGAAAATAAGGATGATTTCAAGAAATCTATGCAATCTGGTGGTGAAATCATCAATGATTTCATCAACCTCTGTAAGCCATATCTGTAAGTCCATTCTAAGGAAATTGTGGTCCCTCCTGCAGCTTCCATTGGTACTCTCTCTCGGCCTCCTTCTCCAATATCTGTCTCTCAGGCTCCTTCCCATATTTGACCGGTCGTTACAGAACAATCTCCCAGTATCGTGTTGTTAGAGAGAAGGCCCAGTCTTGTAACCAATTTCCCTATAGGTGTTTCCATGCCTGGTGTTATCTTTAGACCACCTCTTCCCTCTTCAACTCCCAAACCATCTCAACCAGCTCTGGATACTTCAGATAAAGGAAAATCCCCTCAAAACCCAAACCCTTAGGGATGGATTGTATCTTTGATTGTGATTTGTCTTATTTTTATTGAATGTACTTTTTGGATTCTTAATGGAAATTTTTTTATCATCTCTCTATTTTTTATTTTATGCTATTTATCTTCTTTCCATATCCTTTTCTTATCTTTTTTTTGCTAATCCTAAAAGGGGGAGAAAAAAGAATAGGCATACATTATTAATCTAAGGGGGAGACATTTTGGAATAGGACACATGGAATTTACTCAACATAATAAATTTACTAAGGGGGGTCTTTGTTTTAAAAACTCATAAAATGAAATGCTTTAGTTATATTGAATAATAAAATTTAGTGAAGCTTAAGCTTTATCCAGTTATTATTATTTCATATATTTACATTTCTTCCATAATTTTTTATTATCAAAATGGGGAGATTGTTGGACCTTCTATGCTATAGTAGTTTTCATAATCAAAAATATATGTAAACCTATATATTCTATTATTTCATGCCATTAAATATCTATAAGTAAATAAATTATTTTATAGAGAACTATATAATTCAACAAATTCAATACCCTATATATATATATATATATATGAATAAATATGTTTACAAGTGTATTTTAACATGTATTTTTGGATGTCACTTAATCTAGTAATGTTATGTGTAAGACAGACACTTCATTAGATTTTCAGAGTCACTGGGACCGATGTTCGACACACCGATGTTTGACACACCTATGGTCGACACACCGATGTTCGTCACACTGATATTCAACACACCGAAGATTGACACACTGAAGATGACATACCAAAGATGAAACACTGAAGATGACATGTAGAATATGACACACTGAGGATGACACACCGAATATGACACACAGAAGATGACACACCGAAGATCACACACTGAAGATGACACACCAAAGTTGACACACCGAATATGAAACACCGATGATGATAAACTGATGATAACAAACTGATGATGATATACTGTTACTTAATACGCACTGATAGTCATAAAAAACTATTTCAAATTTATTAATTCAAATTTATTTTTAATGGTCATATTTATAAAATTAATGTTTCTAAAATTATTTAATGTTTTCTATAGGACAATCTGTAGATAGTATGAGGTACATACACTCAATCCATTTATACTCTTCTATCCCACATAGAACTGTGGAAGAGATCCTATGTGATCTGTTTGATAGTATTCCCTTGAATAAATGTGGTAGATGTCAAGTGTGACCAAGATAGTCATGTGTGTTGTTGTAAACCCCGATCTATGGTTTGGATCAAAACATTATTAAGATAAACTGCTTGGTGTCAGGTGATCACCAGTGGAGAGGACTAAGTCTCAGCTGGAGACCGAACCTCTTGTTTTAACCGTTGTGTTGTTTGTCTTTTATTTTAATCTGATATATATTTTTCACATTAAGATAATCTGAACTGTGATTGTTAGTTTAGAAAGGGTATATATCTGTTTTGAATCAGTATATTCATTTCAAAATTTTAACAAATCTTTATATTGGAAAAGGTGAGAACTAATCAATCTTTTGATAAATTAATTGAACATTCAAGTCTTTTATAAACTCACTAAAAACTTAATTTGATTTTATTTTAATATGGGATGTTATTTTAAAGAAACAATTCTAACAGAAAGTTTTATAGACACTCAATTCACCCCCCCCCCCCCCTCTCGAGTGATCTACTCTGACCAACAGAGACAAAGGCAGTGGATGAGGATCGAGGAAAACAAGGCCTCAAGGGTGCAGCTGCAGGAGCCACAATAGCAGTGATCTGCACATGAATATAAGGCCTCAATAACTTTATGATGTTAGAAATAATCTCACCGCCATACTACATCTCTTTCTCAAAATCATCTTTGTTCTCAATAAAGTTGTCTAATAAAGGTGTGAAATCTTTCAACTTTTGAACTTGAGTGTTGAATTCTTGAGTGACCGGAGGAATTTTGAAATTCTCTACCAGGTACTTGAAATGGTTTTTCATATCATGATTAGATAAAATTCTGTTGAATTAGAAATCGAATTTCATAGTAATTTCTTCTAGATAATCATTTGAAATATTTTAATGAATCCTTACCAAATCAAGGACTTTGTTACTATTTTTTGACAACCATAAATAGAATCTCCTTATCAATTCCACTTAGAACTGACTGAAGTTCTTCCTGAATAGTAGTTCTGAGTAGATCACTATCAAAGTAGGGTTGAGATAACAATCAAAAGGTATTAGAGACTATAACAGCTAGACTGAGGGACTTTAGTTGATTCATAACTTTCTGTAGACATCCCATGTACTCCTCAATAAATTTGTTGAGACCAATAAAAATATCACATATTTCTTGAACTATCTACTTGTTTCTCCCACCATATTATCAACAAAGGAAGTTAGGATTGGTTGAATCAGAGAGGCAGATCCCTAAGAAATCTGACCAATAACATCCTTAACAGGATGAGAAATAGGATCTAGTTTTGAATTGAATAATTTCTACATATCATCAACCATAGAATTAAGATACTTCACTTCATCACTCAACTATATGTTCTCAATTATGACCTCTTCAATTTCATGAATCATTCTATGATGAATCTTCCATTTGATCTTTTCTAATAGCAGGGTAGCATATCATTCACTCAAGTCGGATATTAGAGTAGGTTGAGTGTTCATGAGCTTTTCAACACCATCCAATAAAGTAACTCTAAAGGCTTTCATATCATTCAGACTCGCTAAAGTAGGAGGTTCTTGGTAAGGTTCAAGAACAAGAGTTGAGACAGGCTCAGGTTTCTTTATAGAGATTACTTCAAGAGTAGATATCGGTTTAAATTGAGACACATTAGACAGGTCTATACCTTTAACTGAGGCTTCCTAGGTATCATTTACATCAAAGTAGCAAGGGAACTTATACCATTTATCCCCAGTGATTTGATCAGCAGGATTAAGAATTTTGACACTTATTATATTAGGGTCTTTCTCCCCCTCACCAAGTGCATCTCTCATAGGACTTAGATATTCATTTCATTGATCCATTTCCAAAATTTCAACCTTAATAACTTTACCCATTTCTTTTATATCATACTGAAATAATTGCTCTATTATTTCCTTGTTAGATAGGATAGTATTAGGATCATGTTCTTCCTCTAAGTGTTTCTCAAAAGCAACTTCTTTCTCAAGAGAAATTTCTTCTTCTAGATGCTCTTCTAGAACAGCCTTTTCCCTTATATTGGTGAAAAAATCTTCTCTAGAATTAGATTCTTTTAAAAAATCAATAGTTTCTTTATAAACTGGTACTTTTTTCTCAATAATTTCTTGAGGAATAGATCCACTATCTTCCATGTCTAAGATAGTTTCCCCTGTAGGTGAGACAACCTCCTCTTCTTCTTCAACATTATAGTCAACAATTTCATCTGGTTTCAAACCGGGATTAGAGATGTCCTTGGGTCTAGAATAATTCTCACCCAGATTAATCATTTCATATAACCTTTCATTATCCTCCACCCAAACCTTTTACCATGATTTCCAATAAATTTTCTTTCTTTTGAATGTAACCTTAGAGATACAGAATTTAGAGTCCGTGATAACTTCTTCATTCGCTCCAACCAACCCCTTAGCACACATCATAGTAGATATTAACCTTTAGTAGAACAAGGAGGTTTATGTAGAGGTTGTCTTTATTGACTCATACATATGAAGTGTAACATACTTTCACAAGTTAATCTTGTTTCCATTAATCATAATATGTTTCGAAAATATATCTTGATATTTGAGGGTAAAAAAATCTACTTTTCTTGGAATAATCAGATTCTTAATAAACATAATCAAAAATCCGGTTTCTCCATCCAACTCAGTAGCAATATCTCTACTCTTTGTTTTATTTCCATTCATCATTCCCAAGGATTATTCTAAAACAAAGATATCACTCGAAGTAGGAGGAACTCTCTGATAATCCAAAAAAATTCCTTCATGAGTTATCACTTGGAATGTATCCCATAAAATTAAATAAAATGTTCATTTTTGGACTTTGGTCCAGGTTCTTACAACAAAATAATCTTTTGTATTGAAACAGAATTGAACAAACTGATGGAATTGAGAAACTAGCTTTGGGTAAATCTTCCTTTCCTCTTTTGTGAAATAAGTTATCCAACCCTCCTCTTTTAGTACATTCAACACAAAAGAATTACCTAAAAACAACCACTTAGGGAAGATATCCTTTTTTGGAACCATTATTCTATCAATAATATACGGATTCAAAGGTCCTTCTGGCGCTATTATGGTGTTATTTTCATATTATTCTTTGATTTTCACTTCTTAGGATTTGATAAAAAGTGGCATTTTATCCTAGGCATTCAATCTAGAGTTCAAGAGAGAGATAGAGATAGAGATTAAGTGTTGAAGGACTTACGGTTTTAGAGAAGAGAGCTCAAGTGATGAAAAGAGTGAACCTTCTATCATTTTTATCATTTAGGGATATCAATCATTTCAAATTCAAAAGTGCAGGAAATAAAAGGAATAAAATAATAAATCACAGAGATACGGGTTTTAATATGTAAATAAAATGAAAATGTGTTATTATGGTGAGATCGGAACAGATTATCATGGTTAGACCACAACACATATTCACAATGTCATTTTTATTGTGTGAATTCACATCGGTGTGGCCGTATTGTCTGAAATAGTATGTGAAAAATGATAACTGAGTAGACAGTAACCGTGAGACCATAACCATGAGATAGTGACCTTAAGATAGTAACTTGCTGAACTTTTAGAGTGAGACAATACTTCTAAGACAAAGCCTCGTGAAACTGTATACTATAAAACATTCGGTATTGAAATCAGTAAATTTTCTACTTAAGATTTATCATTCCTAATTCATTTATGATGTAATCGATTATTTTGGAATTTAATGGTTTGGTGAATATATTAGCAAGATGATATTTAGTTCTAATGAATCCTAAAGTGATATTACCTTTCTAATTATGGTGTTTCTAAAAGTGATGTCTAACATCAATATGTTTTTTTCAAGAGTGTGAAATAGTATTTTTGAGATGTTAATAGAACGTTTATTGTCCCAATTTATAGGTACATTCCTGAATTGATAACCATAATCTAGTAACGTGTGTTTCATTTTCAAAATATTTTCACAACAACTACCAGCAACTATTTATTCAGCTTCAGAAGTAGATAATGCAACATATTTTATTTTCTTACAACACCATGATACCAAAGACATGCATAAAAGGTGACATGTTCAAGAGGTTCTTTTTTATCTAACTTACAACAACCAAAGTTAGTATCATAATAGCTGACTAAATCAAATGATTGTCCTTTGGTATAGAATAGTCCTAGATTGGGTGTATGTTTGAGGTATTTGAAAATACTATTAACTATATTAAATGAGATTCCTTAGGGTTTTCTTGAAAAAGAGAACACATTCATACACTAAACATAATATCAGGTCAACAAGCAGTTGAGTAGGTTGATCTTCCAATCATTCCTCTATAAGTGGTTTTATCAATAGATTTTCAATCTTCATCAAGACCTAACTTACTATTATTACTCATTGGAGTGTCATTACATTTAGTGATATCCAATCTAAAACATTTTAGAAGATATCTACTATATTTTCTTTGATTTAAAATAATTCCATCGTTATTTTAGAGGATTTTAAATCCATGAAAAAAAAAATTTCACCCATTAAACTCATTTCAAATTTGTTTTGCATCACCTTAGAAAATTCAATACATAAAGAACTTTTGGAAGATCCAAACATAATATCATCAACATAAATTTGAACTACTAAGACATCATTGAATATTAGTTTCATAAAAAGGGTAATATTAGATTTACCTTTTCTAAAACATTTGAAAATAAGAAAGGTGCTTAATCTATCATACCAAGCTCTTGGATCTTGTTTTAAGCCATATAAATCTTTTGATAATTTAGAAACATTATTTGGAAAATGAGGATTTTTAAAACTAAGGGGTTTCTCAAAAGAGACATCATTAGCTATATACACATTTAGGAATGGAGTCTTGAAATTCATTTGATATAGTTTGAAATTCATATGGGCAGAATAAGCAAGTATAATTATGATGGCTTCATGTCTAGATACTGATTAAACGGTTTCCTCATATTCAATTCCTTCTTCTTGACTATTGCATTATGCAACCAATATAGACTTGTTTCTAACTATGTTACCAGCTTCATCTAACTTATTTATAAATACCCACTTAGTGACTATAGTAAATGTGTCTTTAGGTCTATCAACACATTTACAAACATTTTTCATTTCAAACTGATTAAGTTGTTCTTGCATAGCCATCACCCAAAATTCGTCATTGATAGCATCATTAATGTTTTTAGGTTCAAGTTATGAAAATAAAACATGATGTTTAACGTGATTTCTAATAGAATCTCTAGTTTGAGTTCCTTTATCAAAATCTTCTACAACATAATCTAAGGTATGGTTCTTAAGGGTTATAACAGCTATAGAAAAAGAGGGAGTAGTGATTTTAGCTTCATCTGTTATTCTGGGTACATTATGACTTGAATCTGAAGAATTTTCATAACTATAATTTTTCACAAATTCCTTTACAGAATGTTTAAAGGATTTAGAATTGATTTAAAAATTTGACATATCATTATCCAGGTTCTCTAGAGTGGTCTTATGATCATGTTAATAGATCTCATTAAACATTACATGGACAGATTCTTCCAAACATTTAGTTCTTTTTTAAACAGTCAATAGGATTTACTAAAGATTGAATGTCCTAGAAAAATTCCTTCATCACTCTTGGATGAAAACTTTTCAAGATTGTCCTTAGTATTATGGATATAAACTTCACAACCAAAAACTTTGAAGTAGCTCACATTGGGTTTTTGATTATTCCATAACTCATATGGATATCATTTATGAATATGTCTAATCAACACTCTATTAAAAATATAGCATGTTGTATTTATAGCTTCATACCAAAAATAAAAAGGTAAGCCATATTCATTAAGCATGGTTCTAGAAATCTCTTGCAAGGTTATATTTTTTCATTCTACAACTCCATTTATTTTTTGGGTGTTCTAGGGGCATAGAAATTATGAATATAGCCATTTTTTGAACAATAGGATTCATAATCTAGATTTTCAAACTCTTGACCATGATCACTTCATAAGGATTTAATTATATGTCTAGAAATATTTTCTATAGTTTTAGTATATAAGGTTAAATGATAGTAGGATTCACTTTTTTGAGCCAAAAAGAACGTTCAAGTATATCTAGAAAAGTCATCTACAAGAACATAAACAAGTGATTCCCATTTAAACTAAAAACTCTATATGGTCCAAACAAATCCATGTGAACTAGTTTGAGATTTTGATAAGTTGACACTTATTTCTTTGGTTTAAAGGAAATTTTTTGTTTCTTTCCCTTTTGACAAGGATTACACACTTTATCATTTGGAAACTCATGTTTGGGTAGGTCTTTAACTGAAATTTTTCTAGTAAGATTTATAAGGGAGTGAATATACAGTGTCTTAGTCTCCTATGACAAATCCAAGACTCTTTGTGAAATAAAATTAAACATGGAGCATTTTAAGAAACTATAGAATTAAAGTTAACAGAGTATACATTTTCATTCCTCAATGTAGAAAGCACTAATTCATTTTTAGAGTTAAAAATTTGCAATCATCATTCTCAAATTTAACATAAAATCCATCATCATATAGTTTTTAAATACTAAGAAGAATATATTTCAATCCATCAACAAAAATTACTTCGCAAATTAAAAATGAGTTAGAGTTACCGATTTGGCCAGGGCCAATGATTTTTCCATTGGAATTTTCTCAAAAAATGACATGTCCACCATCAATTTTTATTAAGTTCTTGAAGCATGAATAGTATCGTGTCATGTGTCTTGAAAACCCACTATCCAAGTACCATAAAAGTTTATAGGAGATATTTAAAAAAATTTCGTAAAAAATTGTCAAATAATAAACTTTGATACCCATATTTTTTTGGGTCCAGTAATATTTGTGACTAGGGATTTAGGAACCCACATATGCCTCATAGGTTTACTATAATAACTATTTAACATACATTAAAAATAATCTCTTTTTGGACTATAAAATTTTAAAACAGTAGAGAGTGTTTCATAACATGAACTAGGAAAATGTTTTCCTAAACAAGAAGTAAAGATTTATGTCCTTGATTTAGAAACAAAATTGGTTTTTGAAAAAATTATTTTACCAGGTTGATATCCAATACTAGTATTATATTAAGGAGAAATTTTTTTACCAAGTATTTGGACCAAAATATCTTTACCATAAGTAAACCATTCAAGGTCCTTTTCCAATTTCTCATTATATATCTTTAGTTTATTTTTTTAATTGAGTAATTGAACATATTTCTCTCTTTCTATAGTAAGTTCATATTTAATAGTTGAGATAAGGGCATGTTGTTTCTTTAAAGACTTGTATTTATATTTTAGTTCATTATTTATCTCATCAGGCATATTTCAATACTCAAACATTTCTTCTTTATGCATGTTTTCAGAATACCTTTCATCCCCAAAATAATAGGAATTTTGTACAAGAGATGTATAGGTTACCTCATATGTGTTTTTCATGAAACACATATTGGCTTTGTTTCCCTATTCATCATGTGAAGAGTCGGAGTCACTTGAACTATCCTCAAAAGCACTCCAAGTTTCTTTCATTTCCTTTTTATAATTTATATATTTGTCCTCATATTTATTTTTATACTTCATGTTGGATCAATCATCATTTGTATGTCCCTTTTTCTTACATTCATAGCATACTATCTCATAAGACTTATCACATATTTTCCAATATATCCTCCAGCTTCCCTTTTGATCATATCTTCCTTTAATGTTAGGATTTCTAAAAAAAATCTTTTTCTTGTAAAATTTCTTAAACCTTTTGGCTATTTGAGTCATCTTCCCATCACTATCAGGTGATGATTGTTCATTGTTGTAACTTTATACAGAGACTTATAATCCCCCTTTTCTTTTTTGTTTAGAGGTGGTGGTCTTGAATGCTATAGATTTTCTTTTGAGTTCATCCTCTTCTTCCTTGTTGACTTTCAGTTCCTCTTCATACATCATTAGTTTCCCAATAAGTTCTTTAACAGGTAATTTGTTGATGTCACATAACTCTCTAATAGAGACAGAGGTTCCACTCTATCTATCAGGTAGGCATCTGAGAATCCCCATGATTTTTTCTTTGCTGGTAACTTCTCTTCCAAGAGAAATCATTCTGTTGACAGTTTCGTTAAACCTGAGATACATCTCAGAAATAGGATCATCGGGTTTCATTTTAATGTTATCATATTTAATAGTATAAGTATTATGTCTTATTTCTTTCTCACTATAAGTTCCTTCATGTGAAATAGAAAATGTATCCCAAATTTCATGTGCAGTTTTACATGAAGAAATTTTGTTAAATTACTAATCTCTTAAAAGGAAATATAACTAATTCATGGATTTTTAATTGTTATTATAAGAAGTATTGGTTAGGTCATCCCATGTAATTATATCAGTAGAAGTAATCTTATACTCATCTAAAATTTAATACAAAATTTCAAAACCAATAATTTTTAAATGCATTTTCATTTAAATCATCCTTTGGGAATAATTAGTTCCACAAAAGAATGGTGGTCTGCCTATTGCAGCACCTTCCTATCTATTATCACTAATAAATAAATACTCTTAAAGAGATATAAATTTAAAATTAAAAGAAATTCACATATATTTAAATTACAACTAAAACCACAGTTGAATAGGTTCAAAAACAGAGTCTTAAAATGATCCTTTGATACCAAATGTTGGTCGGATTAGAGTACTAAATAGGGGTGAATTGAGTATCTATTAAAATTTATGTTAAAAAATATTATTAAAAAGATTACCTATTAAAAATAAATACATCCCAGTCAATTAAGGAAATACGATTACAAATATTTTATAGTTCAAATGACCTCCCACTACTGGAAAAATACCTTATACCAACGGTTTGGAACTGTTGGTATGAGCCTACAAACTATTGGTATAGCCTATACCAATGGTTTGGAGAACCGTTGGCTAGTAATCCATGGGGATAGGTCTATACAAATGGTTTTCAATACAATTGGTATTAGTAATATAAAAATCTATAACAATGGTTCCATAAAACTGATGGTATATTTAATTCAAAAAAGAATCATTCGATTGGTTCTGATCCCAGTACCTCCTGTGTGTGATTTAATGACCTAACCACTAACCTAAATTTCTCTATTGCGCATAATTTCATAAATATATATATGTTTTTTTAAAAGTATTTTAATTTTTTAGTTATATAATGTCCTCTGTAAGAATATTCCATTAAAAATATAGGTACCTATACCAACGGTTCTCAAAACTATTTGTATAGACCTATACCAACAGAAATGAGAACTGTTGGTATAGATTCTTTGAGTTTGGAACCTAGACCTATACCAACAATTTGAGGTCCAACTGTTGGAATAGGGTCTCTATAATGGACCTATACCAAATGTTTTCCCAAAACTATTGGTATAGATCCAAATTAGTGAACAATACAAATGGTTTTCCCAAAACCATTGGTATAACTCCAAATTTGTGACCAATACCAACGGTTTGGGCCAAACAGTTGGTATAGGTCCAATTTAGTGAACTATACCAATGGTTTTCCCAAAACCGTTGGTATAGATCATATTTCTAGTAGTGACCCAGAAGATTGATTAATTAACGGTAATATCATAATGAGTTATTGATATTACTTTTTAAGTTATTCAAATAAGTCAAAACAATTATAACTTCTATACAATATTAACTATCAATGTAAATATAGTGATTTAGAAGTTATACAGTAAAATATATAAAAACTAAATTAAAAATAGAGGGTAAAATAAGTCATTCATCTTAAAGACGAGACATAATCCACTCCACATGGTGATCTCCTTCCACCAAAGAGTATATATTAATAAACTTCATCCACACCCTTGATCAGGGTAAACAACAGTGCATAGGATTATCCAAGTAACATAACCTCTTCCACGATTCTTCATGGGTAAAAACTATCAAGTCGCAAAATGACCTCTTCCACCATTATTAGTGGGAGTAAACAAGTGTAAAAAGATATGAGAGGAAGGATATATTGTATCCTTCTGTTTAGTGTAGGATACAGTGTGTGTGTGTCTGTGTTAATATAGATACACACACTGCTCAAAAGCTAAAAAATACACAACAAAGAAAAGATGATGAGATAAGTTTAGAAGTTCTCTGAGTGTTATTATATATATCTCAAGACTTCTAGGATGAAGAAGATGCAATAATCGAGTACCCTTGAGAAATAGAGTATCACAATTCTGGTGCTTTGGCTTCAAGATAGATCTAGATCATTTTCTTTGTGGAGTTGGTATTGCGAAGATGATTGGATCTGATCTGTGGTATTCCAGCTTTTTTATTCAAGAATGCTTCGTGTGTTATTCATATGTATCTTAGTGCATGTATCATTCCTCTTTTCAAGAAGTCTCGTTCTTTTTCTCTACACTGTTATTCGTCGTCACTTGTTTCAGGGACATGCTTTTCTTTTTATTCATGGAGTGCATGTGTTGGAGCCGGCAGGATGCATGTATCTTGCACCTCTTACCTTGAAATATTTGATGACATGTTTACAATGAAATATTAATTATTTTAGTGCATTTAAAAGACTCAAATATGACTGTTATAAATTAAATTGAAAACAATAAAAATATATTATAGAATGGTGACATAGTCTATCTATAAATAGTGTCACTTAGAAACGGTGTCACCACTAGACCATGTCTTCTTATTTTACTTTGAGTGGTTTGACAGTCATGATGGCATAATTTAATTGACACCAAGAACTGATATCATAGATATGGTGTTAGGATCATGGTGTATAGTCCTTTTCCGAACATTGAAAGGTGTCTTATCAAGGAACCAGTGTCACAGACTTCATTATGTCTACAACTGGTTATGGTGTCTGGTCACAGTTTTTGGGTCACAGTGTATGGGATACGGTATCTGGGTTATGGTGTCTTGGTCATGGTGTCTGGGTTACAGTGTCAGAGTCACGTTGTCTGGTTCCTTTTCTAGAAAACCAGAATAGGTGGGAGACTCATGGTTTCTCATACTTTTCCAAATATCTGTATATAGAGATGATCAGTAATATTCACCGAATGAATTAGACTTAATCACTCATAAAATAAATCACTATAGAATAAAGTTAAATATAGGTTATAATAATCAGTTATGATTTATAAGAATCCATATCTTGAGGAAATTTATTTTAATCATAAAGAAACCAATCATATATATATGTGACACCACAATATTTCATAGTAAGTTATTTTCATTAAAAAAATCAATAGCTTGCACTACACGCAACACCGAGTTTGAGCACTCTACAACATACTAAACTAGTAATTAAAAATCTATTATGAATATTATAATCTAAATATTGAATTTAATATACTCCATATAATTTTATAATACATGTTAAGTTTTTCATAGACATAATATAATAACAAATTCATTTCTTTAGATAAAATAAGTGTTTCTCAAAAAATACATTTTTACCAACTTCTAATGGAAACCCCTTTTTAAAAACAATATTGACACTTTTATAAATTCAATTTAATGAAATTAAATTCTTTTTTAGAATCGGGACATAAAATTTTATTTTGAATATATTTTTGGTACATTTCTGATAACTTTAATATTTTTATAAATACTGAAAAATACTAAATTTTCAATGAAAACCACTTTTTTAATCGAAATAACTTATAGGGTTAAATTATGAATTTGAATGGTTTAGAAGTATAATTAGATTATATTTTTAGAATTTAATATAATTTAGGTTATTATATGCAATTTCAAATTTAAATTTGACATAATAACATATCAATCTTTCGATAGTTTTTACTTTTTAAAAAACTTATGTTTCAGTTTTTTCCACAAAAACTAATTTCGAATTAATTAATGAAACTTCTATTTTTTGAATTTGGTAATATAGAATTAATTTTTTAATTTGGAATATAAAAATTATCTTAGGGTAAATTTTTGGTATTTTTCTGAAAACATTCAATTTTTTATGAATAGTGAAAAACCTTGCGTTATAGTTTAAAACCAACTTTTTATTTAAATAAAAATTTATTTTATTTAAATATAGGTTAAGAAAAAATAAATATATAATACCTATTTGATTTAAATGTAATTAATTGGATTCATTTAATAATAAAATTATATGTATAACATTTTACTGAACTTTTTACCGTCTTTTACCCACCTTCAATAAGCGTTTTAAAATTTGCATAAAAAATAATTTTACCACTTTTGTGAATTTAATTTAAAAAATCCATGAGACATGGTTAACATCAGTATGTAAAATTTGGTTCAATAAGATGAAAATAATTTTTAGTGAATAGTATGTTTTGACTTTTATTTACCACAGTTAAAAGTAAGTAGTGTAATTAAAGGTAGAAATGATATTATAATTACTCTAATACATGTCCTTATTCTATTGGATAAGTGTAATTTGACAAAAACATAGAAATAAAATATTATCCTTTAGGTCCACTAGGATTATATTAGGACATTTATTATTATCTTATTTAAAGAAGAGTTAAAAGTGTTAAATTAAATTTTTATTAACTAAACCATTTTTAATATAGGGTTATACAAAAGATAAATTCAACTAAAAATATTCATTATAAATATAAAAATATTTCCTATACAATGGTATTTTATTTATAATTTTTGGAGATTAAATATTTAAATTTATTTATAACACAATGATGATGCAGTAATTAAATTCTTAATGAAATATTAAAGTAATTTATATTATAAATATTAAGATAAATAGAATTTTAAAGTTTTGAATCCATCCAAGAATTTTCTAGGTTACCATGACATGATAGGGTTGATTATATAAATTTGTTTCGAAGTGATAGGGTTGTTATGACTTTCACAAAAACAAAATAGAAAATAGTGTCAAAATTGACATAAATTCGTTTTTAAAAGAAATACAATATTATTGGTAGATATAAAATTCCAAAAATTCGAAGGTTAGGCTAAATGGATTAATTAATATTATATATGTCATTAATGAGCCACTTGAGATTCTCTTGGAAGTTTAGATTACGTTTATTAGCCATATAGTGTAAGAATACGAGAAAACACGGTAAAAGTTAAACTATTTAACTAAGAGTTAAATCTAAAACATAAGGTTAAAATGGTAGAATAAACATGTCTAAAACCTATTAGTTGATAGGTTTTCGACCCATACCCACCTTATATTTGAAATAAATAATTTTTGAGCCATTATAAGCTGAAAATAATTTTATTATAAAATAATATTTCAAGCTTCTCCAAAAGTGACCCTCACCTCTCTTATAAAAGGGTATTTCCACTTCTCTTAATTTAACACCTCAAAATCCATTTTTATCGGCCAAAAACTACCCAAATATCTTCCCAAATTCCTTTACATAAACCAATAGGCATTAATTTTATAAAAAAGCTAACCTGCGGAGCCCTTTTGATCATCTCAAAATGAAACACCTGAAGAAGATGTAATAATTTCAACACCCTCTTTCAAGTTCTTTTCTTTTTCCACTTCCTCTTTATTTTGTGTTTCCATAACAAAATAATAAATCAATTACCTTAAACATAATGTTATGTTATTATAAATATTGTACAACCATATTCATTATTTTATCCATCCTATCAATGACAAAGTCACCATGCGTGCGTACATATGGCTTACCATCTCCATTTCATGGTGTAGTTTGTTAATCAAACACATCATTATTTTAATGGGTATAATAACGAGTATAACTGATTTAAATAATAAATATAAAATTTAATTATTCTATATATATGATATAACATCCAATTACATATGATTTCACCATCCATTTAATGATATTTTCGCTCTTGCGTATGTACGAGTTATCGTCTCCATGAACGCGATGAGATTCATTCCCAATCGTAATCATTCAAGAAAAATTTCCATTTTATGGTTAAAAATAATTTTTAAGAACTTAATATAATTCTTTATTTGACTCAAATAAATCCTATACATAAGAAACTTTACTTAGGTAACAAAACATTAAAAGGAAAACAAATCATTTAACAACCAAATCAATTATACTGCTGAAATATCATTAACAAATCAATATTAAAAGATCATATAAGATTTCATATTTATGTATTTGGTTATTTTATAATTTTATAACAACTATTTCACCATTATACAAGAGGTTAACCTACCCTATACTAAGGAAAAGTACAAGGTAAGGGGTTTTCATCTCACTTTTATTCTCGTGAGAATGATGCTATATTTTCAACTATTACCTTTTGTGTGGTGTATGTACTGTCCATTATTTTATTTTTGTCTAATATAATTTAATTTATGGGTATTTACATCATCATTAGATTATCATTATTTCATGGAGTGTATGTTTCGTATGTTACCAAATCGGTAAGGGAATTTCAATTTTCAATTCCCTTCATTCAGTTTTACGCAAACTTCATTGATTAATTTACTCCAAGATTATGTGTGAAATAACAATTTATTTACTTATGTAGTAATTCCCACTCCCTTTTTTGTTGATTTAATTTTGATACACATAATCACTCCATTGAAAAATTCTCCATTCATCGATATAAACTTGATAAGAGAAATTTTAACTCAATTTCTTTTCATTGAGTTAAACATCCAAGTCATTGGTGTTATTTTTAAAAGAATATGTGTGAATGTCCACTGATTTATTTACACATAATATCCAATCATATTGAGTGTATTTATATTTTTCACACATAATTATGTAATTTATTTATCCTTATCTTAAGGATACGGTCTTTACAAAGGAATTCATCTTAACATCCATTCTATTGAGACTTTTTTCTTGTTATGTGCTAATTCACTTTTTATGGTGTATATACTGTACATTGACATAGTATATCATGAATAACTTTGTTCTAATGATATTATAAAAATTTTATCACATCAATTATTTGTATTCAATCATCTCTAATTTGGTTAGGAACTCTAACTAAAATATCATTTTAAATGTTTTAAAAATTTATTCTTCTAAATATCTCTCATTATTGCCCATGTTCTAAAAATGGTTTTAATGTTTCATTTAGATGGAAATTAATGTTTTAAAGTTTAAATTTCTTTTTAAAGTTTCAAAGTGGTATGGGACACTTTAGTTCAAAAATCTACTTCAAACATCTTCTTGATAAATAGTGCACCTTTTAAATGTTTTCATAAATAAGGGATATTTCTCTCATAGATTTTTAGTTGTCATTTTCAACTATGTCAACATCCATTAATGGATATTATTCTTGATCGAGGTTGATTTATTATGATACTAATATTCTAAACTGTATTGAAGTTTTTTTATATTTTTGAAAGTGGATTTGTTATTTTTATACCATTCATTGTTTATGGATAAAGTACTGACATTTTGTATGCTAGTTTTAATACAAATGTTAATGTTGTGTTTAAACCTTTTCATATGAGAAATGAATTTGGCTTATTAAGTAGTGGGTGGAGATTGTTATAGCTCCTTGATTCATCGGCAGGTCACATGAGACAAACTAGTGTCTTGGCACAAGGCATTGAAAAAATCATATTTGTAGTCTTGGGACAAGGCTTGACTATGTGGTTATGTAGTATTGCATTATGAATTCCATAATTATGAAATTGGATATTGATATTGCATGTTATTATTCGACTAGAAGAATTTCCATGAGAATAAGTAAATAATATTATTTTATTTATATTTTCTATATTATGTGGAAGTTTATGTTTAAAAGGCTTATGTTTTAGTCTTACACATTGCCTTAAATTTTTTATGCTTATTTATGAAAGTTTCTGCTATATTGTTATCCTTACTAAGAATTTGAGCTCACCCCTTTCTATGTTTTATTTTTCCTATGATGTGAGGAAGTATATTATGACTGACCTATAGGGAGAGTCTAAGGGATATGAATTTGGTCAATGGAGACAATGTTGTTGGGGTTTTTCGTTTTATAATGTAATTTAAAACTTATGAATGTATCTAGAACTCCCAAAGATACTAAACTTATTGGTCTTTTGATATTTGATCCCTTGTGATCATGCCAATGTTATTTAATAATGTGCTGACTTTGGGTAACTGGGGTCAGGACGTTACAGTTGGTATCAAAGGAAGTTTAGTACAAACCTTGAAATCTATATTTAGAAAAAACTCTTATTAGGAAACACTACCCTAAGATAGATATTGAGGATTAGTATAGAAGAACATCCAAAAATTTTGGTAATGTAAATATTAGGTGGGTATTTCAAGAAATACATCCTTGTCTGGATATGAGCAGGTAGAGGCGGCTCTGGAACAGATGTAACTAGGAGTGAAAACTCCAACAAGGAGTTTTTGTCTTGACCTGGGGTATCCTAGTACATGACAACAAGCCTTGTTGCACTCTTGGTTATGACACTCCAATGGGATATGCTTAGGATAATTCAAATTTTCTTTACTACCTGGTTTGAAGGACTTTAATATAAGATGAGAATAAATAACCATGGTTAATCCTAAGGTGTTTTAGATTGAAAATATGGTGTTATGTTATTCTATAAATCATTTTATTACTCACACTATGATTTCTTGTCTTAGTCAATGGTTGGATTCCAAGGAAGTCATAGGAACATTGAACATGATGTTCTGGGTTGGCACGGTGGTGGAAATGTGCAACGAAATGGAATTCTTATAGATCAAAAAGATATTGTGTTCATTCTGAATCAGTTTTCCAAAAATATGATCAACAGCAATTATATTAACCAACTCCTGGACTCAATAAATAAGAGATTGGATGTGAATGTTAAGAGCTCTGGCAGTGGAGACTATGGAAAAAATAAAGCTCAATTTCCATCATTTAGGAAATGTGGAAGGAGACACCTAGGAAAGTGTCTCAATGGAACAAAGAAATGCTTTTTGTTTTGGAAAGAAGGACATAAATTAAATAATTGCCGAGGAAAAATAATGATTACTATGGAAGAAAATAAAAAAGATCCTAAAAATCCATTTACAGTAATTTTCCATAAATGTAGGTGACCTGGGAATTACTCAAGTTAATTGCCTATTCTATAGGATAACCTCTTTGTGATGGAGGATCGTATGTGGAAATAAAGGGATGGTGAAATGTTTAAAAGTATTAGTGATCTTTGATGATGAGATTACTTTGGAATAGTTTTCTCTTTTATGTGTAACCCTGTAGTTTGTTATGTGAAATTCTATTTTAGGAAGTATTATCTTTTCAATTATATTTATAAATAACCATTTCGGTTTATATGATCCTTGCATTTGAGGCAATTGCAAGTTATTAAATTTTGGGATAAAAATGTGAGGTATGAGATAACATTTGTGGTGAAATTATGTTATGGTTATTTTGAGGAATTTATCTCATTTTGGGAATGTTATAAAATATAGTTTTTGAAAAAGGACAACAGGAAGACCATGTGACAACCCATCGCATCGGAAAAAGCTATGGGAATCGAACCCACAACCAGAGTGCGATTGGGATTTATCACCTACCACTAGACTATGTGAAGTCCCTGGTTACTGTGACTAATTAGTTTTAGTTATATGAATTTATTGATCAATAATAAGTTGATTTGGGATCTTAAGTCTTATCAAATGGATATCCTTAGTAGAGGAAAATGATTTGGTGATTAAGTGATAAATGTTATTTTGGAAGACATTCGCTTTGTTAGGAACATTATATGCCAAGGGTAAATACAATACTATGGGATTTCATTTGATTAGTAATGGTGGATTTTTATCTATGTTTTTATTGTGGATTTATAGCTATTTGGGTAATTTATTAAAATGATTAACATATCATAGAGAACATGTGATTAGGTTAATTACTTTTAAGTATGTAACTTTAAGAGTAGTAGATGTTATTTGTAGATACAACTTAATGTGGAAGACTATGTAATAAAATTATTCTATGTTTGGGGATTCAATATTAGTTTGGTTTTTATTGAATGATTTTAAGGATAATTGTTTATTGAATGGTATTTATTGAACTTTGGGTATAGTTGGTTTAATTTTGGAAATTAAGATTTGTATTTCTTTCTCTAAAAGATTATCCATTTTTGGGGATCATCTGATCTTGTACAAACCATTTTGGTTTTGGTAAATCTCAAAAGATAAGTTAAATATATATATTATCCATTCTGGATCATGTGATTCTCTAGAACTTAAATATAGCTCTTCAGTTGTGACCATGTCATCTTGAATACTCATCGTTTGATAAAAATATGAGTTAGTGGTAGAAATTTATTAAAGGATGAAACTATAATTAAAAAGTAATTATATCATTTTATGTTCTTAGTCAATCTTATAATTAAATTCCTCAACATTATGAAATGATACTTAAAACCAAGAATGTTGTTCGTTTACTTTTCCTATGGGTAAACTAATGACCATTTATCCCATCACAAGTTTTCTGTTTTCTTGTTGTTATATTTCTTTTGATCATGTTTTATATAAATCTCTATCAGAACATGACAGTTATTTTATCTTTCATATCCATGTTTTCCTACATGGAATCCTAGTATGGGTTATCTTAGGTGACCTTTGTACTTCTCTTACTTTATTTTAAAGTTATATTTTTATTAACTCTTTTTCCAATGTGGGACATTCAATCATGTTCCCAAGCCCAATTTTAAAATTTTGAGGATGCAATTTCCAAAATGGCGGAAGAATGTAACACCCCAATATTTCATTATAAGTTTTTTTCTTTAAATTAATTCAATAGCTTGCGCTACACACAACACCGAGTTTGAGTACACCATGACTTACCAAACTAGCCGTTCAAAAGCGGTTATAAATATTATTAACTGAATTTTCAATTTTATATACTAAATATAATTTTAGAATCCATATTATGTCTTTCTTATAAATAATATAAGAAGAAATTCATTTTTTAGATAAAAAAAGTTTTTTTCAAAAATTGCAATTTTACCACGTTCTTATGAAAATCCCTTTGTAAAACCAATATTTGATACTTTAATAAATTAAATTTAATTAAATTAAATTATTTTTTAGAATCATGACAAAAAAAATTATTTTGAGTAAATTTTTGTTACTTTTCTGATAACTTTCAAATTTTTATGAATACTGAAAAATATTAAATTTTAATTGAAAACAACTTTTTTAATCGAAATAATTTATAGAGATAAATTATTAAATTGAATGGTTACAAAGTATAATTAGATTATATTTTTTTCATTTAATACAATGTTCGTAATTATAAGTAATTTATAATTTAAATTTAACATAAACACATGTCAATCTTTTGATAGATTTTACTTTTTAAAAAACCAACATTTTGGTTTTGACAACAGAAATTAATTTTAAATTAATTAATTAAACTTATATGTTTTAAATTTGGTAACATAGAATTCATTTTATAATTCGTAATATCAAGATTATCATAGGGTAATTTTTTGGTATTTTTCTAAAAACATTCAACTTTGGATGAATAGTGAAAAACACTACATTATAGTTTAAAACCAACTTTTTATTTAAATAATTATTTATTTTATTTAAAATTTTTTAATTCAAAATAAATATATAATACCTTTATAAGTTCATTGTAATTCATTGGAGTCATTCTATAATATAATTATATGTATAAAATTTTATTGAACTTTTTAACGTCTTTTGCGCACCTTCTAGGAGCATTTCCAAATTTGCATAAACCTTAATTTTACTGCTTCAATGAATTGAATTACAAAGCATCAAGAGACATGGTTAATATAATTATGTTAAATGTTCTTGAATAAGATGAAAATAAATTTTGGAGAATAGTAACTTTTGATTTTTATTTACCACGGTTAAAAGTAAATTGGGTAATTAATGGTAAAATGATATTATAATTACCCTAAAACATGTCCATAATCTATTGTATAAGTTTAATTCAACCAAAAAAACACTTAGGAATAAAATTTGATCCTTTATGTCCACATGGATTAGATTAAGAAATTTATTATTATTTTATTTAAAGAAGTGTTAAAAGAGTTAAATTCAATGTTTATCAACTAAACCATTTTTAATATAGAGTTATTCATAATATAAATTTGAATATAAATATTCATTAGAAATATATAAAGATTTTTTACGTAATGGTATTTTATTTATAATTTTTAGAGATTAAATAATTAAATTTATTTTTGACATAATGATTTTTCATCAAATACCTTCTCAATAAAATATAAAAATAATTTATATTTTAAATATTAAAATAAATATAATTTTAAAGTTTTTATACCTTCCACAAATATCTAGGTTAATATGACTTGTTAGGGTTGATTAGATAAATTTTGTTTGAAGTGATAATGTTGTTATGACATTCACAAAAAAATACCAAATATTGTCAAAATTGACATATATTAGTTTTTAAAAGAAATACTATATTATTCGTTGATATAATATACATAAAAATCTAAGGTTCAGCCAAAGTTATTAAATTATATTATATATGTCCTTAAATTATTTAACAAAGAGTTAAATCTAAAACCTTTGGTTAAAATGTCAAACTAAACTTATCTAAAACCTATTAGTTGAAATTTTTTCGACCCATCCCCACCTTATCTTCGAAATAAATAATTTTTGAGCCATTAGAAACTAAAGATTATTTTATTATAAAATTATATTTCATGCTTTTCCTAAAGTGACCCTCACCTCTCTTATAAATGGGTACTTACCCTTCTCTTAATTTCACACCTCCAAATCCATTTGGCTCAGCCAACCCCTACCAAAATATCTTCCCAACTTCCTTTTATTCAACCTAGAGGCCTTAATTTGTTCAGAAATACATCTTATAGAGACCTTTTGATCATCTCCAAATAAAACACATGAAGAAGAGGTAATAATTTCACCACCCTCTTTTAAGTTCATTTCTACTTCCACTTCCTATTTATTTTTGGTTTCCAAACCAAAATAAAAAATCCATAACCTTATACATACTGTGATATTATTATAAATATTTTACAACCGTATTATTTATTCTATCCATCCTATAAATGACAAATTCATCATATGTGCGTACATACGACTTCTCGTATCCACGTCGTGGTGTAGTTTGTTATTCAACCACTTCATTATTTGGATGGGTATAATAATGATTATTACTTATCTAAATAATAAATATAACATGTTAATGATTCTGTATATATGATATACCATCTAGTTACATACGATTTCACCATCAATATAAGGATATTATCGCTCGTGCGTATGTACGGATTACCGTCTCCATGAACGTGATGAGATTCATTCCCCATCATAATCATTCAAGAATAATTTTCATTTTATGGTTAAAAATAATTTTTAAGAATTTAATATCATTCTCTATATTAATCAAATACACCTTATACATAACACACATGACTTAAAAAATAAAACAAATAAAGGAAAACAAATCAGTTAACAACCAAAACAATGATACTACAAAAATATCATTAACAAAACAATATTATAATATCATATATGATATAATATTTATGTATTTTGTTCTTTTATAATTTAATAAAAATGATTTAACCATTATATAGGATGTTACTCTACCCTATACTAAGGAAAAGTACAAGGTAAGGGGTTTTAATCTCACTTTTATTCCCGTGAGATTCATGTTTTATTTGCCAATATTACCTTCCATGTGGTGTATGTACTACCCATGATGGTATTTTTTATGTAACATATTTTAGTTTATGGGTATTTACATCATCATTGTATGATACTTATTTCATGGGGTCTATGTTTCGTAAGTTACCAAATCGTAAAGGGAATTTCAATTTTCAATTTCTCCTCATTCGGTTTTATGCAAACATCATTGATTACATTACTCCATGATTATGTGTAAAATAACTATTTATTTACTTATGTAGTAATTTCCACTCCTGGTTTTGTAGATATACTTTTGATACACATAATCACTCTATTGATAAATTCTCAATTAATCAATATAAACTTGATAAGATTAATTTTAACTCAATTTATATTCATTGAGTTAAACAGCCATGTCAATGGTGTTTTTTTACAAGAATATGTGTGAATGTCCTATGATTGATTTACACTGAATATCCAATAATATTGAATATATTTATATTTTTCCAACATAATTATGTTATTGATTTATCTGTAACCTAAGGATATGGTCTTTATAAAATAATTCATCTCAACTTACATTTCGTTGAGATTTCTTTGGTGTTATGGTCCAATTCACTTTTACATGGTGTATATATTGTACTTTGACATATTTTGTCCTGAATCCCATTATTCTCATGATTTTATAAATATTTAATTAACTAAATTATTTTTCTTCAAGAATCTTTCATTTGGTTTGAAACTCTAACTAAAATAGCATTTGAAATGTTTTAAAAATGTATTATTCTGAATCTTTCTCATTAATGTCCATGTTTTAAGAATGGTTTTAATGTTTCATTTATATGGACATTAATGTTTTAAAATTGAAATTAATTTTAAAAGTTTCAATGTTTTATTGGAAACTTTGATTTGAAAATCTAGTTTAAACATCTTCTTGATAAATAGTGATTCTTTTAAATGTTTTCATGAAAAATGTATATTTCTCTCATGTATTTTTACTGATCATTTTCAACTATGTCATCATCCTTTACAGGATATTATTCTTGATAGGGGTTGATTTATTATAATACAAATATGGTATACTTTATTTAGGTTTTGTGATATGTTTCACTGTGGATGATTTTTTTATACCATTCAAGGTTTATGGATAATGTATTGGCATTTTATACGCTAGTTTTAATACGAATGTTTATGGTATGTTTAAACCTTTTCATATGAGGAATTAATTGGACTTAGTAAGTGACAGGTGGAGCCCGATATAGCTCTTCAATGCATTATTAGGTCTCATGAGACAAAATAGTGTCTTTGCACAAGGCGTTGACATAATCTTATTATTAGTCTCTGAGAAAGGCCTTGACTATATGGTTATGAAGTCTAGAATTATGCATTCCATCATTATGAAATTGTATATTGATATTTATTGTGATTATTTGACTAGTATAATATCCATGTGAATAATTAAATGGAATTATTTGATTTATATTGTCCATATTATGAAGAAGGTTATGTTTAAAAGGATTTTTTTTAGTCATATACATTAATTTAAATGTTTATGCTTATTTATTAAAGTTACCACTATATTGTTATCCTTAATGAGCATCTAACCTAACCCCTTTCTATGTTTTGTTTCTTCCAGGATGTGAAGAAGTATATTATGATTGTCTTGCAGGGATAGTCTAATAGATATGAATGTGGTCAATGGAGACAATGATGTTGTTGTTTTTTATTTTATAATGTAATGTAAAACTTATGAATGAATCTAGTACTTCTAAGACTACTAAACTGATCGTTCATTCAAGATTTGTTCCCTTCTGATCATGCTAATGTTATATAATAATGAACCAACTCTAAGTAACTAGGTTCAGTGTGTTACAAAACACATGATAAAAGATGTATTAAATAGGAGTAACAATTTATGATCATTAAAACATGATTAAAACATGAGGAGTAAAACATCTTCAAATATAATTTTTCAACAACACTATCAAAATATTATTCAACATTTGAAAATAATTTTTTTACCCACCTAATTCTCATCATGCATTGATATATTATATTTTTTACCTATTGTGTATTTTCAACTCTCTCCAGCTTCAATCATTAAATTTTGGGAGTTAATTTTAATTTTTTTTCAATATACCTCTTTCCAAGAATAATTTCTCTCAAACAAGTATAAGATTTTTTTAATTATTTATTTTACTTTCACTTCCTCAAAATCAATGAAAATATTTCTTTCATATAAAAATCATATTCATTTTATCATTATCGTTTTAAATAATTTATTTGTTTTCTTCATAAATGGAATCCTTATTATAAGAACATTGACCATATATTAAAAAAACTAATATTATTATGCAATTTTAAGATATTTGAATGAAATTTATTGATTTATATCATTGACATAAACTCCACTTCTTATTCATACTCACATTTAGTATTTCTTTTCATTTATTTCTAGTAAATTATTCCACATTAACATTTCTAAACCATAATTTTTCCTCAACATCCTTATATGTCCCAACTTTATATTCATCCTCATTATTATCGTACTCCTCAAGCACTGATAAATAATTTATCTTTTGGGTTTTATATAAATTATTACATTTCTAGCTTGATGAAAATTTTGACTTGTTTGGTTTTTTTAGATTTCTTCTTAGAAGAAAAACTTTATAGCCTCTCATTTTTATTTTAACAATATTGTTATCATTTAAATTTTAGAAAATATTCATTAAAAAATCCAATAAATTCACCCTCGTTAATATTTCATCATAGATTTACCCTAATCATTCTATTAAATGTTCTGAAACTTCTAAAAATGAATTAAATAAGTTTTTAAAAAATCAATTCGACCTATTCTTCTTCATTAGAATCCTTTTTTTAAACTACCCCTTTCTTAATCGTTTCTAATTTTCATCCTTCATAATATATTAGATTGATGTGTTGTAAATTCAATAAATTTTTAGCCAGATCATGATCATAAATTATTGTGACCTATTCATCAGAGATATTTTGATGAATATGAATTATAATCTCAATAAACATTCTATCCTCAAAAATTTTGTTTTTGTTTTCCTCTGTAGTGGTTATCTCCTATGGTTTCTTTCTCTGTACTTTAGAGCCATAAGACTACCCACCCCTGGTTGTTTTCATTGGCCATTCATGCCTATCTGGGCTCCTTTTGTGGGGTTTTGGTTCTGGATTCATTCAACAATTATTCATTATTTCTTCATCTTGATACCACTTCTTTCTCAATTAGTCACTCATCATCCATAGACATATCATGTTTCCCCCACCACACTATATTCCTACAGTTCCTAATTTGTGATATCATGGTGGTATTTATGGATACACTTTCTACATCACTAGTTGGTGTGGTTTATGTGGAATCCTTCTCACTAAATCCATTTTTTCCCAATATATGAAAACTTTTTTCACTTTATGTAATTTGGATTTTATTGGATTGATGTGTTGAAGTGTTGTCACTGGTATGGTCTCATTATTTATTCATGGTTAGATGTTGTCTCTAGATTGGAATGGGGTATTGGTATCCATCTAGTTGGTAACTTGGATTCGTGTGGGATTTTAGGTGTGGTGTTTTTCATGGATTGGAATTAAATGGAGTTGATTTTGAGGAGTCCATATGATGCTAATTCATTTATAAAAACTTTATGATGGTTATTTCTTCCACAATAGTGCTCTAGAATCCTTTGTGGGTTGTTGGTTACAAAACATTTTCTAGTGTTTCTTACTTTTATTTTTCTTAAGTTCTAGGACTTTGTTTGGGTTGCATATGTCATTGCCATAATTGGCTCTTGTCTTGTTGCATTTAGAATTCAGTAAAGCACCATGCTAGTGTCATCAGGTGGGCATCCTCAAAAGAGGGAATCGTTTATTGACACCAATAATTTAGTTTTTTTTCATTTTATTGTTCTGGATGGATGGACACCCTTCCATTGATCATTTGAATTGTGTTTCCAATCAGATTTTTTGGAGTATAAGGTTGAAAGTGAAGTGATTTTCACACAAGAATCATCGTGTGTATGGCTTAAAATAGAGAAAGGTGTGTTGGAACCTATCATCTGTTACTCTATCCAAATGTTACTGTGGGATGGAGGGGATCTCATCCATGTTGTTCTGGAACATCAGGACACAACTTCCGAGAGGGTTGTGATGCCGCATCGTCAGTTGATCACAAAAGTTCATTGTTTGGATGGGAGCGACAAGACTTTTACTAGTATATGGAATTATTTATGCTTCCTATTATATAATCAGGGCTATCTTGAGACATTAAATCCAGGTTTCAATTTTGTATTTATACATATAGTCATATATTCCATGTTTTAGGTTCCCTCTATAAACTATTTTCAAAATGGGTTCTCTTTTTTATGTTTAATATTTGGGACTTTGGCCTCAAACCATTCAAAAAAATTATCATCTAAATTATGAAGAAAAAACTATAATGGTGCCATGAGTATCAGTAAAATGAGTAAAGAATTAAAACATTGTTTGATGTTCATTAATTTTTATGTCCTCATATTTAAACCTCTAAAATCATATTTTGGCTTGTTTAACATTCACATTTACATCAATTTATGTTTTTATAATTTATTTCAAAATATTTTTTCTATCTAAATTCCTTTCACTTTAAGAAAATCATTTTCTAAAAAATAAAAAAATAAAACTTTTGGTATGAGAATCATTCACCGTATAGTTTTCATCAACTATTTTCATAGTATTACCTTTTATATGAGGATATAAATAATCAGTTTTAGCCTATAAAACATCTAGAAAAATAGATAAAAAATCGATCAACATCAAATATTTCTATAAGTTATAATTTTTCTACTGAAATGGGGAATATTTTTTATATTAATTGAATTAATGTTTTCTATATTCTTAAAAACAACATAGAAAAACTATTCTTACTCATAGGAACACCATTTACAAAAAACTATAAGTATCATATATTCTTTGAATGAAACCTATATTTTATAATATTATAGTAATGTATCCACAATATTAGTGTGAATTCACTTGGAGGAGGTTTAATCGAGGAATTATATTCCATTATTAGTTTTCTTTTGGAAAAAACCTCTGAAACCTAATAAAGTGAAATATTTAATTTCTATAACATACACTAAAAAACAAATTCAATAGTCATATTACTTTTAGATATGGTTCACCTTTCCAAATGATATGTTATTACTTAGTATTATCCTGAATAATCTTGAACTATATAGTACAATTGTATCGTCATGTGGATTAAAAAGAGACATAAATTTCAATTAACTCATTGTATATAAACAATATCAATCAATTTTTTGTAATTTTATCCCATAAAATAGGTATATATAATATTTTAAAATAATAAATGATTCTTTAATAAAATTACACTTCCATTGATTTTTCAATATTCTTATTTTTCTTTTCCCTTATATTTCTTATTCCTATGAACATTTCACAACACACAAAAATATGCATCATATGTTCCTCTTTTTATAAAATAACAATAATATAAATTTTCTTTCATACATGAAAGAAAAATTTAAAACATTATAATAAACAGTAACATATTATTATTTATTTCATATTTGAATTTCAAATTCAAGTTAAAACTAAAAAATTCTCTTAACTGCATTAAAATTATTCACACCATCAATTTTATTTTCATTATTGTTTCATATCTTTCGTCACTGATATAAAGATAATCCATTATGTTACAAATTAGGTTTTACTTAACTACATATAATATTTATCTATTTACATCTTGATATCCTTTCTTCATGATAGAAGAATCCTCTTACCTTTTTTCTAGGTCTATATATCAAATAAAAACAACATAAATCAATGTGTGATATAAATAAAAATATAAAAAAAAGAAAAAAGAAAATAATCATGGCTTCTCAACAAGGAATGACTTCATATTTATTTAATTAACCTTCTATTTTAATCAAATAGGTTTCTATATCTTGGTATTCCAAAATTAATTATGTTGTAACACATATACCCCTCTTAAAACATCTCATCTCATAGGAATCATTGATTTTCGTCATGATATAATTCTTTCATCATGACATGAACCTTTTATTCTATACTCTTAAGTATGTATTATTATGGAGTAAAAATCATCTTCATAGTGTGACCATTATTCTCCAATTTCTTGTATAAAATTTCTATGTCATATTTAATCCATTCAAGTATTTATTAGAATCATCAAGTAAAAATATTCTTCTCAATCATAATATTGAAAATTTAATTTCTAAATATCCCTATTAACTTCTAGAAATATCATATTTTGACAAATAAAAAAATTTACAAGGGAAAATCATAACATATATTATATAAAAAAGCTTATATATGGAATTTATTATATATGAATAACCATATGTATCAACGCTAGGTTTATGGATTTAAAAAAATTAATAATATAAAATATATTCAGTATGAGACAAAAATATCTTCTGAACCACATAATTTTCATTCCTTTATTGTATTTTAAATCCTTACTCATCACATTAGTTTTTTCCATTCATCATTTTTTTATCAAGTGTTCCAACTTTCTAAAACCTCACATTTCAAAAATCCATATATTTATTATTTTAGATGATATTATGTATCATATTAAATATGTTATATATCATAGATTTAATTCCCAAAAACTCTTCCAATTACTCAAAACATATAATTTCTAGAAACATTATTTTCTGAAGAAAAAAATATTTTATTTATATTATCTTCATATTCAAGAACATCTATAACATACATTCATTGAAGATTCAACATTTTTTTCTTTGAATACATTTTGATATCCAAATAAAATTATTGAATAACCACTATTA
Source organism: Viscum album (assembly GCA_963277665.1). Classification (NCBI taxonomy): domain Eukaryota; kingdom Viridiplantae; phylum Streptophyta; class Magnoliopsida; order Santalales; family Viscaceae; genus Viscum; species Viscum album. Next base: position 1,768,349,035 of record OY728140.1, read on the forward strand.
ATAATCTAATCGATACTAATAGACATAAAAATATTCCTCACACAACATAAATATTATTTTTTATGAATTTGAATATAATTTATGTTTTTAAAATAAAAACAAACTTAAGAACCATATCGACTTAATATCTAAACATGTTATTTATTTATGGGAAAAATATTATAATTATCATTCATTAATATTCTATGATTAACAAGATTGTTATTCAATATGATGTGTTTTTTCATTCTATAGTGTATATATATGATAGTCTGTTCTCATTATTTGGATGCTAGCATTTATGTCCCCTGATGTGGATTTTTATTTATCAAATGCTACATTATGTAATACCTTTCCAATTAGTTTTATGAAAACCATGTTCTTGGGATGCATGGTTGTATATTATGTATTATTTTTGTGTATATTAGTATTTCTCTCATACAAAACAACTCATTTCTCCAAAACTCACTGAAATAGGTAAATTTTTGAGCCTGTATAATGACCCAAACATTCATATATGAAGTTTTTGTTCTCAATATATGTGTGCAATACTTAGTATAGTATAAAAAACATGGACAATGTTATAAAAAATAGTGCTTTATATCATAAATATTAATATTTAAAATAACTCTTGAGTACACTTTATAAAATTAAAAATATTACAATGGAGTTATAGAAGGATAATAATTAACATAATTATATTTTTAAAACCCATCAGGTCCTAGTGATGTAGAATATCATAACCATGAACATCATTCTAAATAGTTAATAAAAAATCGGAAATATTACTAATTTTTTTAAAAATTTATAGGGAACTTTGAGTGAAAAATAAATGAATTATAGATAAATAATATAATTGGTATTTCTAGGAAGTATAAATCCAATCTAGCCATTTGATTTTTAATATCATTGTTTCAATAGTGACATGGCCATTAAAATAGAAACATGTACTTTATATAAGTAAATTAAAATTTAGAGTAGTAAAATGACATCAAAATAATATTATCCATAAAAAATAAAAAATAATATTAAAATTTCAAAAAATATCTATTCAAATTATGCAATTCAACAAATTTATAACATAATTTTTTTAATAAAGTTTATTTCGACAAATTTTGTAAAAATGATATTTTTTAAAAAAAAAATTAATTATGAATATTTCCTAGTATATAAAATTCATTTTATATAATTAATTTCATTTTTATTTTTCATGTGGGAGTTATATATGAGTGATTTATTTGTAATTTGTTTTTAAAAAATGAATTTGTGGTGAATAGTAACAAAATACTTTTTCAAGAATATGTTTTTTGGTAAATATTGTTGTAATAGGGACCCAATAAATTATAAAAATAAATTCAATCACAGAACATGACTAATATTATAAATTATGTTTTTAAAAAGGTAAATTTAATTTCCAAAACAAATGTAATAATTTATAATTTCCAAAAAATATCTTATTACATTAAAAAATATTTTTCATTTTTCCTCTTTTCTATTATATAAAATAATAAATTTGGTTTTATAATTTCATAGAATCGATGAATATACATATTTCAAATCAAATAACATTCATATACCAATGAATATCGGTACTTAAATATATTACTATGGTAATAATACATTATAAAAACATTTAAACTAAAATACCCCTCCCCCTTAAGTACTAATTACCCTTCTCACCCCATGGAAAATCACTTCTCAAATAAAACACATCCGAAAATTGTTTCCAAAATATCTATTATTGATCCTCTTTGTAACCCTAGGAATAATTTTCCACACCCAACCCTAATACATAAATTCATAGTGATTCTTAGTAATGGAAAAAATTTAAGGACAAGGACTCCTTTCAAATTGTTTTGATTTAATTGTTTCTTCTCTAATACATCTATTCATATTTCCACTTCTAATAAAATCCTTAAAAATTAATTAATAGGTATTTAAACATCAAATAAATGTTATCCCACAACTATAATGTTGATATAAACTTTTTCTAATAAGTAAATAATAATTATACCCCTTTTTGATGTGTCCCATTAATTGTCGGTTTACTAATTTATAAGGACATCCTGAATTCATTATTTAACTTTAAAATTATATCTACTATGTATAGATTATGTATATATATATATAAACTTTTATTGTGTTATTATATTTTTCTTACAAAATTTATATTAGATATTTACTATCCTTATCCCTCATATTAATAATGTGACATCCCAATATTTTAGAATTCATTTTCTATAAATAATATATTAGATAGTGTGTGGGGTATACCCAACATAGATATTAAATGAACCGTGATATATTTTTATTTTAATATGATTATTAATATGATACCATTGGTTAGTAAAGTATAAATCAGAAGACATATATTATGAAATATATATATATATAATGGTTTTAATTAATAAAATTATTAATAAATCAAAAATAGATTACCATTTCATTGAAAATGAATATTTATTATTTTCAAGGTCCAATATATATTTTCCATAAAATTATTTGAATGTGTTCTATGTATTATTATCATGATATATTAAATTTATAACTATTAATAAGTGATTATAATGAAATAATACATTTAAAAAACTAAATTAATGAATTAATTTTTTTAATGAGTATTATTAGTATCTAAATGAGAATAAATTTATTTTTTGCTTCAAAAATACATTTTCTTCAAAAATAGTTTGATTTCATTTAATTCATTGAAATCATAATAAATTTTTCTAATTTTAGAAATTTTATGATATAGAAAGTAAATAATATTTGAAATCATCATGTAATTATATGATTCTGATGAATATTTCTGATTTTTTTGAAAAGATTTTTTTTTGAGTGAGTAGTGAAAAATATGGATTTTTTAAATTTTTTCATTTTTTCATTAAATATAATCAATTAAACAACCTATTTTATTTTTTATTTTCTTTTAAAGTATCATAATATACAATTTATTAAAAAAATATAATTAATTATATAGTAATCATCATTGTATTTTCATTGGGTGTAAGGTTGCTATTATGTTTAAAAACATGCTTTTCTAAAAACTATTTTTTTCATTGGGTTCTCTGCACATATATGAAAATTAATTTATGAAAATCCTAAAAATTTAATATTAAATAATGGATTTAAAATATTTAATTATCCTATACAAAAAAATATGGTTAATTTTATCCTTTGTCATAAAAATAATTTACCATGTTAAAAAAACAAGTTCTCAAGATAACGGTAAATAATGGTAAATTTTTTAATTTAGTAGAGAAGGACAAATAAATATAAATAAAACTACCAAATTAATTTTCATATTAAATAAATTTCACACCTTATCAATATTAATTAATTATATTTTATATATTCATATTCACTATAAGAATGTTAAGTAATTTTCCAATCAAAAAAGAATTAGTTTTCATCATTATTAATTTGTTTTAGTATATTTTATAGTTTTATATAAATGATTTATTTCAAAATTTGATAATTTTAATTTTAAAAAATGAACTAAATTTTTTATATCATGAATTCGAAATTTTATTACAAATATAATTTTTGAATTTTATAAAACATTTGATTTTTTGACGAATAGTAGAAAATATTAATTATGTTGAAAATAGTCTTTTCATTTCATGAATTTATGAACTATTTTCTTTCATAATGTTTTCAATGAGAAATTAGTTCATTTTTATAATTAATAATCTAATTAATATCATTTTAATCAATTTTATTCTTGATTTTTTATGAAAACAAATTATACATGAGAATATATTTTTATAGAAAACTACTTTTTATCACATTTTACTGGTTTAATTTTAAATTAAATTATGAAATCTCTATGATTTTAGTTTAATATAATGGATTAAATTTTTTTAATCAAAATAATTAATATTAGTAAATAATATTAGCTTAATTGTTTTATTATTAATAGTAAAAATGGTGATAATTTGTTACCATGATTAAGGATAAAAGGGAATTATTAGGGGTGAAACTAAATAGATAAGGGTTAAAATGACCTAATAAGTTTTCTAAATACTATTTTATGAAAATATTTATACCATGTATAATATAATATTTATAAATTTTTAGTTTTTGATTTTATATTTACTGAGTAATATATTAATATATTTCTATATTTTTGAAAATTCAAATTGAGTCCTCTCCCCCACTTATAATTAGATTTCCCCTCTTATATATTCTATATAGATACATAGAATCTTATCCTAGAAAATTTATTCAAATATCCCTTCCTAAAATCCCTTAGGATTTCTTATAAACCCTTTTTTTATTATTATTCATATCTTAGGAGTCCAATTGTGTAAACATGGGGAGATTGTCTATAGAATAGATAAAGAACTTAACTAACTTGTTTATTTCTTTTTTATCTCCTCTAAAATGATATTAACCATTAAAATATAGTAAAAATAGTACATCATGTATTCTTAGATGTTATTATGTTATTTTATAACCTTTAAACATCTCATATTCTATCAGATGGTAAATGAACCCACCAATTGTGTGTATGGAAGACTACTGCCTCACGACCCAATGTAATTCATTTTTTATCACTGATTCTCAAGGATGGTTAAAATTAGGGATTAAATATGTATATATATTATATTAATTAAATAATTATCATTATATAAAAATTATTTATCATTAATTTTCTTACCTTTCAATCCATTGAAAAATCATTTCATCACACATGCGTGCATGTGGATTACAACCTCCAATAAGTGAAGTGTTTCGTTTTTCATCACTAAATCACATATATAGTTTATATAAGTTTATTTACAGATATAATATTATATTTATGATATAATAATCATTATGGATATATAAAATTATACATACTTTATTTCCGTAATTTTTTTTGAAAAATGTAGATGTTAATCATGTGTATATACAGCATATTATCTACATGATTGTTACATAATTAATTTATCATAACCATCATACATAGTTGGTTATTAAAGTTTAATTGATGTATAAAAATGGTAAATATAAAATCATTAAAACTATATAAATGATATAATAATGATTTATTTTACTAAATTGATTCTAGCGAAGTAATTTTTGACTTATGAACCAAACATCCACAAAACGGTCGAAGTAAATTTTATCAATTAGGTAATTAATCATAAAAACAATATATGTGAAATAAAAGGAATAATAAACTCATAAAATTTTATTCTGTTAATAATTAACATAATTTAATTATTTAGGATGATAAGGAATCTACGTGACAATTCAGAATCGATGTAAGGTATGATTTACCTTGAAACATGGTTTTAAATGTTGTGAAAGATTTATTTTCAAAATCAATTTATTTCATGTAAATATTAATAAAATTATTTTTGAACTGAATTTATTTAGAAATAAATGAATTAAAAAATAAATTTTAGGCTTCTTTTGACTTTTATAAAATGGTTTTAAAGTGGAATTGTTTGACATATTGTATACTAAACGTTTTGACATTATTTAAAAAGATAAAAAAATATTATGTTTTACTGTCTAAAACATCAATGAATTTACCGACCACCACTACCATTATTTTATATTTTGATTCTTTTAAATGTTTTAATATTTTATTTCCATAAAAACCCTCCATCCGTTTGTTTTTGTTGTTTAATTTTTTAAAATTGCATTTTAAAGAAAAGGGATCTATTGATATCGAAACATGTTTTATTTATGGGCTGCAAAATGTATTTTTATGAGTTTGATGATGGAAATTAAATCTTTTATGTGTTTTATATTCCTTGTACCCTTTTATTATTAATTATGATAATATTATTTCTCTCCAAATAATTGGGTAATTATTATGTAATATAATGAATTATGTTGGAATTAACCAAGTAGGTTATTCCATTTGTGAGGGTTCTTACAATGGTTCATGTAAGTTTTCTATGAAGATAATTCCCCCAAGGCACATAAATGACATTATAATTATTTCTAATTAGTTTTCATTGAAATATTTTTATTTAATATGGTAACTAGAGATCTTTTTTTTAATGGAATTATTATGCATTGTAATGGTAAAAATGTATGTTTTTAATAAAAAAATTCACATGTTGTCATATTTTTTTAGAAAACACTCATTATTATGATTTTAACTACATTTTTTATTTAAAAGTTTTTTATTTAAAACTATGGGAAGTAAATATTATTTAATGTGTAGGTAAGTGATTATTTAATTTCATATCTTTTTATTATAAAGGAAATATCTCTTTTTTGATCTCCTAGTTTTTAAATTGATTAATGTGTTTCTTTATTATATTTTTTTATGTCCTTAACTAATTGTTTTTTCCTTATTCAAAATTTTCAAAAAAAAATCATATGGTTTAAGTATGATTAAGAACAATGAGGTAGTCAATTTGAAACTCTTGAATATTTTTCATCAAAGGAAAAAATGATTCATCTTAAAAGTTTTGTATTGTGTAAAAAAGTTATACATATCCAAAGTGTCCAGCATATATTATATGAGTTTTTTATGTAAGTGTTATGAGCTAATTATCTAAAACTATACCCCTAAAAAGATCTTCATGAATGAAATAAAATAAATTCTTGTTCAAAAATTAAATTACGGGTTGAATAAGGACCAGGACCTTATAGTTTCTATCATAAAAGGGTTTATATAATTTTAGAGGTTATGATAATGTAATATTGTACCAACAAGATATTCTAATTTTTAGCTATCATGATATAGAATTTCAATATTACCTAGTTTGTTCATCTAAAATATTTCTATTCAGAATGGATTTCTATAGAGAAAACATCAATGTTGAAGTAGGAATGATTAAATAGGACAACATATTTCAAAATCAACAACCTAGATGGATTATAATTGGAATATATTTGTTTTTTGTTGTGATGGCTTTGTAAATGTAGTCTGTCAATGGTGGTGGTATATATGTGAGTGAGAAACCATTTTCACCACCGAGGAACATGTCTATAGTGGAGCATTTCTTGAAACAACACCCTCCAACATTCATGGTATTATTTGACCCAATAATAGCTAAAAGATGTGTTAATTCTTAATATAATATATTAAAATTCAGGGAATATACAAAACATTTAAGGTTAACTCTATAAAATTAATTTCTTTAAATGTGAATTAGATCAATAGTGGTCAATAGTTAAGAATATCAAAGAATGTGAATAGATTGATTCCATGAAATGGGATAAAATTTGGAAAATATTCCATGAGAAAATATTTCCTAAAGCAAGTCTAATTTTGATTGGGAAAGAAATTATAGAATGTTAGGTAGCTTTAGAATGATTCAATGGATATTTATAAATAAATCATCAACATTTTGGTAGGGTACACAACAAATTATATCCAAAATATTGATTGTAAATTTGATTGTATTTATTCCAGATTACATGAAATATATTAAAGGGAATTGGATTCTAGTAAATTTAAAATATATTATAAACTGGTTATATTTATTAGAAAATTAGAAATGGGGTTTTCAAATTATCATGTGTAAAAACACAAATCTTCTTCTCAGGTACGTATTTCTATTTGCTGGTGTCTTTGAGAAAAAGATGAGTTTTTGGAAATTTTTGAAGTATTCCCCATGTAATTATATGTACACGCTGTGTACTCTTTTGTCGCACGTAGTTTTGTGCTATCTATGTAACGGCCAAGCACACAGCCATGTGTGGTGTCCTAGAGACCGCCTAATATGGGGGCCTGCAAGTGTAAGTACACACCATGTACTTCTAAAGTACAGGTTGTGTACTTTTTTAATTAAACGGATCGAGGTCATGTCTAATTTCAAGAAGTTTCTTCCACTTCAACTTCTTCGATCAAGAGCATCCATAAGGTGTCGATCCTTCCTTGAGCTGCCGGTTGAGCTTCCGTTCTTTGAATCGAACTCTGTCAGTTGCGTTGGAGTCGCATCAGTGAGATCTCTCTTATTATTGAACCTTGTTCCTTGGTTTCTTTTCTCTTGTGAGTTAACCTCTGTTGAAATTTTTCGATTTTATTTTAGATCTACCACGTTCTAGGTTAATAAAATTGCCGATGTTGGGGTATATCAATCATACGATGCCTATGTAGGTGGTTTGTGCCTTTCCATAGATAGTCATTGAGTTATATGTGCAAAAGTGCCCAATACCCTTGATTGGGGTATTGCGTGTTTACAGTTTTAACCTATTTATTTCCTTCTATGATTTATATGCTAGAGTAGAGGTCAATTAAATGTAAAAAGGGTCAATTTCTATACTATGGATGTATTTTCCATGCTTTTATTGATTATGATCATTTGGTCTTGCGTAGCCTGTTAGGCTTCTTGCTTTCCATTCCTTGTGCTGATAGGGTGGAGTAATATTATTTATATGACATGTTGTAATATTGTAGACTATTTAGCCAAGTAGTTATTGAAGTATAATTTGTCTGTTATATATCGTTGTGCTTGATTTACTTACACAGGACCATGAGAACCTGGTGTAGAAGACAATAGGAATAATGGACATTGAGGGCTTCTCCAGAGTGTATATTTATTATTACGATGTGAGACCATAGGGGGAATGGATGTAAGTGCTTCCAAAAAGTTTATGTAGTTCCTAGATGTGGGCCCTTTGGGTAATTGTACATTGAGTGATTCCCCAGAGAACGTTTTAGTTACTGATACCAGACTATAGGGGGAATTTACGGTGAGTGCTTCCTCAGAGATTATGTGTAAAAGCTTAACCAGAAGCGTTAGACTATGTGTACCTACCAGAGGGTTTCTTGTGTTGTTTTGGTTAGACCAGAGGGGTTAAGCTGGAAGAAATTCCTAGAGGGATCCCAATATATGATTAGCTTCTAACATGATATCATATAATTGAATGCATTTGAAACTGTAGGATTGTGTACATTTGAGTACTTCCTTGTTTACTACTTCATTTTGATTATATCCTACCATATATTTTCACTGACTATTAGGAATATATATTCAGGTGGTTTCCTACTAGGATTTAGTCTCACACCTTTTTTGGGTCATGCTTTTGGGCCCAAAAATATTATATTTCTGCTGGTATTGATAAGATTAAGTTCCCTTCTACTTCAGGTACTTGATTGTTGCGGAGCTGGGGAGCATGGGACCAATATGAGGTTTGTGATGATGTGGATCATTTTATCTGTTTTCTGTTGTACTTTGGTTTATTATTTTATTCCATAATTGTGACTGGTTTGGCAGATTTCTTACACATATGTATCTTGCATAGTGTATGTGTGTGTGCGTGTGTGTGTTCCATTTGTTCATTACTTATTTTGTTTACCTATTTCCTGTTTTACTACTTCTGTTATTGTTATCTGTTTTACTTCGGCTGTGTTAATCTACCAAAGTTGTCATAGTTTCCCCACTATCACACTCAAGTCCCTCACTACTAGTCGGCAGCCTTTGGCATTTGGGGAAATGCACTTGAGGCCATGTGATCAACCAGGTACGGGGCGCCACTGTGTGGCTTCCAGAACTTGGATGTAACAAAGTGATATCAAAGGATTTATTTTCTTCTTGAATTACTATTTGGAACCTATATCTAGGGATAAGAATAAAATAGGTACTTGGTAATAAGATGTTCTTGGGAGTAGCTAACCCGTGTACAGAGAAATGCCAATCTTCCTCATTATTGCAATTTTTCTGGTTTTTCAATTCTATAGCTGATTTTATTTCACTATTGGGTGATTCACATGTTTTTTTACTGTTATCAATGATATTATTAATGTTCAATTTCTATTACAACTCATTGATATGAGGGTATGCCATCTCATGCAAAATATAGGCACTTGTTAGAAATCACATGCAATGCATTACTACCATGCCATTTATGGTGCATAAGTGATTTCATGTTGTTGTGATTGATGTTGTGCTAGATAAGAATGTTGTTGCTATAGATTCCTTGATAGAATACCTACTTCTGATAGGGTATTGAATTTTGTAAGGCATCATTTGAATGAATGGAAAACTTTGGTTGTAGAGGTGTTATGGGCCCTCATGGACCAAAATTTGGTGGATCATTGCTTTGTTATGTATATATTTAACATGTATAAGATTCCAATATTTGATTCTTGGGGAGTATAGGCCCTCACAGATCATATTTTGACACTTTTTTGTTCGTTCTAGTGTTTCCTGGGCTTCTGGAGTAATTTCTGAGGATTGTTGTCCAGCAAAACTCAGAATACATGGTGTTTAATGATGAATATATGCCATGTGTCCTTTTATTTGGTAATGAACTATTTTTCTTGAGTACACATTGTGTACTATATGTACATGTCGTGTAATCTCTAACTGTGTCACTGACTATGTGGGCAGAGACTCAAGGTTGATAAATATTTGGTGGGACATGCCATGTACCGGATGTACATGTCATGTTGCATAGACCATGTGTCCACCAATGTTACTAACAATATGGATAGATGAAAAGTTAAGTTTTACAAGACTTTTCAAGCTTTAACACACCATGTAGTGTAAACTTTGTATCTGACTGTGTAACTAATAACACGGGTCGGTGTGGTTTATCTTGTACACATCGTGTCTGGAATTAACATTCCATGTAGTCTTGTTCTAAGAGAACCATGTGTCTTAGATGTGTAGAAGAACTCGGGTAGGGAAAGAGGATCCAAGTACACGTCATGACTGAGGACAACACGTCATGTGTATGGGGTGTTACACGACCTCAGTTGGTATAAGTACTAGCCCATGTGAAGGCTTAATGTAACACATCATGTAGGAATTATACACGTTGTGTATCCATGTTTTGAAAAACTTGAATGCTTTATTTCTCATGTTCATTTATAACACTTCTAAGTTCCAGTCCCTATTAATCTTGATCTAAGGTATGCACTTGATCTTGTAGAGTCATGTTACTGGGGAGTCCTTCGGTTGTATGCCAGTTACATGGAAATCATCAGACACTGGATATGACTAATCAGGGACTACCATCAGATCCTCTAGTTGTGTCAGTCTTGGAACCAGCGGTTATCTCGGATACAGATGTTGATGCACTGTTCTGAGGGGGATTTATGAGTTTTATGCTGAACTTATAAGGAGTACTACGTCCGGACCCTTCTATGGTAGAGTTAACGTGGGTTTTCCAGCAGCATCAGCATCCCACCTTCTTAGAGGAAGGAGGACCTCAGGCTATAGAGTCATGGTTAGAAGCCTTTATTTCTATATTCAAGCATCTAGAGATGCCTCCGGAGAGGAGGGTGAATATTTCTACGTATATGCCTCAAGACACTTCTAAGAGATGGTGGGATGTGATCTCACAGGCAGGATGCTAGCAGTTTATGGTGTGGGATGAGTTCTGGAATGCCTTCTATGACTACTTATACCCAGAGACATTAAGGGCCGATTGAGCCTGAGAGTTAATGAGTCTGGAGCAGGGTACTATTTTTATTTTGTAGTATACTTATCACTTCGCAGAGCTTTATCACTTCATGCCTATTCTAGTAGGTGATGAGTTATTTCTGGCTAGAAAGTTTGAGGATGGTCTCTGGCACGACCTTCGATCGTAGGTAAACTTGTTTCGGTTGACTTCCATCACTTATATAGTCAACCAAGCTCTGATCACGGAGTGAAATATGAGGTATTATGGAGTTTTGAGACAAGGCATCTTGACATACAGTGTTGGTATCCCTCTTACTAATAGTAGGAAGCACCGCATAGAGTCTTCGTGTAGAGATCTGAGGAGGCGGGACACTTCTTCTGGTAGCCAGGTGGTGTGCTACCAGTGCAGAAAGAGTGGGCATACCAGGACACATTTCCCAAGAGACCCATTGGATTATCGATCATGCAGAAATATGAGACATCTTTAGTGCTTCTATCAGTTTTTTTCACCAGCATCTGGTGACAGGGGTTCTTCTATGACTCCTCATTCGGGAGCCGCACCACCATTTTCTCACCAGTCTCGGAACTGGAGTTCTTCCGGCTGTTCAGGCCGAGGTGGAGGTCATGGTCGTGGTATCGATTTGTCAAGAATTAAGAAACAATAGGGTGGATCAGCTCAGAGTGGTCAGGTAGGGTCACATGTCAGAGTGCGGGGAAGACTTTTGCAGTGTAGCAGACCCAGCAGGAGCAGGATCCTGGACCCTCTACAGTTCGAGGTACAATCCTAGGTGCCTCGATTTTATATTTTACTCCTTTCAATACTGGGGCTTCCCATAGATTTATATCTGTTACTATTTTGGAGTGTAACACCCTAATCTTCCACGGTACGATTATCTTTGAATAATACAGTAGCGTGTGTTGTACGCAACTTCGAGATTCTAACACACTACGACCAATCAAAGTAGCCGTTATGAATAATAATACACACATTTTGAAATTTTATAAATTTTATCTCCCAAAATGGACTTCATTTTTGGATTTGGAATATCTAAATTAGCTTAGGGTAAAATTTTGGAACTCTTCGGATAACTTTTATATTTTGATGAATAGTGAAAATTACTAAATTTTAATTAAAACAACATTTTTTAATCGAAATAATTAATAGTGATAAAATATGAATTTAAGTGGTTTTAAAGTATATTTAAAATATATTTTGACCATTTAATACAATCGTGTTTATTGGATATAATTTCACAATTAAACCGGACATGAACAACTGTCAATCTTTTGATAGTTATTATCTCTTAAAAACACGATTTTTGTTTTATCAACGTGAATTAATTTTAAATTAATTTCTACCACTTCTGTGTTTTGAATTTGGACAAATGGATTCCATATTTGGAATCAAGATGTCAAAATTGTGTAAATATATAAGTTTTATTTTTAGACATTTTGAATAATTACTTTGGTAAATATTTTATTTCCCATGGTTAAAGGGTAAATCTGATAAATAAGGGTAAAAAATAATATTATAATAATAATTATAAATTACCCTAAACCGTGTCCTAAACATATTGGTTGATACATGTCCGACCATGGGCATATTTTTATCGATTTTGGGATCCCATGGATCCACTTGAATGTGATAAGGAAACTTTATATTAATTAAGTTAAAATAAATACAAAAATTACCTAAGCATATATCTTTTAGAGAAAACAATTTTTACATAGGGTTATATATGTTGGACTTTCGACTATAAATATTAATTATAAAGATAAAAAAAATTCCTGCATAATGGTAGTTTATTTTTAATTTCTAGACATTTAATAATTAATATTATTTATTACAGAATAATGATGCAGTATTTTCCTTATTAATGAAAGAATCAAATAATTAGTATTATAAATGTTAAAATAAATATAATTTGAAAGTTTTTATGACATCCATGAATTTTATTGCTTAATATGATATTATATTATTGCTTAAATTAATTTTTTTCTAATTAATAAAGTTTTTGTGACTTTAACAAAAATCAATTATTAAATAGTTTCAAAATCGACATAAATGAGTTTTTAAAACAAATATTATATTATTAATTGATATTATATTCCTAAAAATCTAAGGTCCATCCAAAGGAATTATATCATGATAGTTGTATCATTAATGGACCACTTGGGGGGTCTGTTGGATGTATATAGTATGTTTATTAACTACATAATATAAAAATACAAAGTGACATGGTACATGTCAAACTAATTAACTAAGAGTTAAAACTAAAAGATAAGGTTAATATAATGACCCAAACCTATCTAAATTCTATTGGTTGAATTTATTTAGTCCCATAACCACCTTATAATTTTAATAATCCACTTTCTCGCCATTAGAAACCGAATATGAATTTATTATAAAATAATATTTCTAGCATTTCCAAAGGTGCCCCTCACCCCTCTAATAAAAGGGTACTCCTTCTTCTCACTAATTCACACATTCAAAGCCTTTTGGCTCAGCCAACCCCAGCCCAAATACTCTCTCAACATCTCTCACTTCAACCTAGAGGCCATATATTGATAAGAATTCCAACCTAAGGAGTCCTTTAGATCAAATCAAAAGGAAGAACCCGGAGAAGAGGTAATGTTTTCACCAACCTCTTTCAAGTTCTTTTCTTCTTCCACTTCGTCTTTCTTTGTTATTCCCATTCTAAAATAATAACTCCAGTATCTTATATATACTGTGATGTTATTATAAATATGGTACAACCATGTTCAGTATTTTATCCTTCCTTTGAATGAAATGTCACCATATGTACGTACGTACGGCGTACCATCTCCATGTCGTGGTGTAATTGTTAGTAAAAACCTTATTATTTGGATTGGTATAATAATGATGTTTAATTCATGTAAATAATAAATATAACATGATAATGATTCTGTATATATGATATAACATCCAATTATATATTATTTTAATATCAAAAAAAATGATATTGTCGCTCGTGCGTACTTACGGACTACCGTCTCCATGAACGCGATGAGATTCATTCCCCATTGTATCCATTCGAGACTAATTCTCATTTGATGATTAAAAATAATGTTTAAGGACTTTATATAATTTTGGATATGAATAAGATACAACCTATCCATAACAAACATGGCTTATGTAACAAAACATATAAAATAAAATGAGTTAGTTAACACCTGAAACAACGATAATACTAAGATATTATTAACAAATCAATGTTAAAAGATCATATATGATATCATATTAATGTATATGAATCTTGTATAATTTAATAAAAATTATTTCATCATTTTATAGGAGGTAACCCTAACCTCAACCAAGGAAAAGTACAAGATAAAGGGTTTTTCATGTCACTCCTTATTCCTGTGAGATTCATGCCATATTGCCACTATTACCTTTTGTGCGGTGTATATACTGCCCATATTTTTATTCTTTGTGTAATACACTTTAATTTATGTGTATTTACATATTCATTTTATGATACCTATTTCATAGGGTGTATGTTTCGTAAGTTACCAAATTGGTAAGTGTTTATTTCACAATATCTTCATTATCCTAGGTTGTTTATACGTAATTATCTACTGGGACCTCTTTATCATCCACATCCATGTTTCTTAAAAATGTATTTAAAATAATTCTTAATATTTTAATGACAATTCGATAAAGTCACTTATACCCTTGTTGATTTTTTATTAGAATTATATAAATGAATCATTCTGTCATTTTCCAAACAAGGTCCTTTTTAACCTTTTCGACAGAATTAAGGTAAGAATGTCTTTTTGAACTTATACGGTGGGTGAGGCTATTTTCTGCCGTTATAGAATTATCGAAGCTTCCCTTACAAGCTTATAAGAAAATTTTCAAAGTAAATGTTTTATATTATAATTATGTGACTTTAAAATGATTTCAAAAAAAAGTGATATTTCTCTCAAATAGTTTTCATTTCATCTATGACAACATCCTTTGATGGATTTTAAGCTTATTTGAAGTTGATTTATTGTCAAAAAAAACTTCCATATTGTATTGAAGATTTTGTGATATGTTTTACTGTGGATGTGTTATTTTTATACCATTCATGGTTTAGAGAGAAAGTATTGACATTTCATATGCTAGTTTTAATACGAATATTTATGTTATATTTAAACATGTTCATATGAGGAATGCATTGGACTTAATAAGTGACGGGTGGAGCCCGATATAGCTCCTCGATGTATCGGTAGGTCTCATGAGACAAACTAGTGTCTTGGCATGAGGCTCTCACAAAATATTTTTTGTAGTCTTGGCACGAGGTCTTGGGTATGTGGTTATGATTGTATGGCATTATGCATTCCATCATTATGAAAGTGGTTATTGATATTTCATGTGATTATTTGACTAGTAGAATATACATGTGAATAAGTAAATGGAATTACTTTATTTTAATTTTTCCATATTATGATGAATTTCAAGTTTAAAAGGCTTTTGTTTTAGTTATACATTTTTTTAAATGTTTATGCTTATTTATGAAAGTTTCCGCTATATTGTTATCCTTACTGGGCATTTGAGATCACCCCTTTCTATGTTTTTTTTTCAGGATGTGAAGAAGTATTTTATGAATGACCCGCAGGGATATTATAAGGGGATATGAGTGTGGAGAAAAGATGTTATTGTAGTTTTCACTTTATGATGTAATGTAAACTTTATGAATGTATCTAGTTTTTCCAAGACTAATAAACAAATTGGTCTTTCAAGACTTGACCTTTTGTGATCATACCAATGTTATGTAATAATGCACCGACTCTGGGTAACTAGGGTTGGGGCATTACAGTTGGTATCAGAGGAAGTTTAGTACAAACCATGGAAGCTTGATTTAGATAATCTCTGATTAGAGCACATAGATCTAAGATGGACTTTGAGGATTATTATAGGAGAACTTCCTAGAATTTTGGTATTGTAGAAATATTGTGAGTTTTCTGAGAAATACATCCCTTTATGGATACGAGCAGGTAGAGGCGGCTCTGGCACAGATGTACCTAGGGGTAAAACCCAAAAACACCGCTTTGATCTAGACTCTAACGGGAACTAGTGCACAACAACGGGCCTTGCTGCACTCTTGGTTACGACACTCATGGGGGATATGCTTAGGATAATTCTCAATTTCATTAAAAACCATTATGAAGGGTTTCTGAGTATATAATTTCTCAATGAATTTTTTTTTATGATTATGGATTATATCCATAAATAGTTCCATTAATTTTAAGTGTTTTACAAGTATGGAATTATGTATTTTGATTCATAAACTAATCTAGTTTATGCCATTGTTTTGAAATGGGGCCCAGTGGAAGGAATGGAAACTGTATCAATTCATGCACTCCATGTAGGGATTTCCCTCATGCTCAAGATAATTGTAGTGGATCTGGTGATGCAACTGGTGCTGATCAACTAATCACCATACTGGGACAACTCACTTAGGTTATGAATAACAACCTTACCTATATGGAGCACCATGTTCTATAGCATGGAGGATAAATGTTTGTAACACCCGAGATTTTTATGAGTAATATTTTGTTTTTATATATCGTCAAAGGAATCTTTCACTACACACTTTCTTGGCTTACTTTACACGCAATCCCGACCTTCCTCGATTGCTTGCGTCGTACGCAATACCGAGTTTCACTAAACAACGATATACTATTAAAATATTATTAAAATTAGCCGTTATGAATAGTAATAACCACTTTTTGAAATTTTATAAATTTTATTTTTCAAAATGGACTTCATTTTTGGATTCGGAATACCAAAATTAGCCTAGGGTGAAATTTTGGTATTTTTCTGAAAACTTTCAATTTTTGATGAATAGTGAAACCACTAAGTGGTAGGTTAAAAACTGAATTTTTTCATAAAACTTAATTTTACCGCTTCTGTGAATGGAATTTCGAAAATCCGACAGACATGGTTGATATCAGTAAGTAAAATGTGGTTCAATGAGATAAAAATAATTTTTTGGTGAATAGTAACTTTTTACTTTTTTTTTACCGCGGTTAATAGTAAATAGGGTAACTAAGGGTAAAAATGATATTACTATTACCCTAACACATGTCCTAATTCTATTGGATAAGTTTAATTCGACCAAAAACATACTTAGGAATAAAATATGACCATTTAGGCCCACTTAGGTTAGATTAGGACATTTATTATTAATTTATTTAAAGAAGGGTTAAAATAGTTAAAATCAAAGTTTAATAAGTAAATAATTTTTAATATGGGGTTATACATAAGCTAAATTCGACTATAAATATTCATTAGAAAGATAAAACAATTTCATACATAATTCTATTTTATTTGTAATTTTTAGAAATTATATAATTTAATTTATTTATGACACAATGATGATGCAGTAATTATCTTATTAATGAAATATTGACATAATTGATGTTATAAACACCCCAATAAATGTAATTTGAGACTTTTTATGAATTACACTAATTTTATAGGTTACTATGATATATTAGGGTTGCTCTAATAAACTTGGTTCGAATATATAATTCTGTTATGACTTTCACAAAAATCATATATCAAATAGTGTCAAAATTGACACAAAATAGTTTTTAAATCAAATATTATATTACTAATTGTTATTTTATTCCTAAAAATCTAAGGTTCGGCAAAATGACCTAGATAAGGATATATATATTAATAATAAACAATTTGGGGTTCGTTTGGCATGTTATAGTAAGTGTATTAACCATATAGTGAAAGAAAACAAAAAGACACGGTAAAAGTTAAATTATTTAACTTAGAGTTAAATCTAATTGATAAGGTTAAACTAATACCTTAATCTTGTCTAAATCCTATTGGTTGATAGGATTTCGACCCATCCACACTTTAGATTCAAAATAAGACCCTTTGGAACCATTATAAACATATTTTCACTTTAATATAAAATAATATTTTGAGATATTCCAAAGGTGCCCCTCTCCTCCCTTATAAAAGGGCACCTCCTCCCCCTCCTCCTCACACCAATTTGAGCACTCAAGCTCGGCCAAACCCTGTCTTTTTCTCCTCTACACTTACCTAGAATAATCCTAGAGGTCCTGGTCTTCTTCAAAGACCAATCTTAGTTCCCTAAGTGGAGGATTCAAAGAGGCGTTCCAAAGAAGAGGTAATATCCATTACCGATCTTTTCAATTTCTTTCTTCTTCAACTTATTCTTCTTTAGTTGTTTCATGATAAAGTAATAACATAAGTATTACTTACATACTGATATGTTATTATAAATATGAAAAAACCCTAGTTCACCTTCTATCCATCCTACGGAAAAATGAAATCACCGCGCGTGTGTACGTACGGAATAACGTCTCCACGCCGTGGTGTAATCTATTTTCCACCATCACCTTACAAGGATGGGTATAATGGTGTAATGAGTAACTATTTATGATTATTATAAAGTAATATTGATACTGAAATAATATATATATACTCCAATACAGTTCCACAATCATAGGAATGATATCATCACTCGTGCGTACGTACGGAATACCGTCTCCACGATGTGATGCGACTCGTTCTACATGATCATCATTACATAGTAATTATATAAATGAATTGAATGAATAAATATGATATATGTTACACTAATACCATTATAAATGTAAGGTATCTATAACTTTAAAAGAAGAATAATAATTTATTCGGCAAAACACGCATAAGAACAAAAGGCAATAAGGACCCGAGTAACAAGTAACAATGAAATATTACTAAAAAGAAGCTAAGAATATGACCATATATGATATCATATAAATATGTATGATTCTGGAATAAGTCAATAACATTATTTAAACCATTATACAGGAGCTTCGGACATGTACAAACAAATCGGACCTAAGGTAAGGAAAATATCACAATCTCATTTTTATCCGAGATTGTTTATACTTTGGCATTTACTGGGGTGTATTTTATCATCCACATCCATGTTTCCTCAATATGTAATATTTATATCCTTATACAATAGTTTATATTCAATTTTACCCTTCGGTAAATTTTTAGTAAAGGATATGAAAGGAATATTTTGTCATTTTTCGTACGAGGTACTTTTTTGACTTTTTCGACAAAAGTACGAGAAGACTGTTTTTTTAACTTATACGGCATGAATGGATTTTTAAAACATTATTTCCAAGAAGCTTCCTTTACAAGTTTTCAAGTTTATTTTTAATCAACTTATTTTATTTTAATGTCGTATGACATGTTATGAAAGGAAAAATATTTTTGAAGTAGAAAGGATATTTTCCTCAAGAATGGCGTTCAATATTTTTTCAAAATTATTTTCCATCTAAGATAATAAAAGGGTTCTGTTTTTATCCCTATTATTACATTGATTTGATTATTTTGTGATGGAATTATATTTTTATGAATTCCTTTATCTTATATGAATTGTTTTATGATGTCGTGTTGTTTAAGAATTCCATTTTTATTACATGGGTTACGCTATGATGTATGGTTTATGATTATGTGGCACACATAAGAAAGGATTCATTATAAGATGGGTGGGACCTATATCTCCCTCCAATGCATTGGGTAAAGATTTTATATCTCATGAGATAGACAGGGCTGGAACGGTAGGTTATACCGGTTCAGTGAAATAGGACTGGAACGAGGGTGACTCAGTTCAGAAAGGGACTTTGTCCACTAAGATAGTCTTGGCAATGAGTCATGACTAACAAGAAATGATTTTCCATGATTATGTGTGCATGCCACAAAGTTTCAAGTTTTAATGTTATGATTATGGGGATCTCATTTTCACTTCTATGATTTATTCCATGTTAAGATATTATGATCTCTTTTGCAGGTTATGATTTTCAAAAAGATATGATATGATTTTTATTTCCTTTATTTGCCCTTGCTGAGCATTTGAGCTCACCCTTTTATGTTTTCTTTTCCCCAGGTCAGGAAGATGGATATTAAGTAGAATATGCTAAAAGGGACCCTAGATATGATGAAATAAATGGGAGACACTGTAGAAGATTTATGAACCAGTTGTTTATGTTTCCCAGTTTCTAAAGACACTATACCTATACGGTCCTTTGTGGTTTTGTCATATGTTGTAATAAAGGTGCTTCAATTTTGAAGTATTAACAATGTATGTAAAGTATGGGTCGTTATAATGTTAGACCACTTCATGAGGAAAAAACCACCAACATTAAATGGGAGTACAAATCCATTTGTATCTGAGCAATGGATAAGTTCCTTACAAAAAATATTTCAGGATTTGGGGAGTAGTGAAAGGGAAAAAGTTGTCATGGAAGTTTATTGCCTCACTGGAGAAATTTATCAATGGTGGTCATTGATTCAAAACAAGAATGTAGATGATGAAGTATCAAATATGGAATGGAGGGAGTTCAGAGATCTTTTCTTAGAAAAATACTTTCCTCGTGACAATCGAGCAGATATGGAAAGGCAATTTCTGAGTCTGAGACAAAAGGAGGATAAGAATGTCGCAAAGTATGAGGCTAACTTTACAAGGTTTTAAAGGTATTTTGGAGATTATATATGTAACCCAAGATGTAAGATTGATCATTTATTTTATGGGTTAAAAAAATTTCTTCGTCAAGCATTGGTATCACAATCCTTCTCGTCATACGAATATATTGTCTCATGTGCTACCAAGACAGAAAAAGAATTATCTAAGTCTTATGACTTTAAAGCAAAGCAAGAGAAGAAGAGATCTACTGATCACTCTGGGAATGGAAATAAGGGGAAGAAGGGAAATTTTGAATATCCATCCTTCAGTAAATGTGGGAAGAAACACCCTGGTACTTTCTTGAAGGGAATGGGAGTTTGTTACAAGTGTGGTGAAAAATGCCACCAAGCTCGTGATTGCAAGGGGAAGAAAGAAGCTATCGATGTCCAATGCTACAAATGTATAGATATGGGACATTATACAAATGAATGGTCAAATCATCAGGGGAACATAACTCAGAAAAGACCAAGGGATCAAGTCCAAGCTTATGATATCACTACTGTTGAGGTAGAAGCTCCGAAAGACGCGGTGGAAGGTAATTTAATGGTTTCCTCAAGTTTAGAAAATGCATTATTTGATTATGGATCATCACATTGATTTGTATCTTCCCAGTTTTCTAAGAAAATTAGATATTTCAAATTTGATTTAATAAGGGAGTTGTCAGTTAAAACTCCTAAGGGAAGTATCATTGCAACAAAGTTTTGTGAATCAGTCCCCATTAGAGCACATAAATGTTCTTTATCCACTGATCTCATCATCATACCAATGATTGAGTTTGATATAATTCTCGGTATGGATTGGCTTTCAGACCATGATATGAAGATTTATTATAAGAATAAGTAGATTACAATTTTTGATGATGATGATAAGGAACATATTATCTTTAGAGAAGAATCGTCACCACCTAATTCTTATCTACATCCACCCCTAGTAGCTCAAATATATTCAATTATTGGGGAGTAATAGAATGAAATGACTATGAGTGGGGAAAGGAATGATCAAATAGATGATGTACCTATTGTGAAAGAATATGTAGATGTATTTCCGGAAGATTTACCTAGACATCCTCCAGAATGATAAGTTGAGTTTTCCATTGATTTAATTCCTAGATCAAGGCCTATATTGAAGACCCCTTATTGAATTTCCACTGTGGAATTAGTTGAACTCAATAAATAACTAGATAAATTGAGTAATAAGGGATTTATTCGCCCTAGTGTTTCTCCATGGGGAGCCCCTATTCTTTTTGTTAAAAATAAAGATGTATCTATGAGGTTATGTATCGACTACAGGGAGATCAATGCTATAACAATAAAGAACAAGTATCCCCTACCTCGCATTGATGATTCATTTGACCAACTGCATGGAGCTCAATACTTTTCAAATATTGACCTTCGGTCTGGATACCATCAGTTGTGTGTGAAGAAGGAAGACATTCTGAAGAAAGCATTTTGAACTAGGTACGGGCATTACGAGTTTACAGTAATGCCTTTTGGGCTAACTAATGCACCCTCTGTATTCATGGATCTAATGAATAGTGTTTTTAAGGAATATCTAGATGAATTTGTGGTGGTATTTATTGATTATATCTTGGTATACTCCAAAAGCTACAAAGATCATGAAAATCACTTGCGCATTATCTTGAAGACTCTGAGAAGGCATGAATTATATGCGATGTTTAGTAAGTGTGAATTCTGGCTTCAGGAGATTTCTTTTCTTGTCCATATTGTCTCTAAAGATGGAATCTCTGTTGATCCTTATAAGACAAAGGCAATTCAAGAATGGCATGTACTGATGAGTATAACTGAGGTACACAGTTTTATTGGTTTAGCATGTTATTATCATTGTTTCGTCCAGTATTTTTCCCGGTTGGCTAACCCATTAAAAAATCTCACACATAATGGGGTTAAATTTGTTTGGACAAAAGATTGTGAAGAATGTTTTTGAAGAACTGAAGAGATGATTAGTCAATTCTCATATATTGACTCTAACATTGAGGAATGATGGGTTCTTTATTTATAGTGATGCATCGAGGAAAGGACTTGGTTGTGTCTTTATGCAGAATGATAGGGTTATTTCCTATGCATCACGACAGTTGAAAATTCATGAGAAAAACTATCCTACTCATGCTCTCGAGTTAGCAGTTGTGATCTTTTCTTTGAAGATATGGAGACACTACCTATATGGTGAAAAATGTGAGATTTATACTGATCACAGGATTTGTAAGTATATTTTCTCACAAAAATAACTCAACATGAGGCAAAGGAGATGGCTTGAATTACTCAAGGATTATGATTGCACGATACACTACCACCTAGGGAAGGCAAAAAGGTGGTAGATGCTTTGAGCAAAAAAGATCATGGAGTTTTGAACATGATTAGACTTTAAAGGGATTCTATTTTAATTGATCTAGTGAAGATGGATATGGGAATTACCCTGGAAGGTGAAATATCAATACTTTTTCAAATGGTTTCTAAACCATCATTACTAGAAAGGATTAAGAGTTCTCAGACCAATGATAAATAATTCCAAAAGAAGATTAAAGTTGTGAACGATGGGAGATTGAGAGACTTTGTCTATAAAGAAGGAATTTAAAAATTTGGCAAGAGGCTTTGTGTTCCCGATATACCTGATCTAAAAAGGGAATTGTTGGATGATGCTCATAGTTCCTATTTCCCTATACACCCTGGGAGCACCAAAATGTATAGAGATTTGAAGGAATATTTTTGGTGGGACAACATGAAGAGGGGGATTGCTGATTTTGTGTCAATATGTATGGTTTGTCAACAAGTGAAAGTTGGAAGGAAACATCCTGGTGGAGTATTGCATCCTCTTCCCATACCAGAGTGGAAATGGGATAATATTATGATGGACTTCGTCATGTAGCTACCAAAGACTCCTAGAAGGAATGATGTAATATAGGTCATTATTGATCGTCTTACCATGTCATCACATTTTCCTACTATAAGAGAAGATTTACCACTCGAACGTCTAGAAAAACTATATATAAATGAAGTTGGAAGACTTCATTGAGTACCCCTATTGATTTTTTCTGATCGTGATCCCCATTTTACATCATGATTCTAGAAATGACTTCAGAAATCCCTAGATATTGAACTTCATTTGAGCACTGCCTACCACCCTCAAATAGATGGACAATCAGAACGGACTATTCAAACCTTAGAATACATGTTGAGATCCTGCTCACTTGACTCTCAGGGTATGTGGGATCAATATTTACCTCTGGTATAATTTTCCTATAACAATAGCTTCCATTCAAGTATTTAGATGGCACCATATGAAGTGTTATATAGAAAGATATGTCGCACACCAACATGTTGGGATGACGTTTGTGAAAGAAAACTTGTGGGCCCAGAACTGGTGGAGGAAATGATGGAAAAGGTGAAGGTGATCCAAAACCACATCAAAGTCGCTCAAAGTAGGCAGAAGATCTATGTCGATAACCGAAGGAAGGATCAGTAATTTCTGGTAGGAGATCATGTTTTCTTGAAGGTATCTCCATGGAAGGGAGTTATATGTTTCTGTAAAAAGGGTAAATTGAGTCATAGGTACATTGTACCTTTCAAAATTCTAGGATGAATTGGGGTTGTAGCTTACCAGTTGGCAATGCCGCCAAATCTCTCCAAAGTTCACGATGTGTTCCACGTGTCACTGTTGAGAAAATACATGCCTGACCCAACGTATGTACTCACTTACGAGGAATTAGAAATGGAACCTGATCTGTCTTATTGTGAATATCCCTTTAAGATTCTTGATACAAGAGTGCAAGTGCTGAGAATTCAGACGAGTCGTCTGGTAAAAGTTCTATGGAGGAACCATAAGATAGAAAAGGCAATGTGGGAACCTGAGGAACTTATGATGAAGAACCACCCAAGTCCTTTCATACGGTATTATTCTAGAAATTTAGAGGAAGAAATTATTTTAAGGAGGGGAGAATGTAACACCCCAAGCTTCCACGGTATGATTCTCTTTGAATAATGCAGTAGTGTGTGTTGTACGCAACTTCGAGAATCTAACAAACTACGTCCAATCAAAGTAGCCGTTTTGAATAGTAATACCCACGTTTTGATATTTTATAAATTATATTTCTCAAAACGGATTTCATTTTTGGATTCGGAATATCGAAATTAGCCTAGGGTAAAATTTTGGAACTTTTTGGATAACTTTTATATTTTGATGAATAGTGAAAATTACTAAATTTTAATTAAAGACAACATTTTTTAATAGAAATAATTAATAGTCATAAAATCTGAATTTAAGTGGTTTTAAAGTATATTTAGAATATATTTTTACCATTTAATACAATTTTTGTCATTGGACATAATTTCAAAATTAAACCGGACATAAACAAGTGTCAATCTTTTGATAGTTATTATCTCTTAAAAACAGGCTTTTTTTTACAACAGGAATTAATTTTAAATTAATTTCATCCACTTCCTTATTTTAATTTTGGAAAAATTGATTCCATATTTGGAATCTATATTTTCAAATTTTTTAAATAGGTATCTTTTATTTTTATACATTTAGAATAATTACTTTGGTAAATATTTTATTTACCATGGTTAAAGGGAAAATCCGATAAATAAGGGTAAAAAATAATATTATAATAAAAATAAATTACCCTAAAACGTCTCCTAACCTTATTGGTTGATAAATTTCTAACCATGGGAATCTTTTGGTCGATTTTGGGACCCCATAGATCCACTTGTAATTGATAAGGACACTTTATATGAATTAAGTTAAAATAAATACAAAAATGACATAAGCATATATCTTTTAGAAAAACAATTTTTACATAGGGTGATATATGTTGGATTTTAGACTATAAATATTAATTAGAAAGCTAAAAATATTTCCTACATAATGGAAGTTTATTTATAATTTTTAGACATTTATGAATTAATATTATTTATGACACAATAATGATGAAATATTATCCTTATTAATGAAAGAATCAAATAATTGGTATTATAAATGTTAAAATAAATATAATTTGAAATTTTTGATGAGATAAATGAATTTTATTGGTTAATATGACATTATAGTATTTCTTAAATGGATTATTTTCTAATTAATAAAGTTTTTATGACTTTAACAAAAATCAATTATTGAATATTGTCAAAATTGAAATAAATGAGTTTTTAAAACAAATATAATATTTTTAATTGATATTATATTCCTGAAAATCTAATTTTTGTAAAAAGGACATATATCATGATAGTTGTATCATTAATGGACCACTTGGGGTCTCTAGGATGTAGATAGTAATTTTATTAACTATATAATATAAAAATTCAAAGTGACTTGGTAAATGTCAAACTAATTAACTATGAGTTAAAACAAAAAAGATAAGGTTAATATAATAACCCAAACCTATCTAAATTATATTGGTTGAAATTATTTCGACCCAATCTAACCTTATAATTTTAATAAATCACTTGGTATCCATTAGAAACTGAATATTAATTTATTATAAAATAATATTTCTAGCTTTTCCAAATGTGCCCCTCACCCCTCTAATAAAAGGGTACTCCCCCTTCTCACTAATTCACACATTAAAATCCTTTTTCCTCGGCCAACCCCTGCCCAAATACTCTCTCAACTTCACTCACATCAACCTAGAATCCTTATTTTGATCAGAAAGCCCACTTAAGGAGTCCTTTTGATCAAATCAAAAGGAATAACCCGAAGAAGTGGTAATGTTTTCACCACCCTCTTTCAAGTTTCTTTCTTCTTCCACTTATTCTTTCTTTGTTATTAACATTCTAAAATAATAACTCCAGTATCTTATATATACTATGTTGTTATTATAAATATGGTACAACCATATTCAGTATTCTATCCATCTTTTGAATGACATGTCATCATACGTGCGTACGTACGGCTTACCGTCTCCACGTCATGGTGTAATTATTATTCAAAACATTATTATTTGGATGGGTATAATAATGGTGTGTAATTCATGTAAATAATAAATCTAAAATGATAATGATTCTGTATATATGATATACCATCCAATTATATATTATTTTAATATCAAAAGAATGACATTGTCGCTCGTGCGTACGTACGGACTACCGTTTCCACGAACGCGATGAGATTCATTCCCCATCATATCCATTCGAGACTAATTATCATTTGATGATTAAAAATAATTTTTAAGTACTTGATATCATTATGGATATGAATAAGATACAACCTATCCATAACAAACACGGCTTACATAACAAAACATATAAAATAAAACGAGTAAGTTAACACCCGAAACAATGATAATACTAAGATATTATTAACAAATAAATGTTAAAAGATCATATATGATATAATATAAATGTATTTGATTCTTTTATAATTTAATAATAATTATTTCACCATTATCTAGGAGGTTAACCTACCCTCAACCAAGGTAAATTACTAGGTAAGTGGTTTTTCATCTCACTCCTTATTCCCGTAAGATTCATGCCATATTGCCACTATTACCTTTTGTGTGGTGTATGTACTGACCATAATTGTATTGTTTATGTAATACACTTTAATTTATGTGTATTTACATATTCATTGTATGATTCCTCTTTTTTGGGGTGTATGTTTCGTAGGATACCAAATTCGTAAGGGTTTATTTCAGAATCTCTTCATTATCTGAGGTTGTTTATACGTAATTATCTACTGGGACCTCTTTATCATCAACATATATGATTCTTAAAAATGTATTTCAAATCATTATTAATATTTTAAAGACTATAGGATAAAGTCGTTTATACCCTTGTTGACTTTTTATAAGAAGTTTATAAAGGAATCTTTCTGTCGTTTTCCAAACAAGGTCCTTTTTAATCTTTTTGACAGAATTAAGGTAAGAATGTCTTTTTTAACTTATACAGTGGGTGTGGCTCTTTTCCACCATTATAAAATCGTCGAAGCTTCCCTTACAATGTTATAAGAAAATTATCAAAGTAAATTTTATATTTTATAATTATGTGACTTTCAAATGATTTCAAAAAAAAAGATATATTTATCTCAAATAGTTTTGATTTCATCTATGTCAACATCCTTTGATAGATTTTAAGCATATTTGAAGTTGATTTATTGTGATACAAAACTTTCATATTTTATTGAAGGTTTTGTGATATTTTTGACTGTGGATGTGTTATTTTTATACCATTCACGGTTTATGGAGAAAGTATTGACATTTTGTATGCAAGTTTTAATACGAATATTTTTGTTATGTTTAAACCTGTTCATATGAGGAATGCATTGGACTTAATAAGTGACGGGTGGAGCCCGCTATAGCTTCTCGATTCATCGGTAGGTCTTATGAGACAAACTAGTGGCTTGGCATAAGGCCTTGACAAAATCTTATCTGTATTCTTGGCACGAGGCCTTGGATATGTGGTTATGACAGTCTTCCATTATGCATTCCTTCATTATAAAAGCATTTATTGATATTTCATTTGATTATTCGACTCGTAGAATATCCATGTTAATAATTAAATGGAATTATTTCGTTTTATTTTTTCCATATTTTGATGATGTTCAAGTTTAAAAGGCTTTTGTTTTAGTTATACATTGCCTTAAATGTTTATGATTATTTATGAAATTTTTCACTATATTGATATCCTTACTGGGAATTTGGGCTCACCCATTTCTATGTTTTATTTTTCCCAGGATGTGAAGAAGTATTTTATGAATGACCTATAGGGATCGTATAAAGGGATATGAGTGTGGAGACATGATGTTGTTGTAGTTTTCACTTTATGATGTAATGTAAAATTTATGAATGTGTCTAGTGTTTCCAAGACTACTAAACTAATCGGTCTTTTGAGACTTGATCTTTTGTGATCATGCCAATGTTATGTAATAATGCACCGACTTTGGGTAACTGGGGTCGGGGAATTACATGGAGAGCCTTGGAATTTATATCTCTTCTTCTGTTTATGTCTTGACTCTAGACAAACCGTTGGGGTCAAAAACGGCTAGTATATGTCATTGCAAGGAGTTCCCTCTCGAGGTTGGTGTGTGTCGCTTCCAATGGGACCTTTATGTTTTAGAAATAACAGGCTACGATTTCATTCTCATAATGTATTGGTTAGTTTCCTTCCAAGAATTTGTAGATTGTTATCACTGTAGGGTGAGTTTCACATCAACAGAGGGTGGATTGTTTCTTCATAAGGGAAAGTGGGATGTCCAAGCGAGCAGAGAAGGGCCTGAGCATCATGGATTGGTAGGAGTTACAGCCCTGTTTTCTACTATGTATCTGGATGACCAGGGGACTGCACATATGGACTTTCTTTTATTGGTGGATCATTTTTGGGATGTCTTTCCAGAATAATTTTCAAGTTTTCCTCCAGAGCGTGAGGTAGACCTTTAAATTGATCTTGTGATAGGAGCAGCACTAGTGTCCATTCTTCCTTATAGGATGGTTACGCCTGAGTTTCAGGAGCTCAAGAAGTATTTTTAGGAGTTTTAGGAAAAGAATTTCATCTGACCCAGTACTTATACTTGGGGTTTGCCTGTCCTGTTTGTGGAGAAGGCAGATGGTAACTTCTGGATTTCTGAGAATTATCATATTTTGAACTAGTTGATGGTCAAGAACCGATATCCTTTGCTGAGTGTTGATGATATATTTGATCAACTTCGTGGATCCTGGGTGTTCTCGAATATTGACTTCAGATCCGGTTATCATCAGTTGAACGTTAGACCATCGGATGTACCTCTTACTACATTTAAGATTAGGTATAGTCTATACGACTATGTGGTTATGTCATTCGGTCTCACAAATGCACTGGAAGATTTCGGTAGTCTTCATTGTTGATATCTTGGTGTACTCTCACCCTATAAATGACCATACCACACATCTTGAGATTGTTTTAAGTTCACTGATAGAGCATCAGTTATATGATAATATCACAAAATTATACTTTTGGATGGACCAAATTCACTTCTTGGGTCATTTTATCTTAGAGGAAAGAGCATTAGTAGACCGAGAGAAAGTGAGAGTAGTAGTTTCATGGGAGAAACTGAAGAATATATTTTAGGTAGAGTTTCATAGGGTTGCATCGTTACTACATACATTTTATATAGGACTTTTCACACTTAGGAGTGCCACTGACATGCCTGACTAAGAAGGGTGTAAAGTACTTGTGGTCCGATTCGTGTGACTCATCCTTTCAGAAGCTTAAAGGGAGGATGAATTCAGCACTGATACTAGAATTTCCAGAGCTGGGAAAAGATATATTATTTACTGTGATGCATTATGTATCGGTCTGGGAGCTATGATTATGTAGGGAGAAGTAGTCATTGCATACGGTTCTCGGTAGATAAGGACACATGAGAGGAACTACCTGACGCGCAATCTCAAACTAGATGCATCTTTTCAAGCCTTACGTTGTTGGAGATAATATCTTATGGGAGGAAATTTTGTGGTTTTCACTGACCACAAGATTCTCAAGTATATCTTCATCCAGTGTTACCTAAATTTGAGACAGCGAAGGTGGGTTGAGTACCTTCAGTCCTTTGAGATTGAGCTTGTCTACATGGTTGGGAAAGGCAATTTTGTGGCTGATGCGTTGAGTAGAAGGACTCAGATACATGCAGTTCAAGAGGACAGTAGTGAGTCGAAGTATATACCTCTATTCTATGAGATGCATCTGGAGGTTCACAATAGGTAGGGGTAGATTTTTTTTCTTCTATAGCTGTCACCTGAACATTACTTGATCATGTGAGAATGAGGCAGCTACCAGATTCTGAAGACCTAGTCCTATGAGAGAGTGTTTCGGGAGAGGATCCTATTCCTGGATGGACAGTAGGTGAGGAAGAGATATTTTGTCTTTATGGACGCATGTGGGTTCCAGCAGACATATGTGAGGAGCGGATGCGAGACTTTCAGTCCTCGGTTTGGGAATTTTATCCTAGTGTCATGAAGATGTATTATGATCTACATCATTAGTATTCATGTAAAGTTATGAAGATAGATGTTGCTAGATTCGTCATGAGGTGTTCCACCTATTAGTAGGTGAAGGAGGAGCATCAGTGACCAGTAGGGATTTTCTAGTAGTTACCCATTTCCGAGTGGAAGTGGAACAATGTCGTGATGGATTTCGTGACTGGTCTACGGAGATCTCCTTGAGGGAATGGTGTAGTTTGGGTTTTAATTGACTACTTCACAAAGGTTGCTCACTTCATATAGATCAAGGATACCTTAGTGTTGATGATCTGGGAAGGTTATACATCTGAGAGATTGTGCATTTACATGGAGTTCAACACTCTATTGTTTCAGACTGGGATACCCGTTTTACTTCTCAGGTCTTGAAGGGACTTTAGAAGGCTTCGGGTACACATTTACTTTTCCGTACATATTACCATCCCCAGACAGATGGCCAGTCCAATTATATGATTCAGGTGCTTGAGGACATTCTTCTTGCATGCATCCTGGATGTTGGAGGTTCTTGGGAGAAGCTCAAACCTCTCAGAGAGTTTTCCTATAATAATAGTTTTCAAGAAACTATTCAGATGTTACTTTATGAGGTTTGATACGGTAGGCCATGCTGATTTCCCTTATATAGGCTGAAGATAGGAGAGGTAGCTATGTTGGGACCTCGACTTGTCCAGGAGACCTCAAGGCAGATCGAGTTGATTTATAAGAGGATGGCTACTACACAGTCTCGGTAAAAGTCTTATGTTGACTGATGGAGGTGACCTATGGAGTTCAAGGTCAGAGATCTGGTTTTCCTATGTGTCACATCGAGGTTGGGACATGGGAGGTTTAAGAGGTTGGGTAATCTTTCACCGAGGTACATCGGGCCGTTTTAGGTGTTTCAGAGAGTCGGTCTTGTTGCCTATTAGTTGCAGTTACCTCTGAGGTACGAGGCTATGAATTAAGTATTCTACGTTTCTCAACTTTGACGTTACTTCTTAGACCTGTCTCATGTTTTTTAACCTGAGGAGGTTGAGTTAGAGGTGTATTCCTCATTTGAGGAGAATCCTATCTAGATTGTTGATCCAAGTAAGAAAGTTTGATGTGGTCGGTATGTTCCTCTGGTACGAGTGCTATGGCAGCACGGGTGAGTACAGGACGAGACCTGGGGGAGGGAGGCTGATGTACGATCACAGTGGACAGAGCTTTTTGAGGATTCTTCTTCTATTCCTCCTAACTAGGAAAATTCAGGGAAGAATTTCATTATGGGGGGAAGTTTTCAAGAACCTGGATCTTCTTATCAGGTAGGTTTTTCTCTTTTCTAGTGTTTTTGAGAAAAAGAAAAGTTTTTGGAAATTTCTGAAGTACACACCGGGTACATATACATAGACGATGTTTACACTTTTGTCGCACATAGCCATGCGATGGCCATATAACAGCTGAGAACACAGCCGTGTGTGGTGACCTAGAGACCTCCTAATGCGGGGGTCGATAAGGGCAAGTACAAGCCATGTACTTCTAATGTACATGTTGTGTACTTTTTTTATTAAACGGACTGGGGTCACGTCTAATTGGCAGAAGTGTCTTCTTCCTCACCTTCTTTGACCGAGAGAATTCATACAACATCGATCCTTCCACAAGACCCCAATCAAGCATCTGTTCTCTGAATATAACTTCGTCAGTTGCGTTGGAATTGCATCGATGTGTTCTCTCTTCTTCTTGAACCTTGTTTCCTAATTTATCTTCTATCATGAGTTATCCTCAGTTGAATGTTTTATATTTTTTGTAAATCTACAATATTCTAGGTTGATCCAAGGGTTGACGCTAGGGTATATCGATCATATGACATTGAGGTCGGTGGTTCGTGCCTTTCCAAAGATAGTCTTTAAGTTATATGTTCAAAATTGCTCTATACCCATGATTGGGGTATTGTGTGTTTATGGTTTTAACCCTGTTATTACCTAATATGATTTATATTCTTGAGTAGTGTTCAATTGAATGTAAATAGGGTTAGTCGCTTTACTTTGGATGCCTTTCCCATGCTTGTATTGTCTATCACTGTTTGGTCTTGTTTTTCCTGTTAGGCTGCTTGCTTTCCATTCCTAGTGCTGATAAGGTGGAGTAATATTATTTATCTGACATGATGTTATGTCATAGACTATTTATCCTAGTATTTATTTAGGTATTCATTGGCCGTTATATATCACTATTCACGATTAACTTACACAGGGCCATGAGAACCTGGTGTAGTAGACCATATGGAGAATGGACATTGAGGGCCTCTCCAAATTTTTTGTTTACTGTTATGATGCGAGACCATAGGGGTAATGGAATTAAATTCTTCCTCAGAGTGTCTGTAGTTCCATGATGCGGGCCACAAGGGGAATTGGACGTTGAGTGCTTTCTCAGAGTGAATTTTAGTTACCGGTATGATACTACAGGGGGAATTGATGGTGTGTGCTTCCTCAGAGAGTCTGTGAAAAAGATGAACTAAAAGGGTTAGACTGTGTGTACTTCCCTGATGGTTGCTTGTGTTGTTTTGGTTAGACCAGAGGGGTGAGGTTGTGAGTACTTCCTAGAAGGTTCCCTATTTATGATTAGCTGCTTACTTGATTTATGAAAATTGAATGCATTTGAAACTGTAACATTGCTTACTTTTGAGTAAATCCTTGTTTACTGCTTTATATTGATTATAGCATGTCATATATATTCAATGACTATTAGTCACATATCTTTGCGTGGTTCCCTATAGGGATTTAGTCTCACACCCAGTTTGGGTCATGATTTTGGGCCTAAATAGATTATATTGTTACAGGTATAGGGCAAGTTCCCTTCTACTTTAGGTACTTGATTGTTGTAGAGCTGGGGAGTATGGGGCCAAGCTGAGGATTGTGATTCAATGGAGTATTTTATCTATTTTTTTTTGTACTTTGGTTTAGTATTGTATTCCATCATTCTGACTTTTTTGGATGATTTCTTAGGCATATATATCTTGCATCATATATGTGTGTTTCTGTGTGTGTGCTCTAGTTGTTTATTACTTCTGTTGATTACCTATTGCACATATTACTTCTTCTGTTATTGTTATCTATTTTACTTCTGTTTTATTACTCTGCCAATGAGGTCATAGTTTAACCACTATCACACCAAAGACCCTTGCTGCTAGTTGGAAGCCTCTATCATTCAGGTAAATGCACTAGACGCCATGTGACCAACCAGGTATAGGGCGCCTCTGGGTGGCTTCCGGAACTAAGACATTACATCATGTGTACTATAAAAATAAGAAACAAATTGGTCCAGATGGACATAAAATGGTAAACATCTTTCAAGGAAATAAGAAGCTGAGAAAATTAAGATTCCATATCGCGGTAATTATGGTACAAATAACCCTGGAGAATGTCATATAGAATGTGGGAAGATTTTATAATATGGTAGTCCTGGAAATTTGTCTCATGAATAAAATTAAAAGGACCATAGTAATGATCCTAAAAATAATGAAAGTATTTAAGTAAGATGTTTTAATTATAATGAAATAGATCATTATATGTGTATTTTTCCGAATATCTGATTAAAGGATAGAGGTTTTCAATATCACAAATAGAAAGGTGTGGTTAAATCCTTTATGAGTACTTCAAAAGATGGTTTACCTTCCATTCATGTGGTGTAATCTCCAGGGAACTTAGAATTTTTTAGTGGTTGATCTCAGGTCTAGATACCATGAGTTAAATGTAAAGGAGGATAACATTCCCAAAATGTAATTTTAATTTTTATATATGAATTATGAGTTTTTGAATATTCCCTTTGGGTTTAAAAATTCTTCATGTGTATTTTTTGAGCATATAAATATATGTTTCCATGAGTTCTTTGATAAATTTTGTGTTTTTTATTAACGTAAAAATATAATATTTTAACATTTATGATGATCATGTGAAGCATTTTATTGTTTATATAAAAACCTTTTATAATGATAATTGGCATGGAAAATATAGAAAATATAAATTCCATTTTCAAATGAATGCATTAATTGGAAATATTTTTTGTGAAGATATATAGTTATTCATATAAAAAAATAAAGTGGTTAAAGAGTGTCCAAGACATAAAAATGTACTAGAGATTTGTTGTATTCTTGGTTTAGGTGGTCACTGATATTGGTTTGTTGTAAACCATTCATTTTTTCTATCACACAAACTATGTTAACAAAAAAAGTGATAAATTCCTATGCACAAAAAATGATTTGAATGTTTCCATGAATTGAAATGAATATTAGTTAATGCACTAGTTTTATCCCATATATATAGAAATGGTGATTTTTTATCTATAAAAATTATTTTTTATGGGATATGGTTGTCTCATAATATAAAATAATCATTTAATTTTTTATTCTTTTTTTAAATTGAAACCATCATTGCGAAATTATCTTATACATGACCTTTAACTAGTTGTTGTGGTTTGTGCTTTAAAACCTAGAGAAATCATTTATATGGATTAAATTGTGAAATATATACTGATCATAAATTTTTAATGTATATATTCACTCAGAGAGATTTTAACATGATACAAATAAGTTGTTCATAACTAATTAAGAATTATAACTGCCTGATTCATTATAATCTAAGATAATAAAATAGATTAGTGTATTCTTTAATTCAAAAAGATAAAGAATTATTAACGGTCCTATGTTTTTAGCAGGATCCATTGTTAAATTAATTGATGAAATTTGGCCAAGAAATTTGTCATTCATGAACTTCCTCAGTTTTATTGATGTGTTAGTGAAGTCATCCTTATCAAATGGAATTAAGTTTGCTTAGAGGGGATATATTGATTTGAAGGGAAGTGTTGAATCATTCCAGAGTGGTAATTTCCCAAAGTTTAAGGTTGAAAGTCATTTTTGATAATATTTATAAAGTGTTTGTGTGGTACAAGTTTTTAACACCCAAATATTTCAGAATTTTTTTAAAATAAAATATAAATTTTTGGTTTCTTGATTTACAAGAAGAATCAAGTCTATATGAAATGCGGTATAGTAAACCACTATAATTTATCTATTAAATAATAATGTATGAATATTAGGGATAAAATTCGGAAAAATATTTATAAATTCTCTAAATCATGATAATTTATTGACTAATTGATAAAAAATACATACCCAATTTTCAGTAAAATCATTGTATGCTTCAAAATTGTGTTTTCTTCAAAAAAATTTATTGAATTTTATATGCATGGAAATTTTAATTCATCTCTATAATTTTAAAAAAATTATTTAAATAAATGAAAAAAAATTATATTATATTTTAAATATATCCTTAGGGTGAATATTTAGTATTTTTCTAAAAATAATATTTCTTAGTGAAAAGAGAAAATTACATATTTTTGTAAAAATTATCATTTTTTTCTTGAAAATGTCCCATTATGTTTTTATCTTAATTTTCAATTAACCTAATTCTCATTTAATTATACCTAATAAAATTAGTTATATATGAATCATCATTATACTTGAATTTGGTAAAATTTAATTTTATTGCTTAAGAACACATTTGTCTAAAAAACATTTTTTAGCTCGCAATGTGTTTTTTATTAATAAATTAATTTAATCTCTATTTATTAATGATTTTAACTAAAAATATATTATATATTAAATATAATATTTTAACATTCATTTTATTATTTTTCACAAGGAATTGAATTGAAGTAAATTAATTTTTACCCTTAAAAATCATTTTTTGAAAATGGATTTTCGTTGAGGTTTGTGTTGTTAAATAAAATTAACTTTTTACAATTATAAAAATTTAATATAGTAAAATGGATTAAATATTTTTAATATTAATAATTATTTTAATGTAATGGGGTTTAATTAATTTTTTATCATAGTGATTAGTAAAAACAATAAAAGTTTGTTTCACCATTAAGGTTAAAATTGGGTTATTGGGGTTTATTCCATGATATAAGAGTATTATTATAATACACACATGTCAAATAATTATTAGTTGAAGATATTTAAACATTATCTCATTGTAACTTTTTATAGCTAACCATTTTGATCCACATTCATGTTAATGTGACCTTAAGTCATTGAAATATAATAATAAATTCAATGTGTGTCCCTCCCATCACTAATAAAAATGATCCTCTACTCATCCTTTATTCACTCTATTTTGAAAATTATATTTCATACAATACCCACTCAAAATCCATAATATAATCTTCTATTTAATCCTTTTTATTTAATTCTTATCATAATAATAATTCTTTAAGGCTTAAGGAGTAATACGAAGCAGGACTCTTAAAGAATAGGTATTGATATTAACAAAGGCCTTTTAATTTTATTTCTTATTTTACTTACACAAAAATAATTATATCCCTAAAAATGATAAATATTGTATCATAAAAATAATAAAATTTTATTATTATTATGTAACAATAAATTTCCACCCATTTTGAATCAAATGGTAAATAAAATTATTAATTATGCTTATGTGTGGGATACCACCTTCACATAAAAATATGATTCATTTACCATTACCATCATTCATGTACTGTTATTTTTATGT
Organism: Viscum album; assembly: GCA_963277665.1. NCBI lineage: Eukaryota > Viridiplantae > Streptophyta > Magnoliopsida > Santalales > Viscaceae > Viscum > Viscum album. The sequence continues at coordinate 1,768,386,311 of OY728140.1, forward strand.
ATTAAATATTTTTTATTATATTCATTGAATAATTATTCCATTGAAATTATACTATCTTATCTAACATCTTACCTTCTGATCCATTCGAAAATGGTAACATCGCTCATGCGTACATGTGGAATACTGCCCCCACGAAGTGATATAATTCATTTTTATTTTCAATTTTACATGGGTAGTAATAAGGATGTATTTAATGAATATATATGATATTTATGATATAATAATGACTCTATACATTTGAATTATCATTTCCCTTTCTTTTATTCCATCTGTCAAAAAGTGGAAACTCTCACTCATACTGACTATTGCCTACACGTAGTGGAGTAAATAATTCTTTATCACAAATTTATATGAATAGATGTAAATATGTATAAAATGAATATATATTACATTTCTATAGTTATTAACATTCTATATATTAAGGAACCACGATCAGAGTACATGTATCATAACTTCCAAACTAAAATATATTTGAAAAACAAAGTAGATAATAACCCAAATGAAATATTTAATAGAAAATTATTAATCAACTTATTTTTAAATGAAATTAGTGGATCATATATTATGTTATATATATTAATATGGTCATTATATATAATTTTGAAAAAATTATATATGATTTTATTGTGATTATGAAGCAAGATAGAATTAAGGTAAGGGCTTCGTCTTAATTTTTTTATTAATACATGTATTAATGTTATATGCCAAGTTCTTATTCTATGATGTATATACTGCCCATAAATTTATTTTTTCATAACAAATTATTTAACTAAAGGTATATACAAAACTAAATTCTCTTCAATATTCCAATTATATTGTATTCAAAATCTATTAAAGTCATAAGGGTTCTTCATTTAAATTTTGTTTCATTGAGAAATATTTGATGTTATATACCTATCTAATTTTATAAGGTGTATATACTACCCCATTGATATCCTGTAAAATTAATACCCTTATTTTTTAGTAATTAAGGTTTCATTTTATGTAACTTATTTCTTGGTGGTTCTAATTGAAAATATTCAACAATGGTAATTGTTTTGTATTACAATCATATTTTTACTATGACTCCTTATGATTAAATTTTCCTGTTATGAAATTATATAATCAATCTATCTTATTTATTACTTACATTATCCTCATATATTTATAATATATATTTATTTTTTTACTTTAATTTTACTCTACTTAAGAACTTAAGATACTAAAAGAATGTTTTTATGGAAAACAGACCACATTATTCTCTTTGGTTGGGAATATTTTCTTCCTTATCAATATTTTCATAAAAAAATTAATAAGTTTATTAATATTATAAAAATATTTATTAATGTTATTTTTTCACATTCTTTACTTTCTATAAAATAATTAATTGAATCTTCTTCCTATTTTCTGAAAATGTGCTTTTGACTTTTTATCAAAAAAGTGAAAAACAAATATTTTAACCTACGCTTAATGAATATATTTATCTTCCATCATGAATACTCTTTTATTAAAATATTCCTGTCTAATATTCCATTGTTTTTTACATAGAAAATTTTTACCTGTATATTTTTTGAAATTATTATATTTTAAATAATTTATTTCTAAATGAAAGTGTATTTTCCTTGAAAAATGTTATGGTGATATATTAAAGGTATTTTCATCTATTACATCATCCATGGGAATTTTTTATGATTTAATGGGGATATGATCCAATGTTACCATTTTTATTCATTTGATGGATTGTTTATTATAATGATGATAAAAAGTTTCTAAAACTTGTATCCCTTCCATGGGTCATGATTTGATGATATGATGAATGATTTATGATCTTATGGAACATATATGTATTGTTTTCATTAAGTGATGAGTGGTCATGGAATTGTGTATCCCTCCAATACTTTGGGTAAATATTGATATCTCAATAGATAATAAGGAAAAGAATATGGGATTAACTCATTTCATTAATGGAATTTTTCCAACAAGATAGTCTTCAAAGTGAACCTTGACTAACGAAATGATGGTATGGGGTGAACCCAATCCACTATGATACTCTTTACAATGATCCTTGACTAAAGAAATGATTTTAAATGCTTATGAGAATGAAAAACGCTAATATTTTATTCTTATTTTATATTTTCATCTATGCTGATTGATTATTTATAATTACATTTTCTTATGTATTATATCATTTATTTGAATAAATATTATTCCATATTTCATGGTAAAATAAGATTGAATGATTGGGTATGATTATTTAAAGTCATTTTAACATTCTAATACCCTTATACATATCTTATACTCTTTAATGATCATTGATTGATATCACATATGTTTACCCTTACAGAGCATCTATGCTCGCCCTTTTTTTATGTTTCCCTTCCCAAGGTTATGAAGAATGGTTCTGAGTATGTTATTTCAAACAATGGTTCTATTAATGAAAAATATAATCAAAAATGATGTAGACATTTTATGTTATAATTTTTTAAATATCAAATTTTCTGAAGACACTAAACCTATATCATCCTCAGGAATATTTTATTTTGAACGTTGTTGAATTATAATAAAAAATGGTATAATATTTATATATGAAAGATATAAGTGACTATAATGGGTAAAAGAGGAATGTTTAGTAATTTTGGGAGAGTATTATGTTGAAACATGAGTGATAACCCTAAGTATAATCTTAAATATAAGATAACATCCTAATGTTTTTGAAAGGTAGATATTATATGGCTTCCCTGAAAATAATTCCCTTTCTGGATACTAAAAGTGGATGTGGTTTCTGTATAGATACATATAGGGGTAATAACCCATAAAATAGTTGGTCAAATATATCTCAACCATAATTCTAGTTCAAACTGAATGAGCCTTTACTATGAAACTAGTTTGACACTCTCATGGGATTTTTTTAGGTTAACTAAAATTTTCTTTATGAACCATTATGAAGGATTTGGAAAGATAATATATTAGGACTCAATCCTAGTTTCCTAGAGTCGGTTCCTAATTTTATTACATTATCATATAAAAGGTAATATGTTTCTTGAAGGACTGAGTAGTTTAGTAGCTTTGGAGAAAAGATACATACATAAGTTCGATATTACAACCTTTAACGGAAAACAAATTAGAAACTACTTTGACAACATCCATAACTCCTAGGTTATTTCTACATGTTATTAATAATATACCTCTTCCTTTGCTAGAAAAAATGATTCATAAGAAAGTGGTGGGATCAAATTAATAGTAAGGGAAATCAATGTAGTAGAATATATCATAAACATATACATTAGGCATGGCTAATAACTAAAAAACACATGCCTTAAAAAATAAACTTGAGCACATTATTGAAGGACTAAGAGATGAATCAAAAATTACATAGTAAAGAATTATCAAGGGTATTATAATAGTTGAATAATCTATTGAACATTAAATTATTGATTTAATAATGAGTTAATTCATAATTTTGGACATCATAACCATACCGCCAAGGCCTCAAGACAAGACTATAAATAATCATTTTTTTCAAGGCCTTATGCCAATACTATAGTTTATCTCATTAGACCTACCGATGCATGGAGGGGATATAGAGGGGCCCCTATCACTTACGAAGTTGAATTAATTCCTCATATAAATGGGGATAAACATAAAAAAATTATTCATTCAAATTTAAATAATTATATGAAATATAAATAACTTTCCCCGAACATTAAGCATAAACACTAACTATTCGGAGTGAATTGGGGAATAGTTTTATGATAGTATATCCTTAGTACAAATAATCATAAAACATTCAATTAAATATTGTATATCATATTATAAAATATTAATAAAAATTATAAATAGGAATCAATAAGAGTGATCAAGTAGATGAAGATACTCTTATATAATCATCAAGTAATTCTTCAGATAAATACTCTTTTACTTTGAAAAGAAGAATTATTTTGAGAACATATTTGCCTAAAACCAGAATTTAAATAATATAGTTTTTTCAAAATATAATTAGTGTTTTTAGAAAAATAATACTTTATTAAAAATTATTATAAATGATGGGATGATTTTGGGTGGTGCACATATATAGAACATTAAAACATAAATTAATTAGTAGTAAATATGAATGATTAATAAATTAATTTGAATAAAGATATAAAAATAGTAACCTGAAAGAAAATGGGTGTTTGGGTAAAAAACCCTTACCTTAAGTTCAAAAGTGTTCGTCACTTGATGTTAAAGACCTGAATAATAAAATCTAGGTTCATAAATTAATGATTCTAGAACATCTTATACATTTTATTTATTTATCATAACCTTATTAGGTTCATTCAAGGACTTTTTATGGGTTACGATATTCAATTTCATTGTTTGGGAGTCTTTTCTTCCTTGGTTTTCATGATCGGTTTACTTATATTCATGTATGAATAAACATGTATAATGAGAATGGTTTCCAGAATAGAAGTTTTATATTATTATTGAACAACCATATGTTACATGGTTGTAAAATTTTATTGGTTATTAGGGGTGAAGATGAATCATTGTATAAAATGTTATTGATAGTTGTTTGGATTAATTGGTGGTTCTTGATCACATCGAACTCATTTGGATTAATAAATTAATATATTCTATAAAAAAGGATTAAAGAACCATAAATATGTTATAATAAAAATATTATAGTTTGGTTGATTGGTAAAAAAAATTCATTTCCATAATTAAATATGGTAATAGAAATTGAAAACTCGCTGTCCTTGAATGTGATAAATTAACACATCTCAGATTGTGCTTTCATTTGTAGTATAAAAGAAGATTAAATGATGAATGATGATGAATTATTCCTTTATAATAACAAAATTATATTACATGTAAGTTACTAGAATCCTAAAAACATATTGATTAAAATATGTGATGAAAAAAAATAAAAGAAAGGATCTTGAAATAAAAGCAATGAAAAGAGGAATTTACCTCTTGAAGTTATCTTCCTTGACAGCCTCTTTAGGGGTTAGTTTTTAGTCTTTTTATGAGACTAAGGGATGATGGAAATGGGGGATGATATTGGAAGGATATTTGATCATAATTTATACAAGTAACAGGTCTTTATAGGAGTGAATATAATAGGGATTGAGGGTGGTATTTTATAGTGGAGAAGATGAGGGTTTCCCCATTATTTTACTCATTATTTTACTATTTTTTTCAAATACAACCAATAGTATTTATTCATCTGACCAAGAATAATATTATTTGCATGTGAGTTAAAACCAAGTGTGCATATATCATCTTTTATTCTATCAATAGTTAATTTAACTGATAATGTATATATATGGTAAATTATCGTATTTTACTATTCATCAAAAATTTGAGTATTTCAGAAAAATCCCAAAAATTCGCCCTAACCATTTTTCGATGTGTAGAATTCAAAAATGAAATATATTTTTTAGAAATACTTTTATAAATAGTATTAATTTAATTTTTAAATAGAATGAAAATTTATTCAAAAAATAACAATTTTAATATTATAATCACTTTGAAACACTAATCAAGATCTCATTATCTTATAGCCTTAAGACAATAAAATAATAATATGATTTACAATTAATAAGGTTCATATTACTATTCATATTTATTTTTATAAAGTTATGTTACTATTCAAAAAAAAATTTATCTTATCAGACTCTAAATAACTTACTGAACGCAACTCTGAATGTCAGTTTTTCAAAATTCAAAACACAGAGGTGAAAAAATAATGTTTACTAGATATGTAATAGCAAAGTGGTGTTTTTTAGAGACTCAATGTTTCATAATTCAATATTAAAATTATTTGAAAAATCTTGCTGTGTTACATTATCCCCTCCTTACAAAAATTTCATCCTCAAAATTACCAAATTGTTACCTCGCAAAAAGATTTAGGTAGTTATTTATGATAAGCTCCTCAGGATCCCATGTTGCCTCTTCAAATTTATTATTTTTTCCAAGTATCTTTACCAGTTGAGTCATTTGATTCATCAAAACCTATTATTTAGTATCTAGAATCGACACAAGCCCTTCATAGTATGATAGGTTAGGTTCTAATTATATACCTTCTGAAGTGAGGTCATGTTTCTGGTTTGGAATGTAATTTCTCTACAATGATACATTAAACACATTTTTTACTTTATACAAGCTAGGTGGCATAGCCAAACGATATGCAACATCTCTAATTCACTCCATAATTTTGAAATGGCCTATGTACCTCAGGATCACTTTTTCTTTCTTCCCAAATCTTATTACACCCTTCTGTAGAGATACTTTAAAGAATACATGATCTCTAACTAGAAATTCCAAATCCTTCCTTTGATTATCTGCATAGATTTTTTGTCTTTTTTGAGCTAATTTGATATGTCCTTGAATAGGTTTTACCTTTAATGTTGTTTCCTCCACAATATTTGGACCCAAAATCTTCCTTTCACTGACTTCATCTTAACATGTAGGGGTACAACATATCATTCCATACAATGCTTCATAAAGTTACATTTTAATTCTTGAATGGAAACCTTTTTTTTGGAAAACTCAAAAAAAAAGGTTAATACTGATCCCACATACAATTAAATTCAACTGAAAATGATCTCAATATTTCTTCTAATATTTGGATCATCCTTTCTAATTTCCCATCAGTTTGAGGGTGATAAGAAGTACTCAATTGAAGCTCACTATCTAGGGTTTTCTGAAGATTTTTCTAAAAATTTTATGTAAATCAAGAACCGTGATAAAAAACTGTTGAAATAGGTTATCCATTAAGTCTTACAAGCTGATTGATATAGATTTGTACAAGGTTATGTAGTATAAAATACTCCCTTATAGGGATAAAATATGTATATTTCATAAGTAGATCCACAATTACCCATATTGCATCATTCTTTTCTAGAGTTTTGGGTAATCTAGTGAAATAATACATGGTGATTTTATCCCATTTCAATGTAGGAATAGGTAGAGGTTGCATTAATCCTATAATATTTTTTCATTCGGCCTTCACTTGTTGACAGACTAAACATATTGATACATAATCAGCAATTTCCCACATCATGTTTTCCCACCAGAAAATATTCCTTCAAATCTATATACATTTTAGTGCTACCAGGGTGTATTTAGAAATTCAAGAAATTGTCATTATCTAATAACTCTCTTTTCAGCTATGGTACAGTGAGAAAACATATCCTCTTCCCAAATTTTAGAATTCCATCATCACATATAATGTCATCCAACTTCTAATCTTTCACAGCATTAATTTTCTTTTGAAGGTTAACATCACCAGGAAGAGAAATTTTAATCATTTATAATAAATATGTTTGGTCAACCAGTTGAAAAATTAATGATTTTTAACCTTATTTGATAATTCCCATGTCTATCCTTCTTAGATCCATGATTATAGGATCCCTTTCAATCCTCATTTTGTTTAAAACTATATGATCCTTCTTACTCAATGCATGAGCTACCTTATTTTCCTTTCCTGGGAGTTAGTGTGTGGAACAATCATAATCCTTGAGTAGTTCGAGTCATTCCATTTTCCTCATGTTGTGTTATTTCTATGAGAAGATATACTTTAGACTCTTTTCATCCATATATATCTCACATATTTCACCATAGAGATAGTGTCTCCATATTTTTTGAGAAAAGATCATAGAAGCTAACTCAAGACCATGAGTAGGATACTTTTGTTCATGAATTTTTAATTACCTTTATGCATTGGAGATAACTCAATAATTATACATAAGGACGCAACCACGTCCTTTCTTTGATGAATCATTAAAGATCACAAACCCATCAATACATGGTGGTAGAGTTATGATCAATGAATTCACTCATATCCTCTTCAATTCATCGAAACAGTCCTCACTTTCTTTTGTTTATAAAACATAACCCCTTTATGTGTATGATTGGTTTTTGGGTTGGCTAAATGGGAGAATTTCTGAATGAAATTTTTATAATAACCTTCGAAACCAATAAAACTAGGTACCTCAGTTATGTTCATTGGAGTAGGACATTCTGGAATAGAATTTTTCGTTATAAGATCAATTGATATTCTATCCATAGAGACAATGTGGCTCAAAAAGTAAACTGATTAAAGTCAAAATTCACAATTTCTAAAATTCCCATATAATTAATTTCTTCAAAGAGTATTTAGAATAGTGTGTATGTAATTTTCATAATCTTCATAGCTTATAAGAGTACTAATATATCATCAATAAATACCACCACAAAGTCATCTAGATATTCCTTGAAAACCATATTCATTAGATCCAGGAAGATAGAGGGTACATTAATCAGTACAAAAGGCATTATTGTAAACTCATAATGCCTATACCTAGTTCAGAATGTTTTATTTGTAATTTCTTTCTTCCTTACTTTAAACTGATGATATCTTCATCAAAGATCAACATTCAAAAAATATTGGCCTCTGGAAATTTGGTCAAATAAATCATCAATGCGAGGTAAGAGATACTTGTTCTTTATTGTTATAGAATTTTTCTCCCTCTGGTCAATGCATAACCTCATAAATCCATATTTCTTCAAAATGAATAGAACATGGGATCCCCATGGAGAAACACTAGGAAGAATAAATCCTTTATCATTCAATTCCTCTAGTTGGTTTTTCAATTCCACTAATTCCATAGTTTCCATTCAATAAGGGGTCTTCAATATGGGAATCGAATCAGGAATTATGTCAATAAAAACTCAATTTCCCACTCTAGAGGATGTCTAGTAAAATAATCTAAAAACATATCAACATATTCTTCTACAATAGGTATGTACTCTATTTGAACATTACTTCAACAATAGTTATTTCATTCCCTTCCTCCCCAATAATTTATTCACTAGAGCTAATGGGGGTGGATCTAGATGGGAATTAGATTGTTATGTTTCGGCCCTAAAGATAATGTATTCCACATCATCCTCAAAAATTGTAACCTCTTTCTTATTAAAATAAATTATCACATTATGGTTCAAAATCAAATCCATATAGAGGATTATATCAAATTCAATTATTTGTATGATCTTAAAATCAGTAGATAAAGCATGCCTATATTCCATAATGGGGACTTCCTAACCAACATTGTTGCAATGATACATCCCATAAAAGTTTTCACTGAAAACTCCCAAATTATATCAAATTGGAAATATCTAATTTTCATGGAAAATGGGGAAGGTATGAAAGAATGTGATGATACATAATAAAATAAATCATTGAATTAGTTCGAGGAAATTATTAAAGTACCTACCACCACATAGTTAGAAACTCCATCCTCTGAAGTTGAGACAGCATAAGCTTGGAATTTCTCCCTTATCCTTCACTGAGGAATGTTTCCTTGATGCCTAGAAAAAACATTTTCCTAATTTCCCCTCTCCCTAAAATTGTATCATTGAACATTAGTAGCTTCTTTCTTCCCCTTGTAATCCCGGTATAGGTGGCATTTTTCTCTACACTTGTAAGAAACCCCAATACCCTTCAAGAAAGTACCAGGGTTTATCTTCCCAAAATTATCATAGGGTGTAAGGTTAACTCTTCCCTTCTTCCACATTTCCTTATTTTATTTTTCTAGAGTTTTTAGTTTCCCTCTTTTATATTACTTTCCCTTAAAATCATAAGACATAGATTTGTTTTTTTACCTTATTGATAGCACTTGAGACTGTATGTTCATATGATGAGAAACTTTAGGAGACTATAGCCTTTTATAGGAATAGTTTTAAACCATCAAAAAATTTATCTATATTACTCCTTAGATTACATATGTTTTTTGCTATATGTATTTCTAACCATGTGAAGCTAGCTTCATACTTTGCAACATTCTCATACTCTTTTTTCCTCAGATTCAGAAATTGAATTTCCATATATGCTCATTGTTCATGAGGGAATTATATTTCTAAAAATATTTCGTTAAAATCCATCCATTAAATTTCTTCAATTTCTTCCTCCCACTTTTTGTTTTGGATTAAAGACTAAAAGTGATCTGCATCTCTAGTTAGTTGATAAACTACCATGTAAACCTTTTCTATTTCATCACCTACCAAAGTAAGAAATATCTTATATAGTGAACTTATCCACTACTCTTTAATGAAAGGTTTTTTAGTCCCACTAAATGATGGAGGATATTTTCTCGTAAATAAATCTAGCATAGCTCCTCCACATTGTAGATATGAATGCTCTATTTGGGTAAATTTATTGTTTAAAACATGAGGTAACTATCCCAATATAGTTATAAGTTGCACATCACCAGTCGTATCTCCAGAGCCAACATCATTATCTTTACCATGAGGGAAATACCTACATTGGATGCATGAATTCATGTGGTTTTTATTCCTTATACTATGCGGCATTTCTAAATATTGTAATACACTATATTATGTTATGAATCATATTTTATAATCTCAACTTAAGATTAATAGCATAAATTGAAATAATCTGTATGGATAATCCCATAATCATAAATACGGTTTCTTTGAGAAAAAAATTTCATTTAAATCATTCATAATGTCTTGTAAAGAAAATGTGAATTAACCTAAGAATATCTCATGGGAGTTTCAAACCAGGTGCATAGTAAGGCATGTTGTTGTGTTCTAGGATACCCCGGGTCAATCTGAAACTCCTTGTTGTAGTTCTCACACCTAGATACATATGTTATAGAACTATGTCCACTTGTTGTATCCAAACAGGTATGTATTTTTTAGAAATATTTACATAATATATTGCTTACGAAAAAAACCAATATTTTCTAAATCTAGTTTCCATGTTATCTACTAAACATCCTTTGATACCAATTGTGAGGACCTGAACATAGTTTCTTAGAACTGGTGCTTTATTTTGTTTCATTGGCATATAAATGAGGAATATAAATCCTGAAGTACTGATTAGTTTAGTAGTATAAAAAATATATACATGCATAAGTTCAACATTATGACTTGAAATGTGAAAAAATTAGAAACTCCTTTAAAAATATCCATAACTCCTAGGATATTTCTTTGTTTCATTCATAATATACCTCTTCCTATCCTGGGAAAAAATAAAAAAAGAAAGGGGTGAGTTAAAATGATCAGTAAGGGTAAGTAATACCGTAATAGATATCATAAACATAAACATTAAGCATGGAAAATAACTAAAAACACATTCCTTTAAAAATGAACTTGAAGATATTATGGAAGGAATAAGAGTTGATTAAGAAATGTCATAATAAAGAATAATCATGGGTATTATACTAGATGAATAACCTCATTAACTTTAAATCACTAGTTTTATAAGGAGTGAATACATAATTTCAGACATCATAACCATACCATGAAGGCCTCGTGCCCAGACCATTAATAATCATTTTGTAAAGGCCTTGTTCAAAGACCGTAATTTCTCTAACGAGACCTACCAATGCATCAAGGGGATATAGATGGCCCCACCCATCAATTAATAAGTCCAGTGCAGTGCTAATATGTATGGGGATAATGAAAAATAATATACACATTCATATTGATATAAAAATATGAAACGTAAATAACTTTCCCCAAACATTAAGCATAAACACTAATAATTACGATAAATTGGTGAATTGTTTTAAGATAGTAGATACCCAGTCAAAATAATCATAAACCATTAAAATAAATATTATAGTTGAAATAAAAAAAATATTAATCTCGTTGATACATAATAATCAACAAGACTGTTGAAGCAGATGAATATACTCTTATAAAATCATCGAGTAATTCTTGACATAAATAATATTTTACATTGAAAAGGTGAGTTCTTTTAGAAAAATATTTTTCTAAAACCAGAATTGAAATAATATAGTTTTTTCAAAATAAAATCAGTGTTTTTATAAAAAATAATGTTTGTTTAAAACATATTATAGAGCGCTCTTCAAAATAGGTGGGAATTTGGGAAATTCTTTTTAAATATGCCTATATTTTACGAAAAAAAATTTGAAAGATCCTTTTAAAATATATAACTCCCCATATATGATATTATGATTCTAGTTGGTTGAAATATATAGAACATTCAAATATAAATAATGGGGATTACATATGAATGATTAAAAAATTAATTGGTATAATGAGATATAAAGAGTAAACCAAAAGAAAATGGAGGTTCGGGTAGGAGACCCTTACCTTAAGTCTGAAGGTATTCCTCACTTGATCTCAATGACATGAATAATAAAATTTAGGTTCATAAATTAATGATTCTAGAACCTACACTACATTTAATTGATTTATCATTACCTTATTAGGTTCATTCAGGGCGTTTTTATGGGTTAAGTGATTCAATTTCAATGTTTGGGAGCATTTTCTTCCTTGCTTTTCATGATCGGTTTACATATATTCATTTACGGATAAACATGTAAAATGAGAAGGGATATCAAAAATAGAAGTTGTATGTTATTAGTGAAAAACCAGAATATTACATTGTTATAAAAAAATTTGGTTTTTGAGAGTGAAGATTAATCATTATATAAATCTTTTGTGAAAATTGTTTGGGTTAATTGGCGGTTCTTGATCACAACGAATTCATTTTGATTTATAAAATAATATAATGTGTAAAAAGGGATTACAGAACATTAAATAATTTATAATACATATATTAAAGTCTGGATAAACCATAAAAATCATTTCATTACAATAATTGAAGATGGTAATATAAATTGAAAACTCATTGTCCTTGAATGTGATAAATTAACACATCCCAGATTGTGATTTCATTTCTAGTATAAAAGATGGGTAAAGGAGAGATGCAGAAGAATTATTCCTTTATCATAAAAAAATTACAGTACATGTAAGGTAATGGAGTCATCACAACATTTGGATGAAATGAGGTGATAAATGAAAACTAAAAGAAATGAACTTTAAATAAAATAAATGAAAAGTGGAATATAACTTTTGAAGTTGTCTTCCATGAGAGCCTCTTTAGTGGAGTGGTTTTGGTCTTTTTATGAGAAAAAGTGATGTTGAACGTGGGGGAGGAGCTTGGGAGTATATTTGATCATAATTTATATAATTAATAATGCTTGAGAGAAGTGAAGAGAATAGGGAGTGAGGGTGGGTTTTATAGTGGAGGAGAGGAGGGTTTTCCAATTATTTTACTCATTATTTTATTATTTTTCTAAAGATAACCAATAGTATTGGTTCTTGTAAACAAGAATAGTAATATGTGTAGGTGAGGTCTAACCAATTGTTCTTGCATCATCCATTATTCTAGGAATAGTTAATTTAACTGCTAATGTATATATACGGTAAATTACTGTATTTTAATATTCATCAAAAATTCGTGTATTTCAGAAAAAAACCCATAAATTCATCCTAAACATTTTTTCGATGTTTATAATTCAAAAATAAACTCGATTTTTTGAAAATAATTTTCTAAACATTATTAATTTAATTTTTTAATAAAATCATAATTTATTCAAATAATAACAATTTTAAAACTATAATCACCTTAAAAATTAATCAAGATCTCATTATCTTATATCCTTAAGACAATAAAATAATATTATTATTTACTATTCACAAGGTTCATATTACTATTCATTTTACTATTGATGTGGGTATGTTATTATTCACCAAAAATTAATTTTGTCTTATCAAACTCTAAATATCTTAAAGAACACAGCCCTGTTTGTCAATTCTCAAAATTCAAATCACACAGGTGGAAAGTTATGTTTAATGAATAGGTTATAACAACATGGTGTTCTGTAGAGACTTAATGTTTCATGTATTCAACATTAAATTTATTCGAAAAATCTTGGGTTATTACATAATAAATAAGTATGACCTAGGATAATCCTAAGGTGTCATAGTTTAAAAACAGTGTTTCATGGTTTAGACATCCTATGAATTTTTTTTCATTATTAAATTATTACCCATTTCTACTTTTCACAGTGTGATTTTGATTTTAGTTAATTGATAAAAGCTTGAGGAATCATGTTAATGTTGAAGTCGATGAAAAAAGCAATGATTTTCCTCATGGTAATCTAAATGAGATGGGAGATAGAATGTAAAACATTATGATTATTCTTAATTATAAATATTATATGTAATTCAAAACCTGAACATAGTTGAGTCTAAGAATGAAAAAAATAAGTGTAATATCCCTAGTAAATAAAGAAAAATACATTTTCATAATTATTAATATTTTTGAATTAAATATTAATTTTACTTTAAAGGGGTTTTTATGTTTGATGGCGTACCCAATACGCAACAACGGGTTTCTTTGAAATCTTACATTGCATAATAATAATATAATATTATTATTTTAAATTGTAGTTAACACCTAGCTGTTGTATTGGCAGGAATGAACAGAACTAATAATAATAGGATTTAACATATTTTTCAAATGTTTTTACATTTATCCAATAAAAGTTAGAGGCTTGAAATGTGAATGAATCTAATTCTAAGCATAATTTACATTAAAAGGTTGATTTACCACCTTTTGATGGTGAACCCACTTTAAATATAGTTTTGGTCACTTTTATATATTCTATTTAAAAAATTCAAATTCATCATTAGAATTGGGACATCAAAATTCATTTTGGGTAAAATTTTTGTATTTGTTCCTATAAAATTCAATTTTGGATGAATAATGGAAAATACTGTATTTTAATTCAAAACTGCCTTTTAATCTAATTTATTTATATGCTTATATTATATTTTTAATTGGTTTTAATCTGTAATTAGATTATATTTTTACCATTTAATCCAATTTTCACCATGGGAATTAATTTCACTTTGAAATTTGACATAAACAAGTGTCAATCTTTTGATAGTTAAAATTTCTTAAAAAACACACTATTTATTTTGACAATGAGAATTAATTTTAAATTAATTAATCCAAATTCTATGTTATCAATTTGGTAAAATAGAAATCATTTTTGAATTAAAATTATCAAATATATCATAGGCTTAATTTTTGGTATCTTCAAAAAAACATCAATTTCTGATGAATAGTAAAACCACTAAGTAGAAGTTAAAAACTGGATTTTATTTTAAATGAAATTGTACCGCTTTTGTGAATTTAATTTCGAAAATCCAACATACATGGTTGTTATTAGTTATTAAAATGTGGTTCAATAAGATAAAAATCATTTTTGGGGAATAGTTACTTTTGACTATTATTTACAGCGTTTAAAGGTAAATAGGGTAATTCAAGGTTAAAAGAATATCATAATAATACAAAATTACCTTAATACTTGTCCCAACCTTATAGGATGAGTCATGGCCGACCATGGGAATCCTTGGGCCTATTTTGGGACCCAATGGATCCACTTAAGAGTGACAATGCCACTTTATTTTAATTAACATAATGGAAAAATGACATAAACAAATATCTTTTAGTAAATTAATTTTTACATATGGTTATATAAGTTAACTTTTAGACTATAATTATTATTTTTAAATCTAAAAATATATCCTACATTATGGTATTTTTTAAATTTTTATACATCAAATAAATAAAATTATTTATGACAAAGTGTTTACCTCATTAATTAATGATTTAAATAAATAATATTATAAATATTAAAACAATATGAAAAACATATCCAATTCTTATTGGATGATTTAATTTCGACCATGAGTCATCTTATCTTCGAATTTCATTAGTTTTGGACCTTTAGAAACCAAAAATCATTATATAATAAAATAATATTTTCACACATTCCTAAAGATCCCCTCCTCTACCTTATAAAAAGACCTCACCTCTAACCCAATACTCACACCTCTCAAGCCTCTTAGATAATACAAAACCCTACCAAAATAATCTCTCAAGATCCATATCTTCCACCTAAAATCCTTAACGTAAGAAAAAGGCACTTCAAGAAGTCCTTTTGGTACAAACCAAAGGGAGTCACTCGAATTAAAGGAAATGGTTTCTCTTAAATTATTTTCTTTTATTTTACTTCTCCAACCCCTAAACTCTTTTTATTATTTATTTTATAACAACACCATTATAATAAATATACTAGGATATTTTTATGATAAATATTCGAACTACACTTACACACACATCCATCTAATGGGTAGAGAATATATTGTTTTTGTTGATGGAAAATTAACTCCTCAGGAAACAATGATTGTTCAATTATCTCCTACCATCTCTCATGGTGGCCATTAAAGTGGAACTATATTTATATATGATATATATTGTGTTTATGTTTTCTTTATTCTTATGTTTTTTTCATTTATATCATACCTTTATGGTTTCCATTATGGATAAACATGATAACTTCATTTAAGGAAGGGCAGAATACCGCCCCATCAAAGTGATATGACTCGTTAATGCCATATGTAAGAACTATAAAAGATGTATTTAATGATATTATATATGATAGTATACTATAAGTATAATATATCTAGGTATCATAATGTTTTAATGCAATTATAATTAGAAATTGAAATGAAAGTAGCGTTCATGCGTACGTACGGCTTATTGTCTCCATGAACGATGTATTTCATTTCGTACCTCAAAATATTTTGTACTATTATAAATACATATATATATATACTAGATATAATATATATATATATATGATATCTAAATCATTAATATCATTCTATATGTAATGGACTTTGGACCACATATATAGCTTGTAAATATATAATGTTCATTTTTTACTCAAGTAACAAATATCGACAAAACAACAATTATTAACTTAAATGATTACATAATATCTATAACATGGTAATATGTGAAATAAAAGGAATAATAAACTTTAAAAGGTTCTTAAAAAAGTATAAATTAACCTTATTTTATTATTCAGGTGATTAAAGAACGAACGGGTCAAGTCGGACATGAGGTGAGGGACATTGACTCAATCTCTTTTCATTGAGGAAAATTTTGTTTTAACACACGACATTTTTGTATACACTGTATAAACACCTTTGAATTTCTATTTCATTGAAATGAAATCTTTTTCTACTAAGCATTTTACTTAACGACAAAGAAAATTCTTTTTAACATAAGCAGGGACAACAAACTTTCCGCCGTCACGAGTATTATTTTTTCTTTGGCTTCTTTAACAAGTCGTAGTGTTTTTTAAAGAAAATAAATATTGTATACCCTTTTTATGTATTTTGGTATTGAAACTAGTTTTGAGAAATAATTTATTATTTTAATATCTTGAAATTAAATATTGTGATTGAAATGTGGAAGTTTTCTCTATCCATTATGCTTCTTTTATGAGTTACAGTTCATGGTAATTGTTTACGATACGAGTGGTTCCAGGAAATACCAAGGGCGGGTGAGCCCAAGATAGCTCTCTAATGAATTGGGTAATGTGACAGAGGTAAATGTGAATGTTTCTCCTAATAGATTTAGGGAATATAATGTGATGGGTATTCCAAATGTAACTCCCTACATAGCTGTGAAAGCTACAACGTAAGTATGTTATGGTTTCCACAAGTTACCTTTATGATTTGTGTTTACTATATAAATCTTATGATTTCATGAGGTATGTTAAAGAGATTATGTTATGTATGTATTGATGAACTAATGTTTTATTTCATTGTTTTATAACCCTAACTAAGATTTTTATGCTCGTCCCAAGTTTTGAAATGTTTTTCACAGGGCTTAAAGATGAATAGGGTCAATGATGGGATCAAGGAAAAGTCATGATTTCTAGAACATGGGGAAAAATTCAATCAACTGGAAAGTTATGATCCAAATTTCATATGAGATCTTGATAGTAAAATCAACTATTTTTTCTCATGATTAATTCCAATGTATCAATGGGAATTATCTTCTCATGAGTTCAAATGTTATGAAAAACTTGTTAGAAGTACAGAGAAGGTGGAAATAGAGTTTTCATATGATCATGTGTTCTTTGAAAAAAAATAGAATAATAGGTCAAGGTGGCATGTGAAAGGGAAGAACTGTTCAAAAAAGTCGACGGTAAGAATCTTAAGTTTACAGTTTGTGAAAATTGTGATAAAAAGCATGTTAGGGAATGTCTTTTGAATTTTGTTTAGTGCTATCGATGTGGTAAAATGGGACATAAATCTCAAAATTGAACAGAAAAAAGTCAGGGTAATGGTAAGACAAAATATT
The DNA here is from genome assembly GCA_963277665.1 of Viscum album. Classification (NCBI taxonomy): domain Eukaryota; kingdom Viridiplantae; phylum Streptophyta; class Magnoliopsida; order Santalales; family Viscaceae; genus Viscum; species Viscum album. Next base: position 1,768,404,324 of record OY728140.1, read on the forward strand.
ATTTATAGTCAGTAAATTTTTTTAAGTAAAATGAAATGGGTCATTATGCAAATGAGTGTCCAACGAAGAACTCAACTAAGGGAAATCATCCAGACTACAAGAAAAAATGGGGGGGGGGTGAAATTCTTTGCAACTACATCAGAAGATGTTAGGCCATCAAATGAAGTAGTATCAGGTACACTGTTTGTTTTTTCAGATTATGCCAATGTGTTGTTTGATTTGGGGTCTACACATTCATCCATTTCTAAGAATTTTTCTATTAATTTTGGAATTCCATCTCAATATATGAATCCTGAACTTATAGTAAAAACACCTGGATTAAATGTTGAAATAAAAAAGAAATTATAATAACCTTCATGTCCTAATGTGTGGAAAGAATATACCTACAAACCTTATTTTTTTGCCTCTAGAAGAGTTTGATGTTATTTTGGGTATGGATTGAATTTTTGTTTATCATGCTAAGATATACTATAGAGCTAAAAAGGTTTATTTTTTGAAAGATTTTCAGTTTGTGTAAAAGAATAAACCCTTTCTTTTGATAACATATCATGAAGCTGAGAAACTATTAAAAGATGGAAATGAATGTTACCATTAAAATATTGTTGAAAATGAAGGAACTATTCTGATAAATGATGTGTCAGTGGTAAATGAGTATCTAGATTTTTTTCTTAATGATTTTCCAAATATTATACCTGATCGAGAAGTTGAATTTACTGTTGATATTGTTCTTGATACTAATCCAATTTCAAAACCCCCTATCGAACGGCTCAAATTGAACTTTTAGAGTTAAACTAGAAACTACAGGAGTTATTAGATAAAGGTTTTATTCGACCTGTCACATCACCATGGGGTGCTACTATCTTGTTTGTTAAAAAGAAAGATGGTTCAATGATACTTTACATTGATTATAGATCATTGAATAAAATCACTATTAATAACAAGTATCATTTTCCTCATATCGATGATTAGTTTGATAAGCTCTAGGGAGCTCAGTATTTTTCAAAGATTGACATGAGTTCAGAGTACAATTAGTTGAAAGTAAAGGAAGTAGACATTCTGAAGACTACCTTTTGTACTAGATATGGCCATTATGAATTTGTAGCTATGCCATTTGGTTTAAATAATGAACCTTATGTATTCATGGAACTTAGGAATATAATTTTCCGTGATTTCTTGGATAAATATTTGGTTGTGTTCACTAATGAAATTTTGGTTTATTCTAAAATTAAACAGAAGAATGAATTTAATTTAAGGTATGTATTTCAAACCTTAAAAGAAAAAAACTATTTGTAAAATTCCGCAAGTGTGAGTTTTAGTTATAGAAAATTTCTTTCCTTGGACACATTGTTTCAAAAAATGTCATAAATGTTGATCTTAATAAAATACAATTTGTTAAATAATAGCCAAGACCCACAAATGTAACCGAGATTCATAGTTTTCATGGTTTGGAAGGTTATTACTAGAGGTTATTTGAGAATTTTTCACAGTTATCTATCCTCTAATTAATTTAACTCGAAAAGGTGTTAAGATCGTTTAGACAAAAGAATGTGATGATTGTTTTCTAAAATGGAAAAGAAGATTCATAAATGATCTATTTTTTGTACTACCTTCCAGAAGTGGTGAGTTTTTATTTAAAGTGATGCTTCATTGAAAGGACTTGGTTTTTTCCTTATATAGAATGATCAGAGAATTTCTTATGCTTCACGTTAGTTGAAACCTCATGAGTTAAATTACCCTACACATGATTTTGAATTAGCTGCTGTTGTTTTTTGCTTTAAAAATTTGGAGGCATCATTTTTATAGAGTAAAATGTGAAATATATACTAACCATAAAATTTTGAAGTATATATTAACTTTGATGGAATTGAACATGAGACATAGGAGATGGTTCTAATTAATGAAGTATTATGATTGCATGATCCTTTACCATCCGTCAAAATCAAATAAAGTGGATGATGCTTTGAGTTGAAAAATTAATTCTTCATTAACCATGCTACATTTGGAACGAGATCCTTTTGTATTTGATTTGATGAAATTTGGTATAAATGATGTTGGTGTAGTAAATTAATCTGTTTTATTTCAGGTGTTAGTGAGATAATCTCTATCAGATAGAATTAAGAAAGCCCATAAGGAAGATAGTAAGTTTCTGAAAAAAGTAGATTTGGTTCAAAAGGTTAAGATTCCAGATTTTAACATTGATAATGATTGTGTTTTGATATTTGTAAATATATTATGTGTGCCTTGTAATTCATAGTTGAATAATGAGTTGGTATGTGAAGATTATAGTTCTCCATTTTTAGTTCATCCAGGTAGTACTAATATTTACAGAGATCTTCTGGCGTAATACAGGTGGGATGGAATGAAAAGAGATATTGTTGATTCTACTGTGAAGTGTTTTACATGTCAGCATGTTAAAGTAAAGTGGAAGTTACTAAAAGGGATGCTTTAGTATTTACTGGTTCCTGAGTGGAAAAATGGAAAATATATCCACGGACTTCATTGTGGTATTACCAAAAACATCACGAGCTAAAAATGAAATCTGGGTTTTCGTTGATCGATTGACTAAATCTGCTCATTTTATTCCTATTTGAGATACTTTGTCTCTATATCAAATTTCTCGGTTGTATGTTAAATAGATAGTCAGATTTCATGGGGTTCCCATATCCATTATATCTGATCATGATCTCAGGTTTACTGCTAAATTTTTGAAAGGCCTTCAAAAGTCATTGGGTACTAAATTAAATTTTTGTACAGATTTTCATCCTCAATCAGATGGGCAGTCAGAACAAAAAATTCAAACCTTGGAATATCTATTATGTGCTTGTTCACTGGATTACAAGGGAAGTTGGGTCCAACATCTTTCTTTGGTTAAATTTTCATATCATAACAGTTTTCATTCCAATATATTGATAGCTCCATTTGAGCCGTTATATGGAAAGCGTTGTCGAACTCCAACTTTTTTGGATAAAGTAGTAGAAAGGAAGATGATGGGACTATAATTGGTAGAATATATGGTAGAAAAGGATCAATTGATTTAGAAGGACATGAGAATATCTTAGAGCAGGCAGAAGAGTTATGTGGATAACTAGAGGAAAGATCTTTCTTTCGAGGTAGGTGATCATGTATTTCTCAATGTTTCTCCTTGGAAATGTGTGATGCGCTTTGGTAAGAAAGGAAAGTTGAATCTAAGATTCATTGGACCTTATAAAATCCTGGATAAATATGGATCAGTTTTATATAAATTTTCTTTACCTCCATGTTTTTCCCATGTACACAATGTTTTTCATGTTTCAATGTTGAGAAAGTATATGCCAAATCCACCTCATGTTTTAAGTCTAGAGGTAGATCAGTTGGAAGAGAATCTCTCTTATGAAGAACAACCAGCCTAGATTGTTGACCATAGAGGGAAAGTGTTTCAAAATAAGTTAATTCACTAGGAAAATGTTTTTTGGAAAGACCATAGAGTTGAAGAGGAAACGTGGGAATCTGAAAATGCTAGGAGGGATAAATACCCCCATTTATTTGTTAAGTGAATAAAAATTGTGAGGACGCAATTTCCAAATGGGGGAAGGATGTAACACCCAAAGTAAATAAAGAATAATAAATTTTCATAATTATTAATATTTGTGAATAAAATATTAATTTTACTTTAAATGGGTTTCAATGGTCGATGGCGTACCTGTTATTCAACAACGGGTTTCTTTGAAATCTTATGTTGCGTAATAATAGTATAATATTATTATTTTAAATGATAGTTAACGCCTAGTCGTTGTATTAGCCAAAATGAATAGAACTCACTACAAAATGATCATACATGTTTTTTAAATGTTTTTACATTTTTCTTATAAAAGTTAGAGGCTTAAAATATGAATGAATCTAGTTTTAAGCATAATATACTTTAAAAGGTTGATTTATCCCCTTTTGATGGTGAACCCTCTTTAATCTACTTTTGTTCATGTTTATATGTTTTATTTGACCAAATAAAATTCTTCTTTATAATAAGGACATCAAAATTCACTTTGGGTAAAATTTTCTTATTTTCTGATAAAATTCAATTTTTGATGAATAGTTGAAAATATTGTATTTTAATTCAAAACATCCTTTTAATAAAATTTATTTATTTGTCTATATAATATTTCTAATTGGTTTTCAAGTTTAGTTAGATTATATTTTTACCATTTAATCCAATTTTGGTCATTCGAATTAATTTCACTTTGAAATTTGACATAAACAAGTGTCAATATTTTCATTGTTAATATTTCTTAAAAAACGATTTTTGTTTTGACAATGGGAATTAATTTTAAAAAAATTAATCTGACTTCTATATTTTGAATTTGGAAAAATAAAAATCATTTTTGAATTTGGAATATAAAATATATCTTAGGCTGAACTTTTAATATTTTTCTGAAAAACTCTAATTTTTGATGAATAATGAAACCACAAACTAGTAGTTAAAAACTGACATTTTCATTTAAATGAACTTTTACCGCTTTTGTGAATTGAATTTCAAAAATCTGACATACATGTTTTTTATTAGGAAGTAAAATGTGCTTCAATAAGTTGAAAATAATTTTTGGTGAATAGTAACGTTTGACTTTTCTTTACTGTGGTTAAAGGTAAATTGGGTGATAAAGGTAAAAAGAATACCATAATAAAACCAAATTACCTTAACACTTGTCTTACCCTTATTGGATGAGTCATGGCCGAACATGGGAATCCTTGGGTCTATTTTGGGACCCCATGGAGCCACTTAAGAGTGATAATGACACTTTATTTTAATTAACTTAAAGTAAAGCCAAAAATCACATAAACAAATATCTTTTAATAAATTAATTTTTAAATAGGGTTACATAAGTTATCATTTCTACTATAAATATTATTTGGAAATATATATGTTTTCCTAAATCATGGTATTTGTTTATAATTTTTAGACATCAAATAAATAAAATTATTTATGACATAGTGTTTACCTCATTAATAAATAAATTAAATAAATAATATTATAAAGATTAAAACAATATCCAAAACCTATCCAATTCTTATTGGGTAATTTTATTTAGACCATGAGTCATCTTATATTTGAATTTAATTTGTTTTGGACCTTTAGAAACCGAAAATCATTATATAATAAAATAATATTTTTACACTTTCCTAAAGAGCCCCTCCTCCCCCTTATAAAAATCCCTCACCTCTAACCCATTACACATACCTCTCAAGCCTCGTGGCTCATCCAAACTAGTCCCAAATAAGCTGTCAAGATCCCTCTCTTCTACCTAGAAGCCTTAACATGGGAATAAGGCACTTCAAGAAGTCCTTTTGGTTCAATCCAAAGGGAGTTACCCGAATTAAAGGTAATAGTTACTCTTAAATTATTTTCATTTATTTTACTTCTCGAACCACAAAACTCTTTTTTTCTTATCTTTTATGAAAATACCAGTATCCAAAATATACTAGGATGTTTTTATGAGAATTATTCGAACTAAACTTACACACACCTCCATCTAATTGGTAAAGAACATAATGTTTCTATAGATGGAAAATTAACACCTCACGAAAAGATAATTATTCAATTATCTCCAACCGCCTCTCGTGGTGGACATTAAGATGGAACTGTACTTATATATGATATATATTATGTTTATGTTTTCTTTATTCTTATGTATGTTTCATTTATATCATACCTTTATGGTTTCCATTACGGGTAAACGCGATAATTTTATTTAAGGAAGTGTAGACTACCGCCCCCTCAAAGTGATAATACTCGTTAATGCCATATGTGGGACGTATAAAGGATAGAGTTAATGATATTATATATGATATTATATTGTAATTAAAATATACTTATGTATCATTATGTTTTAATTCAATTAAAATAATAAATGGAAATGAAAGTAGCATTCATGTGTACGTACGGCTTACTATCTCCATAAACGGTGCATTTCATTTCTTACCTCCCAATATTATGTACTATTATAAATACATATATATACATAATATATAAGATATATATAATATCTAAATCATTAATATAATTCTATAGATAATGGACTTTTCACTACATATACAACTTGTAAATATAAGAAGTTCATTTTTCACTCAAGTACCAAATATAAACAAAATGACTATTATTAAATTAAATGATTAAATAATGTTTATAACATGGTAATATGTGATATAAAAGGAATAATAAGCTTGAAAAAGTTTCTTAAGAAAGTAGAAATTAACATTAGTTTTTTATTCAAGGGATTAAAGAATGAACGGGTCAATCCGGACATGAGGTAAGGGACTTCGTCTCAATGTCCTTTCATCGAGGCATATTTTGTTTTAATACAAGACATTATTTTATAAGCTGTATAAACACCGTTGAATTTTCATTTCATTCAGAGGAATATTTTTCAACAAAGAATTTTACTAAATTAAAAAAACGAATGTTTCTTTTTAACGTAAATGGTGACAACGACCTTTCTGCCACCGCGAGTATTATTTGATCTTTGGATTCTTTAACAATCCGTAGTTCTTTTTAAGAAAAAATAAATACTATATAACCTTTTAACATATTTTGGTATTGAAAATGGTTTTGAGAAATAATTTATTATTTCAATATCTTGAAATGATATATTGTGTTTGAAATGTGGAAATGTTATCTTTCCATTATTTTTTTTATGTGTTATGGTTCTTGGGAATTGTTTACGTATATGGGTGGTTCCGTGATAAACATAGAGAAGGTGATCCTGAGATAGCTCTCTAATGAATTGGGTAACATGATAGAGGTAAACCTGAATGTCTCTCCTAAGAGATTTGGTGAATATACTACGATGGATATTCCAAATGTAACTCCCTATGTAGCTGTGAAATCTATAACATAAGTATGTTATGGATGCCACAAGTTACCTTTATGATTTGTGTTTACTATTTAAATATTATTAATTCAAGAGGTATGTTAAATATAATATTTTGTGTATGTATTGATGAACTAATGTTTTCTTTCTTTGTTTTATAACCCTTACTGAGCTTTTTATTCTCATCCCGTGTTTTGAAATGTTTTTCACAGAACTTAAAGATCAATAGGGTCAAGGATGGGATCAAGAAAAAGTCAAGTTGTATAAAACATGGAACTAGACACGACTCTTTTTTAAGAGTTTTTATTTTGTGAAAAAATGGGAATAGAGTAGGAGTGTCTAATCTGTAACTTTTGAGATGTTATTTAATAGTTATGACCTAATTCTCTAAAACTCTAAACCAGAAACGATCCTAAATGTGAATTATTCATTTAATTCAATATTATGTAATGTTTAAGGATGGATCCATATAGTTGGTATCATAGGTCGGTTTAGATAACTTTAGAAGTCAGGATATTGTTAAATTAATGTCCATAAATTAATTTATGGTCTGATTGGAGTGATATAGAATTTAAAGATTACCATCTTGCTTCACCTGAGATACCTCCATGTTCAGAATGATTGTCTGCAAAGTAAATAGGGCATCTATGTTGGAACGATATCAGGAGGAAGACAACCATCCAAATCAACAACCTTAGATGGCCAGAATTGGAACTGAATAGATTATTGTAGTTATGGCCCAGTTAAATTATGATATAAATGGTTGTGGTATCCATGCACAAGATCATCCATATCAACCATAGAGGAACATGTCAGTAGTGGAGCATTTCATGAGGAAACATCCCCCATCTTTCAAAATATCATCTAACCCAGTGTCAGCTGAAGGGTGGATTAATGCACTGAAGAAGATTTTTTATGTCAAAGGGTGTTCAGAACATCAAAAGGACAGTCTCGTTGTTTACCATTTTGAAGGTGAAGCTTATCAGTAGTGTTCGATGGTGAAACATATCAGGGATAGTGAGTAGATTGATGCTCTTGATTGGGATAAATTCAAAGGTATGTTTCTTGATAAATATTTTCCAAAAGTGGTTCATCTTATGATGGAAAAACAATTACAAGAATTGAGGAAGGAGGATGACTAATTGGCTATTTATGAGGCAAAATTCACACAACTGGAAAGGTATGCTCAAAATTTCATACGAGGTCTTGATAATATAATCAACCATTTTTACTCAGGATTAAATCCAAAGTATCGAAGTTCTTTAGCTTCTTATGATTTCAAAAGTTATGAAAAACTTGTTCTATGAGTGGAGAAGGTGGAAATGTATTTTGCCAATGATCAGGTGTTATTTGAAAAATAATAGAATAAGAGGTCAAGGTGGCAGGCGAAAGGGAAGAACTCTTCAAAAAATTCTGATAGGAAGAAACTTATGTTTTTAGTTTGTGAAAATTTTGGTATAAATAATTTTAGGGAATGTCTTTTGAATTCAAGTAAGTGCTACCGATGTGGTAAAATGGGATATAAATATCGTAATTTCACTAAAAATATCATGGTAATGTTATGAAAAAATATTATTTATAGTCAGTAAAATGTTTTATGTGAAATGAAATCGGTCATTATGAAAATAAGCGTCCAACAAAGAACTCAATTGAGGGAAAGCAGCCAGACTACAAGCAGAAATGGATGGGGAAATCCTTTCAAACTACTTCAGCAGATGTTGGGCCATCAAATTAAGTAGTCATAGGTACACTATATGTTTGTTTAGATTATGCCAATGTGTTGTTTGATTCAGGTTCTATACATTTGTTCATTTCTGAGAATATTTCTATTAAATTGAGAATTCCATATCAAGATATGAATCCTGAACATATGGTAAAAACACCTGGAGTAAATGTTGAAACAAAGATAAATTATAAGAACCCTCATTTCCTTGTGTGGAGAAAGAATCTACCAGAAAACCTTAATATTTTTCCTCTAATAGAGTCTGCTGTTATCTTTGGTATAGATTGGCTTTTTGTTTATCATGCAAAGATTAACTATATATTTAAAGAGTTTTCTTTTTAGAATGATTTTTTACATTGTGTTCAAGAATAAACCCTTTATTTTGATAACATTTCAGGAAGCTGAGAAACTAGTAAAAGATGGAAATCAATGTTACCTTATACATATTATTGACAAAAAAGGAACTGTTTAGATTAATGATGTGCCAGTGGTAAATGAGTTTCTTGATGTTTTTCAGGATGAGTTTCCTAGTATTATACTTGATTGGAATATTGAATTTATTGTTGACTTGGTTCCTGATGCTAATCCAATTTCAAAACCCCCTAATCGAATGGCTCAAATTGAAATTTTAGAGTTAAAGAAGCAACTTCAGTAGTTATTAGATAAAGGATTCATTCGACCTAGCACATCACTATGGGGTTCTCCTGTCATGTTTGTTAAAAATAAAGATGGTTCAATGAGACTTTCCATTAATTATAGAGCATTGAATAACATCATTTTTAAGAACAAGTATCCTTTGCCTCATATTGATGATTTGTTTAATCATCTCCAAGGAGCTCAAGATTTTTCGAAGATTGACTTGAGGATAGTGTACCATAAGTTGAATGTAAATTAGACATTCCGAAGACCATTTTTCATACTAGATATGGCCATTATTAGTTATTACTTTTGGTTTAACCAATGCATATGTTGTATTAATGAATATTATGAATATAATTTTACATTATTTCTTTGATATGTTTGTGGTTGTGTTCATTGATAATATTTTGGTTTATTATAAAAGTAACGAGGAGAATGAAATTCATTTAAAGTTTTCCTTAAAAACCTTAAAATAAAAGAGACTATTTGGTAAATTCCTCAATTGTGAATTTTGGTTATAGAAAATTTCTTTCCTTGGTCACATTACTTCAAAAAATGGAATAATTTTTTATCATACTAAAAGAAAAGTTGTTGAATAATCTCCAAGACCCACACATATAACTGAGATTTGTAGTTTTCTTTGTTTGGAAGGCCATTACCGGTGGTTTGTTGAGAGTTTTTCAGGGTTATCTATCCCACTAACTAAGTTAACTCGAAATGGTGTTAAGTTTATTTCGACAAAAGAATGTGATGACTGTTTTTAGGAATTGAAAAGAATATTGGTAAATGCTCTAGTTTTTTCACTACCATCCAGAAATAGTGAGTTTGTTATTTAATGTGATGCTCGGTTGAAAGGACTAGGTTATGTCCTTATGAAAAATTATCAGGTAATATCTTATGATTCACATCAGTTGAAACCTCATGAGTTAAATTACCCTACACATGATTTTTAATTATCTACTGTTGTTTTTTCTTTATAAATTTGGACGCTTCATTAGTATGGTGTAAAATATGAAAAATATATTGACCACATAATTTTAATGTATATATTCACTCATAAGGAATGGAACATGAGATAGAGGAGATGGATGAAATTAATCAAGGATTATGATTACATGATCCTTTACCATCCAGGAAAATAAAATAAAGTGGTTGATGCTTTGAGTGGAAAAAGTAATGATTCATTAACCATGCTATATTTTGAATGAGATCATTTGTTTTTTGATTAGATTAACATTGTCATAGAAGTTGTTGGTGTAGTAAATTACTCTATTTTGTTTCAGGTGCTAGTGAGATCGTTTCTATCGGACATAATTAAGCTAGTGCATAAGGAAGATATTGAGTTGTAGAAAAAGGTAAACTTGGTTTAGAATGGTATGTTGCCTGATTTTAACATTGATAATGGTTGTGTTTTGAGATTTTCAAAGAGGTTATGTGTGCCTTGTAATTCACAATTGAAGAATGAGTTGTTATGTGAAGCTCATAGTTCTCCATTTTCAGTTCATCCTAGTAGTACTAAGATGTAAAGTGATCTTCAGGAGTATTACTGGTGGGATGGAATGAAAATAGATACTGCTGATTTTCTAGGAAGTGTTTGACTTGTCAGTGGCTTAAAACAGATTGGCAGTTATCAAAAGGGATGCTTTAGTGTTTACCAGTTCCTGAGTGGAAAATGGGACAATATATCCATGGACTTCATTATGGGATTACTGAAGAAATCTCAAGGTAATGAGTCAATCTAGGTTATTGTTGATCGATTGACTAAATCTGCTCATTTACTTCCCATTCAAGATACTTTGTCTCCATATCAACTTTCTCAGTTGTATAGTAAAGAGACAGTCCAGGTTTTATGGTGTTCCAGTCTCCATTGTATCTAATCGTGATCCCATGTTTACTTCTAACTTTTGGAAAGGCATTCAGAAGTCATTGGGTACTGAATTAAATTTTAGTACATCTTTTCATCCTCAATCAGATGGGAATTCAGAACGAACAATTCAGACCATGGAGGACATGTTATGTGCTTGTACACTAGATTACTAGGGAAGTTGGGACCCACATCATTCTTTGGTTAAATTTTCAAATAATAACAGTTTTCATTCCAGTATATAGATGGATCCATTTGAGGCATTATATGGAAACCATTGTAAATATATAGAATTTTGGGATGAAGTAGGAGAAAGGAAGCTGATGGGACCATAATTGGTAGAAGAGATGGAAAAAAGGTTCAGTTGATTCAGAAGCACAAGACAATAGCTTAGAGTGAGCATAAAAGTTATGCAGATAACCGGGGGAAGGAACTTTCTTTTGAGGTAGGTGACCATATCTTTCTCAAAGTTTCTCCATGGAAAAGTGTGATGCGTTTTTGTAATAATGGAAAGCTGATTCTGAGGTTAATTGGACATTATAAAATCCTAGAGAAGTTGGATCAGTTTTTTTTTTCAAAGTGCCTTTATGTCCACATTTGTCCCATGTACACAATTCTTTTCATGTTTCAATGTTTAGAAAGTATATTCCGGATCCATCTCATGTTTTAAGTCCATAGGTACTTCTGTTGGAAGAGAATATCTCTTATGAGAATTAACCCATCCATATTCTTGACCATATAGAGCAAGTGTTGTGTAATAATGTAATTCACCAGGTAAATGTTTTTTGGAAAAACCATATGGTTGAAGAGGCAATGTGGGAATCTGAAAATACTACATGGGATAAATACCCCCATTTATTTGATAGGTGAATAAAAATTACGAGGACACAATTTTCAAAAGGGGGAAGGATGTAACATCCAAAGTAAATAAAGAATAATAAATTTTCATAATTATTAATATTTTTGAATTAAATATTAATTTTACTTTGAAGGGGTCTCTATTTTTGATGGCGTACCCAATACGCAACCACTTGTTTCTTTGAAATCTTACAATGCAGAATAATAGTATAATATTATTATTTTAAATGGTGCTTAATGCCTAGACATTTTATTGGTGAGAATGTAAAGAAATAACTAAAATACTATTATACATGTTTGTTAAATGTTTTTACATTTATCCAACAAATTTTAGATGCTCAAAATGTGAATGAATCTAATTTTTAGCATAATTTACTTTAAAATATTAATTTACCACCTTTTGATGGTGAACCCTCTTCAAATATAATTTTTTTCACTTTTATATATTCTATTTAACCAAATAAAATTATTTTTTAGAATCGGGACATAAAAATTTACTTTAGGAAAAATTTTGGTATTTTTTTGATAAAATTCAATTTTTGATGAATAGTGGAAAATATTGTATTTTAATTCAAAAATGTGTTTTAATCAAATTTATTTATATAATTAGATTATATTTTTAGTTGGTTTTAAATTTTATTTATATTATATTTTTTCAATTTAATCCAATTTTGGTCATTGTAATTAATTTCACCTTGAAATTTCACAAAAACAAGTGTTAATCTTTTGATATTTAATATTTCTTAAAAAACACGCTTTTTGATTTGACATCAGGAATAACTTTTAAATTAATTAATCCAACTTCTATGTTCTAAATTTTGAAAAACAGATATCATTTTTTAATTTATAATATCAAATATATCTTTGGCTAAATTTTTGGTATTTTTCTGAAAAACATCAATTTTTGATGAATAGTGAAACCACTGAGTAGTTGTTAAAAACTGCATTTTTCATTTAAATGAAATTTTTCTGCTTCTGTGAATTTAATTTCTAAAATATGAAATACATGGTTGTTATTAGTAATTAATATTAGGTACAATATAATTAAAATAATTTCTAGTTAATAGAAACTTTTGACTTTTATTTATTACGGTTAAAGGTAAATAGGGTAATTCAAGTTAAAAAGAATGTCATAATAATAAACATTACCTTAACACTTGTCTTAACCTTATTGGATGATTCATTTCCAACCATAGGAAACCTTGGGTCTACTTTGGGACCCTAAAGAGCCACTTAAGAGTGATAATGTCACTTTATTTTAATTACCTAAAAGTAAAGGCAAAAATGACATAAACAAATATCTTTTAGTAAATTAATTTTTAAATAGGGTTACATAAGACATCATTTCTAATATAAATATTATTTGTAAATCTATTTGTTTTCCGAAATCATGGTATTTGTTTATAATTTTTAGACATCAAATAAATAAAATTATTTATGACATAGTGTTTACCTCATTAATAAATAATTTAAATAAATAATATTATAAAGATTAAATCAATATCCAAAACCATTCCAATTCTTATTGGGTGATTTTATTTAGACCATGAGTCATCTTATATTTGAATTTATTTAGTTTTGTACCTTTATAAACCTAAAATAATAATATAATAAAATAATATTTTTACACTTTCCTAAAGAGCCCCTCCTCCCCTAAAAAATCCCTCACCTCTAACCCATTACACACACCTCTCAAGCCTCGTGGATCATCCAAACCATTCCCAAATAAAATCTCAAGATCCCTCTCTTCTACCTAGAAGCCTTAACATGGGCAGAAGGCACTTCAAGAATTCCTTTTCGTTGAATCCAAAGGGAGTTACCCAAATTAAAGGTAACAATTACCCTTAAATTATTTTCTTTTATTTTACTTCTCCAACCACTAAACTCTTTTTGTTCTTATCTTTTATGAAAATAACAGTATCAAAAATATACTAGGATGTTTTTATGAGAATTATTCAAACTAAACTTACACACACCTCCATTTAATTGGTAAAGAAGATAATGTTTCTGTGAATGGTAAATTAACACCTCACGAAATAATAATTATTCAATTGTCTTCTACCACCTCTAATGGTGGACATTATGATGGAAATGTACTTATATATGATATATATTATGCTCATGTTTTCTTTATTCTTATGTATTTTTCATTTATATAATACCTTTATGTTTTCCATTACAGGTAAACATGATAATTTCATTTGAGGAAGTGCGGACTAGCGCCCCCTCAAAGTGATAATAATCGTTAATGCCATATGTGGGACGTATGAAGGATGGAGTTAATGATATTATATATGATATTATACTAGAATTATAATATACTTATGTATCATTATTTTTTAATTCAATTAAAATAAAAAATGGAAATGAAAGTAGCGTTCATGCGTACGTACGGCTTATCATCTCCATAAATGGTGCATTTCATTTCTTACCTCCCAATGTTATGTACCATTATAAATACATATATATACATAATATATAATATATATATATAATATCTAAATCATTAATATAATTCTAGAGATAATGGACTTTTCACCACATAGACAACTTGTAAATATAAGAATTTCATTTTTGACTCAAGTACCAAATATCAACAAAATGACTATTATTAAATTAAATGATTAAATAATGTTTATAACATGGTAATATGTGATATAAAAGTAATAATAATCTTGAATAAGTTTCTTAAGAAAGTATAAATTAACTTTAGTTTGTTATTCAAGAGATTAAATAATGAACGAGTCAAGTCGGACATGAGGTAAGGGACTTCGTCTCAATGTCCTTTTATTGAGTTATATTTTTTTTAATACAAGACTTTCTTTTATACGCTGTATAAACACCATTGAATTTTCATTTAATTCAAAGGAATATTTTTCAACAAAGCGTTTTACTAAATTAAAAAAATGAATATTTCGTTTTAACGTAAACGGTGACAATAACCATTATGCCACCGCGAGTATTATTTGACCTTTGGATTCCTTAACAATACATAGTGATTTTTAAGAAAAAATAAATACTATATAACCTTTTTACAAATTTTTGTATTGAAAATGTTTTTGAGAAATAATTTATTATTTCAATATCTTAAAATGATATATTGTGATTGAAATATGGAAATTTTTTCTTTCCATTATTCTTGTTTTATGTGTTATGGTTATTGGGAATTGTTTACCTGTATGGGTGGTTCCGTGATAAACATAGATAAGGTGAGCCTGAGATAGCTCTCTAATGCATTGGGTAACATGATAGAGGTAAACTTGAATGTCTCTCCTAAGAGATTTGGTGAATATACTGCGATGGATATTCCAAATATAACTCCCTATGTAGCTATGAAATCTACAACATAAGTATGTTATGGATGCCACAAGTTACCTTTATGATTTCTATATACTATGTAAATATTATTAATTCAGGATGTATGTTAAAGATAATATTTTATGTATGTATTGATTAACTAAGGTTTTCTTTCTTTGTTTTATAACCCTTATTGAGCTTTTTATTCTCATCCCATGTTTTGAATTGTTTTTCATAGAACATATAGATTAATAGGGTCAATAATGGGATCAAGGAAAAGTCATGTTGTCTAAAACATGAAACTAGATACGACTCTTTTTTAAGAGTTTTTATTTTGTGAAAAAATGGGAATAGATTAGAAGTGTCTCATCTGTAACTTTTGATATGTCATTTAATAGTTATGACCTAATTCTCGAAAACTCTAAACCAGAAAATATCATCAATGTGAATTATTAATTTAATTCAATATTATGTAATGTTTAATGATGGGTCCTTATAGTTGGTATCATAGGTCGGTTTAGATAAATTTAGATGTTGGGATATTGTTAAATTAATGTCCATAAATTAATTTATGGTCTGATTGGAGTGATATATAATTTACAGATTACCATCTTGCTTCACCTGAGATATCTCCATGTTCAGAATGATTTTCCGCAAAGGAAATAGGGCATCTGTGTTGGAATGATATCAGGAGGAAGAAAACCATCCAAATCAGTAACCTCAGATGGCCAAAATTTAAACTGAATAGTTTGTTGTAGTTATGGCCCATTTGACTCAGGATATAAATGGTTGTGGTATCTATGCATGAGATCATCCATATCAACCACAAAGGAACATGTTAGTAGTGGAGCATTTCATGAGGCAACGTCCCCCATCTTTCAAAAGATCATCTAACCCAGCGCCATATGAAGGGTGGATTAATGCACTGAAGAAGATTTTTAATGTCAAAGGGTGTTCAAAACATCAAAAGGTTAGTCTCATTGTTTAATATTTTGAAGGAGAAACTTATCAGTGGTGGTTGATGGTGAAATGTATCAGGGATAGTGAGGATATTGACGCTCTTGATTGGGATGAATTCAAATGTATGTTTCTTGAGAAATATTTTCCAAAAGTGGTTCATATTAGGATGGAAATACAATTACTAGAATTGAGGAAGGAGGATGACTAATTGGATATTTATGAAGCAAAATTCACATGACTGGCAAGGTATGCTCCAAATTTCATATGAGGTCCTGATAATATAATCAACCATTTTTACTCAGGATTAAATCCAATGTATCGAAGTTCTTTAGCTTCTTATGATTTCAAAAGTTTTTAAAAACTTGTTCTATGAGTGGAGAAGGTGGAAATGGAGTTTTCCAATGATCAGGTGTTCTTTGACAAACAATAGAATAAGAGGTCAAGGTGGCAGGCGAAACGGAATAACTCTTCAAAAAAGTCTGATAGGAAGAAACATAAGTTTTTAGTTTTTGAAAATTTCGGTAAAAATAATGTTGGGGAATGTCTTTTGAATTCAAGTAAGTGCTACTGATGTGGTAAAATGGGACATAAATATCATAATTTCACTAAACAAGATCATGGTAATGTTAAGAAAAAATATGATTTACAGTCAGTAAAATGTTTTATGTGAAATGAAATGGGTCATTATGAAAATGAGCATCCAATGAAGAACTCAATTGAGGGAAAGCAGACAGACTACATGCAGAAATGGATGGGGAAATCCTTTTCAACTAAGTTAGCAGATTTTGGGCCATCAAATGAAGTAGTCTCAGGTACACTATATGTTTGTTCAGATTATGCCAATGTGTTGTTTGATTCGGGGTCTACACATTCGTTCATTTCTGAGAATTTTTCTTTTAAATTGAGAATTCCATCTCAAGATATGAATCCTGAACATATGGTAAAAACACCTAGAGTAAATGTTGAAACAGAAGAAATTATAAGAACCCTAATGTCCTTATGTGTAGAAAGAATCTACCAGCAAACCTTATTATTTTTTCTCTAATAGAGTTTGATGTTATATTTGGTATGGATTGGCTTTATGTTTATCATGAAAAGGTTAACTATATATCTAAAGAGGATTATTTTTAGAATGATTTTTAGTTTGTGTTCAAGAATAAACCCTTACTTTTGATAACATTTCAGGAAGCTGAGAAACTAGAAAAAGATAGAAATGAATGTTCCCTTGTACATATTGTTGAAAAAAAGGAACTGTTTAGATTAATGATGTGCCAGTGGTAAATGAGTATCTTTATGTTTTTCATGATGAGTTTCCTAGAATTATACCTGATTGGAATGTTGAATTTATTGGTGACTTGGTTCCTGATGCTAATCCAATTTCAAAACCCCCTTATCGACTGGCTCAAATTGAACTTTTAGAGTTAAAGAAGCAACTGCTGTAGTTATTAGATAAAGGTTTCATTTGACCTAGCACATCACTATGGGGTTCTCCTTTCATGTTTGTCAAAAATAAATATGGTTCAATGAGACTTTCCATTAATTAGAGAGCATTGAATAACATCATTTTTAAGAACAAGTATCCTTTGCCTCATATCGATGACTTGTTTGATCAGCTACAAGGAGCTCAGGATTTTTCAAAGATTGACTTGAGGTTAGTGTTCCATAAGTTGAATGTAAATTAGACATTCTGAAGACTATTTTTCATACTAGATATGTAGATTTTTAGTTTTTAATTTTGGTTTAACCAATGCATATGTTGTAATCATGAATATTATGAATATAATTTTCCATGATTTCTTGGATAAGTTTGTGGTTGTCTTCATTGATGTTATATTGGTTTATTATAAAAGTAAATATGATCATGAAATTCATTTAAGGTTTGTCTTAAAAACCTTAAAAGAAAAGAGACTATTTGTGAAATTCAGCAATTGTGAATTTTGGTTACATAAAATTTCTTTCCTTGGTAACATTGTTTCAAAAAATAGAATAATTTTTTATCCTACTAAAAAAAGTTGTTGAATAATGGCCAAGACCCACACATATAACTAAGATTTGTAGTTTTCTTTGTTTGGAAGGTCATTACCGATGGTTTGTTGAGAATTTTTCATGGTTATCTATCCAACTGAATAAGTTAACTCGAAATAGTGCTAAGTTTGTTTGGACAAAAGAATGTGATGATTGTTTTTAGGAATTGAAAAAAAGATTGGAAAATACTCTAGTTTTGTCACTACCATCCAAAAATAGTGAGTTTATTATTTTAAGTGATGCTTTATTGAAAGGATTAGGTTGTGTCCTTATGAAAAATGATCAGGTAATTGCTTATGATTTGCATCAGTTGAAACCTCATGTGTTAAATTACCCTACACATTATTTTGAATTAGCTACTGTTGTTTTTGGTTTAAAAATTTGGAACGATCATTAGTATGGATTAAAATGTGAAAAATATATTGACCACATAATTTTGAAGTATATATTCACTCAGAAAGAATGGAACATGAGATAGAAGAGATAGATTGAATTAATCAAGGATTATGATTACATGATCCTTTACCATCCAGGAAAAGAAAATAAAGTGGTTGATGCTTTGAGTGGAAAAAGTAATGCTTCATTAACCATGCTATATTTTGAATAATATCCTTTAGATTTTGATTACATGAACTTTGGCATAGAAGTTTTTTGTGTAGTAAATTCGTCTATTTTGTTTCAGGTTCTAGTGATATCATTTATATCATACATAATTAAGCAAGTGCAGAAAGAAGATATTGAGTTGTAGAAAAAGGTAATGCTGGTTCAGAATGGTATGTTGCCTGATTTTAACATTGATAATGGTTGTGTTTTGAGATTTTCAAAGAGATTATGTGTTACTTGTAATTCACAATTGATGAATGAGTTATTATGTGATGCTTATAGTTCTCCATTTTCAGTTCATCCTGGTAGTACTAAGATGTAAAGAGATCTTCGGGAGTATTACTGGTGGGATGGAATGAAAATTGACATTTTTTATTTTCTATGAAGTGTTTGACTTATCAGTGGGTTAAAACAGATTGGAAGTTACCGAAAGGGATGCTTTAGTCTTTACTAGTTCTTGAGTGGAAAATGGGAAAATATATCCATGGGCATCGTTGTGGGATTACTGAAGACATCTCGAGGTAATGAGGAAACCTAGGTTATTGTTGATCGATTGACTAAATCTGCTCATTTCCTTCCCATTCGAGATAATTTGTCTCCAAATCAACTTTCTTAGTTGTATATTAAAGAGATAGTCCAGGTTTCATGGTGTTCCCATTTCCATTGTATCTGATCATGATCTCATGTTTACTTTTAACTTTTGCAAAGGAATTCAGAAGTCATTGGGTACTGAATTCAATTTTAGTACATCTTTTCATCCTCAATCAGATGGGAATTCAGAACAAACAATTCAGACCCTGGAGGACATGTTACGTGTTTGTACACTAGATTACCAGGGAAGTTCGAACCAACATCATTCTTTGGTTAAATTTTAAAATAATAACAGTTCTCATTTTAGTATACAGATGGCTCCATTTGAGGCATTATATGGAAACCATTGTACAAATCTAGAATTTTGGGATAAAGTAGGACAAAGGAAGCTGATGGTACCATAATTGGTAGAAGAGATGGAAAAACGGTTCAGTTGATTCATAAGCACATGAGAACAGGTTTTGTGAGCATTAAAGTTCTGCAGATAACCGGGGGAAGGAACTTTCTTTTAAGGTAGGTGACTATGTCTTTCTCAAAGTTTCTCCATGTAAAAGTGTGATGCATTTTTGTAATAATGGAAAGCTAAGTCCGAGGTTAATTGGACCTTATAAAATCCTGGAGAAGTTGGATCAGTTTTGTACAAAGTGGCTTTATGTCCACATTTGTCCCATGTACACAATTCTTTTCATGTTTCAATGTTGAGAAAGTATATTCCAGATCTATCTCATGTTTTAAGTCCATAGGTACTTCTGTTGGAAGAGAATCCCTCTTATGAGGAACAACCCATCCATATTCTTGAAGATATAGATCATGTGTTGTGGAATAAGGAAATTCACCAGGTAAATTTTTTTGGAAAACCCGTATGGTTGAAGAGGCAATGTGGGAATCTGAAAATGCTACATGGGATAAATACCCCCATTTATTTGATAGGTGAATAAAAATTGCGAGGACAAAATTTCCAAAATGGGGAAGGATGTAACATCTAAAGTAAATAAAGAATTATAAATTTTCATAATTATTAATATTTGTGAATTAAATATTAATTTTACTTTAAAGGGGTCTTTATGTTTGATGGCGTACCCAATACGCAACCATTGGTTTCTTTGAAATCTTACATTACAGAATAATAGTATAATATTATTATTTTAAATGGTGTATAATGCCTAGAAATTGTATTGGTGAGAATGAAAATAACTAACTAAAATATTATTATACATGTTTGTTAAATGTTTTTACATTTATCCAACAAATTTTAGATGCTTAAAATGTGAATGAATCTAATTTTTAGCATTATTTACTTTAAAAGGTTAATTTCACTCCTTTTGATGGTGAACCCTCTTCAAATATAATTTTGGTCACTTTTATATTTTCTATTTGACCAAATAAAATTATTCTTTAGAATCAAGACATAAAAATTTACTTTATGAAAAATTTTGGTATTTTTTTGAAAAAATTCAATTTTTGATGAATAGTAGAAAATATTGTATTTTAATTCAAAAATGTGTTTTAATCTAATTTATTTATATGGTTAGATTATCTTTTTAGTTGGTTATAAATTTTAATTATATTATATTTTTTCAATTTAATCCAATTTTGGTCATTGTAATTAATAACACCTTGAAATTGTACAAAAACAAGTGTCAATATTTTGATAGTTAATATTTCTTAAAAAATCACGCTTTTTGTTTTGACATCGGGAATAAATTTTAAATTAATTAATCCAACATCTATATTATAAATTTGGAAAAACAGATATCGTTTTTTAATTTATTATATCAAATATATCTTTGGCTAAATTTTTGGTATTTTTCTGAAAAACATCAATTTTTGATGAATAGTGAAACCACTAAGTAGTAGTTAAAAACTGGCTTTTTCATTTAAATGAAATTTTTCTGCTTCTGTGAATTCAATTTCTAAACTCTGAAATACACGGTTGTTATTTTTAATTAAAATGATGTTCAATAGAATTAAAATAATTTCTGGTTAATAGTAACTTTTGACTTTTATTTATTACAGTTAAAGGTAAATAGGGTAATTCAAGGTAAAAAGAATATCATAATAATAATCATTACCTTAACACATGTCCAAACCTTATTTTATGAGTCATGTCCAACCATGGGAAACCTTGGGTCTACTTTGGTTCCCCATCGAGCCACTTAAGAGTGATAATGACACTTTATTTTAATTAACTTAAACTAATGGAAAAAATGACATAAACAAATATCTTTTAGTAAATTAATTTTTTCATAGAGTTAAGTAAGTTATATTTTCAAATATAAATATTATTTGGAAATATAAAATGATTTCCTATATCATGGTATTTTTTTTATAATTTTTAGACCTCAAATAAATAAAATTATTTATGACATTGTGTTTACCTTATTAATAAATGTTTTAAATAAATAATATTATAAATAATAAAACAATATCCAAAACCTGTCCAATTATAATTGGATGATTTTATTTCGACCATGTTTCATCTTATCTATGACTTTAATAAGTTTTAGTCCTTTAGAAACTGAAAATAATTACATGATAAAATAATATTTTCACACTTTCCTAAAGATCCCCTCCCTCTCCTTATAAAAAAACCTCACCTCTAATCAATTAATCACACCTCTCAAGACCCTTGGATTATCCAAAAACTTCCCAAATATGCTCTAAAGATCCCTTTATTCCACCTAGATGCCTTAACTTAGGCATAAGGCACTTTATGCTTTTATTTTGGGTCAAACCAAAGGGAGTTACCCAAATTAAAGGTAACGGGTTCTATTAAATTCTTTTATTTTATTTTACTTCTCCAACCCCTAAACACTTATTATTCTTTTATTTTATAAAAACTCCAATATAATCAATATACTAGAATTTTAGTATGATATGGATTCAAATAACTCTTACACACACCTCCATCTAATGGTTAAAGAACATATTGTTTCTATGGATGGAAAATTAACGCCTCACGAAACGATGATTGTTCAATTATCTCCTACCGCCTCTCATGGTGGCCATTAAGATGGAAATGTAGTCATATATGACACATATTATTTTTATGTTTTCTTTATGCTTCATTATTTTTCATTTATAGAATACCTTTATGGTTTCCATTATGGGTAAACACAATAATTTCATTTGAGGAAGTGTGGACTATCGCCCCCTCAAAGTGATATGACTCATTAATACCATATGTGGGATATATAAAGGATGGAGATAATGATATTATATATGATATTATACTAGAATTATAATATAACTATGTATAATTATTTTTCAATTCCATTAAAACAATAAATAGAAATGAAATTAGCGTTCATGCGTGTGTATGGCTTACCGTCTCCATAAAAGGTGGACTTCATTTATTACCTTCAAATGTTATATACTATTATAAATACATATATATAGTGGATATATAAGATATATATGATATCTAAATCATTCATATCATTCTTTATATAATAGACTTTTCATGACAAAGATAACTTGTAAATATATGAAGTTAATTTTTTGACTCATGTACCAAATATCGAAAAATGATCATTATTAACTTAAATAATTACATAATTTTTATAACATGGTAATATGTGATATAAATGTAATAATAAACATTAAAAAGTTTATTAATCAAGTATAAATTAACTTTAGTTTATTATTCAGTATATTAAAGAATGAATGAGCCAAATCGGACACGAGTTAAGGGACTTCGACTCAATATCCTTTCATTGAGGCATATTTTGTTTTAAGACATGACTTTATTTTATACGCTGTATAAACACTTTTGACTTTTCATTTCATTCAAAGGGAATCTATTTCTATGAAGCGTTTTACTAAATGAAAAAAAGCATGTTTCTTTTTAACTTAAGCGGTGACAACAACCTTTCCTCCACCAGGAGTATTGTTTTATCTTTGGCCTCCTTAATAAGACATGGTGTTTTTTTAAAAGGAACAAATACTATATACCCTTTTTATGTATTTTGGTATTAAAAATTGTTTTTAGAATGAATTTATTATTTCAATATCTTGAAATGATATATTTTGATTGAAATTTGGAATTTTTATCTCGCGATTATGCCTATTTTTTGTGTTGTGGCTCTTGGGCATTGTTTACTTATACGGGTGGTTCTGTGATAAACCTATGGTGGGTAATCTTGAGATTTCTCTCCACTTCATTTGTTAATGTGAAGGAGGTAGATATGAATGTTTCTACTAATAGATTTAGGTAATATACTATTATGGGCATTCCAAATGCAACTCCCTACGTATCTGTGAAAGATACACCATAAGTATGTTATGGATACCACAAGTTACATTTATGATTTAGGTTTACTTTGTAAATCTTATGATTTCATGAGGTATGTTAGAGAGCTTATGTTATGTATGTATTGATGAACTAATATTTTCTTTCTTTGTTTTCTTACCCTTAGCTTTTTATGCTCATCCTAAGTTTTGAAATGTTTTTCACTTGACTTAAAGATGAATAGGGTCAAGGATGGGATCAAGAAAAAGTCATGTTGTCTAAAACATCGAACTAAACATGACACTTTTTTTAAGAGTTTTTATTTTGTGAATAAATGGGAACTGAGTAGAGGTTTCTACTTTGTATATTTTGACATGTAATGTAATAGTTATAACCTAATTCTCTAAAAATATAAACCTGAAAAGATCCTCAATGTGAATTATTCATTTAATTCAATAATATATAATGTTTAAGGTCGGGTCCTTATAATAAGACAAATATAGTTTTATGAAGATTGTAGAGGAATGAAGATTCAACTTCCTACATCTTCAAAATTTGGGAATTTTACTTGGGTAAATGTCTTAAAGAAATGGGAAAATATTTTATATATGGAAAGGAAGGACATAGATCATGTAATTTCTTGGGAAAAATGAATAATTCAATGGAGTAAATTAAAATTCATCTTATGCTATATTTTATAATTCAATGTATTATGTTTGAGGAACTTGAGGAAAATATGATCTTACTCCCTAATCTAAGGGCTAACTCCTAAACCAAAGAAGGGTATATGATATATTAATCATTAAAGAGGAAAAACTGAACTGTCTGAGTTTTGGTATTTGAGAATTATATAAAATAATTTTTTTATTAATGATAGTATAGTTATAAGATTCATGAAACATATAATCGTTATTCAATGGTAGTTTTCCTTTACGTGTTTGAAATCATATTTTGAATGGTACCAATAATCTAGAAAAGTGATTCAGTGGTAAGGTGATATATTTGGAAATCACATGATTAAGATACAGATAAACCATAATATATTCCTACACTTGGGATAATACTATTTATTTGGGATAAAGAGATGATTGGTTTTGATAAATTAAATTGGATAGTATTATTGAACTTGAAAATGATTATCAAATTGATGAAAAAGTTATTTATATTATCTAATTTTATGTTTATTTCATTTTTTGGAATTATGAAATATTTTTTATAGTCTATTATTATATTTTAATAATAAGTAATGAATGTATGTTTTTGGAATAATATAAATCTTCGTTGAGTTTGTCAAGTTATTATTTTTATTTTAGGAAAGTGTTATCATATTTTAAGAGAGTAAAAAATCATGGAATTCACATTTTTTGTATGTAACATAAAGAGATACTTTAATTTATTTGGGGAGTATAATTAAGTTGAATTTTTTAAATTTTATAACATATTTTTTATATTTTTAGTGAAAAATTTTGTCAAACATATTTTGGAGGAGTTTTAAGGTAATCTATTTATGGAAATGTTGTGTCAGACTTTGGGTGTTATTTTTCAGATTATAGAAATTAACATGGTATTTTATTGTATGAATATTTAAGAATATTTAATTACTTGTTTTAACCATATCATTTTTTGTATAAATTTAGATTCAAAAGGATTAATATTTCATTCTTTATGGAACTAATAATATGTTAAAAGTAAATTTTAGTGATTTAGGAAATAGATTTTTAAATTCTTTTAATATAAATGAAAATAGTTTGATGATAATTAAATAATAAAAACATTAAATTAGTTTTATGTATTTTAAGAAAAAATGTAAGTAAATTTTCTTATATTTAATGGTAAAATAATTCCTCGACTCAATGAAAAATGATCTTGAAAAGGAAAAAAATCCTCTTTATAATTTTTTATGAGGAGTTTATAGTCATTTGGACCCCTCAAATATTTAGGGTTTTGTGGTCATTAACTTTCTCATAACCATGTTTACTATCACTCTATATTATTCCATAGAAATTATCTTTTTTCCATGATTATATTTTCACATCCTGTGAAATTTCTACTTATTTTGGAAATATATTTTGTGTTAATTTTGGTATCCTTTATGTTTCTCACTTCCTCCTTTCAAAGGAAGTTTTATTATCGCTCTGTACAATGTGTGTTTTAATCATTGTTATTTTTAAATATTTAACCATTGATTACTAGGATAAAAAATGTGAGGGATTTATTTATTTAAAGAGAGGATAATTTAACCACTAAATATTTTAGAATATTTTTTTACAAAAAATAAATGTTAGTTTTTGATAGCTTTATTTTCATTAAACCTTCAGTTTATATGAATCATGATACAGTAGACGATAATAATATTTTAATTACACTAATAATTTTAAATAATAATGACAAAATTATGAAAAATATGTATAAAGGTTAAAAATAATGAAATTTTATTTATTAATTCATAAAAATTAAGTACTCAATTTTCATTAAAATCGTTTTATGCTTCAAAAATACATTTTCTTCAAAATTTTGTTTTATTTTATTTTATGCGCATGGAAATTTTAAATAATTTATAATATGTATATAATTATTTTATTAAATTAATAAATTTTTTGAAATTATATTTTAAATATTATCTTGGGGTGAGTTTTAAAAAAATAAAATTTTTTATTTTTTAACAAATAGTGAAAAATATTGATTTGGTTAAAAAAAATGTATCTTATTCTAAAAAAATGCCATTTTATTTTTTTATATAATTTTAGTGTAAAATAATAATAATTTAATTTTTAATAATATAATTAATTAATTAATATTAATCATTATACATTATTTGGGTGTACGCAAATTTTTTGGATTAATAACACAATTTTCTAAGGACTTTTTTATGCACACAATTTGTTTTTATCTTAACA
Source organism: Viscum album (assembly GCA_963277665.1). Classification (NCBI taxonomy): domain Eukaryota; kingdom Viridiplantae; phylum Streptophyta; class Magnoliopsida; order Santalales; family Viscaceae; genus Viscum; species Viscum album. Next base: position 1,768,430,851 of record OY728140.1, read on the forward strand.
AATCAAAATAATCTCTATCTATTAGTGGTTTAAATTTAATTTATAAATCATATATTCAATAAAATATTTTTTCATTAATTTTAATGTTTTTATAAGGAAAATAATTGAAGTAAATTAAGTTTGATTATTAAAAACCCATTTATCAAAAATAGGTTTTCATTTTCATTTACACAATTAAATAAAATTAATTTTATTCAATTATATAAATTTCATAGAGAAAAATGGATCCCATATTTATAATCATAAAAATTAATATATTATTATAGTTTAAAATAAATTCTTATTTATAGTGAATATTAAAAAAAATAGTTAACATTTGTTACCAAACATGAGTTTAAAACGGGTTTACTAAGGGGTTAATCCATGCTATTAGGGTGGTATTTCCACCCACACCTATAAAATTATTTATTTATTATATATCAACTTTATATTATCCTATGTTAAATTACCTTTTAGTGGACAATTACTTTCACATTAAATTGATCATAAATCATTAAAATATTTTAAGAAATTTAATGTTTGTCCCTCCAATCACTTATAAAAGGGAACCTCCCCTCCTCCATTATTCACACCATATGATAATTATAGATTATTAAATACCTAGTGAAAATAATTAATATATTACTTTCCTTTATCCTAGATTTTCTATCATTCTCTTAAGAACAATCCTTTAAGGTTTTAAGAGTAAGCCAAAGGAGGTATCTCAAATAAGCGGTATAGATATTAAACAAGATATTAGAATTTTATTTCATTATATATTTAAAAAAATATGTTATATCTACAAAAACATGACACCTATATTTTAATTAATATAAATATATGTTATTATGATGATTGAACAACCATCTTCAACCCCTTCTCTTTTAAATGGGAAATAAAAGCTTCACTCATGCGTATGGGTGGACAACCGCCTCCATGTAGTGATACGATTCATATCCCATCACCATATTTAATGGATGATTATTGTGGTAAATTTAATATTTAAATATTATATATAAGGAATTATTATGATTTTTTAATTATAATATCTTATCTTCTTTCTTACCTTCTGAACCACTAGAAAATGATAATGCCACTTGTGAATACATGTAAACTACCTCCAGATGGAAGTGATCTAATTCATTTTTCATTTCTGTGTTACATGGATTGTAATAAGGTAAAATTTGAATAATATATATGATATTTATGATATAATATTGATTTTAAAAATTTTAATTATCATTTACCATTCTGTCATTATATCTTACAAAAGGTGTGGAACATCACTCGTGCGTGTGTACGGGATACCCTCTCCATATAGTGATGTAATTCATTTTTCATCACCACTATTTATAAATTTATGTATATATATATATATATTGAATATATGTTATATTTATATCATGATCAATATTCTATAGATGAATTAACCATGATAAAATTATTAGGTCCATAACTACTGAATAAAAACATACATTAGGAACGAAGCAGTTAACACCCAAAGTGACAACTTTAATAGAAAATATTCAATATAAATGTGTTAAAATGATATAATTGGATCATATATGATATTATATTTATTCATACGGTTTTTTAATATAATTATAATAAATTTTAGTTTATTATACATGAGTTTTTATTTATTACAGAGTAAGACGAACTATATGTAAGGGTTTCCTCTCAATTTCTATTCAATGATACATGTTTTTATGTTATGTGAATATTTATTATTATATGGTGTATATACTAACCAAGAACATATTTTTTAATACTCCATTAATTAATTAAATTTATTTATAGAACCATATTATCTTTAATCCAATTACTTTGATTCCAAATTTACTAAATTCATAAGTGTTCTTCATTTCAATTTTAGTTCCTTGAGACATGTTTGGTGTAACACACCTATCTAATTTTATGAAGTTTATCTAATTCCACATTGATATTTTTTATCATTAATATCCTAATTTTTATTTAATTTTATGTTTCATTTGATGTAATTTTATTCATGGGGGTTATGATTCAAAATTTTCCACAACAGTATGGTTTTTATATTAGAATTTCATTTTTACAAGGATTTTTTATGATTGAATTTTTTTATGATAAATTATATAATATTTATATCCCATGTGTTATTTATTTAATTATAATTTTCTAATTTCTAGATATTTCATGTTTCACTTTTATTTTCCTCTCTTTATGCATGCAAGATACCAAAAGAATATTTTTGAGGAAATTGAACTTGGTTTCCCCTTTAGTTAGGCATCTTTTCTTCTATGTCCATATTTTATTTAAAATATTTTCATGAATATTTTATTTATTACAAAAAAATCAATAAATAAATTTTTACCATTGTTTTAATTTATATAAAAAAATTTAAATGAATCTTCTTATTTTTTCCCAAATAAATTGCTTTTGACATTTTAATGACAATTTGAATGGAATTTTTGTTTTATCATTCACCACATGAATGTAATCATCTTCCATCATGAATACACATTTATTTGAATATTACATTATATGTTAACTTGTATATTTTTAATGAAACTTTTTCCCTTGATATTTTTTATCTTTTAATATTTTAATTAATACATTTTAAAATTAAAGGGTATTTTTATCAAGAAATGTTCCAGTGATCCTTTGACTAAATATTCCTCTATAAAAACATACTTATATGTTTCTTATTATTTAATAGGGATATGATCCATTGTTACAATATTTATTATTTCTATATATATATTATTAAAATGATGATGAAATTTTTTTGAAACTCATATCATTTCCATGAGTCATGATTTAATGATATGATGAATGATTTATGATCTTTTGGTACTCATTTGTGTTATTAACAATATGTTCTAGATGGGACTAGAATAATATATCCTTATAATACATTGGTTAAAGAAGGATATATCATGAGATAATAAGGAGTTGAATGGCAACTGAACCCAGTTCAGTAAGGTACTTTATCCAACAAGATAGTCTTGGGAGTGAATATTAACTAAGGAAATAAAAAAGGGAGAATAAATCCAATCCACTATGATTCTCCTGATAGTTATCCTTGAAATATTAAATAATTTTTTATTCTTATGTGAATGCCTAAAAATTATTTTTTATACCTAATATATGTTTTTTTGGATCATGATTGGTTATTGATGATTTCATGCTCTAATATTTTATTTCATTTTTTTGAAAAAACCTAACACCATGTTTCAGGAATAAATATCTTTAAATGAAAATTTATGATTATAAAAATTATTGATTATTGTCACATACACTTATGTTTATCTTATGATCACTTCTGGCCATTTATTGATATCTGTTATGTTCACCCTTACTGGTCATATGAACTCACCCTTTATTAGGATTCCATTTCCTAAGTTATGATGAATGGTTTTAAGTATGATAAATCTTTAAAGGATTCTATTTGTAAATAAATTAATTGAAAAAAAATTTGATATTTTATATATCTATTATTTACGTAACCAACTGTCAAATAAAATAGATCACTATGGTCCTCAGTAGTGACTTATTGTGAAATTTATTGAGTAATCATCTAAAATAATGTAACATTTATGTATGAAATGTATGGGTTACTATAAAGTGATTACTATTTGAAGAGATAATTATTTATTGAATCTTATAGTTATCGATTTCTTCATCACATATGTACTATGATTTATATAGAAATGTTGAAACATTACTGGTCAGATGTAATGAACATAGATATTTTTGAATTTACTATGAAATATTTGAATTTGCAATATGTTAAAGATTAAAAATCATTACCAAAGGGAATGATTCCTAATTTTCATGTGTTGGAGTGGAAATAGGAGAGTATATCAATGGGTTTTATGGTTTTATTACTAAATTAATCTTAAGGTAATAAAGTGATATGGCTTATAGTTGAACTTTTTTGTAAAAATCTATATACATTCCTCATATTGGATATAGTATTTCATTAGATCATCTTTCTTGGTTATATAACCAGTAAATGGTTAGGTTACATGGAGTTACTCTATTTTAACATTATCCTAGGTTTACCTATAGATTTATGAAAATTCATCAGAATTTATTGGGTACAAAATTAAATATTAGTATAGCTCTTCATCTTAAATCTAATAGATATTTAGAGATAATGGTTCAGTCTTTGGAATATATTATTTAATTATATTCAATGGATTACTAGATATTTTGGTATAAGAATATTTAACTAGTTCAATTTTCTTATAATAAGAGTTCTCATTCTAGTATAAATATGGAACCTTTTATGAAATTATATGGAAATAAATTTCAGACTATAAATTATTTTGGATAATTAGTTGAAAGAAATATTTTGTTACCAAATTTTCTAAAATAAATGGTTAAGAAGATAAAGATGGTTCAGTAATATATGAACATGTATCATAAAATGCATAAAGTTTATTAATATAACTAGAGGAATGTTCTTTCATTCAAGATAGGCGATCATACTTTTTTAAAGTATCTCCATGGAAAAGTGTTATTCATTTTGGTAAAGAGGTAAAGTTGAGTTTGTAGTTAAATATACCGTATCAAATTATAGAGATGATTAGATATATTTCTTACCAAGTGGTATTACCACCTAGTTTATTACAGTTACATGATTTGTTTAATGTTTCATTATTATGAAAATATGTGTTAGATGCATCTCATGATTTGATCCCTGAAGTAGTATAATACGAAGTGAACCTTTATTTTGAGGAACTATTTGTTCATATTCTTAACAATAGATAGTAGTTGTTATTGAATAAGGTGATTCACCATGTTATGTTTTTGTGGTAAAACCATATGATTGAATAATATACATGGGAATCTGAAGATACTAGGAAGTAAAAATATCCAAACTTTTTTAAGAAGCTCATAAAATTGGGTGGATGCAATTTCCAAAGGGGGTGAATTCAACTAACTTGGTAAAGTTAATATTAAATCAATTTCATGCCTTATTAATATTAATTAATTTTTTTATAGAATATATTCTCTATAAGAATATTTTTTAATGTTCTAATAAAAAATGAAATAGTTTTATTCTAAGTAAATCTGTTTGCATATATTATATATTTTTATTTAAAAGGTAAATTTCCAAATTTTATATTTCAAATTTTAAAAAATTAAAATCATTTTCTATATCAATAATACAAATTTATTATACTTTTATTTTTAATATATTTTAGAAAAATTTATTTTTATCTGAATAGTCAAAATTAATGATTTTTATTGAAAACTATCTTTTCATTTCAAGAATAACAAGGTTCCATTTTAAACAAAAATTGTTTCAAAGAAAAATTACTTCATTTATATGATGAATAATCTAATTAAGATAATTGGAATAAATTTTATGCTTTATTTTGGAATAAAATATTTTTATACTTACGAATTCATTTGTTATAGAACACTGATTTTCATTACAATTTTATGGTTTATTTTTCAATTAAATTATAAAACTTCTATGAATTTAATTTGATAAAATAGATTCTATATTTCAATTAATTATAATTAATATTATTTAATAAGTTCAAAATTATTTTTTCCTAGTTAATGGTAAAAATAGTAATAAATAGTTAACAAAATTATGGTTAAAACAAGTTTATTGGTGGTAATATGTTTTAATCTTCTGAAAAAATATGTGGGTGTCATCTCCCCCACTTATAAAAGAACACCACCTATTATCTATTCTCCATAATTAAATACCCTCTTAGATTTTCTAATAATTATCCAAATCTCTTCCATAAATCCCTTTAAACGTTCTAGAAGTCAAGGATAGATCAGAATGCCCACCTATTGAGTCTAAAGGGGTAAACCTAAGGAAGTTGTCCAATAAATAGGTATATCAATTAACTAGGTATTTCTATTTTATTTTTTATTTTATAAAATTAAAACCAATCATATCCATTCAAATATAATAACATCAGTATCTCCCATATACTGAGATGTTTCTATGTTAACAGAATAACTTCTTCTATTAAATGGGAAAAGAAACAATTATTCATGTGTGTGGTGGACTATCGACTTACAAACTGATGTAATTCATTTTCCATAACCACCACTAATGAGTAGTTATAATGATTGATTTAATGTATATATATATGATATTAATGACATAATTATAATTCTATATATACATGATATAATATATTTTCAAACATTTCCTTCCATTTAGAAATGATTATGTCATTCTTGCATACATTTGGATTACCACTTCTACAAAGTGATATAATTTATTTTTTATCACCTCTTAAAATGGATAGTATATATAATTTTATTTAACATAAAATATGATATTTATGATATAATCATAATTATATAAATATTACATGATACTTACCTTATTTCCCTAATGTTTGTTGAAAAATGGAAATGTTACTCATGCGTGCATATGGCCAACCATATCATTGATTTTGATGTAATTTATTTTTCATAACCATTATACATAGTTTTTTATAAAATTATAACTAATTTATAAAAATTATAATTATATATTTATTCATATATTATAAGGGATATAATTGTGATCCATTTGACCAATGATAAGCTACTAAAGTTATTTTTTAATTATGATTCAAACAACCACAAAACAATTGAGGTAAACTTATTCACATATGTAATTAAGTATAACATGGATATTAATTTAATAAATAATAAATAATAAAATTGAATATATATTTATTAATAAAGTAATTTATTTGAAAAAATTTATTATTTATTAATATAAATAATATATGTGACAAGTTGGACTCGAGGTGATGGACACTTTACCTTAAAACCAATATTTAAATGTTTTGAATATTTATTTTAAAAATCCTTTTCTTCCATATCTATACTCTTAAAAATTATTTTATGAATGTATTTATTCAGAAATAAATAAATTATAAATGAAATTTTATGTATATTTTTACTTTCTATCAAATAATTTCAAAAGGAATTGTTTACATATTTTCTACTGGATGATTTGAATTTATTTATAAAAGGTAAAAGGAGAGATTTATTTTAATATATAAAACTTTGATAGATTTTCATTCCACTAAATTTTTTATTTTATATTTGGATTCCTTTATAATATTCCATGTTTTCTAAAATAAAATCCCATAATTCCCATTATTTTGGGTATTTTATATTTGGTAATTGGGTTTTAAATAAATGGGATATGTCAATATCTTATAATGTTTTAATATGGGTTCAATAATGATTTTTTATGAGTGTAATGATGGAAATGATAGATTTTATGTGTTTCAGGCATGATGTGGTCCTTGAAAATTATATAAAATTATATTAAGTTATATATATATATCCAATTCATTAGGTAATTATTATGTTCTTAAAAGAGTTATGTAGGAATTAATTAAGTAGGTTATTCCATTTTAAAGAGTTTATATAAGGGTTCTTATAAGGGTTCTATGGGGATGATATCCCAAGGAACCTATATGAATTTTCTATATTTTATAATGAGTTTTAATGGAATTTTTTTGATTTCATAAGGTAATCTAATGTAATTTTTTAAAAGTAATGATTATTTTCTTTAAATGTTAAAAGGAATATTTATTTAAGAAAATGTTTTCTTGTGTTCTCATGTTTTTTAAGAAAACCCTCATAATTATTATTTTTACATCATGTTTTATAATAAATTGTTTTCTAAAAAACTATGGATAGTAATGGTAATTTCCCTTATAAGTAAACAATTATTTTATCTAAATGTTTATTATGTTAAAGGAAAATTATCTTTTATGATATTATGGATTTAAAATGGACTAACAGGTTTCTTTATTATTAATTGTATCTTTACCTTATTGAATTTTTTTTTCTTATATCATAATTTCATATTTTTTCCCAGGTTTTAAGGATGGGTAGGAACAATGATGAATCAAATTTGAAAATAATGAATATTTTTTACAAAAAGAAAATTTGTATCATTTTAAAAGTTTTTTATTATGGGTAAAATGGATACTAAGAGGAAGTTTACAACTTGTAATTAATTGGTTTCTTATATAATATTTATGACATAATTATATATAAAAACCTAAAAAGATCTTTGGGAATTCAAGAAAATGAATTCTTATTTAAAAAATGAGATTATGGGTTCAATAAGGATCTAGTCTGTATACAAACCTTGTCATATATTTGTGTTAATTATATATGTCTCAACATAACCTTTTTCATTTACTACTTTGGGTGTATTCCATTTAAATATTTTTTGTATTCTATGATAATGAAGCATTATATTTAATAAATATCATTTCTCTCATTTTATATCATCAACATGGTTTCTTTATTTAGAACAGAGTATATAAGCATAATGATCTTACCAATATAACCATAATTATTTCTAATAATACAAATTCATACTATTAATTTATTTTAAATTTTTAAATATAGTATAATTATTTTGAAAAAACCTCTATAACATTGATGTGATGCTTGTGTAAGAATAGAAAAAATTACAATAATGGTTTTAAAAATATTAAAATTGATGATATTTTGATGAATTATATTATTATATGAATTTTATAGATAATTTTTAAACATAAGAGATAATTTATGTGTTTTATTTTGAATTTAATTATTTTCATTATTCCTTTAATATTGTATTTTTTGAATATTTTTGATATTTACTTTAAATGGTATTTTAGGTTTAAAAAAATTTAAATAATTTCAAACATAAAAAAAATATAATAGCTTAATTTTACATTAATATGTTGAAATTTTCATGAATTCTTCATTTTTGTGATATATATAATTTTTAAAATTACATTAATATCCCTTAATGATTGAGATTTTTATTACAATGGGTACGGTTAAGCAGGGTTAATAAGGGGGTTAGACCAAACATTAAGGTTTAAAATGGAACCTAAATCTATCTAAATTTTATTGGTTGATTATATATATAACATGGACTCTTTTCATCAAATATATTGAAATTTGTATCCATTTTACATGATTTATACATATATTATATATTAATACTTCATGTATTTTCCTGATTTTCACCAACTTCACTTAGAAAAGGATTCTATACTCCTCTCTTCCTCACACCTAATGATCTATTTAACTCGTAAAATATCTATCCAAATACCTACCCACCCTTCCCCCCATCCCATTTACTTGGATTTTTTGTCTCACCAAAATTCAAACCTAGATATCATCATGTATAATCCAAGGGAGGTTTCTCAAATAAGAGGTATAACTTTTGACTAATTGTTTTCATATTTATGTTTTTTATAAATCATTCAAATGTTCTATAACTATGATGATATTACAACTCTAGTATCATCTATATTCATAAAAGTAATTATTTTTATTTCACAACTATTTACATATCCTTTTCAATCATATGAAAAATGTAAATCTCGTTGGGGAAGACATGTTAACTACCACCACCAAGAAGAGATGTGTTTTTTCATCACCATATCACAAGGATGGTTATTATGATAGATTTTAGGAATATAAATTTTATTCATGAAATAATTTTGATTATATAAAGATAATATATTACTTACCTTCTTACCCTTCCATCTGTTGAAAATGATAACATCATTCATGTGTATGTATGGACAATCACCACCACATAGTGATGTGATTATTTTTATCATGTATGTTATTATTAGATGACTCTAAAATTTTATTTAATATAATAAAATTATAATTATTTCATTAATAATATTATTTACATTATTAAACAATGATACATTCAACGATCTTGAACCTACTGAAGTCATTTTGGACTTATAAAATAAACTTCCTCAAAACATACCACATGAACTTAAACATTTTATTAACTAAATAAAACATGTTAAAAAAATGTAATGAAGGAAATAATAAAAATTTACTTAACATGAAATAATTTACTAATATTGTATAAAAATATAATTTTTTTACATGGAAGGGTAAATATAAGATCCAAAGACCCGCTCTCCCAAGTCCAGTGCTAAAATATGTTGTATAGTTTTTATATATAATTTTTACTGAAAATTATACAGAATGAGGACTGTTTAGATATAGATCTCTATAATATTAGAAAGAAACATATAGTATATAATATTTTGTAAACTTTATACATAAATTTACTCAACTTTAATTGATCTATATCCATAATCAAATATGAATTCCAATATTTATCTATTCATAACTCAACCTGTGAAAAGAAAATTAAAATATTTAGTAAGTACAAAATTTCTCAGTAAGGGGATCTAAAACTGGAGGTTAAATCCATTTTATTTTTAAATATTATAATATAATTTCAAAAATACTTCATAAAAAATTTGTAAATTAATTTTATTTAACTAATAATTTAGGGTTTTCATCAAAATCCACAATAAGTTTTACCTTTAAAAACTTTTAAAGGATATATTATTTTGATTACATAATAACCTTTTGAAATGATAAAATAATTTAATTCAAATCCATATTTACCCATGAAATTTTCAAGGATTTATTTTTGAATATAATATCACTTTGTAGAATATAATGATATAGGAAAAACATTTAAGAAACCCGTGGGGTCACTAAGGATATTAAATATCACTCTTGAGGAAAACTTTCTGGGGAGGTTGTGGGTTTAGTCACTATTACTTAACAAAAATCACTAATATCATAATTCCAAATTTTTAATAAAACATTTTCTTAATTTCTCTCTTTATCATTATAAATACATTAAAACATTATTTCAAAAACATCACTTATATATAGTTTATTTTCAAAGTGGAATATAACTACATATTTAGTATAATTTATCTTTTGTTTACTAAAATAAGAATCCATACCTTTAGAAATAATAAATATATTTCTATGAAAAAAAATTAAAACACTTCTTGAAAATTTGACTTAAACAAGGTATTTTATAAATATATATTAAATTTCAAGGATGATAATACTGAATATTCATAAATATAATCAATAACTTATGAAATTTTAAAATGGTAATTTTTATATATTAATTGAAATAAAATCCTTAAATCATACTCCTCTAAAAATGATGGCTTAGAAAATAAATCAGAGTATATATTTGAGGAAAATAAATTAATGTTTTAAAGTAGTTATTTTTCCCGTACACTTAAGGGTTTTTATAATCATAAATTAGAAGATTAAACTTTATTTTCTCATAACATAAATCTAAAATATAAATTGATTTTACACAGTGACATTCCCCACTTATAGTGATTAATAGTGTATAACAATAAAAATAGAAAACCTAAGTAGTGAGTGTTTCTGTTTCCAGTGATTGAAGATAATATTTATAAATATATCATTTTTAAAAAAATTAATGTTTATTTTAATAATTATGGATTACATAAACTTCAACTATACTACAATTTAAGAATATTTTCCTATTTATCATGTGAGTGATTGGTTTTTTTCTATTTTATAACAAGTATAAAATAGCGGATAATGTGTGTAGTTAATAATTTTGGATAGTATTTTATTAGAACGTACTAATAGAAAAACACATGGAAATGATACAAATGTATGGATTTTATCCATTTTATATTCTAAAAAAATACAATCTTAATGTTTAAATGAGTTCAAATTTATACTAGATTATAGAACAAGTTGAAAATTTGGAAAAACAAGATTCTATATTGATGTAGAATATATAAATATGCATATATATATATTCATGAAACTTGTTTATCACAAAGACGATGATGATAAATTTTGAAATCTAACTAAATTGTAAGTGATATTTGGGTTTTAATATGATTGTTAATGGTGTGTGTGTAATATATAACTATTTAAAATAGGTTTTTTCAAAAAAGAACACTCCCTCTAATCACTATTGTCGAAGATAATATTATTACATCGGCTTGATGAAATCATGAATTGATTATTACAATGTCAATGTGAGTGGTGCACCATTATATGATGAGGATTAAGTAGTGATAAATAATTCATTGAAATTTGAGATATATTTTTTGTGTCTAGACTCATTGTTTGATAGTTTGTGGGTTACAATATTAAAGCTGAAGGAAAATGATAGTGGAAGTAGTGGGTATATCAAGTCGGTCCATATATGGGTTTTGTTGGTTGGGATAGGATGAGCTCTGAATCAGAGGGTCAAGAAGAAGAAAATGGAAAGGATTTGGGTTTGGTGTGAGGTAAGAGATGGCATTGGGTTTGATCAGAATGTTTGGATTCAATTGATAGGATATCCCACATTATAAGAGGATTCTTTTAAATGGGTGAATAATACTGTGTTTTTGTGTCCCATATAGATGTTTCACTCATTATCTCTATTACAAATATTACTTGATGCATCTTACATTGCTTGATCCATAGAACTATTTTCAACACCTTTAACACAAATTTAACAATGGGTTTCATGGGTCGTGCTAACCCACGTTGGCCCACCTTCCCTACTGTGGCATGCTCAACTACGCACACCTTGTGGTCATTATGTGATGGCCTTCTCTTACACTCTATTTTCATATTGGATGTCTTAGTTGGCTCTCATGCATACTTTATCATGCTCACACAATTCATAATTCAGTGGGATTACTCAAGCTTGTGTGGTTGGCAATTTTTTATTTTGATTTTTTTAAAATTTTAGTTATAAAAAATACTAAACTAAATTAGTGATTATTTTCATACATTAAAATTATTATTCCAACATTCCTTCAAAAATATTATTTTCAACTATTTAAAAAATTTATTTACATTATGTAATTTATATTTTTTATATTTTACTATATATCACTATAGAATTATGAAATAATAAATATTATACTTTATAAATAAGAAAACTACAATTGAACTATTTATTTATAAACATATTCTTAAATAAATTATAAATTTCATAATTATATGTTTCAATCAACACATATATATTATTTACTGAAAAATAATAATATATTCAAAATTAAAAATATTAAAATCTTTAGTTTTTTAAAAATATATCTTTTTTTACATTAAAAATTACTTTTAAGTTATTAATAATCAATTTCACTCTAACTACACTTGTATTAAAATGACTTAAACTTTATGAAATAAATTCAAAAAATATTATTATACAAAACTAGCATAATGAATCATATCTTTCCAAAATATTGAGTGAAGAACTAAACATATTTTCATCAAATTACCTAAATATATATTTTAGATTATTTTGGAAAATAACATTTAGTTATGATAATATTCATGGGATATTAAATTAAGATATAAAGAAAAATTTGTAATACTATAACATACTCAAATTTCGACACTATTTATTTAATTTAAATTATAATATATAAAGAAAAATTTGGAATTATAATATAATATTTAAAAAAACTAATATGTCATATACAACAATAAATTTTGTGGAAAACTATAACATACTCAAATTTTATCACTTTTAATATTTTCAAAATAATTTATTTTATCTTTTCACTAATGGAATAAATATTATTTTGGATTTTTATAATATTTTAAGATAATTAAATAATACCTAAGATTTTTAAAAATATCATGAATATAATTTTATTATGAAAAAAAATTATTTTTAATATTCATTCATAACTAATTGTTGTCCATATATGAACACATAAAGGATATTAAAAACAAATAGAGTGACATTTTATAGCTTCCATTAATTCAAATAATATATATTTCATTTTCATGTACAAGTGTCCATTAAGAAACTCAATTAAAATCCTAATTTGTTAAGTATCAAATTATATTCATCCAATAATAATTATAATGAATAATTATGGCCCTATATTTTGTTTTAAATTCATATTAAACAAATTTTTCATTTACTAATATGATAAATTTTACTACAGTTACTATTCATTTGGAAAAAAATAAAAGTTCCATATTTAAAAAATTTAAAATCCCTAATTATAAATATGTAATTAATTTTATCTAATTCAATGCCTATAAAATAATGAAATTATTTTTAATTTATGTGTTAAAAATGTGAAAAAAACTAATTTTTAGAAAAAAATACATTTTTAATCATAAAATTGGATTTTTTATTATACTATTTTTAGAAAAAAATATGTGTTAAATATTTAAACACAATTAACTGGTAAATAATACATATATTTAACTAAAATAATTCACCAATAGTTATTAATTTAATTTATTAATATAAAAACACCTTTCATGGATAATAATAATCTTCCATAAAAATTACATTTATTTTCAAATAGTTCTGTTAATTCTATTCATTTAAAAATAATTATTTAATTTATAAATAAGTCGACCATATATTTTTCTTAATTTTTTATTACTATTAATGACCTCAAATTCAACGGCTTTGAGATATTGTAAACATAATATTTTAATAATGTAATGTTGTTCATCTAAACTTGTAGTTGTATATAATTAAATATGTCGAATAAATAAAATTATTTAAGAGAAAATTTTCATAAAAATCATAGGGTATTAAATTCAAACCCCCCCCCCCCCCACACCCATAAAATTAATTTCTCTCATAAAATCAATCACTCTAATAGAAACATATGAGGATATTTATACCTCATCACAGTCTTAGGTCCCCATATAACTTATTCAAAGTGGTGGTTTTCCAAAAAAAAACATTGACCTGGTGAGTGGTCTTATTTCATAGAACTTTATATCTAAGATCTAAAATCTCTAATTTTTATTATTCATGAAAAATATATTTCTCTAGTGGTATGACCTATGAATTAAAAACATTTGAAGTATCATATATGTACTTTCTGATTAGAGATATATGGAACACATCATGAACTTGAGAGAGATTCATTGCAAGAACCAATCAATAAGATACCATCCAAATATGATCAATAATTTCAAAAGGACTAATATTCCCAAGTATTAGATGGTCATTATTTCCAAATCTCATCACCCTCTTCATGGGTGATATTCCTAGGAATGACGTTTCACCAACTATAAACTCTAGATCTTTCCAATGATTGTCGGTATAACTTTCTTTTGAACTCTAAGATGATATTATTTATTTTTTACTGGTTATAGCCTTAAATTCCATTTCCTCAAATAGATCAGGTCCCAATAGATTTCATTCTCTAACTTCATTCCATCATGTTGGATTTCTATAATTCTCACCATATAGGGCTTTATTATGTGACATCATAATGCTCAGGTCAAAGCTATTGTTGTAATAAAATTTAACTGAACAATATTGTTGATCCAAACCACATTTAAAATACATAGATAACTCTCTCAATATATATTTTAGAGATTGAATGTTATTATCAAACTAACCATATTTATGAGGATGATCAGTAGTGCTAAAACCTATCTCTATATATATAATGTGCTGAAAAAATATCCAAAACATAGAGGTAAACCGTGAATCCGGATCAGATATAATTGATAGTGGTACAAAATGTAATCTTACAACTATATTATTGTGTGTTTGAATAATTTAATCAGGGGATAAATATTATCTAATATACATGATGTTCCCAGAGTTTTTAAGGTAATCAGATATAACCCAAATTGAATTTATTATTTTAGATGTTTTGGGGAGCCTAATGACCAAATCCATGGTGAGGTTTTCAAATTTCTATTATGGTATGGGAAATGGTTATAACATACCATTATAATTATATCACTCATCCTTAACATTATAAAATACCAATCATTAATAAATATAATAATAAATATATATATCTTCATGCCATCACACTTGAAATACTCTTTAGAAACTTTATAAATATTCATACTTCCACGGTGAATAGATAATCAAGAAATATGGGCTTCATCCATCATATCCTTCTTTAAATATGGAACTAAAGGGACACATACATGGTTCCTAAACATTATTATTCCATCACAATCAAGGTTTAACTCGGGAACTTTTCTCACCTTATTTTGAAACTCTATATCTTCCTTGAGGTCCTCTTTAAAATTAACATGAACAGATGGTTGAAAACACATTTGAGATAGATAATATGTATCCCCTTCCTTTAATGTTTCTAGCTTTATACTTTTAGATTATAGAAATATTGTATCTTTCATGAACTGCTCCATAGATATGCTTGCATGATCCATTCAACTTAGAGAATTCTCCACCTTGTTCGCTTTCCCAAGGTGGTAATGTATTAAGTAGTCATAATTTTTAATCAACTTTCTTATTTGGCAAATATCTTTCTCTTTTTGGGTGAAAATATAATATAACTTTTTTTAATTAGTATATAGGTCACAGCTTTATCCATAGAGGTAATACCTCCATATCATTCATAAAAAAATTTCAATATCTAACTCAAAATCACGAGATAAGTAATTTTTCTCATGAAATGTCAATTATCATGAGGTAAGATCTATTCATTAAATCCATAAATATATAAGGGAAAATAGTAAAACCAAATGGAATCACTATAAATTCATTGTGTATATACGTTGTATGGAATTTTTTCATGGGTATATGCCTTTTATTAACCCTCAATTAATGATATATAGGTAGAAGATCAATGTTTGAAAATTATTAATCTTCGTGTACTTGATCAAACAAGTTATATATATTGGTTAAAGGATACATATTATTTATAGTGATCTTGTTACATTATAGATAATCAATGAATAATCGCATTGATCAATCTTTATTCTTAAAAAAATAGGTGCACCCCAATGTGATTCATTTGGCCAAATTAATCTCATTTCATTATTCTCTTGGAGTTTCTTATTCAATTATTATAACTCAATTAGGGCTATTATCTATAGAGTCATGTAAATAGGTGTACCACCATGTATGAGTTTTGTTGAAAACTCAACTTCACGATTTGGTGGAAGTCTAAGAAATTATTTTAGAAAGAAATCAATGAACTCCCATACAATAGTAATATCTTCACTTTATAGTTTCTTCCCAACAATTAGAGATACATTCCCTTATAAAATAAGAATCATAACCCATATGATGGGTGTAATTTCCATTAGAAGTTTATTTTTTTATCAGAGTGATAGGAAACCATAATTTGTATTGAAATATCATGAATAACTTACCCTCCTAGGAAATTGATGTTGGATTTAGGTAAAGAAATTAAATCCATGCCAAAAATAACATCAGATTCATCTTGAGGAAGAATGAAAAGATTTTCATGAAACACATTCAAAAAGAATTCAACTGAAGAAGAATAATATACTTGGTAGTCATATCATTATAGTTTTTTAATATTAACTAAAAATTTAATTACTAAGTTTGTACTATGATACCCCTAGAAAAATATTTATTTATAAAATTGTGGTTAGATCAAGAGTAAAATAAGAAATTTTCAGTTTTATAATGGATGGTAAGTTTACCTTTAGCCATGTCATAATCATACCCCTCATTATAAATAGTTATAAAATGATATTTTTCTTTGTATCTGAGCGTAGTATTTTGTTAACATCTATCAGCATCTTTAACTTTCATATCTGGACACCAGTTATTATAATAACCATACTCCTTACATTTAAAAAACTAGAGTGTGATTGGTTCATTTTTTAGATATTTCTCTCTATTCACATCATTATATAACCTATTCTCGTCACTTTTGTATTCGATTTCATAATGGAATTAATTTCCACAATTGAAACATTTACTAGTTCCCTTAAGACAATTTCCCCCATGTTTCCTTCCACACATAATACATAAAGGAAGTCTCATATTATTCACTATATGGTTTTTATATTTTTCTTTTAATTCCATTTTTATTTTCCTATCAAACCCATGAGATTTATGGGTAACTAAAATATTATTCTATACCATTATAATACATTGAATGATATCTTCATATCTACTAAATTCCCTTATGTATAATGACCTTTGGAATATTTTTTTAATCCATTGAGGAATATTTCAACCTTACTTTCAGTTTGAGGATAATAAAAGAAGTGTAAATCACAAGTCTAGTAAAATTTTCATCATAATTACCACTTTTTTCTTCATCCTTCTTCTTTAATTCAAGAAATTATCTCTCTATTTTCATTTAACTAATATTAGGAATGTATATATTAAAAATAATCTTTTAAATATTTTCCACACCATAGATTCAATTTCTTTTAATTCTTTCATTTTCTTGATAAGATTTCACCACTACTATATTTATCCTTCCAAATGATAAACATCCAGAATAACTTTCTCATGTTATGAACATTAAGGAATAGAAAATATATTATCAATGGTACCGATCCATTGATTAGTGACTAATGGATCATTGGAACCACCAAAATAATATGGAAATTCCCTCATGAAGGACTAAAACAATTCGCTCCTTTTCTTATTTATAATCATAGAATGACTCATATTTTGAGAAATTTGTATGAGAATAATAATAATATTTTCCATTCTACCTCCCATGATATTAGGTTTATTAGGAGGAAAATTATTGCATTATCCATAGTATTCAGTGTTAACATGATTCCTTCAGGTTCCATCCATTGACTAAAACCAAAAATCATAGTCTAAGAAAACATGATAATAGTGGGAAACTAAATAATCATTAAAAATCATATAAGTGATGTCTAAATCATGAAACATTCTTCTATAACACCTCATATTTAACATAGCATATTCATGATCATTACCAAACCATAGGATTTTATCCTATACTTAGAATTATCCAAAGGGTTCATACTACTATTTTATCATTCTAGTTTTTAAATTTTGACTAAAACTTTCTCTGATGCAAACTATAGAAACCCAAAAGTTTCATATATAGATATTAGAAATTAATGTGTGAATATTTATTATAGAACATTTCAATCTATTCTGCAATAATTTTGTTCAAGTATCTACGGAAACATGGACACATAAACAATTGTTTCATAAATTATCTATATCATCTCGCACTTATTTCTTCTTAACTACCACTATTCTTAGACATATCGCTATTAACAAATTTTTTTAATAACTTATGGAAATTAATTATAAGAAAATGGTGACCTCATATAGTCAGCATGGTTAAATGAGGGACATATCAAAGATCACATAAGCATAAAATGAACATAAGGGTATAAGAATGTGATATTAATGTTTTCAAAACATTAATTACATATAAATTATCATAATCTTAAGCCATGTAATTAATATTGTCTATTTATAAGAGATGAATCATCAGGTAATCAAAGATCGTGAACCATTAAAACATAATATAGTCATAATACATTGATTTGTGGAATACACATAAGAATTTAAAATCATTTCTTTGGTAGTAAAGGAATATTTCCAAGACTATCATAGTGTAATGGGTTCACTCTCCAAACCATAATTATATTCAAGGTTCACTCCCAAGACTACCATAGTATATACATAATCCCATACTGAACTGGTTTCACAACCCATTCCATGTATTTTTATCTTATGAGAAAATAATATTCACCCAATGCATTGGAGAGAGATATAGGTCCCACCCATCACATAATTTAAATCAAAAATATATATAAAACAGTAACAAAAATCATTTATAATATCATATCACATAAAAATAATTGGGTTTCAAAAACATTTCATTATAGTATAGCCCTTGAAAAAAATGGGTTTTATAGACATTTCATTATTTCATCATAGAATAACCAATGGGAAAAAATAGGTTTTCTAAACATATTTTCATCATAAACAAAAATAAACCAATAAAGAATAAGGATTATATCATGGGATCATATCCCTAGTAAATCATAAGTGAGATATTTTTTTGTCATATTTGATAAAAATAAATACCATTACAAGATCATTAAAATATTCTTAAGGAAAACAACTTTTCCATTTTTTAATCACTTATTAAAAAACTATGCAATTTTAAATGAAAATATTTTATTCGAAAATAACCATGTAAAATTACAATATAAGTTTAAAATAAAAGTTTAATAATGTTGACAATAAAATCTGTTTATATCATATAAGTTAAAAAAATATTTCTTTCGTACTTTTGTTGGAAAAATCACAATGTACCTCATTTGGAAAATAAAAATAAGATTCGTTTAAAAAAAGTTTTAGAAAAACTATAAAATGGGCTAAAATCCTTGGAAAATTCATATTATAATATTAAAAACTTTTTTAAAAACATTTTTATAAAACATGGATATGAAAGAAAATGTTTTTAACCCAAAAGATAAATGAAGTTGGTTTTCCTAAAAAACATATTTTTGGTATCTTGAGAACATAAGTGGAATAAAATGAAAGGAAAACATGTATTTTAAATAAATAATAATAATAAAATAATATTCATTAGCATATTGAGAGTTATATCACAATAAATCATCATTGAAGGCATAGTCATAATCAATCCTCATAAACAATGCGATTATATCATAAAACCACTAACACGAGTTCTCCTTGATTCGAAAGAACTAAAATATCATATAAATAAATTTCAATTTATTATAATTATATAAAAATTCATTTTTGTACTTATAATATCATATATTATCCATTTAAAACTTTTAAACGCCCCTTTTTCTCATTAATTCCTTATTAAAATCGTTATTTTTGGGTATTAAATATTTCGTTTATCATGAGTATTTTTGTTCATTGGTTTTGGTCATTGTACATTTATCTTTGTCAAATCACCTATAGAATAATAATTATGATATAAATATCATATATATTAATTATATAAATATTTATAGTCATCCATAAATTTTATAGATAAAAATTTAATTACATAATTCATAGAGACGATAGGTCGTACGTACTGAGGAACACTACTTTCATTTTTTAACAAATGTAATGATAGAAAGGAAAATATAAATTCACCATAAAATGATAATTATTATATCATATATAGCATCAAAATCATACTCATTACCATAAAAGTAAAATATAAATGAAAAATTAAACGCATCGCTTCGTAGAGGGGTTTGTCCACATAGACCCACGAGCGACATTATCATTTCTCAATGGATTTGATGGTAAGAAGGTAGACATCATATTATCCTTAAATTATTATAATTTTTTCATAAATATCATATATATATATATATAACCCATCATAATAACCATCCACAAAATATGGTGATAAAAAATGAATTTTGTCACTACGTGGAGACGATAAGCCGTACGTGAGAAGGAGTGAAACGTTCACTTCTCATTTGATGGGAAAGAGGGATTATAATAGTGATTTTAAAATAATAATAACATTTAATAGTATTTATAAAACATAATTTATTATTTTAAGATAAATTACATAGATTTAGAGGAGTGAAATAATAGTATAAAAGAAAGTGATTCGGTAAGGTGATTAATTCTTCTTTGAAATGACTCTTTAGATCACCATGAAAGGGATCTAGGGTTGGTGTTTAGGGATTAAAAAACATATATAATGTGTATATTGAATTTATAATGGTAATATATATATATAAGTCTCAATGTGGTGTACATAACTGAGGGGGGAGTTTTATGTGTATAACTGATGTGAGGGACACTTTGAATTTATCAAAAGATTATATGATAATAGATTTATTATCAAGAAAAATATATCCAAATGGTTAGGTATTTGAAGATAAGGTATGATATAGTTTTAAAAAAAATATACAATTTATATAGTTCATGGGTTCAATTTAAACCTCATTATTTTGATGAAAACTTATTGAACCAATTAAATTTTAACTACCATAAAAACTTTTTCAATATTAAAGGGTTGTAATTTTTAATTATATGGTAAAAATTGGACCATAAGTTGTCAAATTATAAAATTTTAAACCATATATTTTCCACCTTTTCTTATTTCATGATTTTTAGGTTTTTTACAAAATTTCATAAAATATGTTTTTGATGAAATATCATTATTATCAATTTTGACACTATTCTTTTTCATTTGATTTAAAATACATTGAAAAATTTGTAATTAAAATATAATATTTCTTCACAAAACTAATATGTAATATCCATATATAAAATTCATGTGACACTATATCTTACTAAAAATATATTTCTTTTAATATTTTCAAAAACATTTATTTTATTCTTCTATTAATTGAATAAATATTATTTTGGTATTGTATAAGAATTTGAGAGATATATATACAATACCTAAAATAAATAATTAAATTTTTATAATTAATGAAATTTCATTATGTACAAAATTAATATTAATATTTATTCAAAACTAGTTTTCCCTCTATGTGAAAACAAGAATGATATTAAAAATATGGTGATATTTTGTTACTTTCTTTGATTTAAATAATATATAAATCATTTTCAGGGAAAACTGTCCATTACATAACTAGATATAAAGAATAAGGTGTTAATTATCGAATTAAATTCACTAAATAAGAATTAGTATAAATAATTATAGCCACATCAATGTTATTAATCTATATTTCCATGATTTAACCTTTACTTAGGTGATAAATTGTACCATGGTTACTATTTATATTGACGAAAAATAAAAGAAGCCTATTTTAAAAAAAATTAACATCCTAATTCTAAATATTTAATTAATTTTATTTAATTTAATATATAAAAATTTAAAAATTAACTTTAAATTATGTTTTCAAAAGGTGACAAAAATTTATTTTTAGAAAAATTATATTTTTAAGCATAAAATTGGATTTATTATTATCCTATGATTTCAAAAATATTTGATCAATTCTTAAGGAAATTGATAAGTTAAATAATTAATAGATTTAATCAAATTCATTCCTGAGTAGTTATTACGCTGATTTATTAATATAATAATACATTTCACGCATAAATCATTTTTTAGAAATAAAACACTTTTATTTTTAAATAATTTTTTTTAAATTATAATCATTTGATAAATAATGAAATAATTTTATAAATGTGGAGACAAATTTTTTTCATTATTTAGTTATTACTATTCATACTATCTAATCCAACAACTAGGTGATAAGAGACACATTATATTTTAATAACTTTACTCGGTTTGTCTAGACTCATTGTTTCATGAAACACAATCTATCAAATCAAGAAAAATATTTAAAGAAAAATATTTTATAAAAAAAATATTGGTGTTAAAAAGTTATTTTTGATAAATTAAATGAGGTGGGAGTTTATGCAGATTAGATCATAACCATATTAAGGAAGCTGACCGAGGTTATGATAAGAAACCTCACCTATATAGGGAAACATGACGATCCATGACATATTTTAACAATTCTGGAATTATTCATGATACAAAAACATCCACCATTCAATTTAATTAATAATTCATTGGTATCCAAGAAATGGATAAAGTCACTATAAAATATTTTTATTGGGGAAATAGTGAAAAAAACTCATCATAGTGGAATATCATCTCAAGGGAGATATGGATCAATATACGTCACTAATTCATAATATTTAAGAGGAAGTATAGATAAAACACATGGAATAGAAAAATTTTAATTATATATTATATGAAAAATACTTACTTCAAGAGAAAATGTCTGAAATTAATAGTCAATTACTCAATATCATATAGAAAGTGGAAGAAAATAATTTTGAGTATCAGGATAACTTTACAAGGTTAGCTAGATATGTTTTGGACTATATTTTTAGACCATAAAGTAATATTGAATTTCTTTTTTATAGGATAATGTTAAATATTTTAATGGAATTATTCTCTTGGATATTTTCTTTATATGAGGAAATAGGGTCCATTTCCATTGATATAGAAAAGCAGTTCTTAAATAATTATGCCTTCAAAGAAAATATATAGAAGAAGATAACTAATAAGAAACGTGGAATGAAATATATATAAAAGGGGAATAAATTAAGAGTGTAATTTCTCACATCTAATAAATAAGGAATGAAACACTTGGGGACATTCTTTAATGTAATGGGAGTTGGTTTCAGGTGTAGAGAAAAAGTCCATTAAGATTGTGAAATAAAAGGCAAGGAAGAAGTTTTTGATATTCAAAGATTTAAATGTAAGGAGTTGAGGAACTATGAAAAATAATACATAAAAGGTTAATATAATTTACCTCAGAAAAAGTTAAGGGAGAAAGTCTTGATCAATATAGTCGAGTTTTATGTACCAAATGGTGTGATAAATTGTACATTGATCCTAAACTAAAATTTAGCTAATTATTTACTTTATTCTGAATATATTAACATCTTTATATCATGATTGTTCACTTATAACTTTAAATTTTATCATAATACTCTAATAAAGGATTTTTATTATTAAGACAGCTAGTGGGAATCTTATTCCAAGGAAGATTTACTGAGCCATCATTATTAATATTCATAAATATTCCATGGTGGAAAAATTAATTTCTATTTCTATGGGTTATATTGACTTAATATTATGCATTTATTAGATATAAATTTATATTTAAAGAATTTATAACTAATAGAAGGATATTAATATTTTTGAAGGGGGTATAGAATCCATTTTATGAAAGGAAGAGACTTCACCTTCCGAGTATTCTCTAGATCCTCCTCCAATAGATTAACTTAATTAAATTATGGGAGAAGAGAAAATAAAACACTATATATGTATTGGAAGTACATTATAAGGATTGAGGATTTACCCATTGTATGAAAATACATTATTATATTTTTAGAGTAATTACATGGTCATGCACCTGAGTTTGAAGTTGAGTTCTGAAAAAAAAACTCACTCTTGGTGCAAGTCCCAAATCCAAAAACCCAATATAATGGAACCAGTGGAGTTGGTAGAGTTAAAAAACCAACTACATATTTTTTTTGATAAGTGATTTATATTCACTAGTATTTTATTGTATGGATAACTCATTGTATTTGTAAAATATAAGGATGATTCTATGATATTTTTCATAGATTAAAGGGATATCAATGTCATTACTAAAAAGAATAAGTATCATTTACCATGCATTGATGAAATATTTTATCAAATTCAAGGAGATCAGAATTTTTCAAATTTTTAATCTTAACTTTGGATATCATCATTTATGGGTGAATAATGAGGATATACTAAAGATGTAATTTTGTATGAGATATTGACATTATGAGTTTACAGTAATTCCATTAATATTGACTAATACATCATATATTTTTTGTATTTACGTAATATATCATTCAAGGATTGTCTTAATAATTAAATAGTGGTATTGATTAATTATATCGTGATATAATCCATAATCTATGAATATAATGAGAACCATTTATGAATAATTCATGAGACCCTCAAAGAAAAAGTTATTATATGGGAAATTCAGTATGTGTGAATTTTGGATCCATGAAGTTTCTTCTCTTGGCCATATTTTCTCCTTGGATGGAATATGTAATGATACTTAAAAGAGAAATATATTCAAAAACATATCCAATATAATAACCAGGACATTATAAATCAAATCCATTTTTAAATAAATAAATTCCTTGTTTAGTAATGTAATTATAGAAAACACATGCTCTACTTTAGTTATTTTGGACCATTATAAAATATAGTCAGTTAGATTTAAAAGAACATTAGTAATATTAATCATTGATAATGTATTCATTTTTCAAGGACTGTTAATATTATTATGTACTTAGGGTTATGATATAGTATAATTGACCCGTAAATAATAAGAAATTGCATCTACTAGTAGGATCGTACCTTATGAAGACCAATTATCCAAGCTTCCAAAGGAAATGGAATCAGTGGGATTTTCCCTTGATCAAGATAAAGTTAAAAATAAAAAACTAAAATAGGAAAACCCAATTAATGGATAGATTTAATATTATCAACTTTATGACCAAAACTATGTTTATCGAACCACCCCAAGAAAGTACCACTATCACACACCTTTCCATTAGGTCAAAGGTTAGTGTAAAAAGGGATTATGTATATAGAAACTACTAGTATGAATTTTTATTTTTTCCTTTTAATAAAATAATTATTATTTTTTTCAATTAATTAATAATTTATATATACAATTATATATACGTAAATGAACATTGGATTCTGATACCAAGAAACCAAAATTATATTTTTTTTGAAAAATATATAATTTTAACACACTTTTTGATAAATTAAATAATTTTTAAAAAAATATTATTTTCATATAAAATTAATTTTTGAATAATATTTATTTATATACAAATTAAAATATTGTTTAATGAATTCCAATGTAATCTATAAAAGGGTCATAAAATAGTTAATATCAAAAAAATTAGTATTTTCTAGTAAATAATTATTTTTATTTAAAAGTAAAAATAATTATATATAGATAATCATTTTCTGAAAATAAATATTATTTTTTAAAAAGTCATGTCAAAATTATACAGTGGTAATTTTTTCATAATTTTCTGAGACTGTTGGATTTTTTGGTAAACATTAAATACAACCTAAATATACGGTCTACATTATGACATAATAATGGCCAAAATTACATAAAAATTATATAAAAGGAATATTTTACCAAATATATATTTAACATATAATAGAATGTATTTTTATGTTATTTTATTAATTTTATAAACCTTTAATTAAACATTAAAAACCTATATTATATTTTAAGGTTTTAAAATCAGTTCTTTATAAACATGACTCACTTTCACATCACCTGTGGTATTATTTTATTATTTTTGGTTCTTTTCATTATAAAATATTTAAAACCACTTCTATTTGTAATAAAATATGGGAAATCCCATGGTAAGGTTTGTGTTTTTTATTATTTTATCATATAGATTCCAAAACCTAATTTTAGAAATTAATAAAGAATTCCCCTCACCTGTTTGGTAGGGTACACAAAAATTTATATCCAAAATATTGATTATAAATTTGATTGTATTTA
The DNA here is from genome assembly GCA_963277665.1 of Viscum album. Classification (NCBI taxonomy): domain Eukaryota; kingdom Viridiplantae; phylum Streptophyta; class Magnoliopsida; order Santalales; family Viscaceae; genus Viscum; species Viscum album. Next base: position 1,768,457,443 of record OY728140.1, read on the forward strand.
TTCGGGATTACATCAAATATATTAAAGGGAATTGGATTCTAGGGAATTTAAAATATATTATAAATTTGTCATATTTGTCAAAAAAATTAGAAATGGAGTTTTTAAATGATCATGTGTAAGAACCCGGATCTTTTTCTCAGGTATCTTTGTCACTTTTCTGGTGTTTTTGAGAAAAAAGGTAGTTTTTGGAAATTTTTGAAGTACTCCCCATGTACTTATATGTACACACCGTGTACTCTTTTTCCTCACGTAGTCGTGTGCTACCGTGTAACGGTCGAGCACACAGTCGTGTGTGGTGACCTGGAGACCACCTAATGTGGGGGCATGTAAGTGCAAGTACACCCCATGTACTTCTAAAGTACACGCCGTGTACTTTCTTTTTTTCATTAAGTGGACTGAGGTCATGTCTAGATGGAAATAGTGTATTATTCTTTGCCTTATTCAATCGAGAGCATCCACACTGTGCCGATCCTTCCCTGAGCCCCTGGTAGAGCATCTGTTCTCTGAATTGAACAATGTTGGTTGTGTTGGAGTTTCATCGGTGAGATATCTCTTCTTCTTGAACCTTGTTCCTTGATTTTTTTTCTCTTGTGAGTTATCCTCGGTCAAAATATTTAGATTTTTTTATAGATATACCACATTCTATATCAATCATAGTGCCGACATAGAGGTATATCAATCATACGATTCCTATTTAGGTGGTTTGTGCCTTTCCATAGATAGTCTTAGAGTAATATGTGTAAAAGTGTCCAATACCCTTGATCGGGGTATTGCATGTTTACATTTTTAACCTTTCTATTGCCTGATATGATTTATATGCTTGATTAGAGGTCAATTGAATGTAAATAGGGTCAATTTCTATGATATGGATGTCTTTCCCATGCTTATAATGTTTATGACTGTTTGGTTTTTCTTAGCCTGTTAGACTGCTTGCTTTCCATTCCTAGTGTTGATAGGGTGGAGTAATATTATTTTTCTGAAATGTTGTTATGTTGTAGATAGTTTATCAAGTTTTTCTTGAGGTATAATTTTTCTGTTATATATTTCTATGCTCGATTGACATACATAGGACTGTGAGAACCTAGTGTAGTAGACAATAGGGAGAATGGAAATTGAGGGATTCTCTAAAGTGTTTGTTTATTGTTACGATGTGAGACCATAGGGGAAATGGACATAAGTGATTTCTAAAAGATTATGTAGTAATCGATGCGGGCCCTAAGGGGAATTTGAGGTTGATTGATTCCCCATAGAGCCTTTTAATTACTGATACGAGACTATAGGTGGAATTGACAGTGAGTGCTTCCTCGGAGAGTATGTGCAAAAGCTTAACCAGAAGGGTTAGACTGTGTGTACTTCCCAGAGGGTTGCTTGTGTTTTTTTGGTTGGACCAGAGGGGTTAGATTGTGAGTACTTCCCAGAGGGTTCCCTGCTTATGATTAGCTACTTACATGATATCTGATAATTGAATGCATTTGAAACTGTAGGATAGTTTACTTCTGAGTACTTCCTTGTTTACTGCTTCATTTTGATTATAGCCTGCCATATATATTCACTGAGTATTAGTCATAGATCTTTGGGTGGTTTTCTACTAGGATTTAGTCTCACACTTTTTTTGGGTAATGCTTTTGGGCCCAAACAAATTATATTACTGCTGGTATTGATAAGATCAAGCTCCCTTCTACTTCAGGTACTTGATTATTGTGGAACTGAGGAGCGTGGGACCAAGCTGAGGTTTGCAATGTTGTAGAGCATTTTATCTATTTTTTGTTGTACTTTGGTTTAGTATTTTATTCCAGCATTGTGACTTGTTTGGATGATTTCATAGACATATGTATCTTTCATCATATATATATATATATATATATATATATACATGTGTGTGTTCCAGTTGTTCATTACATCCATTGTTTACCTATTGCATGTTTTAATACTTCCGTTATTGCTATCTATTTTACTTCAGTTGTGTTACTCTACCAAAGAGGGCATAGTTTCCCCATTATCACACCCAATACACTCACTATTAGTCCATAGCAATTGGCATTTGGGGAAATACGCTTGAGGCTATGTGACCAAACGGGTACAGGGCGCCACAGGGTGGCTTCCCGAACCGAGAAGTTACAAAGTGGTATCAAAAGATTTATTTTCTTCTTAAATTATTGTTTGGAGCATATAATAAGGGATAAAAAGAAAGTAGGTTCTTGGTAATAAGATATTCTTGGGAGTAGCAAACCCTCGTACAGGGAAATGCCAATCTACCTCATTATTGCAATTTTTCTAGATTTTCAATTTTACAGATTATTTTGTTTCATTATTGGTTGATTCACATGTTTTGTACTATTTCCATTGATATTATTAAGGTTATATTTCTGTTGCAACTCATTGATATGAGTGTATGCCATCTCATGCGAAATATAGGATCTTTTTAGAAATCACATGTCATGCATTCTTACAATGCCATTTATGGTGCATTAGTGATTTTATGTTGTTGTGATAGATTTTGTGCTAGATATGCATGTTGTTTTGATAGATGCTTTGATAGAATACCTACTTTTTATAGGGTATTTAATTTTGTAAGGATTCATTTGAATGAACGACAAACTTTGGTTGTTGAGGTGTTATGGGCCCTCATGGACCAGAATTTGGTGGATCATTGCTCTGTTATGTTTATAGTTAACATTTAGAAGATGCCAATCTTTGATTTGTGGAGAGTATGGGCTCTCACGTAACAGATTTTGGCAATTTTTTGTTCATTCTAGTGTTTTCTGGGCTTCCAGAGTAGTTTCTGAGGCTTACTATCCAGCAAAACCCAGAATACATGGCGTGTAATGATGACTACATTCCATGTGTCCTTCTATTTGGGAAGGAACTTTTTTTTTGAGTACACGTTGTAAATTGTATGTACATGTCATGTAGTCTCTAACCGTGTCACTGACTGTGTGGGAAGAGACATGGGGTTGAGAAATCTTTGGAGGGACATACTTTGTACCGGATGTACATGTTGTGTTTTATAGACCATGTGTGCACCCATGTTAATAACAACACAGTTAGATGAAAACTTAAGTTGTACATGACATGTCAATATTGAACAAACCATGTAGTGTAACCTTTTTATCCGGCTTTATAACTAAGAACATGAGTCGGTGTGGTTCATCAAGTACACATTGTGTCTGGCACTAACATTCCATGTAGTCTTATTATAGGAGAACCGTGTGGCATAGCCATGTAGAAGAACTCAGTTAGGGAAAGAGGATCCAGGTACACGTCATGAGTAAGGACAACATGTCGTGTGTATGGGTGTTACACGACCTAAGTTGGTAGAAGTACAAGCCCATGTGAAGGCTTAATGGAACACACTGTGTAGGAATTATACACTTCAGGTATCCATGTTTTGAAAAAATTGAATTCTTTCTTTCTCATGTTCCTTTCTAACACTTCTAAGTTTCAATCCTTGTTAATAATGATCTAAGGTGTGCACTTGACCATGAAGAGTCATTCCGCAGGGACGTCCTCTGGTTGTCTGCCAGTTACAGGGCAATGATCAGACACTGCATATGACTGATTAGGGACTACCATCATATCCTCTAGTTGTGCCAGTCTTGGCACTAGCCGTTATCTTAGATACAGGTGCTGATGCACTGTTCCGAGGTGGATTTATGAAGATTATGCTGACCTTACAAGGAGTACTGCATCTTTACCCTTCTATGGTAGAGTTAATGTGGGTTTTCTAATAGCAGCATCATCCCACCTTCATTGGGGAAGGAGTACCTCAGGCAGTAGAGCAGTGTTAGAATCCATGCTTTCTATCTTCGGGCATCTGGAGATGCCTCCAGAGAGGAGGGTGAATCTTGCTACGTATATGCTTCAGGACTCCTCCATGAGATGGTGGGATGTGATCTCACAGGAGGGACGCCAGTAGGTTATGGTGTGGGATGAGTTCTAGTTTTCCATCTATTACTACTTCTACCTGGAGACATTGAGTTTTGATCGAGCCTGAGAGTTCATGAGTCTGAAACAGGGTACTCTTTTTGTTTTGGAGTATACTTCTCACTTCACAGAGCTATAGTGCTTCAAGACTATTCTAGGAGGTGATGAGTTATTTCTAGTAAGAAATTCTGAGGATAGTCTCAAGCATGACATCTGATAAATGGTAAAAATCTTTAGGTTGACTTATATCACTTCTATAGTCAACCATGCACTGATCACAGAGTGAAATCTAAGGTATTCTAGAGTTGTGAGCCAGGGAAGCTCGACATCCAGTGTTTGTATCCCTCCTACTAAAAATAGGAAGTGCCGTATGGAGTCTTCACGTAGAGATCTGAGGTGGCGGGAAACTTTTTTTGGTAGCCAGGTGGTTTGCTACTAGTGTAGAAAGAGCGGGCGTACCAGGCCACATTTCTAGAGAGACCCATTGGATTATCAATCATGTGGCAAGATGGGACATCTTTAGGGCTACTGTCAGTTTTTCTCACTGGCATCTGGTGACAGGATTTCTTCTATGACTCCTCATTTGGGAGTTTCACCAATAGTTTCTCACCAGTCTGGGAACCGGAGTTCTTCCGGATGTTAAAGTCGAGGTGGAGGTCATGGTCGTGGTATCTAGTCATTAGGCGTTCAGCGACAATATGGTGGATTAGCTCAGAGTGTTCAGGCAGGGTCACTGGTCAGAGTGTGGGTCAAACTTTTGCAGTAGATCATACCCAGCAAGAGCAGGATCTCGGACCCTCTACAGTTCGAGGTACGATCCTAGTTGGCTCAATTTTAGCTTCTACAATTTTCAATACAGGAGTTTCCCATAGCTTTATATATGTTAATGTTGTGGAGAGCCTTGGGCTCTGTATCTTTTCTTCTGCTAATGTCTTGAAGCTAGACACACCGTTGGGGACAAGAACGGCTAGTATATGTCAGTGCAAGGAGTTCCCTCTTGAGGTTGGTGTGTTACACTTATTATGGGACCTTTATGTCCTAGAGATGATAGGCTACGATGTCATTCTCAAAATGGATTGGTTAGTTCCCTTCCAAGAATTTGTTGATTGTTATCGTCGTAGGGTGAGTTTCACATCACCGGAGGGTAGATTGCTTCTTCATAAGGGAAATTGGGATGTCCACGTGAGTAGAGCAGGACCTGAGCATCATGGATTGGGAGGAGTTATAGCCCAGCTTGCTAGTCTGTTTCTAGATGACGAGGGGACTTCACAGATTGACTTTCTTCCAGTGGTGGATCATTTTTGGGATGTCTTTCTAGAAGAATTTTCAAGTATGCCTCTAGATCATGAGGTAGACCTTTCTATTGAGCTTGTGAAAGGAGTAGCACTAGTGTCCATTATTCCATATAGGATGGCTACACCTAAGTTGTAGGAGATAAAGAAGTAGTTGGAGGAGTTTCAGGCAAAGGGTTTCATCTAACCCAGTACTTATCCTTGGGGTTCGCCTGTCCTTTGTGTGAAGAAGGCAGATGTTACCCTCTGGATTTGTGAGTATTATCAGAAGTTGAACCAGTTGACGGTCAAGAACTAATATCCCTTACTGAGGATTGATTATCTCTTTGATCAACTTTGAGGATCCTGGGTGTTCCTGAAGATTTACTTGAGATCTGGTTATTGTCAGTTGCGCATTAGACCATCAGATGTACCTCTTACTACCTTCTAGTGTAGGTATGGTCTATACGGGGATGTGGTTATGCTGTTCGGTCTAAAAAACGCACCTGCAGTTTTCATGGCACTAATGAACTGAGTGTTCCATCCATATTTGGATTATTTCGTGGTAGTCTTCATGGATGATATCTTGGTGTACTCTCACACTCTAAACGACCATGCCACACATCTTGAGATCATTTTGAGGACACTGAGAGAGCATCAGTTATATGCTAAGATCTCAAAATTCCACTTTTGGATGTGCCAAATTCACTTCTTGGGACATGTTATCTTAGAGGCAAGAGTATCGGTAGAATCATATAATGTGAGAGCAGTAGTTTCATGGGAGCAGCTGAAGAATGTCTTTGAGGTACAAAGTTTTATAAGGCTGCATGGTTACTACAAAAAGTTTATATAGAACTTTTCATACATAGAAGCGCCACTGACTGGCCGACTAAGAAGGTTGTGAAGTACTTGTGGATAGATTCTTGTGAGTCAGCCTTTCAGAAGCTGAAAGGGAGGCTGACTTCAGCACCGATACTATTATTGCCAGAGCTGAGAAAAATCAATAATGTTTACTATGATGCATCAGGTATCGAGATGAGAGCTATGATTATGCAGGGAGAAGAAGTATTTGTGTATGGTTCTCGGTAGATAAGGCCACATGAGAGGACATACCCTACACACAATCTCAAACTGGATGTATTTGTTCAAGCATCATGTTGTTGGAGACATTATCTTCTGGGAGAGTATTTTGTGGTTTTCACTGACCAGAAGAGTCTCAAGTATATCTTCACTCAACGTGACCTAAATTTGAGACAGCGAAGGTGGGTTGAGTACCTTCAATACTTTGACCTTGACCTTGTCTACACTCTTGGGAAAGGCAACGTTGTGGCTAATTAGTTGAGCAGGAGGACTCAGATACATGAATTTTAAGAGGCCAGTAGTGAGTGGAAGCATATAGCTCTATTCTCAGAGATGCATCTAGAGGTGCACAACAGGCAGGGGTAGACTTCTATTTATTCTGTAGTTGTAACCTCAACTCTACATGATCAATTGAGAATGAGCCAGCTATCAGATTCTAAAGGCCTAGTCCTACGAGAGAGTGTCTCTGGAGAAAACCTTATTCCTAGATGGATAGTAGGTGATGATGAGATATTGCATCTTCATAGACGCGTGTGGGTGCCAGCGGACATATGCGATGAGTGTATGCGAGACTTTCATTCCACAATTTGGGCATTTCATCCTATTGTCACGAAGATGTATCATGATCTACATCGTTATTATTCATGGTCAGGTATGAAAAGAGATGTTGCTAGACTCATCATGGGGTGTTCCATCTGTCAGCAAGTGAAGGAGGAGCATCAGCAACTATTAGGTCTTTTGCAGTAGTTACCCATTTCCGAGTGGAAGTGGAATGATGTCGTGATAGATTTCATGACTGGTCTACTAAGGTCTTCTAGAGGGAATGTTTTTGTTTGGGTTTTCATTGACATCTTCATTAAGGTTGCTCACTTCTTATAGATCAAGTATACATTTGGTGTTGATGATCTAGGAAGGTTATATATTTGAGAGATTGTGCATTTACATGGAGTTCCGCACTCCATTGTTTCAGACAGGGATGCTTATTTTACTTCTCTGGTCTAGAAGGGACTTCATAAGGCTTTGGGTACACAGGTACTTTTGAGTACAGCTTACCATCCCCAGACAGATGGCCAGTCCAAGCGTATGATTCAGGTGCTTAAGGACATGCTTCGTGCATGAATCCTGGATTTTGGAGGTACTTGGGAGAAGCGCAAACCTCTCATGGAGTTTTCCTACAATTATAGTTTTCAAGAAACTATTCAGATATAACCTTATAAGGTTTGGTATGGTAGGCCATGCCGATCTCCCTTATGCAGGATAAAGTTAGGAGAGGCAGCTATGTTGGGACCTCGACTTGTCCAGGAGACCTCAGGGTAGATCGAGTTGATTCAGAAGAGGATGGCTACTACATAGTCTCGGTAGAAGACTTATGTTGATCGACGGAGGCAACCTTTGGAGTTCAAGGTTGGAGATCAGGTTTTCCTGTGTGTCACACTGAGGTTGGGACACAAGAGGTTTATGAGGTAGGATAAGCTTTCAATGAGGTACGTTGGACTGTTTGAGGTGTTGGAGAGAGTCGGGTTGGTTGCCTATCAGTGGAATTTACCTCATAGGTATCGGGATATGCATGACGTATTCCAAGTTTCTCAGCTTCGACATTACTTCTCAGACCCGTATCATGTTTTTTTAACCTGAGGAGGTTGAGTTAGAGGTGCATAACTCATTTGAGAAGCATCCTATCTAGATTATTGATCAAAGTATGAAATTTCTCTATGGCTGGTATGTTCTTCTGGTACAAGTGCTATGGCAGCACAGGTGAGTATAGGATGAGACCAGGGAGAGGGAGGCCGATGTATGATCACAGTGGCCAGATCTTTTTGAGGATTCTTCTTCTACGCCGCCTAGCTAGGGAAATTTGGGGAAGAATTTCTTTATGGGGGGATGTTTGTAAGAACCTGGATCTTCTTCTTAGGTACATTTTTCTATTTTTTGGTGTTTTTGAGAAAAATAAATGTTTTTGTAAATTTTTGAAGTACACAATGTGTACATATACAGACGCGATGTGTACTCTTTTGTAGCATGTAGCCATGTGCTAGCTATATAATAACTGAGGACACAGTCATGTGTGGTGACCTAGAGACCGCGTAATGCGGGGGCCGGTAAGGGCAAGTACAGGTCGTGTACTTCTAAAGTACAGGTTTTGTACTTTCTTTTTTTCATTAAACGGACTGGGGTCACATATAATTGGAAGAAGTGTCTTCTTATTCACCTTCATTGACCGAGAGCATTCATAGAGCATTGATCCTTCCACAATCCCCCAATCAAGTATCTCTTCTTCTAAATTGAACTTCAATGGTTGGGTTGGAATCGCATCGATGAGTTCTCTCTTCTTCTTAAACCATGTTTCCATATTTCTCTTCTATCGTGAGTTATCCTTAGATGAATGTTTTAGATGATTTTGTAAATCAACCACATTCTAGGTTGATCCAAGGGATGACGCTGGGGTATATCGATCATACAACTCCAAGGTAGGTGCTTCGTGCCTTTCCATAGATAGTATTTAAGTTATATGTGAAAAAGTGTCCAATACCCATGATTAGGGAATTGTGTGTTTATAGTTATAATCCTGTTATAGCTTACTACGATTTATATGCTTGAGTAGTGGTAAATTGAATGTAAATAAAGTTAATCTCTATGCTTTGGATGTCATTCCCATACTTGTATTGTTTATGACTGTTTGTTCTTGTTTTGCCTATTAGGATACGTGCTTTCCATTCCTAGTGCTAATAAGGTGGAGTAATATTATTTATTTGACATGATTTTATGCCATATATTGTTTATCCAAGTAGTTCTTAAGTTGTTATTTGGCCATTATATATCATTATTATCAATTGACGTACACAGGGCCGTGAGAACCTGGTGTAGTAGACCATAGGGAGAACGGATGTTGAGGGCTTCTCTAAAGTGTCTGTTTACTGTTATGATGTGAAACCATTGGGGGAATGGACGTAAGTGATTCCTCATAGTGTCTTTAGTTCCTCGATGAAGGCCATAGGGGGAATTGGATGTTGAGTGCTTTCCCAGAGTGACTTTTAGTTATAGATATGATACTATAAGGGGAATTGACGGTGAGTGATTCCTCAGAGAGTTTGTGAAAAAGATGAACCAGAAGGGTTAGACTGTGTGTACTTCCCAGAGCATTTCTTGTGTTGTTTTGGATAGACCAGAGGGGTTAGGCTGTGTGTACATCCCAAAAGTTCCCTACTTATGATTAGCTTCTTAATTGACATCTGATAATTGAATGCATTTGAAACTGTCGGATTGTTTACTTTTGATTACATCTTTATTTACTACTTTATTTTGATTATAGCCTGCCATATATATTCACTAACTATTAGGCTCAAATATTTGGGTGGTCGCCTACTAGGATTTAGTCTAACACCCTATTTGGGTCATGATTTTGGGCCCAAATAGATTATATTTCTGAAGGTATAGATAAGGGCAAGCGCCCTTCTACTTTAGGTACTTGATTGCTGTAGAGCTGGGGAGCATGGGACCAAGCTGAGGTTTGTGATGCAATGGAGAATTTTATCTATTTTCTTTTGTAATTTGGTTTAGTATTGTATTCCATAATTTTGACTTGTTTCGCTGATTTCTTAGATATATATATCTTACATCATATGTGTGTGTGTGTGTGATCTAGTTGTTCATTACTCCTATTTTTTACATATTCCATGTTTTACAGATTCTATTATTGCTATCTATTTTACTTCTACTTTGTTACTCTACTAATGAGAGCACAGTTTACCCATTATCACACCGAAGGCCCTCGCATCTAGTCAGCAGCCTCTAGAATTCGGAGAAATGCACTTAAGGCCATGTGACCAACCAGGTACAGGGCACCTTTGGGTAGCTTCCAGAACCGAGACGTTACATCATGTGTCCTATAAAAATAAGAAACAAATAGGTACAGATTCCAGTAAAATGTGAATCATCTTTTAAAGAAATTAGAAGGTGAGATAATTAAGATTCCATATTGCGATAAGTATGGTAATAATAACCCTATAGAATGTCTTATAGAATGTGGGTAGAGTTTATAATATGGTAGTCTTGTAAATTTCTCTCATGAATAAAATTAAAAGGATCATAGTAATGATCATAAAAATAATGAAAGTCCTGAAGTAAGATTTTTTAATTATAATTAAATAGATCATTATGTGAGTGCTTTTCTGAATATCAGATTAAATGATGGATGTTTTCAATATCACAAATAGAAAGGTGTGGTTAAATCCTTTATGTCTATTTCAAAAGATGTTGTACCATCCATTTTTGTGGTGTCATCTCCAGGGAACTTAGTATTTTTTAGTGGTTGATCTCTGGTCTAGATACCATGAGTTAAATGTAAAGGTGGATAACATTCCATAAATGTAATTTTATTATTTGTATATGAATTATGAGTTTTTGATTATTCCCGTTAGGTTTAAAAATTCTCCAAGTGTATTTTTTGAACATATAAATATACGTTTCCATGAGTTATTTGATAAATTTTTTGTTTTTTATTAATGTAAAACTATTATATTTTAAAATTTATGATGATCATGTGAAACATTTTACTGTTTATATAAGAACCTTGAATAATGATAATTGACAAGTGAAATATAGAAAATGTAAATTCCAGTTTCAAATGAATGTATTAATTGGAAATATTTTTAATAAAGATATATAGTTATTGACGTAAAAAAACTAAAGTGTTTAAAGAGTGTCCAAGACATAAAAATGTACTAGAGATTTTTTGTTTTCTAGGTTTAGGGGGTTACTGATATTTGTTTTTTGTAAACCTTTCATGTTTTTTTATCACACAAACTGTGTTAACAAAAAAGTGATAAATTCATATGAACAAAAAATGATATGAATGTTTCCATGAATTGAAATAAATATTAGTTAATGCACTAGTTTTAGCCCTTACATATGGAAATGATGACTTTTTATCTATAAAAATTATTTTTTAAGGGATATGGTTATCTCATAATATACAATAATCATGTAATTTTTTATTCTTTGTTTAAATTGAAACCACCATGACTAAATTATCTTATAAATGACCTTTAACTAGTTTTTGTGGTTTGTGATTTAAAACCTACAGAAATCATTTATATGGATTAAAATGTGAAATATATACTAATCATAAATTTTTAATGTATATATTCACTTAGAGAGATTTTAACATGATACAAATAAGTTTTTTAGAAATAATTAAGGATTATAACTGCATGATTCATTATAATCTATGAAAATAAAATAGAGTATTGTATTCTTTAATTCAAAAAGATAAGGAATTATTAACTATCCTATGTTTTTAGTAGGATCTATTATTAAATTATTTGATTAATTTTGGCCAAGAAATATTGCATTCATGAACTTCCTCAGTTTGTTTGTTGTGTTAGTGATGTCATCTTTATCAAATGGAATTAATCTTGCTCAGAGGAAATATATTGATTTGAAGGAAAGTATATAATCATTCAATAGTGGTTAGTTCCCCAAGTTTATGGTTGAATAATCATTTGTGATAATATTTAGAAAGATTTTGTTTGGGACAAGTTTTTCACACCCAAATATTTCAGATTTTTTTTTAAATAAAATATAAATGCTTGGTTTCTTGATTTACAGAAGCATCAAGTCTATATGAATTGTGGTATAGTAAACCACTATAAGTTATCTATTAAATAGTAATGTATGAATATTTGGGGTCAAATTCTAAAAAATGTTTATAAATTCTTAAAATAATGATAATTTATTTACTAATTGATAAAAAATGTGTACTCAATTTTCAGTAAAATCATTGTATGCTTTGAAATTGTGTTTTCTTCAAATATGTTTTTATTGAATTTTATGTGCGTGGACTTTTTAATTAATTTCTATAATTTTTTAAAAAATTATTTAAATAAATGAATAAAAAATTTAAATTATAATTTAAATATATCTTTAGGGTGAATTTTTAGTATTTTTCTAAAAATAATTGTTTTTAGTGAATAGGGAAAAAGACATATTTTTGTAAAAATTGTCATTTATTTTCTTTTCAATGTCCTATTATGTTTTTAATTTATTTTTCAATTAACCTAATTCTCTTTTAATTATACCTAATATAATTAATTAAATATGAATCATCATTATACTTGAATTTGTTAAAAGTTAATTTCATTTCTTAAGAACACATTTGTCTAAAAAACAATTTTTAGCACGCAATGTGTTTTTCCTTAATTAATTAATTTAATCTCTATTTATTAATGTTTTTAATGAAATATATATATTATATATTAAATATAATATTTTAACATTCATTTGATTAATTTTTACAAGGATTGTAATGGAAGTAAATTAATGTTTACCCTTAAAAATCATTTTTTGAAAATGGATTTTCATTCAGGTTTGTGTAGATAATTAAAATTAAATTTTCACACTTATAAAAATTTAATATAGTAAAATGGATTAAATATTTGTAATATTAATAATTATTTTAATTTAGTTGGTGTAGTATTATAATACACACATGTAAAATAATTATTAGTTGAAGATATTTTAAAATTATATTATCATAACTTTTTATACCTATACATTTGGATCCACATTCTTATTTTTGTGACCTTAAGTCATTGAAATCTAATAAGAAATTCAATGTGTGTCCCTCCCCTCACTTATAAAAATGAACCTCTCCTCATCCTTTATTCACACTATTTTCAAAATTATATTTCATACAATACCCACTCAAAATCCATAATATAATCATCTCTTTAATCCTATTTATTTTTTTCTTCTCTTAATAATAATCCTTTAAGGCTAAAGGAGTAATAAAACAGAGGTCTCTCAAAGAATAGTTATTGATATTTACCAAGGCCTTTTAATTTTATTTCTTATTTTACTTACACAAAAATAATTGTATCCCTAAAAAATGATAAATATTATATCATAAAAATAATAAAATCTTATTATGATTATGGAACAACAATTTTCCACCCCTTTTGAATCAAATGGTAAATAAAATTATTAATTATGCTTATGTGTGGGATACCACCTCCACATAAAAATACGATTCATTTACCATTACCATCTTTCATGGATTGTTATTTTGATGTATTAAATATTTTATATTATATTCTTGGAATAATTATTCCATTGAAATTATAGTATCATATCTAACATCTTACCTTCTGATCCATTGGAAAATTGTAACATCGCTCATCTGTACGTGTGGAATACTGCCCCCGTGAAGTGATATAATTCAATTTTAGTTTCTATTTTACATGGACAGTAATAAGGATGTATTTAATGAATATATATAATATTTATTATATAATAATGATTCTATAAATTTTAATTATAATTTCCCTTTCTTTTACTCCATCTGTCAAAAGGTGGAAACTCTCACTCATACTGACTATTGCCTACACGTAGTGAAGTAAGTAATTTTTGATCACAAATTTATATGACTAGATATAAATATGTATAAAATGAATATATAAGACATTTATATAGTTATTAAAATTATATATATTAAGGAACTGTGAACATAGTACATATATCATAACTTACAAACTAAAACATATATGAAAAACAAAGCAGATAGTATGCCAAATGAAATATTTAATAGAAAATTATTAATAAACTAGTTTTGAAATGAAATTAGTGGATAATATATTATATAATATATATATATATATATGGTAATTTTATATAATTTTTAAAAAACTATATAGTATTTTATTGTGATTATGAAGCAAGACAGACTTAAGGTAAGGGTTTGGTCTTAATTTTTCTTTATTAATACATGTATTAATGTTATATGCCAATTTCTTATTCTATGATGTATGTATTGCCCACAAATTTATTTTTTCAAAACAAATAATTTAACTAAAGGTTTTTAAAAAACTAAATTTTCTTTAATATTCCAATTATATTGTATTCAAAATCTATTAAAGACATAAGGGTTCTTTATTTCAATTTTGTTTCATTGAGTCATATTTGATGTTATATACCTATCTAATTTTATGAGGTGTAAATACTACCCCATTAATATCTTGTAAAATTAATACCCTTATTTTTTGGTAATTAAGGTTTCATTTTATGTAATTTATTTCTTGGTGGTTCTGATTCAAAATATTCAACAATGGTAAGGGTTTTGTGTTACAATCATATTTTTAGTGAGACTGTTTGTGATTAAATTTTCCAGTTATGAAATTATATAATATAACTATCTCATTTATTACATTTATTATCCTCATATATTTATAATATATATTTCTTTTTTACTTAAATTTTCCTCTCCTTAAGTACTCAAGATACTAAAATAATGTTTTTAAGGAAAACATACCTCATTATTCTCTTTGGTTGGGAATATTTTCTTCCTTATCAATATTTTATTTAAAAAAATAAATAATTTTTTTAACATTCTAAAAATATTTATTAATTTAATTTTTTCACATTCTTTAGTTTCAATAAAAAAAATTAATTAAATTGTCTTCTTGTTTTCTGAAAAATGTGCTTCTCACTTTTTATCGACAAAGTGAAAAAAAATTATTTTAACATACACTACATGAATAGATTTCTCTACCATCATGAATAATATTTTATTAAAATAATCCTTTATAATTTTCATTAGTTTTTTTCGTAGAAACGTTTTGCCTATATATTTTGTAAAATTTTTATATTTTAAATAATTTATTTCTAAATGAAAGTGTATTTTCCTTGAAAAATGTTATTGTGATATCTTAAAGGTGTTTTCATCTATTACAACATCCTTGGAAATTTTTGATGATTTAATGGGGATATGATCCAATGTTACCATTTTTATTCATTCAATGGATTATTTATTATTATTATGATAAATATTTTCTAAAACTTGTATCCCTTCCATGGGTCATGATTTGATGATATGATGAATTATTTATGATATTATGGAACACATATGTATTGTTTTATTTATGTGATGGGTGGTCATGGAATTGTATATCCCTCCAATACATTGGGTAAATAATGATATCTCAATAGATAATATGGACTATATTATGGGATTAACTCATTTCATTAATGGAATTTTTCCAACAAGATAGTCTTCGAAGTGAACCTTGACTAAGGAAATGATGGTATAGGGTGAACCCAATCCACTATGATACTCATTTCAATGATCCTTGACTAAAGAAATGATTTTAAATTCTTATTAGAATAAAAAAACTTATATTTTCATCTATCATGATTAATTATTTATAATTAAATTCTCTTATATATTATATCATTTATTTGAATAAATATTATTCCATATTTCATTGTTAAAGAAAATAGACTGATTGTGTATGATTATAGAAAGTCTTGTTAACAATCTAATACCCTTATAAATATCTTATAATCATGAATTATCATTGATTGATATCACTTATGTTTACCCTTACTAAGCATCTAATCTCGCCTTTTTTATGTTTCCCTTCCCAAGGTTATGACGAATGGTTTTGAGAATGATATTTCAAACAATGGTTCTAGTAATGAAGAATACAATCCAAAATGAAGTAGATATTTTATGTACCAATTTTTTAAATATCCAAGTTTCCAAAGACAATAAACCTATATCATCCTCAAGAATAATTTATTGTGAACTGTGTTGATTTATAATAAAAAATGGTATAATATTTATGTATGAAAAGTATAAGTGACTATAATTGGTAAAATATGAATTTTTAGTAATTTTGGGAAAGTATGATGTGGAAACATTAGTGATAACCCTTAGTATAATTTTAAATATAAGATAACATCCTAATGTTTTTGTAAGGTGGAGATTATATGGTTTTCCTATAAATAATTCCCTTTCGGGATACTAAAAGTGGACGTGGTTTCTGTATAGATACATATAGGGGTAATAACCCTTAAAAGAGTTGGTCAAATATATATCAACAATAATTCTAGTTCATAGTGAATGAGCCTTTACTGTGAAACTAGTTTGACAATGTCATGGGATATTTTTATGTTAACTAAAAGTTTCTTTATGACCCCTTATGAAGGATTTTGAAAGATAATATTTTAGGACTCAATCCTAGTTTCCTAGATTCAGTTCCCTATTTTATTACATTAGCATATAAAAATTAATATGTTTATTTAAGGACTGAGTATTTTAGTAGCTTTGGAGAGAATATAGATACATAAGTTCAACATTACAACTTGAAACGGAAAAAAATTAGAAACTACTTTGACAACATCCATAACTCCAAGGTTATTTCTACATGTCATTCATAATATACATCTTCCTTTCCTAGAAAAAATGATTCATAAGAAATTGGTGATCTCAAATTCTTATTAAGGTTAGGTAATGAAGTAGAATATATCATAAACATATACATTATGCACGGCATATAACTAAAAAACACAAGCATTTAAAAATAAACTTGAACACATTATTTAAGGAATAAGAGATGGATAAAAAATTCCATAATAAAGCATAATCATGGGTATTATACTAGTTTAATAACCTCTTGAACTTTAAATTATGGATTTCATAATGAGTTAATGCATAATTTTGGACATCATAACCATACCGTCAAGGCCTCATGCCAAGACGATAAATAATCATTTTGTCAAGGCCTTGTGCCAAGACCGTAGTTTATCTCATGAGACCTACCGATGCATAGAGGGGATATAGAGAGACCTCTATCACATAATAAGTCCAATTAATTCCTCATATAAATGAGGATAAACATAAACAACTTATACATTCATATTGAAATAAACATATGAAATATAAATAACTTTCCCCGAACATTAAGCATAAACACTAACTATTCAGAGTGAAGTGGGGAATGGTTTTAAGATAGTATATCCATATTAAAAATAATAATAAAACATTCAATTAAATATGGTATATTATATAATAAAATTTTAATCCAAATGATAAATAAGAATCAATAAAAGTGTTCAAGTAGATGAAGATACTCTTATAAAATCATCGAGTAATTCTTCAGATAAATACTCCTCTACTTTAAAAAGATGAGTTATTTTGGAGAAATATTTGTCTAAAACCATAATTTAAATAATATGGATTTTTCAAAATAAAATTATATTTTTAGAAAAATAATGTTTTCTTAAAAAATATTATACATTGCCCTTAAAAATATGTGGGAATTTTGGAAATTCCTTTGAAACGGGCATGTATTTCGGTAATAATTTTTTAAATATATTTCTAAAACATATAACTTCCCATAAATAATGTGATGATTATGGTTGGTAAAAATATATAGAACATTCACACATAAATTAATCAGGAGTAAATATTAATGGTTAATAAATTAATTTGGATAAAGAGATACAAAGAGTAACTCAAAAAAAATGGAGGTTCGGGAAGAAAACCCTTACGTTAAGTTCAAAGATGTTCATCACTTGATTTTGATGACCTGAATAATAAAATTTAGGTTCATAAATTAATGATTATATAAACATTTATACATTATATTGATTTATCATAAACTTATTAGGTCCATTCATGGGCTTTTATGGGTTACGAGATTCAATTTCATTGTTTGGGAGTCTTTTCTTCCTTGGTTTTCATGATCGGTTTACTTATATTCATGTACAAATAAACATGTAGAATGAGAATAGTTTCCAGAATATAAGTTTTATGTTATTAGTGAACAACCATAGGTTACATTGTTATAAAATTTTATTGATTAATGTTGGTGAAGATGAATAATTATATAAAATGTTAATGAAAGTTGTTTGGGTTAATTGGTTGTTCTTGATCACAACGAACTCATTTGGATTAATAAATTAATATCTTGTGTAAAAAAGAATTAAAGAACCATAAATATGTTATAATACATATATTATATTTTTTTTGAACCATAAAAATTGTTTCGTTCCCATCATTGAACATAGTCATTGAAATTGAAAACTCGTTGTCCTTGAATGTGATAAATTAACACTTCTCAGATTGTGATTTCATTTGTAGTATAAAAAAAGGTTAAAGGAGAGATGATGAATAATTAATCCTTTATAATAACAAAATTATATTACATGTAAGTTAATAGAATCCTAAAAACATATAGATTAAAATATGTGAGGTAAAAAAATAAATTAAGGGATCTTGAAATAAAAGCAATGAAAAGAGGAATTTACCTCTTGAAGTTATCTTCCTTGAGTGCCTCTTTAGGGGTGAGTTTTTTATATTTTTATGAGACTAAGGGATGATGGACATGGGTTATGATCTTGGGAGGATATTTTAGCATAATTAATACAAGTAAAAAGTCTTTATAGGAGTGAATAGAATAGGGAGTGAGGGTGGGATTTTATAGTGGAGAAGAGGAGGGTTTCCCCATTATTTTACTCATTGTTTTATTATTTTTTCAAATACAACCAATAGTATTGATTTTTGTGACCAAGAATAATAATATATTAATGTGAGTTCAAAAAAAGTGTGCTTACATCATCCTTGATCCTATCAATAGTTAATTTAACTGATAATGTATATATATGGTAAATTATCGTATTTTACTATTCATAAAAAATTCGAGTATTTCAAAAAAATCCCAAAAATTCACCCTAACCATTTTTCGATGTGTATAATTAAAAAATGGAATCTATTTTTAAGAAATAATTTTCTAAATAATATTAATTTAATTTTTGAATAGAATTATAATTTATTCAAAAAATAACAATTTTAAAACTATAATCACCTTGAAACATTAATCAATATCTCATTATCTTATAGCCTTATGATAATAAAATAATATTATTATTTACAAATAATAAGGTTCATATTACTATTCATATTAATTTTAATAAATTTATTTTACTATTCACTAAAAATTAATTTTATCTTATCAGACTCTAAATATCATACTGAACGCAACTTTGTATGTTATTTTTTCAAAATTCAAAACACATAGGTGAAAAATAATGTTTACTTGATATGTAATAACTAAGTTGTGTTTTGTAGAGACTCAATGTTTCATAATTCAATATTAAATTTACTTAAAAAATCTTGGGGTGTTACATTATCCCCTCCTTACAAAAATTTAATGCTCAAAATTACCAAATTGTTACCTCACAAAAAGATTTAGGTAGTTCTTCATCATAAGCTCCTTTGGATACCATGTTACCTCTTCAACTTTATGTTTTTTTCTAAGTATCCTTACCAGTTGAGTCATTTGACTCCTCAAAACCTGTTCTTTAGTATCTATAATCTTGATATTCTCTTCATAGTAAAATAGTTCAGGTTCCAATTCTATACCTTTTGATGTGAGGGTATGCATTTGGTTTGGAATGTAATTTCTCAGCAATGAGACATGAAACAGATTGTGTACTTTATACAAGCTAGGAGGAATAGCCAAACGATATGAAATATCTCCATTTCACTCCATAATGTCAAAATGGCCTACATACCTATGGCTCAGTTTTGCTTTCTTCCCAAATCTTATAACATCCTTCTGTAGAGATACTTGTAAGAAAACATGATCTCTAACAGGAAATTCCAAATCCTTCCTTCGATTATCCACATAGATTTTTTGTCTTCTTTGAGCTACTTTGATATGGCCTTGAATAGTTTTTACCATTAATGTTGTTTCCTCCACAAGCTTGGGACCTACAATATTCCTTTCACTGACTTCATCTTAACCTTTTGGGGTACGACATATCATTCCATACAATGCTTTATAAGGTTCCAATTTAATGCTTGAATGGAAACTATTTTTGTTGGAAAACTCCACCAAAGGTAAATAATGATCCCGCAAACCTTTAAATTCAAGTGAACATGATCTCAATATGCCTTCTAATGTTTGGATCATCTTTTCTAATTGTCCATCAGTTTGTGGGTGATAAGAAGTACTCAATCAAAAATCACTATCTAGGGATTTATGAAGAGTATTCTAAAATTTTTATGTAAATCAAGGACCATGATAAAAAAACTATTGAAATAGGTTCTTTATGAATCCTTACAACTTCACTAATACAGATTTTTTCAAGGTTATGTTGTATAAAATCCTCCATTATAGGGAGGAAATGTGCAGATTTCATAAGTAAATCCACAATTACCCATATTGTATCTTTATTTTTTGGATTTTTGGGTAATCTAGTGAAAAAATACATGTTGATTTCATCCCATTTCAATGTAGTAATAGGTAGAGGATGGATGAATCCTATAATATATTTTTGTTCATCCTTCACTTGTTGATAGACTAAAAATCTTGATATATAATTAGAAATTTCTGACTTCATGTTGTCCCGCCAAAAATATTCCTTCAAATATCTATACATTTTAGTGCTACCAAGGTGTATTTATAAATTCAAGATATGGTCATTATCCAATAAATCTCTTTTCAACTATAGTACAGTGGTAACACATATCCTCTTCCCAAATTTAATAATTCCATCTTCACATATAATGTCATCCAACTTCCAATCATTCACAGCATTAATTATTTTTGGAAGGTTCCCATCATCCAGATGAGATATTTTAATCCTTTATAATAAATATGTTTGGTCAACCAGCTGAAAAAGTAATAATGTTTCCCCAGATTTGATAAATCATATGTCCATCCTTTTTAGATCTATGATTACATGATCCTTTTCAATCCTCATTTTGTTTAAAACTCTATGATCCTTGTTACTCTGTAACACCCCAGGTAAATAAATAATATGAAATTTTCATATTTATCCATATTTGTGAATAAAGTACTAATATTACTATAAATGGAACGCTATGCTCGATGGCGTACCCAATACGCAACAACGAGTTTCTTTGAAATCTTATGTTGCACTCTAATAATAAAATAATTTTATTTTAAATGGTAGTTAATGCCTAGTAGTTGTAATGGCGGCAATGGACGGAACTAACTAAAAAATTATTATATATGTTTTTCAAATATTTTTACTTTTATCCGATAAATGTCAGAGTCTTAAAATGCAAATGAATCCAATTTTAAGCATAAATATTCTAATATTCTTTAAAAGGTCGATTAACCGCCTTTTGATGGATAACAATTTTTAAATATAATTTTGACAATTTTATATGTTGTATTTGAAAAAATAAAATCCTTCTTTAGAATCTAGACATCAAAATTTATGTTGTGTAAATTTTTGTTATTTTTCTGATAAAGATCATTTTTATTGAAAATGTTGCATTTTAATTCAAAACCTCCTTTTAATCTGATTTATTTATATTGATAGATTATATTTTTAATTGAGATTAAAGTGTATTTATAATATATTTTTACCATTTAATCCAATGGTGGTCATTGGAATTAATTTCACTTTGAAATTGGACTTAAACTAGTGTCAATATTTTAATAGATATTGTTTCTTAAAAACACGCTATTTGTTTTAACAGTGGGAATTAATTATTAAATTAATTAGTGAAACTTATATGTTTTGAATTTTTTAAAATATACATAATTTTTGAATTTGGAATATCAAATATATCTTAGGGTGAATTTTTTGTATTTTTCTGAAAAACATCAGTTTTTGATGAATAGTGAAACCACTAAGTGGTAGTTAAAGAAACTGATTTTTCGTTTAAATGAAACTTTTCCACTTCTATGATTTTATATTCAAAAATCAGACATACATGGTTTTCATTAAGAAGTAAAATTTGGTTCAATGATATTAAAATAATTTTTGGTAAATAGTAACTTTTAAGTTTTATTAATCGCGATTAAAGGTAATTAGTTTAATTTAAGGTAAAAATAATGTTTTAATAATATGAAATGACCTAGAAACATGTCCTACCATAATTTTATGTGTCACGGCCGACCAAAACAATCCATGGATCGACTTGGGGACCCCATGGAGACACTTTGGTAGGAAAATGACATAAATAACTTTTTATTTAAAGTTAAAATAAAAATATCACAAACATGATATGTTTTACTAAAACAATTTTTACATGGGGTTATACAAGTCATATTTTTTCCTATAAATATTCATTAGAAATATAAAAATATTTCCTACATCATGGTATTTTTATATAATTTTTAGACATTAAATAAATTAAATTATTTATGACACCGTGATGATGCAGCGATTACCTCATTATTTAATGATTTAAATAAAATGAAAAGATAATGTAAAATATAATACCTAAACTTGTAAAAAACCTATTGGATTGGTGGATTTAGAAATATCATCACCTTAACCTAGAAATATATTATTTTGGGACCTTTAAAATCAGAAAATCATTTTATAATAAAGTAAAAGTTTATAACTTTCCAAGAGTGCCCCTCCTCTCCTCTTAAAAAAGGCCCTCACCTCTACCACCTTACCCACACCTCTCAGGCCTTTATCTCAGCCAAAACCTGCCCATTTCATCCCTCCACTTCCCTCTCTTCATAATTTAAGCCTCACATTTGGGCATAATCCTTTCCAAGGAAGCCTTTGAGCTCAAATCAAAAAGAGTTACCCGATTTAAAGGTAATGTCTTCCCTTGTGTTCTTTTGTTTTATTTTGCTTCCCCAACCCTCTAAACACTTTTTATTCCTTTATTTTGTAACAACACCAGTATATTCCATAAAATATGATTTTTTTATGTGAATTATTCAATCTACACTTACACATACCTTCTTCTAATGGTTAATGAACATACTATTTCTGTGGATGGTGAATTTCTGCCTCACGAAAAGATGATTGTTCAATCTTCTCTTAACACCTTTCATGATGTCCATTGTGATGTAACTATATTTTAAATATGATATATATGGTATTTATGTTTTCTATATGCTTCTGAACTTTATATTTAAAACATTCCTTTATGCTTTTCATGTTGTGTAAATGCGATAATTTCATACGCGGAAGTGTGGACTACCGCCCCCTCAAGTGATGTGACTCATTCATACAATACATGGAATGTATAAAGAATGAAATTAATGAAAATATTTGACCCATATAACATATATATTATACTGTAATTATAATATATATATCTCTCAATTATTTTTAATTCCATTAATATGACAAATAAATGAAAGTAGCGTTCATACGTACGTACGGCCTACCGTCTCCATGAATGTTGCATTTCATTTCTTTTTATCTCCAAATGTTATGGAGTAGTATATAATGAATATGAAATGGATATATATTATATTTAAATCAGTAATAATATTCTGGAGATGATTTACTTATAACTACATGGACAATCATTTTTCAAACAAATTCATTTTTGACTCATGTACCAAACATCGACAAAAACGTCTGATATGAACTCGCATTATTAACCAATTATTATAACATTATAATATGTGATATGAAAAGAATAATAATATTTAAAATATATCCTTAAGCAATTATAAATTGACCAAATTTTATTATTCAGGAATATAAAGAAACGAACAAGACAAGTCAGACTTGAGGTAAGGGATCCGGCCTCTCTCTTTCTTTTCAAGTACCCTCTTTTATGTCTTTTCATTTATGATCCATGTGATTATGTGGGAGGATGTTCTTTAATATTCACCATATAGTAGTTTGTAGTTTCATATGATGATTTACCCCCTCTTACACTCATCAATTCATTTTAATAATTTTTATGTGGCGCCGTTAGGCTGCCGAATTTTCGTAAGGGATCCAACCTCTCTCTTTCTTTTTATGTACTATCTTTTATGAAATTTCTTTTAAGATCCTATTTGTTATGTTGGGGGATGTTCTTTTATATTCTTATTTCTTTAAATTTTATGTTAATATGTTGAGATACCCTATTTGATCTCATAAATCCATTTTTGGAAGTTTTAAGTGGCGTCGTTAGGCTGCGGAGTTTTCGAAAGGGATTTTTCATCTCACTATTATTCCTGAGACATTTATGCTACGTTTTCCACCATTTCCTTTGATTGGTGAATTTACTACCCATTATTATACTCTTTATGGAGTATAATTTCAATTATGGGTATTTACATATTCATTGTATGACCCTTCTTCCAGGGGGTGTACGTTTCGAAAGTTACCCAAATCGGCAAGGGAACCTTTCACCCTCCTCTTATTAAAAGAATTCTTTTGTTATGTATTTTAGTTCACATAATATTATGTTGGGATATATTATTATATATCCTTATTTATGTAAATTTTATGTCCAAGTGATGAGATACCATTTTCTCTCTCATCAACTCATTTTCTGAATTTTAAAGTGACGTCGTTAGGCTGTCGGATTTCTGTAAGGGAACTTCTTACCCCACTTTCAATTATTTGGGTTAAACCTCTACTTCTTGATTTTATTATGCCAAGATTATGTGTGGAATATCTATATTGTAATTTCCACAAAACATTGTGTGGATATACTTTTTATACACATAATCATCTCATTGATAAATTCTTACGAACTTGTATGGGAAATCATAACTCAATCTCATTTCATTGAGTTAAATATCTAGGTCATTGGTTTTGTTTTTCCAAGATTATGTTTGAATGACCTATTATTGTTTCACACTTAATATCCACTTATATTGGGTGTATTTATATTTCTCACACATAATTATGTGATATATTTATCCTTAATTTAAGGATACCAACTTTATAATGGATTTCATCTCAATTTACATTTGCATTGAGGATTCATTGTTGTTATGAACCAATTCACTCTTATATGGTGTGTATACTGTCCTTTGATATATTATATCTTGAATCCCTTTATTCTCATTATATTATAAAGTTCGTATTAAATATTATTCCGTAATTATTTGTATTAAAGAGTTTCTCATTTTGTTAAAAACTCTTTAACAAAAATATCGTTTTAAATGTTTTAAAGATTAATTATTCTAAATCTTTATCTTTAATGTACATGTTTTCAAAATGGTTTTCAGTATTTATTTATATGTACATTAATGTTATAATTCCATTAAAAGCTTCAGAGTGGTATGAGACACTTTGATTCAAAAATCTCTTTTAAATGATTTTTGGAAATGGATTGATTAATTCAATATCTTGGAATTACTTATTATGATTGCAAATGAAATTTTGTTATTGAAATGTTTATATTTTCAATATTTTATGTGTAATGATGTTACTTGGTCATTTTATGGGTGGTTACGTGATAAACCATATAACAGGTGGTGCCGTGAATACCAGAACGGGTGGTTACGTTATAACCTCCAATGCATTGGGTATGGAAGTCGGCCGTATGGCTATTCCATTAAGTATGTGTGGAAGTCGACTGTATGGTTATTCCATTTAAGTATTTTTATGTTCCAAGTTACCTCTATATGTTATGTGTTCATTATATGGGTTTTATGGTAATCTTTTGGTTACAAAAGGGTAAGTAATGGTCTTTTATTTAGTGATGAGTTTTTACTACTTCATAAAGGTGAAAAATATTACTTTGGTAAAGTACTCATGGTTTACTTGTTGTTTTGAAAAACTAACAGTTTTCCTTCTTGGTGTATCCTTTACTGGGCTTTTTATGCTCATCCCAAGATTTTGAAATGTTTTCCACAGGACATAAAAATAAATAGGGTCAAGGATGGGATAAAGTTAAGAAATTTTATCTAAAACATGGAACTAGACATGTTTCTTTTTAAGTGTTTTTTTATTTTATGGAAACTTAGTAGAAGTGTCTACTATGTAATCTTTTTAGATGTAATAGTTATGACCTAATTATCTAAAACTCTAAACCTGAAAAGATGCTCTGTGTGAATTATTCATTTAATTCATGATTATGTAATGTATAAGGTCGGGGCCTTATAGTTAGTATCAGAGATCGGTTTAGATAACTTTAGAGGTCAGGTTATTCTCTAAGCTAAAGTGACATTACCATAATGGTTTGGATTTCAGAAAGAGTCCTAGTTTTATATAAATTGAATGAGTAAGTATATCTTAGTGTTTATCTTCCTCATTAGTACATGATGGTTTTGTTGATATACTCACACTGACCTTTCTGGTTTTAGTAAATGGATGGATCTAGCAGGCACTAAAGTGACAAAGGGTTTGAAGGAAATTGTGGTGGTTCTCTGATTAAGAGACTGGATGAAATGGGGCATTCAATGAGAAATCTGTTGGTTATTATAAACCAACTATCATGAGTCATGACCAACCACTTGAAACTTGGTGAGTTCTCTAATGCATCATGTACAATAGAACCAACTCAACATGGAAGATCAGGTAATAAATATAAAGGTAACCATTAGGGTTTATATGATCATTACTTTTGAGGTAATTATGGGTTACTATACGTTATGATGGAATATGAACGACATGAGATAAACTTGAGGTCAAATTATGTTATGGTTATTTCTGAAGATTTTATCTCGTTTTGGGGAATGTTTTAATATTTATATAGATTTGGAAAAAGGACAAAACGCAGACCGTGTGACAACCCTTCGCATCAGACAAAGCTGCGGGAATCGAACCCACAACCAAAGTACGACTGGTATTTATCGCCTACCACTGGACTACGTGAAGTCCCTAGTTAGTATGACTTATTATTTTTAGTCAGATGATTTTAAAAATTAATGGTAAGTTTATTTTCGGTTATCTATGGAAATTATTAACCTATCATGGAGGATATGTGATTAGGTTAATTACTTTTCAATGTGAGACTTTTAGAGCAACTGATGTTATTTGGAGATAACTGTTAATTTGTACCTTGGAAGACTATGTGATTAAATCCTTCAAATATTTGGGTTTCAGTCTTATTTTTGATTGCTTTGAAGAATTTTATGGATAGATTTTTATTGAATTATCTTTGTTGAACTTTGGGTATTGTTGGACAAATTTTGGAGATTAAGAATAGATTTTTTTTATAAAGGATTATCCTTTTTGGGTATTATCTGATCTCGTACTAAACTTTATGGTTTATTTTTGGTTGATATCTAAAGACATGAAAAATATATAGTTCTCTTTTATGGATTAGGTGATTCTCAATAAGTTGATTATAGTACACTTAATGCGAACAAGTCTTCCTAAAAAACTCGTCTTTTGGAGAAAATATTGGTTTGATTAAGGAATCTAGTAAAAGTTAAAAGTCTATGTAAAAAGTAAGTATGTTTCATTATGATTTAGTTAAGCCCAAAAATAAATTCCTCAATTAAGAGTAAGTTAAAACAAAAATGTTGTCTGTTAACTTTTCCTACTGGGGAATCGAATACCGTTTAACCCATCACAAGTTTGTGATTTTCTTGTGGTTAACTTTCTCCTAGACATGTTTACTATCAATCTCCATCAGAACAAGACCATTTTTTTTTCTTCCATATCCATATTTTCATACTTTTAATCCTATTATGGGATAACTCGGGTGACCTTTTTACTTCTCTCCCATTCTTTTAAAGTGATAGTTTTACTGACTCTTGTTTCGATGTGGGATTTTCAATGAAGTTTCCAAGCCCAATTTTAAAATTGCGAGGACGTAATTCCCAAAAGGGAGGAAGGATGTAACACCCCAGGTAAATAAAGAATATAAAATTTTCATATTTATCCATATTTTTGAATAAAGTATTAATATAACTATAAAGTGAACGCTATGCTCGATGGCGTACCCAATACGCAACAATGAGTTTCTTTGAAATATTACGTTGCACTCTAATAATAATAATAAATTATTTTAAATGGTAGTTAACACCTATCCGTTGTAATGGCGGGAATGAATGGAACTAACTACAAAATGATTATATATGTTTTTCAAATATTTTTACTTTTATCCAATAAATGTCTGAGGCTTAAAATGAAAATGAATCCAATTTTAAGAATAAATCTTCTAATATTCTTTAAAAGGTGGATTAACCGCCTTTTGATGGAGAACCCTATTTAAATATACTTTTGACAATTTTATATGTTGTATTTGACAAAATAAAATCATTCTTTAGAATCTGGACATCAATGTTTACTTTGTGTAAATTTTTGTTATTTTTCCGATAAAGATCATTTTTATTGAAAATGTTGCATTTTAATTCAAATCCTCATTTTAATCTGATTTATTTATATGGATAGATTATATTTTTAATTGATATTAAAGTGTATTTAGAATATATTTTTACCATTTAATCCAATGGTGATCATTGTAATTAATTTCACTTTGAAATTGGACTTAAACTAGTGTCAATCTTTTAATAGATATTGTTTCTTAAAAACACGCTATTTGTTTTGACAGTTGGAATTAATTATTAAATTAATTAATGCAACTTATATGTTTTTAATTTTGTAAAATAGACATCATTTTTGAATTCAAAATATCAAATATATCTTAGGGTGAATTTTTGGGATTTTTCTGAAAAACTTCAATTTTTGATGAATAGTGAAACCAGTAAGTGGTAGTTAAAGAAACTAATTTTTCGTTTAAATGAAACTTTGCCACTTCTGTGATTTTATTTTCAAAAATCTGACATAAAAGGTTGTCATTAAAAAGTAAAATGTTGTTCAATGAGATTAAAATAATTTTTGGTGAATAGTAACTTTTAAATTTTATTAATCGCGATTAAAGGCAATTAGTGTAATTTAATGTAAAAATAATGTTTTAATAATATGAAATGACTTATACACATGTACTACCCTCATTGTATGTGTCATGGCCGACCAAAAAAATCCATGGGTCAACATGGGGACCCCATGGAGCCAATTTGGTAGGTAAATTACATAAATAACTTTTTATTTAAAGTTAAAATAAAAATGTCACAAACATGAGTTGTTTTACTAAAAAAAATTACATGGGGTTATACAAGTCATATTTTTGACTATAAATATTAATTAGAAAGATAAAAATATTTCCTACATCATGATAGTTTTTTTATAATTTTTAGACAAATAAATTAAATTATTTATGACACCATGATGATGCAGCGATTACCTCATTATTTAACAATTTAAATAAAATGAAAAGCTAATGTAAAATCTAAGACCTACACTTGTAAAAAACCAATTGGATGGGTGGATTTCGAAATATTATCACCTTAGCCTCGAAATATATAATTTTGGGACCTTTAAAATCCGAAAATCATTTTATAATAAAGTAAACGTTTATAACTTTCCAAGAGTGCCCCTCCTCTCCTCTTATAAAAGGCCCCCACCTCTACCACCTTACCCACACCTCTCAGGCCTTTGGCTTGGCCAAACCCTAACCATTTCATCTCTCCACATCCCTCTATTCATAATTTAAACCTCACATTTGGGAAGAATCCTTTCCAAGGAAGCCTTTGAGCTCAAATCAAAAAGAGTTACCCGATTTAAAGGTAATGTCTTCCATTGTGTTATTTTATTTTATTTTGATTCTCCAACCCTCTAAACTCTTTTTATTCCTTTTTTGGTAACAACACCAGTATCTTAAATATACTATGATTTTGTTATGTGAATTATTCGAGCTACACTTACACAAGCCTTTGTCTAATGGTTAATGAACATATTGTTTCTGTGGATGGCAAATTTTTGCCGCACGAAACGATGATTTTTCAATCTTCTCTTAACACCTTTCATGGTGGCCATTATGATGTAAATATATTTTATATATGATATATATGGTATTTATTTTTTCTATATGCTTATGAATTTTATATTTAAAACATTCCTTTATGCTTTTCATGTTGTGCAAGTGCGATAATTTCATACGAGGAAATGTGGACTAACGCCCCCTCAAGTGATGTGACTCATTCATGCAACACATGGAATGTATAAAGAATGAAATTAATGAAAATATTTGACCTATATAACATATATATTATAATGGAATTATAATATATATATCTCCCAATTATTTGTAATTCCATTAATATGACAAAGTAATGAAAGTAGCGTTCATAGGTATGTACGGCCTACCGTCTCCATGAAAGGTGCTTTTCATTTCTTTTTATCTCCAAATGCTATGGAGTAGTATATAATGAATATTTAATGTATATATATGATATTTAAATCATTAATACTATTCTGGAGATTATTTACTTATAACTACATGGAAAATCATTTTTCAAACAAATTCATTTTTGACTCATATACCAAACATCGACAAAAACGTCTTATATGAACTCACATTATTAACCAATTATTATAACATTATAATATGTGATATGAACTGAATAATAATCCTTAAAAGAAATCTTCAGCAATTATAAATTGACCATAGTTTATTATTCGGGAATATAAAGAAACGAACTAGACAATTCAGACTTGAGGTAAGGGATCTAACCTCTCTCTTTCTTTTCAAGTACCCTCTTTTATGTCATTTCATTTATGCTCCATGTTCTTATGATGGGGGATGTTATTTAATATTCACCATACTGTAATTTGTATTTTCATATGATGATTTACCCCCTATTACTCTCATCAATTCATTTTAATAATTTTTATGTGGCGCCGTTAGGCTGCCGAATTTTCGTAAGGGATCCAACCTCTCTCTTTCTTTTTATGTACTCTCTTTTATGAAATTTCTTTTATGAAATTTATTTTATGATCCTATTTGTTATGTTGGGGGATGTTCTTTTATATTATACTTTCTTTAAATTTTATGTTAATATGGTGAGAGACCCTATTTGATCTCATAAATCCATTTTTGGAAGTTTTAAGTGGCGTTGTTAGGCTGCCGAGTTTTTGAAAGGGATTTTTCATCTCACTTTTATTCCCGAGACATTTATGCTACGTTTGCCACCATTTACTTTGATTGGTTCATGTACTTCCCATTATTATACTCTTTGTTTAGTATAATTTCAATTATGGGTATTTACATCTTCATTGTATGACCCTTCTTCCATGGGGTGTACATTTCGAATGTTACCCAAATCGGTAAGGGAACCTTTCACCCTCCTCTTTTTAAAAGACTTCTTTTGTTATGTATTTTAATTCACATACTATTATGTTGGGATATGTTCTTCTATATCCTTATTTATGTAAATTTTATGACCAAGTGATGAGATACCATTTTCTCTCTCATCAACTCATTTTCTGAATTTTAATGTGACGTCGTTAGGCTGTCGGATTTCTGTAAGGGAACTTTTTACCCCACTTTCAATTATTTGGGTTAAACCTCTAATTCTTGATTTCATTATGTCAAGATTATGTGTGTAATATATATATTGTAATTTCTACAAACCTTTTTGTGGATATACTATTTCTACACATAATAATCTCATTGATAAATTCTTACAAACTTGTATGGGAAATCATAACTCAATCTCATTTCATTGAGTTAAATATCTATGTCATTGGTTTTGTTTTTACAAGATTATGTGTGAATGACCTGTGATTGTTTCACACTTAATATCCAATTATATTGGGTGTATTTATATTTCTCACACATAATTATGTGATAGATTTATCCTTAATTTAAGGATACCATCTTTATAATAGATTTCATCTCAATTTACATTTCTATTGAGACTTCATTGTTGTTATGCACCAATTCACTCTTATATGGTGTGAATACTGTCCTTTGACATATTATATCTTGAATACCCTTATTCTAATGATATTATAAAGTTCGGATTAAATTTTATTCTACAATTATTTGTATTCAATAGTTTCTCATTTTGTTAAAAACTCTTTAACAAAAATATCGTTTTAAATGTTTTAAAGATTCATTATTCTAAATCTTTATCTTTAGTGTCCATGTTTTGAAAATGGTTTTTAGTATTTATTTATATAGAAATTAATGTTATAATTTCATTAAAAGCTTTAAAGTGGTATGGGACACTTTGATTCAAAAATCTCTTTTAAATTATTCTTGGAAATGGATTGATTAATTCAATATCTTGGAATTAATTATTGTGATTGAAAATGAAATGTTGTTATTGAAATATTTATATTTTCAATATTTTATGTTTAATGATGGTACTTGGACATTTTATGGGAGGTTACGTGATAAACCATATGACGGGTGATTCCGTGAATACCAGGACAGGTGTTTACGTTATAACCTCCAATGCATTGGGTATGGAAGTCGGCCGTATGGCTATTCCATTAAGTATGTGTGGAAGTCGACCGTATGGTTATTCTATTTAAGTATGTGTATGTCCAAAGTTACCTCTATATTTTATGTGTTATTTATATGGGTTTTATGGTAATCCTTTGGTTACAAAAGGGTATGTAATGGTATTTTATTCAGTGAAGAGTTTTTACTACTTCATAAAGGTGAAAAGTATTACTTTGGTAAAGTACTCATGGTTTACTTGTTGTTTTAAAAAACTAACAGTTTTCCTTCTTGGTGTATCCTTTACTGGGATTTTTATGCTCATCCCAAGTTTTTGAAATGTTTTCCACAGGACTTAAAGATGAATAGGGTCAAGGATGGGATCAAGGAAATACATTCTATCTAAAACATGGAACTAGACATGTTTCTTTTTAAGTGTTTTTTTTTTATTTTATGGAAACTTAGTAGAAGTGTCTACTATGTAATCTTTTGAGATGTAATAGTTATGACCTAATTCTCTAAAACTCTAAACCTGAAAAGATCCTCTATGTGAATTATTAATTTAATTCATGATTAAGTAATGTATAAGGATGGGGCCTTATATACTCAATGCATCAGCTACCTTATTTTCCTTTCATGGGTGTTACTGTGTAGAAAAATCATAATCCTTGAGTAGTTCGAATCATTTCCTTTTCCTCATGTTGTGTTATTTATTTTCGAAGATATACTTCAGACTCTTTTTATCTGTATATATCTCACATATTTCACCATAGAGATAGTGTGTCCATATTTTTAGAGAAAAGATCACAGTAGATAACTCAAGACCATGAGTAGGATACTTCTGTTCATGAATTTTTAACTGTCTTTATTCATAGGAGATAACTCTATAATTTAACATAAGGTCGAAACCACGTCCTTTCTTTTAAGAATCACTAAATATCACAAACCCATCAATCCCTAATGGAAGATTTAGGATCAAAGCATTCACTTATCTCCTCTTCAATTCATTGAAACAGTCCTCATATTCTTTTGTTTATAAAACATAACCCCTTTACGTGTAAGATTGGTTATTGGGTTGGCTCAATAGG
The DNA here is from genome assembly GCA_963277665.1 of Viscum album. Classification (NCBI taxonomy): domain Eukaryota; kingdom Viridiplantae; phylum Streptophyta; class Magnoliopsida; order Santalales; family Viscaceae; genus Viscum; species Viscum album. The sequence goes on from OY728140.1 coordinate 1,768,490,568, forward strand.
AGAATTTTGGAATGAAATGTTGATAATAACCTTTTAAACCAATAAAACTACGTACCTCAGTTATGTTCATTGGAGTAGGCCATTCCTGAATAACCTTTGTCTTTATATGATCAATTGATATTCTGTCCTTAGAGAAAATGTTGCTCAAAAAGGAAACTGATTACAGCCAAAATTCACAATTTCTAAAATTCAAATATAATTCATTTCTTCAAAGAGTATTTAAAATAGTGTGTAAGTAATTCTCATGATCTTCATAGATTTTAATTATTCTAATATATCATTAATAAATACCACCACAATGTCATCTAGATATTCCTTGAAACCCCTATTCTTTAGATCCATGAAGATACAGGGTACATTAATCAATACAAAAGGAATTAATGTAAACTCATAATGCCTATACCTATGTAAAAATGTTGTCTTTGGAATGTATTTCTTCCTTACCTGCAACTGATGATATCTTGATCAAAGATCAATATTCAAAAAATATTTGGCTCCATGAAGTTGGTCAAATAAATCATCAATGCGAGGTAGGGGATACTTGTTCTTTATTTTTATAGCATTGATCTCCCTCTAGTCAATATACAACCTCATAAATCCATATTTCTTCTTAATGAAAAGAGCAGGGGATCCCGATGGAGAAAAAATTGGGAGAATAAATCATTTATCACTCAATTCCTCTAGTTTCTTCTTTAATTACACTAATTCCACAGTGTACATTATATAAGGGGTCTTTGATATGGGCATTGAATTAGGAATTAAGTCAATAGAAAACAAAATTTTCCACTCTCGAGGATGTACAATTAAATAATCTAAAAACACATCAACATATTCTTATACAATAGGTATGTACTCTATTTGAACATTACTTCACCAATAGTTATTTCATTCCATTCCTCCCCAATAATTGAATCCACTAGAGCTAATGGGGGTGGATCTAGATGGGAATCACATGGTTATGTTTCTGCACTAAAGATAATGTATTCCACATCATCCTCAAAAATTGTAACCTCTTTCTTATTACAAAAAATTATCGCATTAGGGTTCAAAATCCAATCCATATAGAGGATTATATGAAATTAAATCATGTGTATGATCATAAAATCAGTAGAAAAAGCCTGTTTATATTCCATAATGGGGAATTCCTAACCCAAAATTGTTGCAATGATACTTCCCGTAAAAGTTTTCACTAAAAACTCCCAAATTAAAACAAATAAGAAATATCTAATTTTCATGGAAAACTGGTAAGATATGAAATAATGTGATGATACATAATCAAGTAAATCATTAGATAAGTTCAATGAAATGATTAAAGTACCTACCACCACATAGTTAGGAACTTCAACATCTGAATTTTTTACCACATAAGCTTGGAATTTCTCCCTTATCCTTCACTGAGGAATGTTTCCTTGACACCTAGGAAAATCAATTTACTAATTTCACCTCTCCCTACAATTGTATCATTGAACAATAGTTTCTTTTTTATTCCCCTTATAATCTCGTTATAGGTGGCATTTTTCTCTACGCTTATAAGAAACACCAATACCCTTTAGGAAAGTACTTGGGTGTCTCTTCCCACAATTATCACAGGGTGTAAGGTCAACTCTTCCCTTCTTCCCAATTTCCTTATTTTATTTTTCCAGAGTTTTTAGTTTCCCTCTTTTCTATTACTTTCCCTTAAAATAATAAGACTTAGATAATTCTTTTTCGTTATTGATAGTACTTGATACTATCTGTTCATATGATGAGAAACTTTAGGAGACTAAAACCTTTTAGAGGAATGGTTTTAAACCATCAAATAATTGATCAATATTACTCCTTGGATTACATATGTTGTCTATGATATGTCTTGTTAACTACGTGAAGTTAGCTTCATACATTGAAAATTTCTAATACTCTTTTTTTCCTCAGATTCAGAAATTGTCTTTCCATATCTGCTCATTGTTCACAAGGGAAGTATATTTCTAACAATATTTCTTTAAAACCCATCCATTAAATTTATTCTATTTATTCCTCCTCCTTTGTGTTTTGGATTAAAGACCACAACTAATCTACATCTTCTGTTAGTTGATAAACTACTATAAAAACCTTGTCTATTTTATCACCTTCCAAAGCAAGAAATATCTTCTTTAATGAACGTATCCACAGCTCTTCAACGAATGGTTTTTTAGTACCACTAAATTATTGAGACTGGTTTCTCGTAAAGTGATATATCATTGCTCCTCCATATTGTAGATCTGAATGCTTCATTTGTGTAAATTTATTGTTCATAACCTGAGTTAGCTATCCCAGTATAGTTATATGTTTCTCATCACCAGTCATAGCTCCAGATCCAACATCATTATCTTGAACATGAGGAAAATCCCTACATAGGATACATGCATTCATGTGGTTTCTATTCCTTCTAATAGGCAAAATTTTTAAATAATGGAATACACTAGAATAGGTTATGAATTATAATGTATAATTTCAACTTAAAATACATAGCATAAATTGAAATAATATGTATGGATAATCCCATAATCATAAATATGATTTCTTTGAGAAACAAATTACATTTAAATATTTCATAATGGCTTGTAACGAAAATTTGAATTAAGCTAAGAATATCTCATCGGAGTGTCAAACTAGTTTCATATTAAGGTATGTTGTTGTGTACCAAGATACCCCGGGTCAATCCAGAAACTCATTGCCAGAGTTTTCACACCTAGATACATATGTTCTAGAACCATGTCCACTTGTAGTATCCAGACAGGGATGTATTTTTTAAAAATATCTACATAATCTATTCCTTACCAAAAAATCCAACATTTTCTTGTATGTTTATCCTTAAATACTTTATTAGGTTTTTCTTCCCCAATCTACATTTTCTAAATCTAGTTTCCATTTTTTCTACTAAACTTCCTTTGATACCAATTGTAAGGACCTGGCCCTAGTTTCTCAGAAATGGTGCTTTATTTTGTTACATTGGCATATAAACAAGGAATATGAATACTTATGGACTTATTAGTTTAGTAGCTTCAAAAAAAACATGCATGCATAAGTTCAACATTGCAACTTGAAACGGGAAAAAAATTTAAAACTCCTTTGAAAACATATATAACTCCTTGGTTATTTCTACGTTTCATTCATAATATACCTCGTCCAATCCTGGGAAAAATGAAACAAAGAAAGGGGTGAGTTAAAATGTTTAGTAATGGTAAGTAATACAGTGGAATATATCAAAAACACAAACATTAAGCATGGATAATATCTAAAAACACATTTCTTTAAAAATGAACTAGAAGATATTATGGATGGAATAAGTTTTGATTAAAAAATGTCATAATAAAGAATAATAATTGGTATTATACTAGCTTTATAACCTCAATAACTTTAAATCACTAGTTTTATAATGATGGAATACATAATGTCGAACATCAAAACCATATCATCAAGTCCTCGTGCCCAGACTATAAATAATCATTTTGTAAAGGCCTTGTGCCAAGACCCTGTTTTCTCTAACAAGACCTACCAATGCATCAAGGGGATATAGAGGGCCCCACACATCACTTAATATGTCAAATGCATTAATAATATTAATGGGGATAAAAAAACAACATACACATTCATATTGAAATAAATATATGAAATTTAAATAACTTTCCCCAAACATTAAGCATAAACACTAACCATTCAGATAAATTGGCGAATTGTTTTAAGATAGTACATCCACATTCAAACTAATCATAACCCATTCAATTAAATATGGTAGATTAAATAAAAAAAATATTAATCCCATTGATACATAAAAATCAACAAGTGTATTGAATCATATGAATATACTCTTATAAAATCATCGAGTAATTCTTGACATAAATACTCTTTTACTTTCAGAAGAAGAGTTATTTGGGAAAATTATTTTTCTAAAACCAGAATTGAAATAATATAGTTTTTTAAAAATAAAATCAGTGTTTTTATAAAAATAATATTTTTTTAAAACAGATTATATAGTGCTCTTGAATGTAGGCGGGAGTTCGGGAAATTCCTTTGAAACAGGCCTATATTTTAGGAATAATTTTTGAAAGATCCTTATAAAATATATAACTCCCAATATATGATTGTATGATTCTAGTTGGTTGAAATATATATATAATTAAAATATAAATTATTGGGATTAAATATAAATGATTAAAAAAATAATTGGAATAATGAGATAGAATGAGTAACCCAAAAGAAAATGGAGGTTCGGGTAGGAGAGCCTTACCTTAATTTTGAAGGTGTACCTCACTTGATCTTAATGGCATGAATAATCAAATTTAGGTTCACAAATTAAGGATTCCAGAACCTACACTACATTTAATTGATTTATCATAACCTTATTAGGTTCATTCATGGCCATTTTATGGGTTAAGATATTCAATTTCAATGTTTGGGAGCATTTTCTTTCTTGCTTTTCATGATCGGTTTACTTATATTCATGTATAGATATACATGTGGAATTAGAATGGATATCTAGAATATAAGTTATATGTTATTAGTGAAAAATAATAATATTACATTGTTATAAAAAAATTGGTTTTTGAGAGTGAAGATGAATCATTATATAAAACTTTAGTGACAATTGTTTGGGTTAATTGGCGGTTCTTGATCACAACGAATTAATTTTGATTTATAAATTAATATAATGTGTAAAAAAGGATTATAGAACCTTAAATAAGTTATAATACATATATTATTGTCTGTTTTACCCATAAAAATGGTTTCAAGACAATAATTGAAGATGGTAATATAAATTGAAAACTCATTGTCCTTGAATGTGATAAATTAACACATCTCAGATTGTGATTTCATTTCTAGTATAAAAAAAGGGTAAATGAGATATGATGAATAATTATTCCTTTATCATAACAAAATTACAGTAAATTTAAGGTATTGGAGTAATCACAACAATTGGATGAAATGAGGTGATGAAAGAAAAATAAAATAAAGGAAGTTGAAATAAAAGAAACGAAAAGAGGAATTTACCTCTTGAAGTTATCTTCCATGAGAGCTTCTTTAGGGGAGTGTTTTTGGTCTTTTTACGAGAAAAAGTGATGTTGAACGTGGGGTAGGATATTGGGAGTATATTTGATCATAATTTATATAATTCATATGGCTTGAGAGAATTGAAGAGCACAGGGAGTGACGATGGGTTTTTATAGTGGAGGAGAGGAGGGTTTCCCCATTATTTTATTCATTATTTTATTATTTTTTTCAAAGACAACCAATAGTCTTGATTCTTGTAAACAAGAATTTTAATATGTGTAGGTGAGGTCTAACCAAGTATGCTTACATTATCCATTATTCTAGGAATAGTTAATTTAACTGCTAATGTATATATACGGTAAATTATCATATTTTACTATTCATCAAAAATTCATGTACTTCAGAAAAATCCCAAAAATTCAACAAAACCATTTTTCAACGTTTATAATTCAAAAATGAACTCAATTTTTGGAAAATAGTTTTCTAAACATTATTAATTTAGTTTTTAAATAAAATCATAACTTATTCAAAAAATAAAAATTTTAAAACTATAATCACCTTTAAAAATTATTCAAGAGTTCATTATCTTATAACCTTAAGACAATAAAATAATATTATTATTTACTATTCACAAGGGTCATACTACTATTCGTTTTACTATTCATAAGGGTATGTTATTATTCACCAAAAATTAATTTTGTCTTATCAGACTCTAAATATCTTACAGAACGCAACCGTGTATGTCAATTTTCAAAATTCAAATCACATAGGTTGAAAATTATGTTTAATGAATAGGTTATAACCAAGTGGTGTTCTATAGAGAATTAATGTTTCTTACATTCAACATTAAATTTGTTCGAAAAATCTTGGGTTGTTACATAATAACTATGTATGACTTAGGATAATCCTAAGGTGTCGTAGTTTGAAAATAACGTTTCATGGTTTAGACATCCTATGAATTATTTTTCATTATTAAGTCACTAACCATTATTATTTCACACACTGTGATTTTGATTTTAGTTAATTGATAAAACCTTGAGGAATCATGTTAATGCTAAAGTCGATGAAAAAAGAAATGATTGTCCTCATGGAAATATAAATGATATGGGAGATAGAATGTAAAACATTATGATTATTCTTAATTATAAATATCATTATGTAATTCAAAACCTGAACATAGTTGAGTTTACGAATGAAAAAAATAAGTGTCACATCCCAAGTAAATAAAGAAAAATACATTTTCATAATTATTAATATTTGTGAATTAAATATTAATTTTACTTTAAAGGGGTTTCTATGTTTGATGGCGTACCCAATACGCAACAACGGGTTTCTTTGAAATCTTACGTTGCGCAATAATAATATAATATTATTATTTTAAATGGTAGTTAACGCCTAGCTGTTGAATTGGCGGGAATGAACAGAACTATCTATAATATAATTATACATATTTGTTAAATGTTTTTACATTTATCAAATAAAATTTAGAGGCTTAAAATGTTAATTAATCTAATTTTAAGCATAATTTACATTAAAAGGTTAATTTACCACCTTTTGATGGTGAACCCTCTTTAAACATAATTTTGGTCAGTTCAATATGTTCTATTTAACCAAATAACATTATTCTTTAGAATTGGGAAATCAAAATTCACTTTGAGTAAAATTTTGGTATTTGTTCTTATAAAATTCAATTTTGGATAAATAGTGGAAAATACTGTATTTTAATTCAAAACTGCCTTTTAATATAATTTATTTATATGGTTAAATTATATTTTTAATTAGTTTTAAAGTTTAATTAGAGTATATTTTTACCATTTAATCCAATTTTCATCATTTCAATTAATTTCACTTTAAAATTGGACATAAACAAGTGTAAATCTTTTGATTATTAATATTTCTTAAAAACGCGCATTTTATTTTGAAAATGGGAATTAAATTTAAATTAATTAATCCAAATTGTATGTTTTTAATTTGGTAAAATATACATCATTTTTTAATTCAAAATATCAAATATATCATTGGCTGAATTTTTGGTATTTTTGTGAAAAACATCAATTTTTGATGAATAGTGAAACCACTAAGTAGTAGTTAAAAACTGACTTTTCCTTTAAAATGAAATTATGCCACTTCTATGAATTTAATTTTTAAAATCCAAAATACGTATTTGTTATTAGTATGTAAAATTTGGTTCAATAAGATAAAAATAATTTTGGTGAAATAGTTACTTTTGACTTTTATTTAACGCGGTTAAAGGTAAATAGGGTAATTCGAGGTAAAACGAATATCATAATAATACAAAAATTAACATAACACTTGTCCTAACCGTATAGAATGAGTCATGTCTGACCATGGGCTTCCTTGGGTCTATTTTTGGACCCCATGGATCCACTTAAGAGTGATAATGACACTTTATTTTAATTAACATAAAGGAAAAAATGACATAAACAAATATTTTTTAGTAAATTAATTTTTACATAGGGTAATATAAATTATCTTTTCGACTATAAATATTATTTGGAAATCTAAAAATATTTCCTACATTATGATATTTTTTTTAATTTTTATACATCAAATAAATAAAATTATTTATGACAAAGTGTTTACCTCATTAATAAATGATTTAAATAAATAATATTATAAAGATTAAAACATTAAAAAAAACCTATCCAATTCTTATTGGATGATTTAATTTTGACAATGAGTAATCTTATATTTAACTTTAATTATTTTTGGACCATTAGAAACCGAAAATCATTATATAATAAAACAATATTTTCACACCTTCCTAAAGATCCCCTCCTTCACCTTATAAAAATTGCTCACCTCTAACCCAATACTCACACCTCTCAAGACACATAGATCATCCAACCCCTACCCAAATAATCTCTCAAGATCCCTATATTGTACCTAGAAGCTTTAACATTGGAGGAATGCACTTCAAGATGTACTTTTGGTTCAAACCAAAGAGAGGTACTCGTATTAATGGTAACAGTTTCTCATAAATTATTTTCTTTATTTTACTTCTCCAACCCCTAAACTCTTTTTATTATTTTCTTTTATAATACAATAGTATACTCAATATACTAGGATTTTGTTTTGATAAATATTCGAACTACACTTACACACACCTCCATCTAATGGGTAAATAACATACAGTTTCTGTGGATGGAAAATTAACTCCTCGCGAAAAGATGATTGTTCAATTATCTCCTACCACCTATCATGGTGGTCATTAAGATAGAACTGTGTTTATATATGATATATATTATGTTTATATTTTCTTTATGCTTATGTATTCTTCATTTATAGCATACCTTTATGGTTTCCATTATGGGTAAATGTGATAATTTCATTTGAGGAAGGGTAGACTACCACCCCCTCAAATTGATGTGACTCGTTAATGCCATATGTGGGAACTATAAAGGATGGAGTTAATGATATTATATATTATATTATACAGGATTTATAATATACCTAGGTATTATTATGTTTTAATTCAATTAAAATAAGAAATTGAAATGAAAGTAGTGTTCATGCGTACGTACAGATTACCGTCTCCATGAACGGTGTATTTCATTTCTTACCTCCAAATGTTTGGTACTCTTATAAATACATATATATACTATATATAATATATATATATGGTATCTAAATCATTAATATCATTCTGGATATAGTATAATTTTGACCACATATACAACTTGTAAATATATAAAGTTCATTTTTCAGTCAAGCACCAAATATCGATAAAATGACCATTATTAACTTAAATGGTTAAATAATGTCTATAATATGGTAATATGTGATATAAAAGGAATAATAAACTTTAAAAAGGTTCTTAAGAAAGTAGAAATTAACTTTAGTTTATTATTCATGAGATTAAAGAACGAACAAGTCAAGTCGGGCATGAGGTAAGGGACTTCGACTCAATATCCTTTCATTGTGGCATATTTTTTTTAACACATGACATTATTTTATATGTGGTATAAACACATTTGAATTTTCATTTCATTCAAATGGAATATTTTTCTCTGAAGCTTTTTACTAAATGAAAAAAAATGATTCTTTTTAACGTAAGCGGGGACAACGACCTTTCCGCTGCCGCAAGTATTATTTGTTCTTTGGATTCCTTAACAAGTCGTATTGTTTTTTTAAGGAAAATAAATACTATATACCCTTTTATGTATTTTGGTATTGAAATTGATTTTAAGAAACAATTGATTATTTCAATATCTTGAAATGAAATATTGTGATTAAAATGTGGAAATGTTATCTTTCCATTATGATTTTTTTATGTGTTATGGTTCTTGGGAATTGTTTACAATACAAGTGGTTCCATGAAAAACCTAGGGTAGGTGAGCCCAAGATAGCTCTCTAATACATTGGGTAATGTGATAGAGGTAAATTTGGATGTTTCTAATAATTGATTTCGGGAATATACTGTGATGGTTATTCCAAATGTAACTCCCTACATAGTTGTGAAAGCTACAATGTAAGTATGTTATGGATACCACAAGTTACCATTATGATTTTTGTTTACTATGTAAATATTATGATTTCATGAGGTATGTTAAAGAGCTTATGTTATGTATGTATTGATTAAAAAATGATTTCTTTCATTGTTATATAATCCTTACTGAACTTTTTATGCTCATCCAATGTTTTGAAATGTTTTTCACAGTGTTTAAAGATGAATAGGGTCAAGGATGGGATCAAGGAAAAGACATGTTTTCTAGAACATGGAACTACATATGACTCTTTTTTTTAAGAGTTTTTATTTCGCGAAAAAATGGGAACTTGGTAGATTTGTCAACTTTGTAACTTTTGAGAAGTAATTTAATAGTTATGACTTAATTCTCTTATACACTAAACATGAAAAAATCCTCAATGTGAATTATTCATTTATTTCAATATTATGTAATGTTTAAGGTTGGGTCCTTATTGTTGGAATCAGAGGTCAGTTTAGATAACATTATAAGTTAAGATATTGTTAAATTAATGTCCATAAATTAATTTATGGTATGATTGAAGTGATATAGAATTTACATATTACCATCTTTCTTCGCCTAAGTTATCTCTATGTTTAGAATGGTTTTCCACAGAGGAAACAGGGTAGCTATTTTGTGACGACATCAGGAGGAAGACAACCTTCTAAATCAGCAACCTGAGATGGTCAAAATCGGAATAGAATAGTTTGTTGCAGTGATGTAACAGTTGACTCGGACTAAAAATGGTGGTGGTATCCATGCACGAGATCATCCAGATCAACCATAGAGGAACATGTCTGTAGTGGAGCATTTCATGAGGCCACATCCCCCATCTTTCAGAGGATTATCTGACCTTGTGCTAGCTGAATGGTGGATTAAAGCACAATAGATTATTTTTGATGTCATGGAGTGTTCAAAACATCAAAAGGATAGTCTCACTATTTACCATTTTGAAGGTGAAGCTGATTAGTGGTGGTCGATGGTGAAAAATATCAGGGATAGTGGGGAGATTGATTCTCTTGATTGGGTTGAATTCAAAGGTATATTTCTTGAGAAATATTTTCCTAAGTTGGTTCTTCTAAGAATGGAAAAACAATTACTAGAATTGAGGCTGGAGTATGACTTAGTGGATGCTTATGAAGAAAAATTCACTCAACTATCAAGGTTTACTCCAAATTTCATATGAGATATTGATAGTAAAATCAACCTTTTTTACTTAGGATTAAATCCAAAGTATCAAAAAGAATTAGCTTCTCATGAGTTCAAAATTATGAAAAACATTTTAGATGTGCGGAGAATGTTGAAATAGATTTTTCCTATTATCAAGTGTTCTTTGGAAAACAATAGAATAAGAGGTCAATGTGGCAAGAAAAAGAGAATAACTCTTCAAAAAAGTTTTATGGTAAGAAACATAAGTTTACAATTTGTGAAAATTGTGATAAAAAGCATATTGGGGAATGTCTTTTTAATTCTGGTAAGTGTTATCAATGAGAAAAATGGGACATAAATCTTGTAATTGCACAGAAAAATATTAGGGTAATGGTAAGAAAAAATATGATTTATAGTTAGTAAAATTTTTTAAGTGAAATTAAATGGGTCATTATGAAAATGAGTGTCCAAGGAAGAACTCAAATGAGGGAAAGTAGCCAGACTACAAGCATAAATTGGTGGTGAAATCCATTGCAACTACTTCAGCAGATTTTGGGCCATCAAATGAAGTAGTATCAGGTATAATATTTGTTTTTTTAGATTATGCCAATGTGTTGTTCGATTCAGGGTCTACAAATTCATTCATTTCTGAGAATTTTTCTATTAAATTGGGATTTCCATCTCAATATATGAATCCTGGACTTATTGTAAAAACACCTGGAGAAAATGTTGAAACAAAAATAAATTATAAGAACCTTCATTTATTAGTGTGTGGAAATAATCTACCTATAAATCTTATTGTATTTCCTCTAGTAGAGTTTGATGTTAATTTGGGTACGGATTGGATTTGTGTTTATCATTCTAATATTGACTGTAGATCTAAAGAGTTTTCTTTTCAGAAAATTTTTTAGTTTGTGTAAAAGAATAAACCCTATATTTTTTATAAATTATCAGGAAGCTGAGAAACTAGTAAAATATGGAAATGAATGTTACCTTAAACATATTTTTTAAAACAAAGGAACTGTTCAGATAAATGATGTGCTAGTGGTAAATGAGTATCTAGATGTTTTTCCTAATGAGTTGTCTGGTATTATACCTGATTGAGAAGTTGAATTTACTTTTGAAATAGTTCTTGATACTAATCCAATTTCAAAACCCCCTATCGAATGGCTCAAATTGAACTTTTAGAGTTAAACAAGATATTGCAAGAGTTGATAGATAAAGGTTTCATTCATCCTATCACATCACCAGGGGGTTCTACTATCTTGTTTGTTAAAAATAAATATGGTTCAATGAGACTATTCATTGATTATAGATCATTGAATAACATCACTATTAAGAACAAGTATCATTTGTCTCATATCTATGATTAGTTTGATTAGCTCCAGGGAGCTCAGTATTTTTCAAATACTGACATGAGGTTAGGTTACCATCAGTTGAAAGTAAAGGAAGCAGAAATTATAAAGAACACATTTTGTATTAGATAAGTCCATTATGAATTTTTAGTTATTCCTTTTGGTTTAACCAATGCACCTGATGTATTCATGGAACTTATGAATAGAATTTTCTTTGATTTCTTGGATAAATTTTTGGTTGTGTTCATTAATGATGTTTTGGTTTATTCTAAAAGTAAACAGGAGCATGAAATTCATTAAAGGGTTGTCTTGAAAACCTTAAAAGAAAACAAACTATTTGTGAAATTAATCAAGTGTGAGTTTTGGTGACAACAAATTTCATTCCTTGGACACATTGTTTCAAAAAATGGCATAACTATTGATCTTTCTAAAATAATTTTTTTTGATGAATGGCCAAGACCCACAAATGTAACTGAGATTCATAGTTTTAATGGTTTGGAAGGTTATTACAAGAGGTTATTTGAGAATTTTGCATGGTTATCTAGCCTCTGAATAAGTAAACTCGAAAAGGTGTTAAGATTGTTTAGAAAAAAGAATATGATGATTCTTTTCCAGAATTGAAAAGAAGATTGGTAAATGCTCTATTTTTTGCACTACCTTCCAGAAATGGTGAGTTTTTTATTTACAGTGATGCTTAGTTAGAAGGACTTGGTTGTTTCCTTATACAGAATGATAAGTTAATTGCTGATGCTTCACGTCAGTTGAAACCTCATGAGTCAAATTACCGTACATATGATTTTGAATTAGTTACTGTTGTTTTTTGCTTTAAAAATTTGGAGGCATCATTTGTATGGAGTAAAATGTTAAATATATACTCACCATAAAAGATTGAATTTTATATTCACTCTGAAGGAATTGAACATGAGACATAAGATATGGTTTGAATTAATGAACGATTATTATTGCCTGATCCTTTACCATGTTTGAAAAGTAAATAAAGTGGATGATGCTCTGAGTCAAAAAAGTAATTCTTCATTAACCATGCTACATTTGGAACGAGATCATTTTGTTTTTTATTTGATGAAATTTGGAATATAATTTGTTGATACGGGAAATTCCACTGTTTTATTTCAGGGTTAGTGAGATCATCTCTATCAGATAGAATTAAGCAAGCGTAGAAGGAAGACATTGAGTTGCAGAAAAAGGAAGAGTTGGTTCATAAGGGTATGTTGCCAGATTTTAACATTGATAATGATTGTGTTTTGAGATTTGTAAAGAGATTATGTGTGCCTTGTAATTCATAGTTGAAGAATGATTTGTTATGTGAATCTCATAGTTCTCTATTTTTATTTCATCTAGGCAGTACTAAGATGTACAGAGATCTTTGGGAGTAATACTGGTGGGATGGAATGAAAAGAGATATTATTGATTCTACTGTGAAGTGTTTGACTTGTCAGCAGGTTAAAGTAGAGAAGCAGTTACCGAAAGGGATGCTTCAGTCTTTACCGGTGCCTGAGTGGAAAATGGTAAAATATATCCATGGACATCATTGTGGGATTACCAAAAACATCTTGTGGTAATAATGAAATCTGGGTTATTGTTGATCGATTGACTAAATCTGCTCATTTTCTTCCTATTAGAGATATTTTGTCTCTAGATCAACTTTCTCGGTTGTATGTTAAATAGGTATTCAGGTTTCTTGGGGTTCCCATCTCCATTGTATTTGATCATGATCTCATGTTTACTTCTATATTTTGTAAAGGCCTTCACAAGTCATTGGGTACTGAATTAAATTTTTGTACAGCTTTTCATCCTCAATCAGATGGTCAGTCAGAATGAAAACTTCAGACCTTGGAGGATATGTTACGTGCTTATTCACTGGATTACCAGGGAAGTTGGGACCAACATCTTTCTTTGGTTAAATTTTTATATAATAAAAGTTTTCATTCTAGTATACAGATGGTTCCATTTGAGGAATTATACGGAAATCATTGTCCAACTCTAGATTTTTTGGATGAAGTAGGTGAAAGGAAGATTATGGGACCTGAATTGGAAGAAGATATGGTAGAAAAGGATCAGTTGATTTAGAAGCACATGAGAACAGCTCAGAGTAGGCAGAAGAGTTATGTTGACAACCAGAGGAAGGATCTTTCTTTTGAGGTAGGTGATCATGTCTTTCTCAAATTTTCTCCATGGAAATGTGTGATGCGCTTAGGTAAGAAGGGAAAGTTGAATCTAAGGTTCATTGGACCTGATGAAATCCTAGAGAATGATGGATCATTTGTATACAAAGTGGATTTACCTTTATGTGTTTCCCAGGTACACACTATTTTTCTTGTTTTAATTTTGAGAAAGTATATGCCAGATCCATCTCATGTTTTAAGTCCATAGGTAGTTTAGTTAGAAGAGAATCTATCTTATAGGGAACAACCAGTCCAGATTCTCGACCACAGAGGGAATGTGTTTCTGAATAAGGTAATTCACCAGGAAAAGGTTTTTCATTGGAAAATACATATTATTGAAGAGGCAACGTGAGAATCTGAAAATTCTAGGAGGGATAAATACCCCCATTAATTTGATAAGTGAATAAATATTATGAGGATGCAATTTACAAAATGGTGGAAGGATGTAACATCCAAAATAAATAAAGAATAATACATTTTCATAATTATTAATATTTGTGAATGAAAAATTAATTTTACTTTAAAGGGGTTTCTATGGTCGATGGCGTAGCCGTTATGAAATAATGGGTTTCTTTGAAATCTTACGTTGCACAATAATAATATAAAGTTATTATTTTAAATGGTAGTTAATTCCTAGTCATTGTATTAACCAGAATGAATAGAAATAACTACAAAATGATTATACATGTTTTTTAAATGTTTTTACATTTATCCAATGAAAGTTAGAGGCTTAAAATGTGAATGAATCTAATTTTAATCTTAATATACTTTAAAAAGTTGATTTATCCCTTTTTGATGGTGAACCCTATTTAATATAGTTTTGGTCACTTTTATATTTTTTATTTGACCAAATAAAATTTCTATTTAGAATCAGGGCATCAAAATTCACTTTGGGTAAAATTTTGGTATTTTTCTGATAAAATTCAATTTTTGATGAGTAGTGGAAAATACTGTATTTTAATTCAAAACTTATTTTTAATAAAATTTATTTATATGTTTAGATTATATTTATAATTGGTTTTCAAGTGTAATTAGATTATATTTTTATCGTTTAATCCAATTTTGGTCATTAGACTTAATTTCACTTTCAAATTAGTCATAAATAATTGTCAATCTTTTCAGAGTTAATACTGCTTAAAAAAACACACTTTTTGTTTTTACAACAGGAAATAATTTTAAATAAATTTATCCAAATTCTATTATTTTAATTTATAAAAAGAGACATCATTTTTGAATTTGGAATGTAAAATATATCTTTGGGTGAATTTTTTATATTTTTCTGAAAAACATCAATTTTTTATTAATATTGAAACTACTAAGTAGTAGTTAAAAACTGACTTTTTCATTTAAATACAATTTTACCGCTTTTGTGAATTGAATTTTGAAAATATGACATACATGGTAGTTATTATTAAGTAAAATTTGGTTCAATAAGTTGAAAATATTTTCTGGCGAATAGTAAAGTTTGACTTTTATTTTCTACGGTTAAAGGTAAATAGGGTAATTTAATGTAAAAAGAATACCAGAATAAAACAAAATTACCTTAACACTTGTCCAAGCCTTATTATATGAGTCATGACGACCATTGAAATCCTTGGGTCTATTTTGGGACCCCATGGTTCCACTTAAGAGTGATAATGACACTTTATTTTAATTAACTTAAAGTAAAGGAAAAAATGACATAAACAAATATCTTTTAGTAAATTAATTTTTTAATAAGGTTATATAAGTTATATTTTCTACTATAAATATTATTTGGAAATGTAATATGATTTCCTAAATCATGTTATTTTTTTATAATTTTTAGACATCAAATAAATAAAATTATTTATGACATAATGTTTACCTCATTAATAAATGATTAAAATAATAATATTATAAAGAATAAAACAATATCCAAAACCTATACAATTCTTATTGGGTGATTTTATTTAGACCATGAGTCATCTTATATTCTAATATAATTAGTTTTGGACCTTTAGAAATTGAAAATCATTATATAATAAAACAATATTTTTACACTTTCTTAATGAGCCCCTCCTCCCCCTTATAAAAATACCTCACCTATAACCCATTACACACACCTCTCAAGCCCCTTGGATCATCAAACCCCTTCCCAAATAAGCTCTCAAGATCCCTATATTCCACCTAGAATCCTTAACATAGGTATAAGGAACTTCAAGAAGTCTTTTTGGTTCAAACCAAAGGGAGTTACCTGAATTAAAGGAAGCAGTTTCTCTTAAATTATTTTCTATTATTTTACTTCTCCAACCCCTAAACTCTTTTTATTCTTATATTTTATGAAAATACCAGTATCCTCAAAATACTAGGATATTTTTATGATAATTATTCAAACTACACTTACACACACCTCCATCTAATTGGTAAAGAACATAATGTTTCTATGGATTGAAAATTGACGCCTCACAAAATGATAATTCTACAATTATCTCATACCGCCTATCATGGAGGCCATTAAGATGGAACTGTACTTATATATGATATATATTATGTTTATTTTTTCTTTATGCTTCTATATTTTTCATTTATAGCATATCTTTATGGTTTCCATTATGGGTAAATGCGATAATTTCATTTGAGGAAGTGCGGACTTCTGCCCCCTCAAAGTGATAATACTCATTAATGTCATATGTGGGATTTATAAAGGATGGAGTTAATGATATTATATATGATATAATACTTTAATTATAATATAATTATGTATCATTATGTTTTAATTCATTTAAAATACAAAATATAAATGAAAGTAGCGTTCATGCATACGTACGGCTTATCGTCTCCACAAACGGTGCATTTCTTTTCTTACCTCCCAATGTTATGTACTATTATAAAAACATATATATATTGGATATATAAGATATATATGATATCTAAATCATTATTATAATTCTAGAGATAATTTAATTTTGACCACATATAAAACTTTTAAATATAAGAAGTTCATTTTTGACTCAAGTACGAAATATCAACAAAATGACTATTATTAACATAAATGATTAAATAATGTTTATAACATGGTAATATGTGATATACAGGGAATAATAAACGTGAAAAATCTTCTTAATCAAGTAGAAATTAACTTTAGTTTATTATTCAAGATATTAAATAACGAACAAGTCAAGTCAGACATGAGTTAAGAGACTTCATCTCAATGTCCTTTCATTGAGGCATATTTTGTTTTAATACAAGACTTTATTTTATACACTTTATAAACACCATTTAATTTTCATTTCACTCAAATATAATCTTTTTCTACAAAGTTTTTTACTAAATTAAAAAAAAAAAGAATGTTTCTTTTTAACGTAAATGTTGACAAGACCTTTCTACCACCGCGAGTATTATTTTATCATTGGATTCCTTAACAATCCATAGTGTTTTCTAAGGAAAATAAATTCTATATAACCTTTTTATGTATTTTGGTCTTGAAAATGGTTTTGAGAAAGAATTGATTATTTCAATATCTTAAAATGATATATTGTGATTGAAATGTGGAAATTTTATCTTTCCATTATGCTTATTTTATTTGTTATGGTTCTTGGGAATTGTTTACATATATGGGTGGTTCCATGATAAACATAGGGAAGGTGATCCCAATATAGCTCTCCATTGCATTGAGTAACGTGAAAGTGGTAAACTTGAATGTTTCTCCTAATGATTTAGGGAATATAATACGATAGATATTCCAAATGGAACTCCCTATGTCATTGTGAAATCTACAACATAAGTATGTTAAGGATGCCACAAGTTACCTTTATGATTTGTGTTTACTATATAAATCTTATGAATTCAGGAGGTATGTTAAAGAGCTTATGTTATATATGTATTGATGAACTAATTTTTTATTTCTTTGTTTTATAACCCTTACTGAGATTTTTATGCTCATACCATGTTTTGAAATGTTTTTTGGAGAACTAAAAGATGAATAGGGTCAAGGATGGGATCAAGGAAAATTCATGTTGTCTAAAACATGGAACTAAACATGACACTTTTTTTAAGAGTTTTTATTTTGTGAAAAAAAATGGGAATTGAGTACTAGTGTCTAATTTGTAACTTTTGAGATGTAATGTAATAGTTATGACCTAATTCTCTAAAACTCTAATCCTGAAAAGATCCTCAATGTGAATTATTCATTTAATTCAATATTATGTAATGTTCATGGATGGGTCCTTATAGTTGGTATGATAGGTCGGTTTAGATGACTTAATAAGTTAGGATATTTTTAAATTAATGTCCATAAATTAATTTATGGTATGATTGGAGTGATATAGCATTTATAGATTGCCATGTTGTTTCGCCTAAGATATCTCTATGTCCAGAATGGTTTTCCACAAAGGAAACAGGGTAGATATGTTGGTATGACATCAGGTGGAAGACAACCTTCCAAATCAGCAACTTGAGATGGTCAAAATCGGAACTAAATAGTTTGTTGTAGTGATGGCCTAGTTGAATCAGGCTATAAATGGTGTTGGTATCCATGCATGAGATCATCCAGATAAACCAAAGAAGAACATGTTATTAGTGGAGCATTTCATGAGGCAACATCCCCCATCTTTCAGAAGATCATCTAACCTAGTGCCATCTGAAGGGTGGATTAAAGCACTGAAGAAGATTTTTGATGTCAAAGGGTGTTCATAACATCAAAAGGTTCATCTTTTTGTTTACTATTTTGAAGGTGAAGATGATCAGTGGTGGTCGATGGTGAAAAATATTAGGGATAGTGAGGAGATTGATGCTCTTGATTGGGAGGAATTTAAAGCTTTGTTTCTTGAGAAAAATTTTCCAAAATGTGGTTCATCTTAGGATGGAAAAACAATTCCTATAATTAAGGAGGATGACTAAGTGGATATTTATGATGCAAAATTCACACAAATGGCAAGGTATTATCTAACTTTCTATGAGGTATTGATAATATAATCAACCATTTTTACTCAAGATTAAATCTAAAGTATCAAAGTTATTTAGCTTCTTATGAGTTAAAAAGTTATGAAAAACTTGTTCGATGTGTGGAGAAGGTGGAAATGGAGTTTTCCAATGATTAGGTGTTCTTTGACAAACAATAGAATAAGAGGTCGAGTTGGTAGGAAAAAGGGAATAACTCTTTAAAAAATTCCGACAGGAAGAATCTTAAGTTTACAGTTTGGGAAAATGTGGTAAAAAGAATGTTGGGGAAAGTCTTTTGAATTTTGGTAAGTGCTACTAATATGGTAAAATAGGACATAAAGATCATAATTGCACTAAAAAGATCAGGGTAACGTTAAGAAAAAATATTATTTATAGTTAATAAAATGTTTTATGTGAAATGAAATGGGTCATTATACAAATGAGTGTCCAATGAAAAACTCAACTGAGAGAAAGCAGCCAGACTAAAAGCATAAAGGAGTGGTGAAATATTTTGAAACTACTTTAGAAGATATTGGGACATCAAATGAAGTAGTATCAGGTACGCTGTTTTTTTGTTCATATTATTCCAATGTGTTGTTTGATTCAAGGTCTACACATTAGTTCATTTTTTATAAGTTTTCTATTAAATTGGAAAATCCATCTTACAATATGAATCCTGAACATACAGAAAAACACCTAGAAGAAATATTGAAACAAAAAGAAATTATAAGAACATTATTGTCCTTGTGTGCAGAAAGAATCTACCAGTAAACCTTATTATTTTTTCTCTAGTAGTGTTTGATGTTATCTTGGGTATGGATTGGATTTATGTTTATCATGCTAAGATTGACTGCAGATCAAAAGAGGTTTCTTTTCAGAAAGATTTTTAGTTTGTGTTCAATAATAAACCCTTACTTTTGATAACATTTCAGGAAGCTGAGAAACTAGTAAAAGATGGAAATTAATGTTACCATGCACATATTGTTGAAAAAAAAAGAAATTGTTATAATTAATGATGTGCAAGTGGTAAATGATTATCTTAATGTTTTTCATGATGAGTTTCCTAATATTATACCTAATTGGGAAGTTGAATTTATTTTTGACTTGGTTCCTGATGTTAAGCCACTTTCAAAACCCCCTTATTGAATGGCTCAAATAGAACTTTTAGAGTTAAAAAAGCAATTGTAATAGTTATTAGATAAAGGTTTAAATTGACCTATCACATCACTATGGGGGGCTCCTATCTTGTTTGTTAAAAATAAATATGGCTCAATCAGACTTTTCATTGATTATAGAGCATTGAATAACATCATTTTTCAGAACAATTATTCTTTGCCTCATATGTATGATTTGTTTGATCATCTACAAGGAGCTCAGTATTTTTTGAAGATCGACTTGACTTCAAGGTACCATCAGTTGAAAGTAAAGGAAGTATACATTCTAAAGACTGTGTTTCGTATTAGATATTTCAATTATGAGTTATGCCTTTTGGCTTAACCAATGCACATGCTGTATTCATGAATATTATGAATAGAAATTTCCATGAGATCATGGATAAGTTTGTGGTTGTGTTCATTAATGATATTTTGGTTTATTATAAAAGTAAATAGGATCATTAATGTCATTTAAGGTTTGTCTTTCAAACCTTAAAAGAAAAGAAACTATTTGGGAAATTCAGTAGGTGTGAATTTTGGTTACAGCAAATTTCTTTCCTTGGTAACATTGTTTCAAAAAATGGAATAAATGTTGATCGTGCTAAAACAAAAGTTGTTGAATAATGGACAAGACCCACACATATAATTGATATTAATAGTTTTATTAGTTTATTAGGTCATTATCGGAGGTTTGTTTAGAATTTGTTATGGTTATCTTGCCCACTGACTATGTTAACTTGAAAAGGTGTTAAGTTAGTTTGGAAAAAAGAATGTGATTATGTTTGTCAAGAGTTGAAAAGAATATTAGTAAGTACTCTAGTTTTGGAACTTCCATTTATAAATGGTGAGTTTTTTATTTAAAGTGATGCTTCGTTGAAAGGACTAGGTTTTGTCCTTACAAAAAATGATCAGGTAATTGATTATGATTCACATTAGTTGAAACCTCATGAGTTAAATTACCCTACATAGGATTTTGAATTAGCTACTATTGTTTTTTGCTTTAAAAATTCAGATGCATCATTAGTATGGAGTAAAATGTGAAAAATATAATGACCATAAAAGATTGAAGTATATATTCACTCAGAAGGAATTGAACATGAGATAGTGGGGATGGTTGGAATTAATCAAGGATTATGATTACATGATCCTTTACCATCCGAGAAAAAAAAATAAATTGGGTGATGCTTTGAGTGGAAAAAGTAATGATTCATTAACTATGCTATATTTTGAACAATATCCTTTGGTTTTTGATTTGATGAACTTTGGAATAGAAGTTGTTGGTTCAAGAAATTCATTTGTTTTGTTTTTGGTGTTAGTGAGATCATTTCTATCAGACCGAATTAAGAAAGTGTAGAAGGAAGATAGTGAGTTGTAGAAAAAGGAAAATTTGGTTCAGAAGGGTATGTTTCCTGATTTTAACATTGATAATGATTGTGTTTTGAGATTTATAAATAGATTATGTATGCATTGTAATTCACTATTGAAGAATGAGTTGTTATTTGAAGCTCACAGTTCTCTGTTTTCAGTTCATCCTGGTAGTACTAAGATGTAAAGAGATCTTCGGGAGTATTACTAGTGGGATGGAATGAAAAGAGATATAGCTAATTTTACTGTGAAGTTTTTGACTTGTCAGCAGGTTAAAACAGAGTGGCAGTTACTAAAAGGGATGCTTCATTCTTTAACAGTGCCTGAGTGGAAAATAGGAAAATATATCCATGGACTTCATTGTGGGATTACTAAATACATCATGAGGTAATAAGGAAATCTAGGTTATTGTTGATCAATTGGACCTTATAAAATCCTAGAGAAAGTTGGATCAGTTGTCTATAAAGTGGTTTCACATCCAATTTTGTCCCAAGTACACAATGGTTTTCATGTTTCAATGTTGAGAAAGTGTATTCCAGATCTATCTCTTGTTTTAAGTCAATAGGTACTTCTGTTGGAAGAGAATATCTATTATGAGGAACAACCATCCATATTCTTGAACATAGAGAGAAAGTGTTGTGGAAAAAGTTAATTCACTAGGTAATGGTTTTTTGAAAAATCATATGGTTTAAGAGGCAACGTGGGAATCTGAAAATGCTACGAGGGATAAATACCACCATTTATTTGATAGGTGAATAAAAATTGCGAGGACATAATTTCCAAAAGGGGGAATGGTGTAAAATCCCAGGTAAATAAAGAATAATAAATTTTCATAATTATTAATATTTTTGAATTAAATATTAATTTTACTTTAAAGGGGTCTCTATGTTTGATGGTGTACCCGATACGCAACCACTGGTTTCTTTGAAATATTACATTGCACAATAATAATATAATATTATTATTTTAAATGGTAGTTAATACCTAGTCATTGTATTGGAAATAATAGACAGAACTATCTACAATATGATTATACATGTTTGTTAAATTTTTTTCCATTTATCCAATAAAAGTTTGATGCTTAAAATGTGAATGAATCTAATTTTTAGCATAATTTACTTTAAAAGGTTGATTTACCACCTTTTGATGGTGAACCCTCTTTAAATCTAGTTTTGGTCACTTTTATATGTTCTATTTGACCAAATAAAATTTTTCTTTAGAATTGGGACAGCAAAATTCACTTTAGGAAAAATTTTGGTATCTTTCTGATAAAATTGAATTTTTGATGTATAGTGGAAAATATGGTATTTTAATTCCAAACTATGTTTTAATTTAATTTATTTATATAGTTAATTGGTTTTAAAGTTCAATTAGATTATATTTTTACCATTTAATCTAATTTTGGTCATTGTCATTAATTTCACCTTGAAGTTGGACAGAAACAAGTATCAATCTTTTGAGAGTTAATATTTCTTAAAAAGCACGCTTTTTTGTTTTGACATGGGGAATTAATTTTAAATTAATTAATCCAACTTATATGTTCTAAATTTGGTAAAAGAGATATCCTTTTTTAATTCTGAATATCAAATATATCTTTGGCTAAATTTTTGGTATTTTTCTGAAAAACATCAATTTTTGCTGAATGGTGAAACCACTAAGTAGTAGTTAATAACTGACTTTTTCATTTAAATTAAATTTTACCACTTTTATGAATTTAATTTCTAAAATATGAAATACATGGTTTTTATTAATAAGTAAAATGTTGTTCAATAAGTTGAAAATATTTTTTGGTGAATAGTAATGTTTGACTTTTATTTACTGTGGTTAAAGATAAATTGGGTAATTCAAGGTGAAAAGAATACCATAATAAAGAAAAATTACATTAACACTTGTCCTAACCTTATTGTACGAGTCATGTCCAATCGTGGGTATCCTTGGGTCTATTTTGGTACCCCATAGAACCACTTAAGAGTGATAATGACACTTTATTTTAATTAACTAAAAGTAAAGGCGAAAATGACATAAACAAATATCTTTTTGTAAATTAATTTTTAAATATGGTTATATAAGTTTTCTTTTATACTATAAATATTATTTTGAAATATAATATGATTTCATAAATCATGGTATTTTTTTATAATTTTTATACATCAAATAAATAAAATTATTTATAACACAGTGTTTAACTCATTAATAAATGATTTAAATAAATAATATTATAAAGAATAAACAAATATCCAAAACCTGTCGAATTCTTATTGGATGATTTTATTTAGACCATGAGTCATCTTATCTATGACTTTAATTAGGTTATAACTTTTAGAAACCGAAAATCATTATATAATAAAATTATATTTTCACACTTTCCTAAGGATCCCTTCCTCCCCCTTAAAAAAAAGCCTCACATATAACCTATTACTCACACCTCTCAAGACCCTTGGCTTATCCAACCCCTACACAAATAATCTCTCAAGTTCCCTTTCTTCTACCTAGATGCCTTAACTTAGGAAGAAGACACTTGAAGATGTCCTTTTGGTTCAAACCAAAGGAAGTTACCCTAATTAAAGGTAATGGTTTCTCTTAAATTTTTTTCTTTTATTTTACTTCTCCAACCACTAAACTCTTATTATACATTTATTTTATAACAACACCAAAATATTCAATATACTATAATTTTGGTATTATATGTATTTGAACAAAACTTACACACACCTCCATCTAATGAGAAAAGAACATATTGTTTCTGTGGATGGAAAATTAAAGCCTCACGAAATGATGATTGTTCAATTATCTCCTACCACATATCATGGTGACCATTAAGATGTCACTATATTTATATATAATACATATTATTTTTATGATTTCTTTATGCTTCATTATTTTTCATTTATTAAATACCTTTATGGTTTCCATAATGGGTAAATGCGATAATTTCATTTGAGAAAGTTCGGACTACCGCCCCCTCAAAGTGATATGAATCATTAATTCCATATGTGGGATATATAAAGATCAGAGTTAATGATATTATATATGATATTAAACTGGAATTATAATTTACCTATGTATTGTTTTTTTAATTCCATTAAAATAAGAAATAGAAATGAAAGTAGTGTTCATGCGTGTGTATGGCAAACCATCTCCATAAATGGTGCACTTCATTTCTTACCTTCTAATGTTATGTACTATTATAGATACATATATATATTGGATATATAAGATATATATGATATCTAAATCATAAATATCATTCTAGAGATAATGGAATTTTGACCACATAGACAACTTGTAAATATAAGAAGTTAATTTTTGACCAAAGTACCAAATATCGACAAAATGACCTTTATTTACATAAATTATTACATAATGTTTATAACATGGTAATATGTGATATAAAAGGAATAATAAACATTAAAATTGTTATTAATCAAGTATAAATTAACATTGTTTTTTTATTCAGGAGATTAAAGAACGAACGAGTCAAGTCGGACACGAGGTAAGGGACTTCGACTCAATCTCCTTTCATTGGGGCATATTTTGTTTTAATACACGACTTTCTTTTATAAGATGTATAAGCACATTTGACATTTAATTTCATTCAAAGTGAATATTTTTCTATGAACCATTTTACTAAATGAAAAAAAAGGAATGTTTCTTTTTGACGTAAGTGGTGACAACAACCTTTCCGCCACCTCAAGTATTATTTGATCTTTGGATTCCTTAACAAGATGTGGTGTTTTTTAAAGGAAAATAAATACTATATACCCTTTCTATGTATTTGGTATTAAAAATGGTTTTGAGAAATAATTGATTATTTCAATATCTTGAAATGATATATTTTTATTGAAATGTGGAAATTTTATCTCTTCATTATGCATGTTTTATGTGTTGTGGTTCTTGGGCATTGTTTGTGTATACGGGTGATTTCGTGATAAACCTTGAGAGGGTGAGCCCACAATATCTCTCCAATGCATTTGGTAATGTGACGAAGGTAGACTTCAATGTTTATTCTAATATATTTAGGGAATATACTATGATGGGAATACCAAATGTAACTCCCTACGTAGTTTTGAACGATAAAATGTTAGTATGTTGTGGATACCACAAGTTACCTTTATGATTTGTGTTTACTTTTTAAATCTTATGATTTCATTAGGTATGTCAGAGAGATTATGTTATGTATGTATTAATGAACTAATATTTTCATTCTTTGTTTTATAACCCTTATTGAGATTTTTATGCACATCCCAAGTTTTGAAATGTTTTTCATAGGAATTAAAGATGAATAGGGTCAAGGATGAGATCAAGTTATGAACTAATTCTCTAAAACTCTAAAATTGAAAAGATCCTAGATTTGAATTATTCATTTAATTCAAGAATATATAATGTTTAGGTCTGGGTCCTTATAATAAGATAAGTAGAGTTTCATGAAGATTGTGGAGGAATGAAGATTCTACTTCGTTCATGTTCAGAATTTGGGAATATTCACTTGGGGAAGTGTCTTAATGAAATGGGAAAACATTTTATGTATGTAATGGAAGGAAATAGATCATGTAATTTCTTGGGAAAAATGAATAATTCAATGGAGGAAACTAAAATATATCTTATGTTATATTTTATAATTCAATGTGTAATGTTTGAGGAACTTGAGGAAAATAAAATCCAATGCCCTAATCCAAGGGCTAACTCCTAAACCAAGGAAGGGTATATGCTATATCAATCATTAAAGTGGAAAAACTAAACTGTCTAAGTTTTGGGATTTGATAACTATATAAAACATGTTTTTTTAATGATAGTATAGTTATAAGAATCCTGAAACATGTAATCATTATTCTATAGTAGTTTTTCTTTACGTGTTTGAAATCATATGTTGAATGGTACCAATAACCTAGAAAAGTGATTCAGTGGTAAGGTGATATCTTTGGAAAACACATGATTAAGATACAGATAAAACATAATATATTCCTATATTTGAGATAATACTATTTATTTATTATAAAGTGATTATTGGTTTTGATAAATTAAATTGGATAGTATTATTGAACATGAAAATGATTTGTAAATTGATGAAAACGTGATTTATATTATCTTTGTTTAATTTTATTTTATTTTATGGATTTATGAAATATATTTGATAGTCAATGATTATATTTTAATATTAAGTAAAGAATTTATCTTTTTGGAATAATATATGTCTTCATTGAGTTTGTCAAGTTATTATTTTTATTTTAGGAAAGTATTATCAAATTTTAAGAGAATAAAAAATCATGGAATTCACATTTTTTGTATAAAACATAAAGAGATTCTTTAATATACTTGGGGAGTAGAATTAAGTTGAATTTTGGAAAATTTTTGAAATATTTTTTAAATTTTTTTAGTTCCAGATTTAGTTAAACATATTTTGGAGGAGTTTTAAGGTTACCGATTTATGGGAAAATTTATGTCAAACTTTGGGTATTATTTTGGATTTTATAGAAATTAACAAGGTATTTTATTGTATAAAGATATAATTATATTTAATAACTTTTTCTAACCATTTTATTTTTTTGTATAAATTTAGATACAAAAGGAAAAATATTTCATTCTTTATGGAACTAATTATAGGTTAAAAGGTAATTTTAGTGCTTTAGAAAATATATTTTTAAATTCGTTTAATATAGATAAAAATATTTGGATGCTAATTAAATAATACAACAAAAATATTAAATTAGGTTTATAGATTTTAGGAAAACAATATAAGTATATTTTCTTATATTTAATGGTAAAACAATTCCTCGACTCAATGAAAAATGATCTTCAAAAGGAAAAAAATACTCTTTATAATTTTTTATAAGGATTTGAAGGTCATTTACACCCCTTAAATATTTAGGGTTTTGTGTTCACTAACTTTCTCATGACCATGTTCACTAACACAATCTATTATTCCATAGAAATTAGCTTTTTTCCATGTCTATATTTTCCCCTCCTATGAAATTTCTCCTTATTTTGGAACTATGTTTTGTGTTAATTTAGGTATCCTTTATGTTTCTCACTTCCTTCTTTCAAAGGAAGTTTTCTTATCGCTTTGTACAATGTGTGTTTTAATCACTGTTATTTTTAAATTTTTAACCATTGATTACTAGGATAAAAATTGTGATGGTTTTATATATTCAAAGAGAGGATAATTTAACCCCTTAATATTTTAGAATATTTTTTTATAAAAAATAAATGTTAATTTTTAATAGCTTTCATTGCATGCAACCTTTAGTTTATATGAATCGTGATATAGTAGACCATAATAATATATTAATTACACTAGTAATTTTAAATAATAATGCCCAAATTATGAAAAATATGTATAAAGGTTATAAATAATGAAATTTTATTTATTAATTCGTAAAAAATAAGTACTCAATTTTCATTAAAATCATCTTATGCTTTAAAAATACATTTGCTTCAAAAAAAATTATTTTATTTTATGCACATGAAAATTTTAATTAAGTTCTAATATATATTTATTTATTTATTTATTTTATTAAATTAATAAATTTTTATAAATTATATTTTAAATATTATCTTGGGGTGAATTTTAAAAAAAAATTAACAAATGGTGAAAAATAATGATTTTGGTAAAAAAATGTATCGTATTTTAAAAAAACTACCATATTATTTTTTAATATAATTTTAAATTAACCTAATTCTAAATTAATTTTAAACAATATAATTAATTAAAAAATATTAATCATTATTCATTATTTTGGTATATGCAATTTTTTTGGATTAAAAACTCAATTTTATTAAAACATTTTTTATGCACACAATTTGTTTTTATCTTAATAAATCAAAATAATTTCTATTTTTTAATGGTTTAAATTTAATTTATAGATCATATATTCAATAAAATATTTTGTCATTAATTTTAATGTTTTTATAAGGAAAATAATTTAAGTAAATTAATTTTTATTCTTAAAAACCCATTTATCAAAATTAGGTTTTCATTTTCATTTACATAATTAAATAAAATTAATTTTATTCTATCATATAAATTACATAGATAAAAATTGATCCCATATTTATAATCATAAAAATTAATGTATTATGATATTTTAAAATAAATTCTTATTTATAGTGAATATTAAAAAAATAGTAAACATTTGTCACCAAACTTGAGTTTAAAACGGGTTTACTAGGGGGTTAATCCATGATATGAGGGTGGTATTTCCACCCACACCTATAAAATTATTTTTTTTATTATATAAAAACTTAATATTATCTTAAGATAAAGTATATTTCAATTGAGATCCACTTTCACATTAAATTGATCACAAATCATTGAAATATTTTAAAAAATTTAATGATTGTCCCTCCAATCACTTATAAAAGAGAACCTCCCCACCTGCATTATTCATACCATATGATAATTATAGATTTTAAAATACCTGGTAAAAATATTTAATATATTACTTCCCTTTATCCTAGATCTTCTATCATTCTCTTAAGAATAATCCTTCAAGGCTTTAAGAGTAATCCAAAGGTGGTATCTCAAATAAGAGGTATAGATCTTAATCGAGATATTACGATTTTATAACTTTAAAGACTTCAAAAATTTTGTTATATCTATAAAAACATGATATCTATATTTTAATTAATATGAATATATTTTATTATGATTATTTAACAGCCATCTTTGACCCCTTCTCTTTTAAATGGAAAATAAAAGTTTCACTCTTGCGTATGGGTGGACAACCGCCTCCACGTAGTGATACAATTCATATCCCATCACCATATTTAATAGATGATTATTATGGTAAATTTAATCTTTAAATATTATATATATGGAATTATTATTATTTTTTAATTATAATATCTTATCTTCTTTCTTACCTTCTGAACCACTGGAAAACGATAATCGTGCTTGTGAATACATGTAAACTACCTCCTACACGAAGTGATGTGATTAATTTTTATTTTTTGTGTTACATGGATTGTAATAAGGTTAAATTTGACTAATATATATGATATTTATGATATAATATTGATTCTATAAATTTGAATTATCATTTACCATTCTTTCATTATATCTTACAAAAGGTGTGGAACATCACTCGTGCGTATGTACGGGATACCCACTCCATATAATGATGTAATTCATTTTTCATCACCACTATTTATGAATTTATATATATATATATATATATTGAATATATGTTATATTTATATCATGATCAATATTCTATAGATGAATTAACCATGATAAAATTATTAGTTCTATAACTAGTGAATAAAAACATACATTAGGAACGAAGCAGTTAACACCCAAAGTAACAGCTTTAATAGAAAATTCTCAATATAAAGGTGTTAAAATGATATAATTGTATGATATATGATATTATATTTATTAATACGTTTTTTAATATAATTATAATAAATTTAAATTTATTATACATGAGTTTTTATTTCATACAAAGTAAGACGAACTATAGGTGTGGGTTTCCTCTCAATTTCTATTTATAGACACATGTTTCGATGTTATTTGAAAATTTATTATTATATGGTTCATATAATAACCAGGAACATATTTTTTAATCCTAAATTAATTAATTAAATTTATTTATATAACCATATTATCATAATCCAATTACTTTGATTTAAAATTTACTAAATTCATAAGGGTTTTTCATTTCAATTTCAGTTCCTTGAGACATGTTTGGTGTTATACACCTATATAATTTTATGAAGTGTATATAATGCCATATTGATATTTTTTATCATTAATATCCTTATTTTTATGGAATTATATGTTTCATTTGATGTAATTTCTTTCATGGGGTTTATGATTCAAAATTTTCCACAACGGTAAGGTTTTTATATTAGAATTTCATTTTTACTAAGATTTTTTATGATTAAATTTTTTGATGATAAATTATATAATATATATATCCCATGTCTTATGTATTTTATTATAATTTTCTAATTTCTAGATATTTCATGTTTCACTTTTATTTTCCTCTCTTTATGCAATCAAGATACCAAAAGAAGGTTTTGGAAGAAAATTGACCATGTTTTCCCCTTTAGTTAGAAATCTTATCTTCTATTTCCATATTATCTTTAAAATATTTTCAATAATATTTTATCTATTAAAAAAATTAATAAATTAATTTTTACCATTGTTTTAATTTATATAAAAAAATTTAAAAGAATCTTCTTATTTTTCCCCAAACAAAATACTTCTGACATTTTAATGACACTTTGAATGGAATTTTTGTTTTATCATGCACCATAAGAATGGATTTATCTTCCATCATGAATACTCATTTATTTGAATATTCCATTATAATTTTCCTTGTCTATTTTTAATGAAACTTTTTTCCCTGATATTTTTTATCTTCTTAAATTTTAAATAAGTCATTTTAAAATAAAAGGGTATTTTTATCAAGAAATATGACAGGGATCCTTTGAATGAATATTCATCTATAAAAACATACATAGATGTATCTTATGATTTAATAGGGATATGATTCAGTGTTAACATATTTATTATTTCTATATATATATTATGAAAATGATGATAATTTTTTTTGAAAATCATATCCTTTCCATGAGTCATAATTTAATGATATGATGAATGTTTTATGATCTTTTGGTACTCATTTGTATTGTTTCCAATATGTTATAGATGCGACTGGAATTATATATCCCAATAATACATTGGTTAAAGAAGGATATATCATGATATAATATGGAGTTGAATTGGGACTGAACCTAGTTCAGTAAGGTACATTGTCCAACAAGCTAGTCTTGGGAGTGCACATTGACTAAGGAAATAAAAGAATAGAGAATAAACCCAATCCACTATGAGTCTCTCGATAGTTATCCTTGAAATATTAAATAATTTTTTATTCTTATTTTCATGCCAAAAAATTGTTTTTTTACATATTATATGTTTTTTGGGATTATGAATGGTTATTGATGATTTCATGCTCTAATATTTTATTTCATTTTTTTGACAAAACCTAACACTATGTTTCATGAATAAATATCTTTAACTGAAAAGTTATAATTATTGAAAGTCTTGATAATTGTCTCATACCCTTATGTTTATCTTATGATCACTTATGACTATTTATTGATATCTTTTATGTTCACCCTTATTGGTCATATGGACTCACCCTTTTTTAGTTTTCCCTTTCATAGGTTATCAAGAATGGTTTTAAGTATGATATATATTTAAAGAATTCTATTTGTGAAGAAATTATTTTAAAACGATTTAGATATTTTATATACCTATTATTTATATAAAAAACTATCAAATAAACAGAACCAATATGGTCCTTAGAAGTGTATTATTGTGAAATATATTGAGTAATCATCTAAAATAATGTAATATTTATATATGAAATTTATGGGTTACAATAAACTGATTCCTAGTTGAATAGAGAATTATTTATTGAAGCTCGTAGTTATCTATTTCTTCATTACATGTGTACTATGATTTATGTAGAAATTTTGAAACATTACTGGTCAGATTTAATGAACATATATATTTGTAAATTTGTTATGAAATCTTTGACTTTCCAATATGTTAAAGATTAAAAATAATTACCAAAGGGAATGCTTCATAATTTTCTAGTGTTGGAGTGGAAATGGGAGAGTATATCAATGGATTTTATGGTTGGATTACTAAATTCATCTTAAGGAAGTAAAGTGATTCGACTTATAGTTGAATTTTTTTATAAAAATCTACATATTTTCCTCATATTTCAGATAGTATTTCATTAGATCATCTTTCTTGGTAATATATCTAGTAAATTGTCAGGTTACAAGGAGTTACTCTATTTTACCATTATCCTAGGTTTACCTATACATTTATAAAAATTCATCAGAAGTCATTGGGTACTAAATTAAATATTATTATAGCTCTTCATCCTCAATCTAATAGATAATCATAGAGAATGATTATGTCTTTGGAAGATATTATTTAAGTGTATTCAATGGATTAATAGAGATTTTGGTATAAAATTATTTAACTAGTTCAATTTTCTTATAATAAGAGTTCTCATTCTAGTATAAAGGTGGAACCTTTTGTGAAATTATATGGAAATCAATATCAAACGAAAAATTATTTGGGATAATTAGTTGAAATAAATATTTTGTTACCAAATTTTCTGATATAAATGGTTAAAGAAATGAATATGGTTCAGTAATATATGAAGATGTCTCATAAAATGCATAAAATTTATGAATATAACTAGAGGAATGTTCTTTTATTCTAGGTAGGGGATCATACTTTTTAAAATTATCTCTATGGAAAAGTATTATTCATTTTGGTAGAGGTAAATTTGTGTCTTTATTTAAATAGACCATATATAATTATAGAGATGATTAGATATATTTGTTACCAAGTGGTACTACCTCCAATTTTATTCCAGTTACATGATTTGTTTAATCTTTCATTGTCAAGAAAATATGTGTTAGATGCATCTCATGTTGTCATCCTTGAAGTAGTATTGTAGGAAGTGAACCTTTCTTTTGAGGAACTATTTGTTCATCTTCTTAAAAATTTATAGTAGTTGTTATTGAATAAGGTGATTCACCATTTTCAGGTTTTGTGGGAAGACCCTATGATTGAATAATCTACATGGGAATTAGAAGATACTATGAAGTAAAAATATCCCCACTTGTTTTAGAAGCTCATAAAATTAGGAGGATGCAATTTCTAAAGGGGGTGAATTAAAAAAACTATGTAAAGTTAATATTAAATCAATTTCATGCCTTATTAATATTCATTAATTTTTTTTATAGAATATATTCACTATAAGAATATTTTTTAATGTTCTAATAAAAAATGAAATAGTTTTATTCTAAGTAAATATGTTTGTATATATTGTATATTTTTATTTAAAGGTCAATTTCCAAATTTTATGATTTGAATTTTTAAAAATTAAATTTATTTTTTATATCAATAATACAAAATTATCGTACTTTTATTTTTAAAATTTTTTAGAATTTGTTTTTCTAAATAGTCAAAATTAATGGTTTTTATTGAAAACTATCTTTTTATTTCAAGAATATACAAAGTTCCATTTTAAACAAAAATTGTTTTAAAGAAAAATTAGTTCATTTATATGATGAATAATATAATTAAGATAATTGGAATAAATTTTACTCTTTATTTTGGTATAAAATATTTTTATACTTATTAATACATTTATTATGGAAAACTGAT
The DNA here is from genome assembly GCA_963277665.1 of Viscum album. Lineage (NCBI taxonomy): Eukaryota > Viridiplantae > Streptophyta > Magnoliopsida > Santalales > Viscaceae > Viscum > Viscum album. The sequence continues at coordinate 1,768,524,372 of OY728140.1, forward strand.
TTTAATTTCATTTTTTTGTTTTATTTTTCAATTAAATTTTGAAACTTCTATGAATTTAATTTGAGAAAAAATAGATTCTATATTTGAAATAATTATAATTAATATTATTTAATAAGTTAAATGTAATTTTTTCCTAGTTAATGGTAAAAATAATAAAAAATAGTTATCACGGTTAAGGATAAAACAAGTTTATTGGGGGGTAATATGTTATAATCTTTTGAAAAAAAATTACGTGTGTCATCTCCCCCACTTATAAATGAACACCACATATTATCTATTATATAAAATTAAATACCCTCTTAGATTTTCCAATTCCTTTCCAAATATCTTTCATACATTCCTTTAAACGTCCTAGAGGTTATGGATAGATCAGAATACCCACCTATTGAGTCTAAAGTTTTAAACCTAAGGAAGTTGTCAGTAAAGAGGTAAATCACTTAACTAAGTGTTTTTATTTTATATCATATTTTATAAAATTAAAACCACTAATATCCATTCCAATATAATTACATTAGTATCTCTCATATACTGAGATGTTTTTATATTAATATAATAACTTCTTCTATCAAATGGGAAAAGAAACAATTATTTATGTGTGTGATGGACTATCGACTTACGAACTGATGTAATTTGTTTTCCATCACCACAACAAAGGAATAGTTATAATGATTTATTTAATGTATATATATGATATTAATGACATAATTATAATTCTATATATACAAGATGTCATTTATTTTCATACATTTCCTTTCATTTAGAAATGATTATGTCATTCTTGCATACATTTGGATTACCACCTCTACAAAGTGATCTAATTCATTTTTTATCACCTCATAAAATGGATATTATATATAATTTTATTTAACATAAAATATGATATTTATGATATAATCATTATTATATAAATATTACATGATACTTACCTTTTTTTCCTCATGTTTGCTGAAAAATGGAAATGTTACTCATGCGTACATATGGCCAACCATATCATTGATTTTAATGTAATTTAATTTTCATAACCATCATACATAATTGTTTATAAAATTATATTTAACGTATAAAAATTATAATTATATCTTTTTTAAGATCCTATAAGGGATATAATTTTGATTCATTTGACAAATGTTAAGCTACCAATGTTATTGTTGAGTTATGATTCAAACATCCACAAAACATTTGAGGTAAACTTAATCAGATATGTAATTAAGTATAACAAGTATATTAATTGAATAAAAATAAATAATAAATTTGAAAATAAATTTATTAATAAAGTAATTCATTTGAAAAAAATTATTATTTATTAATATAAATAATGTACGTGACAAGTTGGACTCAAGGTGACAGACACTTTACCTTAAAACCTTTATTAAAATGTTTTAAATATTTATTTTGAAAAATCCTTTTCTTCTATATCTATATTCTTAAAAATTATTTTTTGAAGTTATTTATTCGGAAATAAATAAATTATAAAGGGAATTTTATGTATATTTTTACTTTCAATCAAATAATTTCAAAAGGAATTTTTTACATATTTTCTATAGGATGTTTTGACTTTATTTATAAAAGGTAAAAGGAGTGATTTATTTCAATGTATAAAACATCGATAGCTTTTCATTCCACTAAAATTTTTATTTTATATTTGGATTCCTTTATAATATTCCATGTTTCTTAAAATAAAAAACCATCATTTCTATTATTTTGGCTATTTTATATTTGGTAATTGGGTTTTAAATAAACGGGATATATCAATATCTTATAATGTTTTAATATGGGTTCAATAATGATTTTTTATGAGTGTGATGATGGAAATGATAGATTTTATGTGTTTCAGGCAGGTTGTGGTCCTTGAAAATTATATATAATTATATTAAGTTAGATATATCTCTCTAATTCATTGGGTAATTATTATGTTCTCCAAAGAGTTATGTAGGAATTCATTAAGTTGGTTATTCCATTTTAAAGAGTTCATATAAGGTTTATTACAAGGGTTCTATGGAGATGATTTCTCAAGGAACCTATATGAATTTTCAATATTTTATAATGAGTTTTAATGGAATTTTTTTGATTTCATTAGGTAATCTAATGTATTTTTTTAAAGTAATGATTATTTTATTTAACGGTTAAAAGGTATATTTTTAAGAAAATATTTTCTTGTGTTATCATGTTTTTTAAGAAAACCCTCATAATTATTATTTTTATATCATGTTTTATAATAAAGTGTTTTCTAAAAAGATATGGATATTAAGGGTAATTTCCTTTATAAGTAAACAATTATTTTATGTAAAAGTTTATTATGTTTGAGGATAATTTTCTTTTATGATATTGTGGTTTTAAAATGGACTAACGGGTTTCTTTATACTTATTTTTATATTTAAATTATTCAAATTTTTGTTCTTATATCACAATTTCATATTTTTTTTCATAGGTTTTAAGGATGGGTAGGAACAATGATGAAGTCAATTTAAAAATCCTGAATATTTTTCACAAAAAGAAAATTTGTATCATTTTAAAAAAAATTATTATGGGTAAAATGGATACTAAGAGGAAGTTTCAAACTTGTAATTAATGGGTTTGTTATATAATATTTATGACCTAATTATATAAAAAACCTTAAAAGATCTTTGGAAATTCAAGAAAATGAATTCTTATTTTAAAAAAATGAGATTAAGGGTTGAATAAGGATCTAGTCCATATATAAACCTTATCACGTAATTGTGTTAATTATATGTGTCTCAACATATCCTTTTTCATGTACTATTTTTGGTGGATTCCATTTAAATATTTGTTTTCTTCTATGATAATGAAGAATTATATTTAATAAATATCATTTCTCTCATTTTATATCATCAATATGGTTTCTTTATTTAGAACAGAGTATATAAACATAATGATCTAAAAAATATAACCATAATGATTTATAATAATTCAAATTCATGTTATTAATTTATTTTAAATTTTTAAAAAATAGTATAATTATTTTGAAAAACTTTCGTAGCATTGATGTGATGCTTGTGTAAGAATTGAAAAAATCACAATAATGGTTTTAAAAACATTAAAAGTGAAAATATTTTGTTGAATTATATTATTATATGAATTTTATATATAATTTTTAAAGATTAGAGATAATTTCGGTGTCTTAATTTTAATTTCATTATTTTCATTATGCCTTTAATCTAGAATTTTTTTGAATATTTTTTATATTTACTTTAAATGGTATTTTAGGTTTAAAAATATTATTTAATTCATTTGAAACATAAAAAAATATAATATCTTAATTTTACGTTAATGTGTTGACCTTGTCATGAATGATTCATTTTTGTGATACACATAATTTTTAAATTACATTAATAGCCCTTAATGATTGAGAATTTTATAACAATGGGTACGGTTAAATAGGGTTAATAAGGGGGTTAGACAAAACAGTAAGGTTTATAGTGGAACCTAAATCTATCTAAATTTTATTGGTTGATTATATATAGAACTTAGACTATTATAATCAAATATATTGAACTTTTGGGCCATTTTACATGATTTATACATATATTATATATTAATACTTCATGTATTTACATGATTCACACCTACTTCACTTAGAAAAGGGATTATATGCTCCTCTCTTCCTCACACCTATTGATCTATTTAACTCATAAAATATCTATCCAAATACCTACCCACCCTTCCCCACATCCCATTTACTAGTATTTTTTGTCTCACCAAAATTAAAACCTCGAAAGCATCATGTATAATCCCAGGGAGGTTTCTCAAATAAGAGGTTTAACTTTTAACTAATTGTTTTCATATTTATTTTTTTATAAATCATTTAAATATTCTATAACCATAATTATATTACAACTCTAGTATCATCCATTTCATAAAAGTAATTATTTTTATTTCACAACTATTTACATCTCCTTTTCAATCCTATGAGAAATGGAAATTTCGTTGGGGAAAACATGTTAACTACCACCACCAAGAAGAGATGTGTTTTTCATCACCATATCACAAGGATGGTTATTATGATGGATTTAAGGAATATAAATTTTATTTATGAAATAATTATGATTCTATAAAGATAATATATTACTTACCTTCTTACCCTTCCATCTGTTGAAAAATGATTACGTTATTCATGAGTATGTATGGACTACCACCTCTACATGGTGATGTGATTATTTTTTCATGTCTGTTATTCTTAGATGACTCTAAAATTTTATTTAATATAATAAAATTATAATAATTTCTAGAATAATATTATTTACATTATTAAACAATGATACCTTTGATGATCTTGAACCTACTAAAGTCATTTTGGACTTATAAAATAAACTTCCTCAAAACATACCACATGAACTTAAACATTTTATTAACTCAATAAATCATGGTTAAAAATGTAATAAAGGAAATAATTAAAATTTCATGAACATGAAATAATTTTTTAAGATTGTATAAAAATATAATTTTATTACTTGGTAGGGTAAAGATCAGATCCAAAGACTCACTTTACCAAGTCCAATGCTAAAACATGATGTATATGTTTTATATAAAATGTTTACAGAAAAATATACATACTGATGACAATTTAGGTCTATATCTCTATAAGATTAGAAAGAAACATATTTTATATCATATTTTATAAAATTTATACAAAATATTACTCAATATTACTTGATCTATATCCTTAATCAAATTTTAGTTCCGACATTCATCTATTCATAACTCAACCAGTGAAAAGAAAATTAAAATATTGAGTAAGCACAAAATTTCTCAGTAATGGGTTTTAAAACTAGAGGTTAAATCCTTTTTATTTTTAAATATTATAAAATAATTTCAAAAACATTTCATAAAAAAATTATAAATTAATTTTATTTGACTAATAATTTAGCTTTTTTATCAAAATCCACTATAAGAGTTACCTTTCACAATTTTTAAAGGATATATTATTTTGATTACATAATAACCTTTTGAAATGATAAAATCATTTAATTCAAATCAATATTTCCCCTTGAAATTTTCAAGGATTTATTTTTGAAAATAATATCACTTTATGGAATATAATGATACAGGAAAAACATTTAATAAAACCATGGGGTCACTAAGGATATTAAATTTCACTCTTGAGGAAACATTTCTCGGGAGGTTGTGGGTTAACTCACCATTACTCCACAAAAATCACTAATATCATAGTTCCAAATATTTAATAAGACATTTTCTTAATTCCTCTCTTTCTCATTATAAATCCATTAAAACAATATTTCAAAAACATCACTTATATATAGTATATTTTTAAACTGGAAAATAATTAAATATTTAGTATAATTTATCATTAGTTTACTAAAATAAGAATCCATACCTTTAGAAATAATAAATATATTTCTATGAAAAAAATTTAAACACTTCTTGAAAAATTGACTTAAACAAGGTATTTTATAAATATATATGAAATTTCAAGGATGATAATAGTGAGTATTAATAAATGTAATCAATAATTATAATTAATCAAATAATGGAACATGTTACACATAAAATTATAATAATTAACATTTTAAAATCAACCTTGAATTAAAAACAATTCATCTATCAAGAACATGTGAAATTTTAAAATGAAAATTTTTATAAAGTAATTGAAATAAAATCCTTAAATATTACTCCTCTAAAAATGATGACTTAAAAAACTCAATCAGAGTATATATTTGAGGAAAATAAAATGATGTTTTAAATAAATTAGTTTTCCCGTACACTTAAGGTTTTTTATAATCTTAAAATATAAGTTTAAAATTTATTTTCACGTACCATAAATCTAAAATATAAATTGATTTTACACAGTGACATTCTCCAATTATATTGATTGAATGTATATAACTATAAAGATAAGAAACCTAAGTAGTGAGTGTTTTTGTTTCCAGTGATTGAAGATAATATCTATAAATATATAATTTTTTGAAAAATGAAAGGTTATTTTAATAATTATGGATTACATACACAACAACCTTACAATGATTTATGAATATTTTCTTATTTATCATGTTAGTGATTGGTTTTTTTCTATTTTAGTACAAGTATAAAATAGTGGATAATGTGTGTAGTTAGTATGTTTAGATAGTATTTTATTAGAATGTATTAAAGAAAACACTCATGGGAATGATACAAATATATAGATTTCATCCATTTTATATCCTACAAAAAATACAATCTTAATGTTTAAATGAGTTAAAATTTCTACTAGATTATAGCACAAGTTGAAAATTTGGAAAAACAAGATTCTAAATTGATGTATAATATATAAGTATACATATACATATATATATATATTCATGAAACTAGTTTATCCAAAAAAGGACGATGAAGAATTTTTAAATCTAACTAAATTGTTGGTTATATTTGGTTTTTAATATGATTGTTAATGGTGTTTGGGTAATATATAGCTATTTAAAATATGTTTTTTCAAAAAATACAACTCCCTCTAATCACTATTGTCGAACAGAATATTATTGCATCGGATTGATGGAATAGTGAATTGATTATTACAATTTCAAAGTGAATGGTGCACTATTGTATGATAATTATTAAGTAGTGATAAATAATTCATTGTAATTTGAGATATATTTTTAGTGTCTAGACTCATTGTTTGATAGTTTGAGGGTTACAATATTAAAGCTGAAGGAAAATGATAGTGGAAGTAGAGATTATATCAAGTCGATCCATCTATAGTTTATATTGGTTGGGAGAGGATGAGGTCTGAATCAGAGGGTCAAGAAGAATAAAATGGAAAGGATTTAGTTTTGTTGTGAGGTAGAGATGGAATTGGGTTTGATTAGAAATTTTGGATTCAATAGATATGATATCCCACATTATATAGGGATGCTTTTAAAAGGGTGAATAATACCATGTTTTTGTGTCCCAAATAGATTTTTCACTCAGTCTCTCTATTCCAAATATTATTTGATGCATCATACATTTTTTGATCCATATAAATATTTTCAACACCTAGAACACAAATTCACCAATGGGTTTCATGGGCTGTGTTGACCCACGTTGGCCCACCTTCCCTACTATAGCATGCTCAACTATGTACACCTTATAGGCGTTATGTTATGGCCTTTTCTTACACTCTATTTTCATGTTGGATATCCTAGTTGGCTCTCATGAATACTTTATCATGCTCACACAATGCATAATTGAGTGGGCTTACTCTAGCTTGTGTGGTTGGCCATTTTTTATTTTTATTTTTTTTTAATTTTAATTCCAAAAACAATTCTAAACTGAATTAATGAATATATTCATACATTAAAATTATTATTCAAAAATTCTTTCAAATATATTATTTTCGACTATTTAATAATTTTATTTACATTAAGTAATTTATATTTTTTATTTTTTATTATGTATCACTATGTAATTATGAAATAATAAATATTATACTTTGTAAATAAGAAAACTACAATTGAACTATTTCTTTATAAACATATTCTTAATTAAATTATAAATTTCATAATTATATTTTTCAATAAACACATATATATTATTTATTGAAAAATAATAATATATTCAAAATTAAAAATATTAAAATCATTAGTTTTTTAAAACTATAAATTTTCATAAATGAAAAAGTACTTTTATGTAATTAAAAATCAATTTCACTCTAACTGCACTTGTATTAAAATGACTTATACTTTATGTAATAAATTCAAAAAAGACTATTATATAAAACCAGCATAATGAATCATTTTTTTCCAAAATTTTGAGTGAATAACTAAAAATATTTTCATCAAGTTCCCTAAATATATACTTCAGATTATTTTTGGAAAATAACATTTATTTATGATAATATTAATGGGATATTAAATTAGATATATGAATGAAAAAATTCAGGACTTGAGGTAATAGATTTTTGTTACAATTTCATTTTATTTTTGGACTATTTATGTTCGTTGTAGTTTTTATTGAGATTTACATGTTTATTTTTCATTTATTCTCTTATTGGATCATGATTTATCAAGTGAGTTCCATGTAAGAAAAATTCTTTTAAAAAAATTATTTTAAAGTCTTTCACCCAACACATTTTATTCGATGATGAGGTTCATTTAAATGCTTCAAGAATGCTTTCACTAATGATTCAAAGTTTACTAAAGTTCATTATCAATTATTTTTTACTTTTATTACAATGTTTAAAAAAGAATATTTTAAATATTTTCTATTTGATTCATTTTTTGATTTCTTTACCAAAGTTTAAAAAATATCCTTGTTTTAAAAATTATTTAATGAACTCAATTTCCCACCTTCATGACTCTTATATTTTTTAATAATTAATTATATATTTAAATGGTTGTTTTAAAATAAAAATAATTTCTCAATATTTTGGAAATTTTTAATATCAAAATTTTTTCTAAGTAAACTAAAGAATCTTCTTATCATTATGATATAACTGAAAGTTTTATTTCTTGTAGGATTGAATGGAAATTCAATTGAGTTTTATACACTATGTGACATCCTTATGTGTTTTATTATATCTATGGTGTCTAGATATTTTATAGGAATTATGGGTGATCTTGATGTAGCTATAATGATGAGTGGGCCTAATATTTCTCTCTAATGAAGTAGGTAGAGTGAGTAAATTTTTTAATGATAGGTCACTCCTAAGAGATGTGGGAATTATTCAATTACGTGATTCCATATAAATTTTACTTGTAATAATTAATGTAAAGATAATATCCCCAGGTATCTACATGATATACTTGAAATGGGTTTTAAAAAATAAAATTTTATTTAAAAAGGTAACTAAATGAAAATATGTTTTTAATAACTTTTTATGATATTTGTAAATGTGGGTGTATTGTTTTTCAAAGAGAAAAAATTATTTATTATTTCATGTTTATCCAAGAATATGATTATGATTGTTTATTTTGGAATAATTCTGAAATTATATATTAAAATTATTAATAAATTTACATGTTTTCATAGATAATTAAATTAATATTTGATCCCCGAATTTATTGTGAAAAAGGTGAACTTTCCTGTGGAGTGTTTTGGTATACAAATGGTCTATTGGGTTTTGATTTTTATATCCCTTACTGATCTTTGATTATATCATCCCAAATTTTCAATTGTTTTCAGATAAAATAGAGATGATTATAAACATTAATAAATTCATAATTCTAGGTATGGTAGATACCATGAATAAAGAAACTATGTCTTTATAAAGAACATATTTTGGGGGTAAAATGGACATTATGTGGAACTGCCAAACTTCTTAATGTAATGGATTTCAAAATTCTATAAAAATATAAACCTGAAGATCCTGAAAATTTGAGAAAGTACAACCATTCTAATAAATCATGTAATTATGTTTTGATTATGATATGAGGCATTATATAGTGTATCAGGGCGAGGGTTTTGATGTCATTATAGTTTAGGAAGTTATTAATTGAGGAAAGTTTAAGAGTTATGGATATTATAAGGGTTTTAGGTTTCTATATTTGGTCATTATTCATATATACCCTTTTTTAGGTTCTATGTGACGGAATATTAATATTATTAATGATATTTTGGGTGATATTTATGTGAATAAGACCCCTAGATTTAGTATATGTTCTACTGAAAAATTTATTTTAGGATAAATAAAATTATATTTTGTTGATATAAGTTAAAAGGTATTGATAACATGTATGATTAATAATATCATTGATGTTGAGGTAAATATTGTGAATTAGAATAAAGGGATATTACATTTTGGGAATATATATTTTATTATATAGATAACCATGTGATTGAAAAGTGATTTGGTCACTATGTGATTAATGTTGTTATTGTAGACGCTCACTATTTTGTAAACATTTAATGATTAAGGTAAATAAATTTTAGGACCAAATATAATGTTAATTTATGGAAAAATATATAATTTCATTATTAAAAACACTAAAAAATTTATATACTATATGATTACGGATTATACATTTTCTATATGTGACTTTATGGGTGATTGATGTTGTTTTGATATAAATGTTATATTGTTCATGGAAGAATATGTGACCAAATATTTTTGAGTTTTAGGTATTTGAAATTTTTTAAGGATATTTTGACGATATTGGCTGTTAGTTATTTATGAAATGTTTAAATTTGAACAATGGGTGCTACTGATGAGTCTTTAAATTTTAATGTGGTGTTTATTCATATGAATTTTTATTTATATTAGATATTATATTAACTATTTATAGTCATTTTTTTATTAATGCACAAAAATAGAATAAATAATTTTTTGTTCATTTTTGGATCTTATGATCCATTAAAATTATATTTTATTTCTTTAATAATGAATAATTCATATTAAATATTCATTTTATATAGTAACAAATAATATTGTCTTTGAAAAACTACTCGAAGAAAAACCAGAGAATGAAATTGTTCTTATTGAATGGAAATAAATAAAGTAAGTATATTTTATCATGTTCTCTATATTGATGGTAAAAAACTACCTCAACTCTATAAAAGAATATTTAAATGAAAATGGTACCATTTTATGATCATTTCTAGTGATTTTATGGTCTCTTCTCTTCTCATAAAATCATAATAGCGTCTCTTAAATGTATCTTCTTTACAATTCTATATCTTCACTTCCTATCATTGTTCTCTATATTTGGAATCCTGATTATGTGTTATTCAAGGTTACCATACTATTTTCATTTTAAAATTTTTAAAAGTATTTCTTATTATCCATTTATACAATGTGGGTTATTAGTAAAGGTATTTTCAAAAATTAAAATGGGTTTTTCGGTCATGATTATATGTTTTTTATTCCACTCCTTGTAATTTATTGTTATAGTTTTAACCCATTTTTATTAGGCGTGTGATAAAATTATGAGGATGAAATTTATTTATGGGTTTTGAATGTGACACACCTTGATTTTATAATTTATTTTCTTTAAATAACATATTCTATGGAATATATTATATATAACATCGTACCAAAATGAGCCACGATAAATTAGTATTAAATATGAACATTTTGACCTAGTTTTTTATTTGGTGGTATGAATAGGAATAAATCCATTATGAGTATTATATATAAAATTTTACCTTAATAAAATTATTAATCATTCATACATTGATTATCAATTCGTTAGGAGTGAAGATAAGATCTTTTGAAGGTAAAAGAGATATTTTTCATAAAATTGTTTATATATGTGCATTGTATTTCTATCTTAATAGAGTATTTTAGTCCATATTGAAAACTTATAATAACTAAATAATAAAATTAAAATATCCAACTAAATGAATTTTCAATCATTTAATTATGGTTTTTATTTAAAGTAATTATAAAAAAGTCATTTTCTTCTTCCAAAATACATTTTCTTCCAAAATGGAATTATTTCGTTCTATAAGAAGATATTATAGTTAATTTCTTCCACTTTCTGAAATTTTATTTGAAAAAATGAAATCATATTTAAAATTATAATTTCATAATATACTTATGATAAATATTTTGGATTTTTTAAAAAGACTGATTCGAGTAAATAGTGAAAATACTGATTTTTACAAGTGTCATTTTTTTATTAAATAAAGTAATTTAAAATTACCTCTATATTTTGGGTTTGGTTTTCAATTATAATAATTTCCATTTTATATGTAATAATTTAATTAATTCTATAGTAATCAGTATTATATTTTCATTTTGTATAAGTTTATTTGTATACTTAAAATTCATTTTTCTAAAAACTGTTTTTCTTTGTGTTTTACAAACTTATATTAAAATACATATTTTAAAATTTATTTAAAAAAATAAATAATAATTTCCAACAAATATTAAGGTAATTTTTTCATCACAAAACAAATTATATATTTCAAAATGAGTTATCATGGAAAAGGTAAATTAATGTTAATTTCAAAATTAAGTAGAAAATGCCAAAATCACCTCAAATTTTATAATTTATTAATTTGGATGAGATTTTGATAGAACTATACTAATTTATGGACTAATTTTAGTGTCATGCATTGAAATATTAGTTGGATTTCAAGATAAAGAACTGTTATATTTAATAAATATTATTTTCTCTAATTTTATTTCATAAATATACTTTCTTGATTAGGAATATACATGATGAATTAAAAATGAATACCATAATGATGTATAATAATTTAATTTATTATCAATAATTTATTAAAAAAATTTAAATATATTATAATTTTTTAAAATTTTTTTGTAGTGTCGATACAACGCTTGTGTAAGTATATGAAAAAATCAAATATATAGTTTTAAAAATATTAAATGTTTGAATATATAGATTATGTATGGTTTTATTAGAATATGATACATAATTTTGAGGTATAAGTATTTATTTAAGTTTTTTAATTATAATTACATTGTTATATTTCTTATTTTAAAGTCAAACTTTTTGAATAGTCCTGAAAATTGCATTAAATGGTATTTAATGTTTAAAAATCATTTTTAAATCATTACAAAAATCCGAAAAAATTTAAAATAACACAATTTTATGGTAAATTTTCCATTATATTATGATTTCACTATTTATGTTCCACTTTTAATTTTTATAATTACCTTCATGGCCCTTAAATATTGAAAATTTTGACAAAGCTTTTAAGTTTAAATATGAAAAATGATGAGGATTAAAAAATATATAAGAATTAAAATGAAACATAAACCTTTATAATTTTTATTGTATTATTATAATTTGACCTTATAATCCTTATATTCAATTATATGTTTCTTTGGATCCATTTTATTGGAGTTAGACACATAATGTATATTAATATTTTATGTATTTACATGATTGGTGCCCACTTAACTTATCCTTTATTTCTCACACCTCTTGTTCCATTTATCATAACAAATATTTTCCCAAATATGTTCGAAAACATCCTATCCATGACCTAGATATTATATTCTCACAAAAATACCAACATAGAAGTATTATATTGTAAGTTAAAGAAGGTTTCTCAAGGAAGAGGTATAACTCTCAACTAGCTATTTTCGTGTGCATTTCTTCATAAACCTCATTCAAATATTTTATAACCATGATGAAATAAAAAAATATAATCCTAAATATAGTGAAATATATTTATTTTTATGGATCAACAATTTTTCATATCCATTTCCATCCTATGAGAAATGATAATTTTTCTCAGGTTTATGTGAGGACTACCACCTCTACGAAGTGATTTTTTTTGTTTTTCATAACCATCTCACAAGGATAGTTATTTTAATGGATTAAATTAATTTAAATTACATATATTAAATAATTATTATTTTGGATAGCTATTATATTACTTACATTATTATCCTTTCATCTATTGTAAAATGATAATGTCATTTGAGCATACGTATATACAACCACCTCTATGAAGTGATGTGATTTTTTTTCAAGTCCCCCTTTCATGAATGATTATAAAATTTTATTTAATTTGTAATCATGATTATAATTTCATGATCATGATTTATTATATTATGGAATTATAATACATTTGACTATACTAAACCTACCATATTAATTTTAACTTATAAAAAGAACGTCCACAAAACGCCCAACATGGACTTTACCATTTTAGTGAATAAATAAATAATAGTAATAAATGTATCATAGGTAATAATGACAATGGTATTAAAATGAATAAAAAATTAATCAAACATAAAATTTATATAATTTTATTAATTTCGAACATAGAAATATGAATGAAATTAGTCAGGACTTAAGGTAAGAGATTTCTATTTCAAACTAATTTAATTTAGGGATTGTTTATATTAAGATTTAATTTGGGAAAATTATATGATCAAAAATTCTTAAACTCCATCTATTATATTCTCTTCTATTTATGTTTTTAATTTTCATGTTTATTTTCCATTAATTATATTTTTGGATTGAAAATAAATAAGTGAGTCAGAAGTAATGGATATTCATTAAAATCATGTTTTAAAGTTCTTCTTCCAACTCATGATATTCAATCTACAATATTTAGAATTTTAAATGTTTCATGAATATTATTATTTATTATAAAAAAATTCTAAAGGTAATTTATTAATATTTCAAAATTTCGTTAAAATTGTTCAAAAATGATCTTTTTAACATTTTCTATATTATTATTTTTTTTAATTCATTACCAACAAGTTAAAAGAATATTTTTCTTAACAATTATAAAATGAATGGTTTTTATTTCCACCAGGACTATTCATTTCATTGAATATTCATTTATAATTTTCCATTCTTATATGTAAAGAATTTATTTTTCTAAATATTTTATTATTTTTTATTTTTTATTTATTTTTAAGGAAATAGATATTTCATATAATTTTTATCAGGTTACTAAATATATTATCACTAATGAGATTGAATTCTAATTAAATTTAATTTTATGGTTTATGTTCTAGCTACATGTTTTTTATTCATCCTATGATTCTTGTAAATTTTATATAAATGATGGGTGAGCCTGATACGGCTCTCTAATTAATTTGGTAATGTAATGGCATCACAGACCAACCCTATTTATCCCGGAATTATTCACTTGATCTAGCCTATGATAAGGCCCAAGAGACAATCATGATCCTCCTAATCCAAAAACTAGTGTCAGTAATCAAACATATCAAAATTGGGAATGATTACACCCATGAAACAATTGATAACCAAGTAAAAAACAGAATAAAAAAATAAACCCCAATAGTGGAAGGAAACTAACAATTAACCATACCTCCAAATGACAAAATGGGACACTGAAAACAAAAAAAAACCATGCTCACTCCTTGAGAAATCCAAATCCAAATCAATCCTAAAACTAGAAATGATAAAGTAAGCAAGATACTAAATATTCTCAATAGGGATTATAAAAGAAAACTATGCATTATAACATACCTTTAAAGAGAGAACAATTTCATATTATTTTGAAAATATATGTATATATATATATATTAGTTTTTCACTTTTTATTCAAAAGATATAGAGAAATAATATTTCAGAAATAATATTTCCCTTATTATTTTCAAGACAATTTATAAAGAAAGAAGTAATTTACAATAAATCATTTATAAAAAGAAACATACGATAAGGTAATATTTTTATTAGGAAAGAATTACAGTAGAAATTATTTTATAAAAGTTTCATAAAATACAGAAAAGTAAAATATGTGTAAAATATATATCATGAGAAATCCTTATACACCAAATGAAGAGACCCTAGACATATAAGTTTTTTGAACCATTTTTGGACTTATCGAGGTGTTCCTATGTCTATAACCAACCCTGCTTCCCTCAACTAGCCTCACTTGTGTGATAACCCATAATAGCATTTCCCTACCATGGGGGTTTAATTGGGGATAAATATTAATTATCACTTAACTCCAAATAGGATTCCTAGGACACATGGCTATAGAAAAGGTTAAATATTAGGTGTTGTTTAAATGATATCATAGTCAAGAATCTGCATAGCCCTCCTCCCAACACACACCCCCTAAAATTTCCCCTTAAGGTAGAGATATTACATTGAGGTTAATTCCATTAATTAAAACATTACAAGGTACCAATTGGGTATCATTATTTTTTAAGGAACATTGACCATTTTTAATACCATTTTCAATTTAAATTATTCATGTTCTAAAACCAATCTACACTCATAGAAACATATGAACCTCAATATATATATAAATACCCATTTCCCCAACATAAATATTCATACATACTTGTTTCAGTATGTAAAAATAAGATACCTATATATATATATGTGGATATGTATATAAGTAAAATTTAAAAATAAAGAGGATAATTAGAATCCATTTTGAAGGTATTTTTAAATCTAACATGCCATTAAGACTTTATGGGAAAATGGATGGGAGAATAAAACAAACTATTAATTCTAAATTTACATGATATAAACCGTTAGTAAAACTAATCAAGAACTTAATATTATTGAAATTTCAAAATAATTTTTAAAACATTCTTTTGTATGGGGAACACAAACTGCTAACAGAGGAATAATGTAGAAATCATGAAATAAACTGATTTCATTCATCTTAACAATTTTTACCATATAATTACTTCATAATATAATGAAAATACCCAATAAAACTTTCAAGAATCATAGTTTTTAATTTAAAGGATTTTACATAGGGTAGCCTACCAAAAAATGTGTGGAATCCATTTCCTTTGATGAACATCGCATGAATGGGCCTTGAATCATTCCTCATTAACCCTCGGGACCAAGAATCAGCTAACTTAAAACTCATTTGGGTTAGGATTCACATATGTTGTTCACAATATAAGGTAAGGAATGGAAACTCATAACAAGGGGTGGAAGGAGTAGGATAATAAGAAGAAGAAATTATAATATAAGATGATCTCACCACGAATTGGAGAAGAAATAGTCCAAAACATAGCGGGAGGTGAGGCGTGTCACTAAGAACCCCTCTTGGGCTTTGAGAGTGAGTTGGTGAGGGTGATAGGATAAACCCATTTAGGAGTTTTAATTTCATAATGGAAAATGGGGAGATTCAAATTTTAATCCCTTGGACAATGTACATGGTATGGCTGCAGGGTTAGCCAAACCATAGACTACTACTGGAACACCTTGACCGCCTCATATATTTAGGGAACATAGTTATAAAAATTGGGTTCCCACTCCCATAGACCACTAAACTCCAACATGTTTTCTTATGATACTTTCATGGTTTTGGATCAACAGTAAGATACTCCAAAGATTCAAAACATGCAAGATGGAAAATGACTAGAATTACACATAAATAAAGGTAGTTGCATGGTTTCCCTCTAACCATGTGCACTAACCACACACTAAACAAAAATAGACCAAAACTCTAAAACATAATATTTCACCTAGAATTCAAAAAAAAAATAAACAAAAAAATTAAACAATAAGAAATAAATAATATTCTATGTATAATTAAAGCCAGGGTGTGGAAATTTTTCCAACCATAAAAATCTTCTTCCCCTAAAAAATTACAAGGTCTAAGATGGGAAGAAAACTGAAACGTTCAACTCGAAAGAAAGAACTCCTAGAATAAAATATCTAAACCAAACCAAAAACTGGACGAAAACTATTAACAATATTATGACCTCTATCTCGACAAGTCATGCCTGAATCGACAATGAGATAATGAAAAGAAGATCGGTCATGGTTATACCCACTGTTTAGAATCAAGCTAACATAGTTTTTTAATTAGAGAAAAACCAAGCCTAAAAGTACACTGCAATAAGTTCTAACCTAAGGGAATTCAATAATGAAACAATGAAAAATCAAATTCATAATTTACACAAGATAATCACTCTCTCTTCACATGAGAAAAGAACAAATGGTAAAACAAGATATGTATGGAAAAAAAGAAATATGGAAATACCTAAAAGTTTTAAGAACCACTATTGATAACTAAAACTAGATAGTATATCTTCCCAAAAATATTATTATGATTATAGAACATATGCCAGTTACCCAATTGACCATAGAAGTGACAGCTATTTAGAATATATAAGAAAAATGTCTTAGAGTTCTTGAATACACTACATTGGGAGAAGATAAGAGGAGGTTTCCTTTCTAAAGAAATCGAAAATAAATAAGGATTATGAAATATAGTATTCTAAAGTCTACACTTCACATAGTATGGGAATCCTTTACCAAATTTGAAAGGAAATGAACTACTACTCACCAAAGTTTTCCTTATAAAATCTAACTCGAATAGATAAGCCTTATTTACCAGCCCCTCAAACAAGAGATTCCCATATGAAAAGAATTGAGCATTGTGATTTGGGTTAATACCATTGATGAATTACTATTTCATCAAGGAATTTCTCAATGAAACCTTTGGAGAAACTAGAACCAACTCATTAGAATAGTCAGATTACTTTGTCTCCATCTTCTTTCCACATAAGAATATCATCAGTACAACCACCCTCTTTTTTTTAGACTCCTTGAGGAGGAAACACTAAGAAAATATGGTCTTAATAAACTCCCATGACATCCCAACTTTTAACTAAAATGGGAAAATGATCTTCCACTAATCAAAATGTGTCCCTTCAAATAACCCTTGAACTACTTTTACCTTCATCATGTGAGAAGTTCCTAAGAATCATAAGACTCCCCCAACTACTTCAAGTCATTCCCCAAACTCTATTCAACCCATATCACCTTTAAGGTTATGAATAACTAAAAATATTATTATCACCCCCACTCTATCGAGATTATAAGTTCTATCATCAACCATCAAAGCCACAAAGGCACCCTAGTTTCCCTGCAAACTCATTTTTTCCTCTCTATGAGGCCCACCCACATGCCCAAATGGTTTATCATATTAATGAATATACCCATGGAGAAATACATGTTCCTTAAATGTTTTTTTCATCACTCACAAACTCCTTGTGAAATATCCCAAGAGATCACACATCCTAGTCACTACTCTATGCCAAAACTATTAAACTATGGATTTATAATTAGGTAGGATCTCGAAACGAAAGGTTCACCTTGTTGACATGGGCAGTAACTTTTATCCATTTAACTCTTTAACATTTTGGTATTTTATATTCACCTCTCTCCCCCCCACCCATTATATCACAAAATCCTCATTGTGGACCTTACATCTCAACATAGGTAGTGACATTACACTTACAGAGGAGTACCTCCTCTAATACCAATGTAACAAATTGGCCTTGTAGACACCCCGGTTTCCCCACTAACACATGATGACCCCTCCCTAAGTCCCACCCACATTATTGAATAGGTCATCAAACTAGTGAATATGCCCACCATCCGACATATGTTATTTAATTTGTGATTTTTCCACACATACACACACCTTGGGAAATAGCCCATGAGACTACCCATCCTGATCACTACTTCAAAACAAACCTCTTTAACTATGGTTTTTCAATCAGGTAGGATTCCAAAAATAAAGGTGGGTATGGTTGAAATGGTTAAAAACATTTATTCTTTTTAAACCCTTAATATTATACGGTGTTACAGGATGTATCATGATCAAGGATCCTAACCACTCGTGTGATATACCATTATCTATAACTGGGAGACTAATAATTATGGGGAGAGGGAAATTTAACTAGTGTGAGGTATGTTGTTATAGGAGGTATCATGATCAAGGATCCTAACCAATCATGTGATATACCATTATCTATAACTTGGAGTCTGTCACCCAACATCATGTAACGTAGAGATAAAATTTAAAGAGAAATAATTCTACCAGGAATTGGAGTGTGAGGTATGAATAAATTCAAGAATAATAATCCAAATAGAAAATTTTCAAAAAATATCATAATGAATGGAGTAACAACAAAATAATTATCCCAACATTTTATTTATATTGAATACATTTGTAATCTATAATCACATCGATCTTTATCATGGATATCCTATAAAAAATGAAAACAATTATTCTCCAATTATCTATAAAATTTCCTATCTAATTATAGTTTATTGTGGCTAAAAATAATTAGTTATGATAATGATTATCAAATAAGAGGATTTTTCGGTTTTCTGTAATTTAATTAAATATCTAAAATGAACTCAAATAGAATCTGAAAACCCTAGATAAAATTATGTCACCCCTAGGAAAAAAACATCCCATATAAACATAACTACATTGTCAAAAAAATTATATGTAACTGATTTTATGAGATATAATAATTTATTCACGATCATGTTTACAAGAAGAAAACAATATATTATTTTTAACATAATATACTTGGGTATCGTTAACAAAATTACAAATAAAAAAACTCCATGAACACCTCATAAAATATTATACAATTTATTCTAAGGATTTATATGAAGAAAATCAATTTACTAAAATTATATTTAAATAATAAATATAGTGTACCGCCTCATCAATATGAAATATCCAAATCTATAAAATGGCCCCCACATTTATCTAAATCCTTGGTATGATAGTAGGTGCACACCCCTTGTACACAAGTCCCAAGATAAAGTTCTTAGTGTCATTATGATCAATAACATTGGAAACATTGTTAGGATTAATACTAATAATAATTATCACATAACCTAGCATAAATGAATCTACACATTATAATATCACATTCCAAAGACTATACAATCATTGAAATTTTCATAGTCCAATAAAGAAATAATTTCATAAGAGAATATTTGAATTTCCAAACTATATAACCAAGGTAAATTCTCCTAGAATAATCAATCATACACATTTATCATGACCTATCCAATAAATCATAAATATGATATATTATGAATAAATTTGATTACCCTTCAACTGATGTTTATAACATTAAATTTTTATAAAATATATTGATGTAAAAATTTAATAATCAAACTAGAGAGGGTGTGAATAACTTATGAGGTTGCTAAATACATTAATATATAAACTTGAGTAAGATAATTGAATATTTTACCTCACATCATCTTAGAACTATCCACCTTGACACCCTCTAAAACATGTAGTTTTCCTTGACTAATTCCTCCCTAAATTGAATATTAGAAAGGATGATGAACATGTAGTTAATATTATAGGAACAACCAGAAAAAAATCATTGTGGAGGATTTTTTTAATTTTCACTAGAAGAGATTCCATTGTTAGAACTACTATAGAGGCTTATAAAACTAATGGGGAATACCACTCACCATAACTCTTTACTCTATAAACCACTTCTAAACATGAATAAATGGGAATATCCTATATCTATGTCCCCTAAAACCACATGCATAAATTATAGGGGCCAACCTTATCCAAATATATATAAAATATCTTCTATAGGAGGTGTTAAACTATTAACATTCGAAAAATAGTATTTTTTCTAGTAAATACACTAACGATATTATAAGTACCTAGGGTTCATATTCATTGAAGGACCCTCCCAACTCTAACTTGACCATTTCCATACTAATCCATTACCAAACATGATCAAATAAAAATTAGTGCTTAATTGGATATTACAGCTCACTCTATCATCTCAAAATAATAACTAAAACCTAGAGTACCTATGTGTCACTAGAGATCAAGAAAAATCACTACCTCAAAATTATGAACTCTCTCCTCATCGTTAGATAAAAAATCTAATTAATATTTCAATAATATCATAGATAAATAAACAACCATTTATTTAATCCTCTAATAGTTAATTGGAACCTCTACCTCAAAGCATTCTTACACTATGAGCTTATGTTGCTCTACTACAACACCACTAGAATGAAATATCCATGAAATATCTATAGAAAAATAATTGTGATTCAATAAACCCTGTATTGAGATATGAATGTATATAGAAATATAATATATATTCTCTCTTATCCCAACCACATGAACCACAATTCCCTACTAATCATGAACAATCATCATGAAATAATATATCTGCACAAGGTATGATCTCATACCTACAATATACCTTATAGGGAGTATACTCATCACCTAAGCTTAGTTAATAGATGATCAAGTTCTGTGCACTATATTTTATTAAACTCTAGTGTCCTTATTTGTGTTCCTTGAGTAGATTGCTTTGCAAAGTTTAGAGATACTACGATCTCACCAACTCAAAACTAATATACCATGTGATTATTCGAAATCTAACCTAGATCTTAACTAAATATGATTTGATATAACTTTTTTGTGAATTATCCCCATAGAGATGCCTCCCTATATCTATAATTAAACAAATATGACCCAAAAAGCTTATATATGATAGGAAACTTGTTAGAGACTTGAGTTGGAAAAATAAATATCAAAAAAGGGAGGCATTTACCACTAGATAAAATAAAGGAAGAGTGTAAATAATCTTGAAAAATCAAAATGAAAAAAAATATCAAAAAATATCATAACAATGTCAAATTCATGAACATAAGGATACAAAGAAATTAATTAGTGTAACCATAAAAAAATTACTACAAACCAACATATGATAAAAAATTCCAATAAAAATTAATGGTATATGATAAAAAATGTTAAATCCAACTCCAATAAAAACCTATAAACTAATATAAAACTAATCAAATCCATCACTATCATGATATTAAAAACTTATATATATAATCATGGGTGATTATATCAATATATTTAGTAGATCATCCCCAAAATGAATAAATAAAAATATTAATATAATACCTGAATAACAATTAAAATAATTAAATTATTGTATATAGTTTAAACCTCAAAATTTACTTATACCTATTGATGAATTAGATAAAATTTCAACTATGGAACAATTCATCATATGATTCCATAAAGTAAAATATATATTTTAATACGTATAATAAAAATTTAATCAATATCACCAATAATAAAGCTCCCTAAATAAAAAAATATTCATATAGTATAACATAAGCCATAAAAATATAGAAGGGTCCCTAGAAACCAACTCCTATAAGAAAGTATTATGTTCCTAACAACAGCTAATGCCATAAATCCAACCCTAACCTATGTATATCTCAACATGGGGGAGAGGTAATTAAAAATTCTATACCAAATATTTATCTATTACCATATTCCCTGGGTGAATAAAGTATTATAGCTATTCCTAACCTATTCATCCCAATGAAATGGGGTAGGGGAAGAGAATTTTCTAGACAAGATGTTGGGTCACACATGATAAGTTTTATCAAGAAGTTGGTTTCATAAAAAAATATACTCGTGTTGATGATGTAACATCAAAAATATAATAAAAAGAATATCTTGTAATACCATTTACATATTCATGTAATGATCACATTACCCATCATCTAACCAAACATGTACCCATCATCACCATAACAACTTCAAGTCCATACAAGCTTATAATGATCATGCTAATATGATATTAACAAAATAAAATAAGTAAAATAATCCAAACTAACCAATAATCTAGATAATATAGTCCATATGACTATAAAATCATTTCATCATAATGGAATAAACCATTTCAAAAAAATCCATATGATTTTCAAAATAACCCTTCACATCACTACCCTATGCCTAGACCGATGTGTCCAAGGATAAACCATATATATGACATATCTTGGGATAGTAAATCAAGGATATATTCCCTAAATCCATTATTCATGTAAATAATTTGGCCATGTATTATTATACAACTAAGGGATATTGTAAATCTTTCCATATGCCACTAATTCATTGTTTTTTACTAGAAATGTCGTAGCTGGCTCTTCCTATGAAAGGAAGAGTATATGACTTTCTATATCATAATAAAATCCACTTTCATTGATTTTATTGGTGGTAAAATGATAATTTATATCATTCAATTGATCTTACATGTTCATTTCCACAAATATATAATTTCATAAGATGAAACATATGATATTTAGTTTCATTAATGGAAGGGTAGCATGAACTGGATAAGGCATTTACTCGTGTGTCATAATGTATGGGAAAATTCATGAATTATTTGGGAGTATCCTTGAGTGATTTAAAAAGATCCTACTACCATGTGATGGTTTGTATTCAATATTTCTCAACCCTTATCTAAAACTTCCACACTTGTATATTTTTTCTCTTATCTTTTTCACACTATGAGGCACTAGCATGTTGTGCAGGGTGGAGGATCCCACTTGAGTAGTGAGATATTCATCCAAACCTATGGATATCTCTAAAAAAGGGTTGAGTTTTGTCTCCCTTTACAATGATATTCATCAATCATCAATAAAGATTTATGCAATGACCATATTTATTGAGAATTAAATAGGTTCCTTTATTTACACTTTACATTTGGTTTTAGTTTCAAAGGCATGATAATCTTGGTATTGTGGTTTCTATTTGCTTCCACTAATTTGATTAATCATTAATCAATTTTTAGAAATATTTTATTGGTATTTTACCAATTCCATTCTATTAAAATTTTAAAATAATTTTATAATTAAAGGTTTTTCAATCATAACCCTTATTGTATTTTATATCATAAAATACCATTAAATTTTTTTGTTCTTTGTGGAGTTATGGATTATGATATGGGATATCATAATAAACAACATAGTAAAAATCCCATTGAATTATATTAGTTATATCATGCTAATATTGGATATTATATCCTATGATTTCATAGTGTCATGGTTTCAAAAA
The DNA here is from genome assembly GCA_963277665.1 of Viscum album. Taxonomy (NCBI): domain Eukaryota; kingdom Viridiplantae; phylum Streptophyta; class Magnoliopsida; order Santalales; family Viscaceae; genus Viscum; species Viscum album. Next base: position 1,768,548,399 of record OY728140.1, read on the forward strand.
GATAGCATTATATCACCTTTTTTATATTGATGTGTGTCATTAAATATGATAGGTATATTGTAAAAAAATAGTTTTTTTCATTTTATTCAACTATTAGTAAAATTATAAAATTTATAAATTTTTTATAAATAATAATAAAGTTATTTTCAGGTACTTATTAATTTATAAAAGTGTTTTTAAAATAATTAATTAAAAAGTTTTTATAATTTATTAATTAATGTTTTATGAATCATTTATTAATAAATATTATATAATATAATGAGTTTTAATTATTATACATTTTACCAAATTTTCCGTCATGCCTCATGAATTATAAATAAATTATTTATTTATAAATCATAATATTAATTTATAAACTGATTATAAATTTATAAAATAAGCCTAAAATATTAAAAAAAATTATATAAATTATGAATTTTTCATAATTAATTGACATGAATTGTTTAAATTAAGTCCCATATTTTGGATATTATTTAGACCACATCAGAATGAGTTTTTATGATTGATTTGGTCAATGTTTAAATAATTATAAGAATATGATATTTACATTGTGAAAAAAGATTACATAATATAATTTAAAGTATAAAATGTTTCTATTTCATAAAATATCACATATTTAATTTAAAATATCATATGATGAATAATTTGAACTTTTATATACTATAATGAATATGATGTGATTATATTCAATATTATGGAATTTTTATAATAAAATGCTAAGTTATAAATTATTTTTAACCATGTTTCAATAAATTTTTCATAAATGGTTATCTCTTGTCTAAATATGTGAATTGTTTTTTTATTTAAAATTTATTCCCAGTACTAGTATTCATAGTTAAAAAAAATTGTTTTATGAATATTCATATGACTTATTATAAAGTTTTTAAACTTCTTAGATTGTTATACATGCATTTAAGAAGTTACATTTTTGGACAGATAAAAAATGTAGTTTCTACATACCTTGACCTCAGTTTATAATTAAAGTTCTTAGATTGAATTTAGATGTTGAATATAGTTTATATATATTCATTATTAGAAATATGATAATTTGAATTTATGTTTAGTAGAGTATCCATAGTAGAAGAACTCTGGTTCTGACTTCCCATTGGATTATAGGCTTATACATTATTCTAAAAAGTTGGGTATTAGCTATATGTGAATAAAAGATTACTCATGAAAGGATTTATATTTTCATATAATTATAAACCTTTATGATAAAAGTTCATGTTCCATATGAGTGAGTTTAACTTGTATGTGGGTAAATATTTTTTGATTCATTTTTTGATTGGGTACAAAAACTATGGGTTTTGTAAATGGTTACACATAAATATGATTTTATCATATTGATTTTGTAACACCTTGAGATTTTATGAGAAATATTTTTTTATTTGTCTTATGTTATACGCATCACCAAAAAAAATCTTTCATTACACACAACACTGGCTTGGCTTGCGTTACACGCAATCGTGACCATCCTCGATAGCGTGTATCGTACACAATACCGGGTTTCACTAAACAATGATATATTGTTATAATATTATTACGGACTATCCATTACGAATAGTATTAACTAAATTTTAAATTTTATAACATTATTATTTATCTTACACATTTTCTAGAACATGGTATGAGAACAAAATAAATTTTTCAAGTAAATTAAGTATTTTTCAAAAAATACAATTTTGCCTCCTTTTGATGATGCACCAACTTTAAATCTTGTTTTTGACATGTTTTTAAGTTAAATTTGACAAAATAAAATTCTTTTTTGAAATCAGGATTTAAAAATTTGTTTTAGAGAAATTTTTCATATTATTCTAACAACTTTTATATTTTAATGAATAGTAAAAACACACTATATTTTAACTGAAAACAAATTTAGTCATTGCAATAATTTATATGGTTAGGTAGTCTTTTTAATTTTTTTTAAGTGTAATTAGAATATATTTTTACCATTTAATCCAATGTTGGTCATTGGAATTAATTTCACTTTGAAATTGGACATAAACAAGTGTTGATCTTTTGATAGTTATTGTTTCTTAAAAACACGCTGTTTGTTTTGATAATAGAAATTAATTTTAAAATTAATTCATGCCACTTATATGTTTTGAATTTTAAAAAATAGACATAATTTTTGAATACTGAATATCAAATATATCTTAGGATGAATTTTTTTTATTTTTCTGAAAAACATCAATTTTTGATGAATAGTGAAACTACTTAGTGGTAGTTAAAAAACTGACTCTTTCATTTAAATGAAATTTTACCACTTCTGTGAATTGAATTTCAAAAATCCGACATACATGGTTGTTATCGAGAAGTAAAATGTGTTTCATTAAGATGAAAATAATTTTTGGTGAATAGTAACTTTTGACTTTTATTTACTGTGGTTAAAGGTAAATAGGGTAATTCAAGGTTAAAAGAATATTATAATAATTAAAAATTACCTTAAAACTTTTCCTAACCTTATCAGATGTGTAGTTTCTGACCATGGGCATCCTTGGGTCGATTTCGGGACCACATTGAGCCACTTGGTAGTGATAATGACAAGTTGGATTAATTAATTTAATGTAAAAACAAAATTGTCATTAACAAAAATCTTTTAGTAATTAATTTTTATAAGGAGTTATATAAATTATATTTTCAAATATAAATATTTATTGGAAATATATAAATATTTCCTACATGATGGTATTTTTTTTATAATTATTAGACATCAAATAAATTAAATTATTTATGAAACAATAATGATGCAGTATTTACCTCATTAATAAATGATTTAAATAAATAAGATTATAATGATTAAAATATTATCCAAAACATATCCAATTATGATTAGATGATTTTATTTCTACCATGAGTCATCTTATCTTCATCTTTAATGATTTTTTGACCTTTTGAAACCGAAAATAAGTTTATAATAAAATAATATTTTCACACTTTTCAAATGTGCCCCTCTCCTTCCTTATAAAAGGGAACCTCCTCCCTCTCCTCTTTACACAACTTTGAGCCTTCAATCTCGGCCAAACCTGTCCCATAACTCTTCTAAACTCCCCTAGTAATATTCTAGAGGTCTGGGTTTTCTTTAAAGACCAACATTAGTGCCCTAAGAGGAGGTTTCAAAAAGGCGTGTCGAAGAAGAGGTAATATCTATTACCGATTCTTTAAAAAAATATTCTTCTTCTACTTCCTCTTCATTAGTTGTTTCACTGTGAAGTAATAACATCAGTATCACTTGTATACTGATATGTTAATATAAATATGAAACAACCCTATTTCACCTTCTATCCATCCTACGGAAAATGAAATCACCGCACGTGCGTACGTACGAAATACCGTCTCAACGCCGTGGTGTAATCTGTTTTCCACCACCACCTTACTCTGATGAGTATAATGGTGTAAAGAATAAATACATATGATTATTTTAAATTGATATTTATTCTTAAATATTATACATACACTTCAATACAATTCCACGATCATGGGAATGATATCATCGCTCGTGCGTACGTACGACCTACCGTCTCCACGATGTGATGCGACTCGTTCAACATGATCTTCATTGAATAGTGATTATATAAATAAATTGAATGAATAAATATGGTATACATTACAATAATAAAATTCTTTTAATAAGGTATCTATAACATAAAAATAGAGATATTATTTTATTCGACAAGACTTGCATAAGAACATAAAGCAATGAACACCCGAATGACAAGTAGCAATGAAATATTACTAATAAGAAGCTAAGAATATGACCATATATGTTATCATAACAATGTGTATGATTATATAATAAGTAAAGGACATTATTTAAATCATTATACCAGAGTTTTGGAAAGGTACAAAGCATATCAGACCTAAGGTAAGGGAAAATCTCACAATCTCATTTTTATCTGAGATTGTTTATACTTCAGAATTTACTAGGGAATATTTATCATCCACATCCATGTTTCCTCAATATGTAATATTATTTCTATCCTACTAAAAATTTTAAAATACAATTTTACCCATTGGAGAGTTTTTATTAAAAGATATGAAAGTAATCTTTTGTCTTTTTTAGTACGAGTTACTTTCTGACTTTTCCTTCCAAGTACGAGAAGAATGTTTTTTTAACTTATACGACATGAATGGATTTTTATGATTTCATGGAACATTATTTCCATTAAGATTCATTTACAAGTTTTCAAGTTTATTTTTAATCAACTTATTTTATTTTAAAATTTTATGATATGTTAATAAAGGAAAAAAATTGAAGTAGAAAGGATATTTTCCTCAAGAATGAAGTTCAAGTGTTTTATCAAAATTATTTTCCATCTAAGATAATATAGGGTTATGTTTCTATTTTACATTTATTTGATTATGTTATGATGGAATTATTTTTATGAAGTCCTTTTATCTTATATGGATTATGTTATAATGACATGATGTTTAAGAATCCCATTTTTATTACATGGGTTATGCTAAGATGTATGATTTATGATTTTCTGGAACACATAAGAATGGTTTAATTATGAGATGGGTGGGACCTATATCTCCCTCCAATGCATTGGGTAAAGAATTATGTCTCATGAGATAGACATGGCTGGAATGGAAAGTTAATCTGGTTTAGTGATACAGGACTGGAACGAGGAGTGAACTCGGTTCAGAAATGGACCTTGTCCGCTTGGATAGTCTTCGCAATGAGTCTTGACTACGAAGAAATGATTCTCTATGATTATGTGTGTATGCCACAAAGTTTCATGATTTATGTTATGATTATTGGGATTACATTTCACTACTATGATTTATCCCATGTTATGATATTATGATCTCTTTTTCAGGTTAAGATTTTTGAATTGCTATGTTCTTATGAATATGATATTTCCTTTGTTTACCCTTACAAAGCATTTGAGCTCACCATTTTGTATGTTTTATTTTTCCCAGGTCCGGAAGAAAGGTATTAAGTTGGATATGCCAAAGGGACTCTAGATATGATGAAATAAATGGGAGACAATGTAGATTATTTACCAGTCATTTATGTTTCCCTGTTTTTAAAGACACTATACCTATACGGTCCTACCATGGTTTTGTTATATGTTGTAATAAGTATGATTCAATTATGAAGTAATAACAATGTATGTAAAGTATGGTTCATTATAGATTTTGTGGAAGAATTATTATTCCAAACTAAATAACTAGAAGAATTCATAAATAATTGGAATAATATGAGATAATATGGTGATATTAAATCCCATTCAAAATTCTATGTTTTAGAGTCTTCCCAAAGAGGCACTTGTTAGGACCTCAATCATCCAACTAGGTTGGTGAGCACAAACTGGGAGCCCATGAATTATCTTGAATAAGGTAATTAATTAATGGGTGTCCTTAATTAAATTAATTCTCCATTAATGATATTTATTTAGGTTACACTAATTTGGGAGACCCAAATAGTATTATATTACCAAAGGAATTGAGCGGAGATTATCTATTTTATGGATTGGGTAAAGAGTTCCATAATCGACTATCCAAGATTAATATATGATATTATTGGGATAATTACCTAAAAAATAACTAAGTGGGGATATAAATACAAAAGGGGAATCATTTAATCATTAAATATGGGTATTCACCCACTAATAGGCATGATAAAATTTTAAAAGGGTCAACCTTTTAGTGGGAGACGAATTAAAAAAAGTACATATTAAATATTTGAAAAACATGATACTAATCTAATATATATTTATATTGTAGATAAATAACATCACCATCATCAAAAATAACGGTGAAATTAATAATTGAATATATAATATTAATGTGAGAAACTCCAAATATTGGAACATAAGAAAAATTATTAAATTAGGAGGAAGTCCAACACCTTTCTAAGTAATCAACCCATTTAAGTTGTTCAGTACTTTGAATCTATACTATTATGAGAATCATGGAATGATTCAATTGTTGTTTCAAAGGAATTATATTGAAAAAAAGTTAAAATAATTTTAGTCTCTAATCATATATCACATATGATGGGATATTTAAATTACTTGGTGCTACTGGAGGTCTCCGTAAGGATTATTCTGATTAAAGATTTCATTCTATTTTTATTTGTTGAAGTGTTCCAGAAATATTAATGAATTCAATAGAATTTTCTGAGATATTTGGAAAGTGTTGAGGATAGATGAACTAGGAATATGATTTCTAGGTTCTATTGTTTTAATAATAACACAATTGGGTAAAATATCAAATTAAAAGAAATGAAATTAGGTAAAGATTCCAAAAAAGTTTTTTCTAGTATCCAGTCATGGTCATTGAAACCAAGAGGTGTTATCAAGATGGATGATTAATAATTACTTATGGTGGAACTGTTAAGGATAATAGATTGGGGTTATGAAATTCCGTGGAGTTTACATGTCAAGTATCAATGTTATACAAATTTATTTCTCAGTTTTTAAGGGTTTATGACCTTTAATGTATACATTACATGTTTTTAAAATATAAAAGTGTTAAAAATTAAGGGAATAATTGATAGATCCTGTAGTTTCAATTCAAGTGATAAAGAAAAGATTTTTTTACATAAAATATATAGATATAATGGATTTTATCAAGCATGGATATATATTAATCAAGGATGTATATATTTATATCATTACTTATATATGATAAAAGGATATATTTTTTTATAAAAGTTGTTATAAACAATATGAGATAATGAGTTCAATACACATAGTTTATGATTATTCAAATTATATGACATATATTGAAATAGATACATGGAAATATTATTTATTTAGGATATAAGTTTTTATCCAGATGTTTTCTAAAATATGATTAAAGTTGTTTCCACCACCCATCAATGGTATAATTTAAATAATAAAGTATTATTTTCAAATAAATATACTCCAAAACACATAGAATACCATATATGTTATTAAAATAATAGTTTATTTTTTAAATATTACTGCTAAAATTAAATAATAATTATTTTATAAACATAAAATAATTTTTTGTATATTTGAATAATATTCTAAAGATAATATAGTGTATAAGTATCTAGTAGTAGTTTATTTTGGCTTTGAGAAGTTAAAATTAAAAAAAAAAGATTATACCAATCAAAAATTAAAGTGATTTTAACTTAATATACTAAAGAGTTTAGGATATATGATAGTGAAAATAATATTAATGAGTTTCATTTAGTTACTATGAGATATTATATATCAATATTTTTTAATGTACTATACCCATAAAACAGAAAATGAGTTTCACATAATATCCTAAAATATTTTTAAGGTATCGTGGTAAATATAAGTGAAAATATTTACATTTAGTTACTATAATATATTGAATATTTATTTATCTTATAGGATTTTAGGATGTTATAGTAAGTAATAATGTGAATTGTTATATTAATTACCATAAGATCTCAGTGAAAAATTTTGATGGAAAGAGTTTAAATAATGGTGATAATGTTGTAAATAGATATTATTTTAATTATAAAATAGAAGTTGAATTTATAATATTGTATGGGATTAACATACATTATGTGCCATAATCACTTGATTTATTATACATACAGAGCATATGAGAATTAATTATAACATATGATGTGATAGGAATAAAAATATATTGTGATACATGTGTTTTATGGAGATTATGAATGATACCTTTATAGATTTAGTATTATTGATTCTTTTTTAGATATTATCATTTCTTAAATTTATATATTTGGTGATTCGTAATTGTTGTCAATGTTATAGAGGCCATCGGGGTCACACTTTGTGGTTCACTAGATAGGGATTGAGTGTGTATTGGAGAAATATTATAAAAGTGTCTTATAGTTAATATAAAAGAGTTTTGAATGGTTATTCACCGGGTATTACATATGAGGTGATATATAGTAATGTTAATGGAAGATTTCAAAAAATATTTTTGATGATATCAAAAAGCTTTTTGGATATGATTTTAAAATTTATCAAGTATTATATGATATAATATGATATGGAATAATGTTTTTTAGGATTTAGGGATTCTGGTATATTGAAGGAGATATATCCTAAATCCATTATACATGTGATGAATTTGGTTGTGTTGTATTATATAACTAAGGGATATCGTAAAGAATCCATTATGTCATTGAGTTGTAGTGTATGACTGGTCATGTCATAAGGTATCACCTCCCTTGAAAATCATAGTGTATGAATTGACATATCATAAATAAATTCAATTTATTATATTTTTTCCGTATAAATGATAACTTTTATCATTTGAGTGATCTTCCACGTTGGATATCATAAATAAAATACTACATAAAATGAAAAATATGGGATTTAGTTGCATTCATGCAAGTTTTCATGAACTGAATAACGAATTTACACATTTTTTATAACACATGAGTAAATGTATAAATTCATGATGATAATACTCAAGGAATTTATAAAGATCATGTTTCCTTGTGATGGTATTTATGTTAGCTCACTCAATCCTTGGACAAAATTATCCTAGCCGTAGCTCTATTCTCCTACTTCCTTTACACCGTAAGGCACTAACATGCTATGGAGGGTGGAGAATCAGGCTTGAACATTGAGAGATTCAACCTATCCTATGGATACCTTTAGAGGAGGGATGTATTTTAACTTCCTCTAATATGATCTTCCTCAATCATGGATAAAGATTCAGGCACTAGGCATTATTAGTGAAAGGTACACAAGGTTACTTCATTTCTAGATTGCATTCATCTTCTATTTCAAATCTTAGTGGTCTTGGTTTTATGGATTCTAATTTCTTATATTGATTACATTAATTATTAATCATACTTTATAAAACATTAATTAAACTAAAAGATAAAGATATCAAATAAAAATAAACTACATGTCAAAAGAATATATAATTGTTAAAACCAAAACAGAAATCAATATATGTAATCACATCATCAAACCACACCATATAAATGCATCATTGACACCATAACGTCATCATTTACATCCTCCCATCTCATAGTTCCATCAAATAACCACTCACATATCAGTACCATCATATAATTAAGAGTTCTAAAGAATTAAATAAAGGTAATTGATGCATTCTATTTGAAAAAATAGAGAAAACTGTGCCCTCAGAAATTTTATAAGATGGGTTTCCATCAAACTCATTTTCTAATAATTTAGAATTCATAAAACACCATTTAATTTTTTATTTTTAGGATGAAAATCATCATAATCATGATCTAAATGGGAAAAAACTAGATTAACTATTCACTTAACAAATTTAGACAATGTCATGAGAAAATATATTTCTCTCAATTATATATATATATATATATATATATATTAAAATTTCAAAAATCAGGGGTCTATCACACATCAAGTAAATTCAAAAAAGTTTCACATGTGTGTTAACCAAGTGGATTCAACCTGGCTTCTAAAACACACTTTCACAGCTTTAGGTTTAGTTTGGATCCTATAATAACCTAATAAGGCCAACATTTGACACAACCCACCTAATTGGGCATAGATTGTGGGTTTTGGTGCAACCACCCCCCCCCCCCACACACACACGCACACACACACTTTATCCATATACTACATCTTTATAAGACATGGATCCTCCCCATTGTAAGGCTTTGTTAAACAGACAATGCTTCCCCTTGATACCATCCCCAAATTCGAGATAGATCCTCGATATGATAGCCTAACAGTAATCCTCTAACCTAAATTTTCATAAGCAATAATATGTTTGAGTGAAGGGTTCCCCCATATATATTTGGGGGAGGTTATTGGTTGATGGTAAAGTAAATTCACTATAGTAAAATCTTACATCTAATATTGAATATTGAGGATAGATATTACATTTATCCCAAATAAAATCCATAATGGTTTTGGGATGAATTCAACATCCATCCCAAATAAATAATATCTTTTATATCTTGAATGATAATTTGGGATGAACATAAATTTTCCCAAGATAATTTGGTGCACATGCGCACCATTTTTTATCTAGAGAGGATTTATGTTCATCTTAGATAACCTATCCCACATAAGTATTTATCTAGGATGGATATGAAATTTGTATCAAATATATCGGGGTGTACACACTTTGTTTGGGACAAAATCAAATTTTTCCCTCGTAAACAAATGCACATGCACATATATTACTAATTTATGAATAACTAAATGAATACACACTTATATAATTATAATTAAATATATATATTTATGTATATATATAGTTAAATATATATATTTAAAATTAAATATATATTTATACTTATTCTTTTCTAATTAAATATTTTATAAACATTTTAATATATGTATATGTATTTATATATTTAATTTATAAAATATATATTTACAAATCTATATAAATTATAATTATATTTTTTTAATTACATTATAATTATATTTTTATAAAATATATGTGTAGTTGAAATAAATGATTTATATATATATATATATATTATTTAATTGTGTGTGTATTTATAAAAATATTTAACTTTTTCAATAATAGATAAATGAATAAGTAAATGGACATAAATAAATTTCTATGATTATATTATAAGAATACACACACACACAAACATATTTATATTATCTTTATAAAAGTGTGTGTGTGTGTGTGTGTGTGTTTTAATGTATATATATATATTCTATATATATATATTCTATATATATATTCTATATATATACACACACACTCTCACACGTTCTTATTTAGTTTTTTATTATATTTATATTCATTTAGTTACATATAAATATATATCACAATTACATATTTATAATAATCTGACAAATAATTATTATTTATTTACTTTGTATACATATATATGTGTATATATACTTATTATTTAAAATTTTATTATATTTATAATCATTTAGTTATATATGCATATAAATTATAATTATATATTTATAATAAATAATAAAAAAATTGTGTGTGTGGTTATATATATAAATATTTATCTCAGGTGGATTTATATATCCCATATAAGTATGTCCACCCAATATTATCTTGTATAGATTTCAAATATGTCCCACATAATCAGGGGAACCCACCTTATCTAGGATGTATTAGAAATATGTTCCTAATAAGGTGGGTTGTGCATGCATATGTGGGATAGGTAAATTTTTCTTAGATAACTTTTTATATATATAATCACACACACACACATCCATAAATATATTTATTTGAACTTATTTATAATAAATAATATTTATATTTATATATTAAACAATTATTTCTATATATATATATATATGAATATTTAAATTAAAATCTAAACATGTGTATATATAAACATATATATAACCAATATATAAACAAATGAATATACATTTTTAATTATTTATATAAATAAATATAAATATAAACATTTATGGAAACATGAACAAAATCATATATATATTTTATACTCTTCTAAATATATATTTTATAAACATGTAAATATAAGTATAAGTATTATATATATATATTGGAATATCCCACACTCAGTCTGTGACTACTAAGTGGTGTCCAAACCAAAGGGGTCACCATGTAACCTCAAGCACACAACCCCATACAATTGAGGTCGTCGACTAGCAGTGGGGGTATAGGGTGTTATCGTGAGGAGACTATACACCCCCCCCCCATATCAGTAAGAGAAATAATATAATAAATAAACCAAACATCATCTAATAAAACATCCATTAGAATATATTTAAGTAATAAACATAATCATCAGTAATAATAAAATTACAAAAAAAATAGTCACACAGACTTGTATTCATACATCAACATTGATCTCCCACCTAGTCAATCAAATAAAAAAAATAAAAGAAAGAACAAAATGCAGGTGGGTTAAATACATCATTGAGCCTTATCTCATACCAATCTCAAACCTATCAAACTTGATCAAGCTACTTGGGCATCTTCTCAGCTTGAAACTATAAACAATGATATCTTCTTGGGTACCCAAGTTCCATTTCCACACAAGTAAGATATTAGTATAACTCAGCAGGGAACCACTAATATGGTCTTGGATATAAAAATTAATGTAGTGTATAGATGTGATGTTCTCATAATATAAATAAAGCAGTTTTGAAGGATTAAATAAATAACCACTGTCGATCATCGGGTTCTTCCATTAAACCTAGGATTAACCCAAACTTAATTTAGGAAGTTCCATGGTGTCTTTGTGAATATCACACAACCAGACCACCCAATATCAATATCATAGATCATTTCAAGAACAATTACTAAGTAATCATATCTAATAACTTTGAACTGAATACAAGGATCATATCTAAGGCATTCCAAGTCCAATAACCCATCTATATTCTAGGAACATGTTTAATGCATACCAAACCATTACTCATCTGAATCCAATGATAGTGTAAAAGACCTTCCAAATCATAGAAAATTTGAATCCCATGAGTATATCCCCAGCATTATTAATCATAAAACATTTGAATCCTCATATCATATCCTTGGAATTCCAAACCATGCCCATTGGTCATGTGGGATGGTATCATCCCTTACTCTAATTCCAAGGAATACATATAAGGAAATATATTCTCATTAGGAAACTCATGGGACTGCACAATCAGTAAAAAAAGTTGCAGTATGGAACATATGAATCCATGTTGGATTTCAAAGGCATCCCAAACTGATATCACATCTAAATCTAGGAAGTGTATCACCGTAATTAAAATCAATCTCTACTATTGATTCATAGGACCATGTATTTAGAAATTTGGTCTCATCTAGAAACTTAATGTTTTCACATTCCATGATTCTAGTCAAATAATATCGCATATGGATCCTAGGAGCATGTCCATGGCATCCCAAATAATATCTCATTTGGATCCAAGAATCATATATAAGGTATCCAAAACTATTTCCCAAGCATAAAGGTCAAATCCTAGGAGAATTTCCTAGGAATACCATGTATCACAACACATCATATATAGAAAATATTCCCACTAAAAAATCTAATGTTCATTTATTGATTCAGGTTTTATGGTAACACCCATATTCATCACTACACATTTCCAATACACACCCTCGCTAGGGTTAATATTTCATTGTGGTACCCACCAAGTTCCCCAAGTTCTCATCTCTACCATTCATATCAGGTCAAAAACAATAACTTTGAGGGAATAAACCACCTTATATTCATCAAAATCATCCCAATGCCTCCTTTTCATCCTAGTAAAAGTGATATATGCACCTCTCTAAAGAGAATGAGCATGCCCCTCTCAATACCCAAGTCATTAAAAGCATGTCTACATGAGAAAACAAACATCAAGATACCCAAGGATCATCCTCCCATTGCTAAGAAACTAGTAGGGAATGAATTCTCAACCCACGCTTGTATCAACTAGCCTAAAGTCTCTGATTCATTTCAATATTCCCAAACAGACAAACCTTGGGTCATGAGTCATAGTTTGTTGCTTTTTCTACCAAGATATTACTAAGGGAACCTGTCACTAGGGATGCAACATCTTTTTCATTTCATTCAACTTAATTTACACCACTCGTGGTCCAAGTGACATAGGTAAAGCATTTATAATCAAGGCCTCATCCATCATTATCCAAGGAAATCAAGCTAGTGTATAGAGGTCCATCATGGTCGTTGGTACTTTTTTCATTCCATGGCCATTTAATTTTTAATTAAATAATTAATTTTAAAAAAAATCCAATCACCCTCAGTAGTGATACCACATATCACATGTCATAAAAATAATTCATAATACCATAGGAAATTTATGAGGGACCACCTACATTAATCAAGTAGTTAATTTATAACTCGTCGCCTAAAAACACTTCCCAAGCCCATCTAGGTCCCACTAGCCATCATCTATTCACCTGAGACCCTACCTCATACCAAGAATCAACAAAAAATTAATTTTAAATTTTTATATATAATTAGTAAATTTAAACAAAATAGGAATGATTCTGAAAAACTCTTCGGGTGTTTTGTCCTACTGAAATTGGAACCAAACACCCATGATAGGTCCATGATTAATTTCTGGCACAGTTTCAGAAAAAATCGCTAACAATATGAAATGATTCCATCCTTAAATTAATTTAATTATAAACAAAAAAACCTAAATAAATTCATACAAAAAAACCTCTGAAAAAATTATGAGAAACAAAATTTAAATACCATCTTAGTATGTCCCCTTACTATTCTTTATATAATCCCCAAAAAATGGATGATTCCACCATGATCTGGTGGAATCAGTGTCTAAACCCTAAATCGTAGAAACCAAAAATCCATATCTATGGAAAGAAACAAAAATTAAAGGTAGGGGAAAGAGGAACTCACTCTAAATTACCACCAAATTTTTCCTGGAACCACCTCGGATCAAGGTGGAGAAGGGAGTATAGGGTCAGTCATTCAACCCCTTCTACATGCACTCATGCTCGATTAAAACAAAAGGGGGACATACCCCCTTCTTATTTTACGATTTTAAATATAAAAAACTATATCATAGTGTGAAAAAATGGTTCACTCCATGAACTGCCTAGGAAAATGCTTATCCCTCCACCCCCCCCCCCCCCCCGAAACTGCACGGCATGAACACCATGTTCATTCCCTGATTGGTTACTACTACTGTTTTTTAGTAGCCCTGACCTTTGGCCCTTCCATTGAAACTCATCTGAAGGCTTTTGGTTTCCATAAAACTAAAAACTATATCCAATAATACCTTTTATGGAATTTCAAACTCTCTGAATCTCATTTCAAGTCCTATTTCTCAAAAAAAACATCCCACCAAATGAATAATTCAAATTCCTTCTGAATTTCATAACCCTTCAGTAAATTGGTTATTACGTGTGTGTGTGTGTGTGTGTGTATCAAAAAATGTATATTTTTTCTTATTATAATTATTTAATTATATAATATTTATATTTTTATAAAATGTGTCTATATAAAATGAACAATATATATAAAAATATATCCATAAATATATTTATTTAAATTTATTTATTAAAATGCATATTAAAATTTATATATTAAATGTGTGTCTGTGACAATATATATATAATTATTTATTATATTTATAGTCATTTAGTTATATATACTTATATATTATAATTATAAATTTATTAAAAAAATTAATTAATAATATGTGTGAAACTTATAATATATAAAAATAGTTATACGAGAGAGATAAATCCATCCCAAATAACTATTTATATATATAATCTTATGTGAGCAAGCACACACACAAACCAACATAAATATATTTGTTTGAAAATATTTTTAAAAATATGTTTATAATTTTAGATTAAATATGTGTGAATATATATGTGTGTGTGTGTGTGTGAATATTTAAATTAAAATATAAAATGATATATATCTTATAAAAATATTAGTAAATATAAAATTTTAATTAAATATTTATTTGTTTATAAATATATATATATATATATAATTAAATTTAAATATAAACACAAATGAGCACACACATATAGAGAAACACACACATATATATAAGTACATATATTTTTTAAAATTATAAAAATATATTTTATAAAAATATAAATATCAATATATGTATTTATAATAAAAATACCTATTTATTTCTAAAAAATATTTTTAATTAATATTTATATTAATTATAATTATAATTACTTAATTACCT
This sequence comes from Viscum album, assembly GCA_963277665.1. Classification (NCBI taxonomy): domain Eukaryota; kingdom Viridiplantae; phylum Streptophyta; class Magnoliopsida; order Santalales; family Viscaceae; genus Viscum; species Viscum album. The sequence continues at coordinate 1,768,563,995 of OY728140.1, forward strand.
CATAATTATATTCTTATAAAATATGTGTGGGTTGGAAATAAATAGAATATATATATATATATATATTATAAATTTAAATATTTATATTGGAAACATTTATCCATCCTAGATAGGCATGCACAGGGGGGTGTTCGTGCTTATCTCAAACTGATTTCAGATTTTTTCTAAATAAAGTGGGAAAGCATACTTTTCTAGGACGAATAAATTCATCATAGATAACTATTTATATATATAATCATATATTTATATATATACACACATGAATATATATGTCTATATATCCATATATATTAGGTATATCAGATTAAAACCCAAAAACAACACACAAACCTCCATAACCTAGGGGATCATGTCTGATTAATCACCACAAGGAATTACAAGAAAACACTGGACCTATTTCATTACATATTTATAGATCGAAGTCCCAAGTTCTTGATGGTCCTATGGTCCAATAGAATGTGGCCCAATATCCCCTTAAGGAGATGACTCAAAGGAACAATTGAGAATCTAAGAATCATGACATGTTGTTAGTCTTTCAACCATGCCACCCCTAACAAGCACTGTCATATCGTGTTGTTATGCCAAACCATGACAGGTCACTACTCCATCCCACATTAGAAATCCATGCGGGTTGTGGGTTGGTTAATAGGAACCAATGAACCCTTTTTCGTATTATTCCTCATGTGGGGACTCCACATGACTTGTTTAAAGTAAAAAATAAATAAAATTAAAATATATGAAAGAGGGAGTTATAATTTATGAGATGAAGACTTATTTTGTTAGTGTATCTCTTATCTCTCTCATGACTAGTGTGGATAGTGTCTGATATCATTTTCATATCTAAAACCAACAAAGGATATTTATTTTCTGACTAGATTTGATTAATATTGGCCTTTATTCTGATCTGGATGATTCTCCTACACTTTTATTTAGATTTCTGGACTTCAATACACATAGTCAGTTCTAGTTTGATTTATTTCTCAACATGTGCTCTTTGTTTTTGGAATACATTTAGGTTTTATTTTCATTAATCTTGAAACCTATTTTGTTTGTTATTCTTTTTGATATACTTCTCTTATTTGGGAGTTCTTTCTTTATAGTATAGATTATTAGTGGATTCTAGTTTTGATACAAGGTTCTATAGTTTTTCCATTTTGTGTTTTCCAAGTGAAAAATATATAGTGTAATATCATTATATTATGTACATTATTTTTTGTATTTTTTTCATCTGATTGAATTTCCCATCTTTTTCAAATGGAAACATTTTTTATTTCAATGCATGTTTTCATTATTGTTAGTTTGTGAATTTTTCACTCATCACCTTTCCCATCATCTGGTATCAAATCAATGAATTTTTTCTAATAAATTATGGATGTGAATTACAATTAAATTATTTTATTAAATGGAAAAACTAATCACATGGTGTCACTAAAAATAAAAGATCTGTTTTTTTTTTCAAGAGAATACATTTGCTTAAGTTTGGTACCTAAATTTAAAAAATAACATCTGATGAAGAATTTGATTTTGAGAATGATATGGTTTGTGGTATTATTTTTCAAGGGGTTAAAGAAATCATGATAAAACCAATATTCAACATATATTATGTGCGAATATTGTATAAGAAGATTGAGACCACTAATTCTTCCATAATGGGAAATAATAAAATGTATCTCCTTAAACTGATGGTTATTTTGAGTTGTAAATAAGGTACATATATTTTAAATTGTTTAAGTTAATATCATTATTTTTTTAATCGGTTATCTAGCATGGGTATTAATTCTTAGGATGATGTTTTTTCACTTTAGTTACCTAATTGTTTACCTATTTCATGAGATAATTTTAATATTTCTCTAACTGGTTCATCTCCAAATAGTGTTGTGATATTTAGTTTTTTTAATCCTATGGTTTGGAATGAATAAGAAATTATATTTTCTCAGGAGATATATTATTCAAGTATTTTATTTACAGAGAATAGTAGAGAAGTCGTAAAGGAATTGGGGAGAGATAATCCAAGGTAAAACCATGGGAGGAAGTAAATCTTGACTGAAGTAGATCAATTTGAGTGTCATAATTATGGTAAGAAAGGAAATGTTAAAAAAATATCATCTAAAAAGGAAATGTATTTAAAGAAAATAAACATAATAAAAATTTTGATAGAGATGATTGTTCTGATTCCATTATAGGGGGTTATTTGTTATAGTTTGTGATTTAATTAGTATTGTTACTAATGATTCTAGTTGGGATATTTCTAGTGGAACCTGTATTAAAGTGAAAAATATGAATGAGTTAATTACATCTTATATCCCGTGAATGTTTTATATTTTTAATATGGAAAATAATGGTCATGCTAAAATTGTAGGTATGGAGACCTTTTATTTGGAAACCAACACATGAAGTAACTTAATTTTGAATATTGTTTGAAATAATACCAAGGTTCATATGAATCTCATTTCTATTATTATTCTTGATAACAATAATTTTATTAATAATTTTTTATAGTGAACTCATAATATTTAAAAAAAATCTCTTAATAGCAGATTGTTGAAAGTAGAAAACAAGTTTTTACTAGACCAAAGCTTCAATTTTTTATAATACTACTTATGTTGTTAAGTGTATAGTTTCTCAAAAATTATAGCTTAATATTAATAGACATGTCATCGATAAGGTAATTGGTCATATTAAAATGATAAATTTTATTCTAGTACTGAAGGGTGTCAAATTTTAAATGTGAGATCATTGTATGGCCATAAAATATACTACGATTAGTTTTAATAGTAATCATTTATATATGAGGTCGCAGGTACATATGTGGGTACATTCTAAAATTTTTGGTCCGTTTAATTTTAATAATCTTAGATTTTGACATTATTTTGAGAATTTTATTGAAGACTATTCAAAAAATGATTTGGGTTCTTGTTTTAAATTCAAAAAATCATGTGCTCAGTTCTTTTAAAAAAATAACATTTTACTTGAGAAGGAAATTAGTTAGTATCTGAAATTTATATGAAATGATAATAGGGGTGAGTACTATAATTTTTTTATGAGTATTTTAGGTAAGAACAAATTCAACATCAGAAGGCATATCCTGATATACATAAGTTAAATTTTGTAGCTGATCGGATCAACGAGACTTTGATGGAAAGATTTATGTGATTAATTTCTGAATCAATATTTACTAGAAATTTTTTGGGTGAGGTTTTATTTACTATTTTATATATTATAAATTTATCACACAAAAATATTTTTTAGGAAAATACTTATGAGTGGTGTTTTTATGTAAAAGTAATCAATCATAATCACTTGTATGATTTCAGTTTCATGGTTTGTGTTCATGTTATAATACAAGACAGAACCAAGTTGGATAGTGATACACAATGATGCATTTTTATTGGTTCTGGATATGATGAGTTTTGGTATAGTATTTGAGATCCTAATTTTAAGAAACTCATCAGAAGTCATGATTTAGTATTAATGGAGTATCATACTATTATAGACATTCATATGGGATAAAAATACACTTCTCTAAATTCTTATGGTTTCAACTATCTTCAACTAGTTTTTAATTCATGTTTACCTAATTTTTTTATTCCAATGATCATGTTGAGGTATATAATCATGTTTAGGGTGAATGTGTTGGAAATGATATTTTTGATACACCAATTATTTTTTATGACCTATTTCTCTAAGTTATTAATGAACCTACTATTTCACGAAGTATATTATCTCATCATCATACCAATTCTAATTAATATTCACCTGATGAGTGTGTGCCTCTCACTAAAGGGGGGAACATGAATCTTTTGGTAAAATAATGGATCATGAGTAAAAGGATAAATTGTTTGTAGAAATAGATAATGAGATGATATCATTTCATGAAAACCACACTTTTCATCTGGTGAAATTACCTATAGGTATGATATCTTTGAAAAACATAGTGTATTTTTCAAATTAAAAATGAAGAATATAGTTTTGTTCCTTGATATAAAAGAATATTAGTGAATAAATTATTTTATCAGTATAACTGTATTGATTTTGATGAAATTTTCTCATATATAAGAAAAATGGATTCTATTTGAGTTATTCTTTGTTTTCATGCCAGTTTGTATCTATATATTGAGAGGATGGGTGTTAATATGGAATTCATCCAATGTGATTTATAGGAGGAGTTTTGTATAGAACATCCTGAGTGTTTTATTGAAACTAGTAGAGAGTATTAAATCTATAGTTTTCATAAGAGTTTATATAGTTTGATGAAAATTATAATGTATTAGTTTGATAAATTTTAGTCTTTTAGTTTACATCATGGTTTTAGGAATCCACTTCCAATTATTGTGTTTTTTCAGATATTTTATGATGATTATGTTATTAAATTATAGATTTATGTTGATGATATGATTATTATTGTCCATGGTGATTCTAAATTTTACATATTGAAGAATGATATTTGTTAGTATTTTGTGATGAAATTTTAGGGGAAATCACAACAAATTCATTAAATGATTTTCTCCCAAAATAAAAAATCAAGAAAATTATTTTTATCTCAGGGGAGATCATTGAGAAGGTTCTTCAGAGAATTTATATAGATACAACCAAAGTGGTTATTATTACTCTTACTCCACATTTTAAGTTGATTTTTAGTTAGTTATTTTCTATTGATGAAGAGAGAGAGGCGATGCTATATAGACCATATTCATCTATTTTTGGTGGTTTCATGTATGTGATGGTACGTACTAGATATGATATAGCTCATGCAATTTGTGTGTTGAATAATTTTCCATCAAATATAAGTAGAGAACATTAAAGGGAATTGAAGTATATTTTTCAATATCTTCATAGTAATTATGATATGAGATCATGTTTTGGAAATGGTAAACCCATTCTTTAGGGTTTTATATATTCATATATGGTAAGATATATATAGATTTGAAGAAGTAATGAAATATCTTGTTACCATCTTTTAAGTATTTTTCCTCCTCTTTCCTTATTTACCTTTGGAATTGGGTGCCTCTTGGGACTCTCAAGGATGGAGAACATTTGTGGATAAAAATGAACTAATGTTTAGGGTTGTATATTTTTTTGAATAAATAGAGTCTAGGTATAAACATGTAATAGATTTTGGGGGTTCTCCTCGAGTTTGGAGAATTCCCAAGTTGGTTTGAGGTTTTTTTAGGAAACTCATGTTTTTGTTGTCTCTTAGTGAAATACAAGTCATGTGATGGGAATACATGATTTTTAATCTCTACAGAGAATATTTCATGAACCATATACCCAATGTGAATGTATTACATGATTTGTTCAGGTTACAGACCATGTAATGTTAAAATGGAAATTTTTAATAAAAGAGGTGATGGGTTTTTTGGTATATAAGGACCTCAACAATTACACAACGTCTAAAGGGGTTACACTTAATGTAAATGTTATGGAAAATGATTTTAAAAGCCTATAATAGTGATATGTTATTTCATTTTTTTCATAGGTATTGTTACTATTAACCTTTAAGGGTTCTCTAGTGATTTTGGGTGCCTTTATTTGATCTGAATTCATTCATTCTATGTTGAATCACCATTGCAGTAGGTTTGTGTCTCTATGGGTGAGTAATCATTTTTTATTCTTCATTTCCATGATCATGGTAGTGTCATTGTGTTATCAAAACAATTGATCTATAGTGATTATTATCTTGATTATTTACTAGATACTTTGTGTGGTATCATTCTGAAGGTCGTTTCCTCTATTTGTTGTCATTTGGAAGGTGCACATTATTGAGTTATTTATTGTTTCCAATAATTTTTTTATCCTTTAATAAATCAAATCAATTATTATATTTGTATATTTATTATAGGGTCTCCTTTTTCATTTTTGGTTTCATCCTTGTGGTGGATTCCATTGATGTAATGTGTGCCATGATTTTTTAGGTAAGTGATTCCATCTCTATACTATGTTGGTGAACTGCATTAGTCCTGTTTTGATAAAAATTTATTAAATGAAATATAATTGTATCACTGATTTGATTTTTGTGTGTGGGAATGTCTTTTTATAAAATATGGTTTTCCTTTGGTTTTGGTTAATGGAAAAGTGATTCATAATGAGTTGTGAAATGGTTTTGAGAAAAAAAATCAAAGCATTGTTTAATGAAAATGGTTTGAGGAATTGATATGAAAAATATAGAGCATCGGAATCCATGGGTACTTAGGTGGAAGGTATAGTAATAGGTCTCATCCACTGTTAGGGGATTTTCTCATGGGGATTTCCAATGATCCCTGAGACCATTGTTTTATGGAATTTTTATACATGTTGGGGGTTTACTTGTTGGGGTGTTCCTCTGCTCTTTAGAATCCTTGTTTATGTCCAGTGACACTCTGTGTACACAATTTTCAATGTTAGGTATGATTTTTCTATCTATCCTAACCTAATGTGATCCTTGGTGTTATGTTGCATGTATAGCTTCTTGGACTACTTGGGATGTTTGGTTTGTAAAAATTTTTATACATCCATGGATTTGATAAGATAAGTGATGCATTCTTTGTCTTTACATTATATATATGTTGTAAAATAAGGATATGAAATTATTTAAAACTGATTTACCTGATTTATTTGGAAATGTGTAAAAAGGGGAAATTAATTTTTTCTTGTGATTTTGATATAAAAATTGTAAAAATGTTATCATATCTTATTTTCTTTAAAGTTGAGAATTCATGGATTATTATTCAGATACTTGATACAAAACACCTGGGTGGGACCCTACTGGTATTTTTATCTTAGACCCTATGAACCCCTTCGACGGTACGTAGACCTGGTAATGTCTTTTGATGCACATAATGGAAAGGCATCATAGTGAGCCAGGGAGGTTTTCGTTCAGCTTGGTTTTTGGTATCTAGTTGTGAGATGGTGGAAGTTTTCACACATTATCATATGGAACATTTGGAGTACCTATTTGTTTTTGTTGTCCTTTATAGTTGTACTTGTCACTTAGAGATTTTTTTTCTACCTTTTTCAGTATTATTGATTCCATTGTTCTTTTTCAGTAATGGAATATATTTATATCTTCTAATTTTTCTATCTGTTAGGTGTATAAATGTTGTGTTGTTACTTCAGGTTGGGAGAAATTATTCTCTCACTTTGCTTTTTGATGCCTGAGTGCTAGTCTCCAGTCTGTGGGGATCAGGAATGCCCTTTGGGTATGTAGAGGATCGGTTCGGGTACTTTTTTGAGGGGTTATTCAAGTTATTTCGTTCAAAATTAGTATCATACAAGGAATGACTTCAATATTTCTTGTCTAGGGACATTTGGTAGACTAGATATAAGATTTTTGGTACTTGAGAGGTATATTGTAGTGAGTGTATAGCCAACTCTTTCCATGATGAGACTCAAGTTACCATGGGATTTTGGTATGTTTGTCTTCTATTTTGAGTTCTTGATGTTAATCTCAGATTTTTCATATGGGTTTTCTTGTTTGGACTAAGATTTTCATGTTTTCTAGTCATTTTTTGTGCTCATCGTGATAGCCCTGAGATGTGTTTTGTGAGTTCCTTGGGAGGGTGGAGATGATTCTCCTCAAGGGAATACTTCTAAATATCAAAACTTTATTGAGGCTATTGTGTGGGAAGATTTTATTTGGGATCAGAAATTACTTCAATCTTAGAATATAGTTTTCGAGGTACAGTCAGGAGTTATGGGATAAAAATATCAATCACAAGAGTTATTTCATGAGAATCTGATTTATTTTAAAGGTACGAATTAACCTCAATATGTGGAGACATAGAAAAACAAGATCAATTAGATCTTTGACATCCTAATACTCCATATAGTATCAATGTAATGTCTGAAGAGCTCATACATGAGGGTCCCAACAAGTGTTGGTGGGATTCTATTATACATGAGGATCAGCACATGGGATTTTATTGGAAGGGTTTCAATAATATTTTATTCCGACGGTTTTTTTAGAGTTGATGATAGTGGATAAGTCTTTGGAGATTCACTCTTTATATAAGGGAGACTATTTTTTGTTGGCATACACTAATCGGTTTTCTTAGATGGTTCATTTCACACAATATGTGGTAAATAATGACCATATGATATCTCAAAATTACCTTCAGGGTTTTCAATCAGATATTAAATATCATGTATTTATGTTGACACTTTAGACCTATGTGGAGATAGTGGATAGATATATGATGGAAGAAATGAATATAGAAAACAAGTTTTTATATTCCATCCCTTCTCTTCCACCTATAGGAATCTCCATTGGTGTTCCATGGAAAAAGAGTAAGTGGTGGGATCATGTTAGGAGCAGTGAAGGTGGTTCTTGGAATAAATAAACTTCGGCACCTCCAATTATAGGTAGTGGTGTGAATTTAAATTTATATTAGTGTGGAAAGGTTGGACACACATGGTTTTATTTTCCTTTAACTTCAAATATATGTAATAGATGTGGATATTATGGTCATTTGAATTTTTTTTGTCAGGCTATATCTACACCTCGATATAGTCATAGATCATCGACTCTAAAGGATACCATGTAATAATCATATGATTCAAATAATATTGGTCTAAATCCATAGGCCTCAATAATGAATAACCTTCATGAAGTATATGAGTATCTTATGGAGGTATATATGGGTCTATAAATAGTGAGAGGTGACATATTAATTTCATCTTCCATAGCGATTTATTTATTAGATATTGGTGTTTCCCACTAGTTTATATCTTATTGTTTTGTTGATATACTTAAAATTACATCCTACCTCATTCCATTTTTATGGATTTAGATACACCTATTGGTAATATGAAATATTATGAGTTTCATTGTCCTTCTTGTGTTCTATCAAAAGATGATGCAAAGTTTTTCTTGAATTTCTTGTTCTCGATATGGATCTGTTTGAAATTTTCATTAGGTTGGATTGCCTTATTTCTCATAATGATGAAGTTTACTATTATCATAGGTGTGTCTTGTTTCTTATGGATGATGGGACCTCATGTGTGTTTCAGGGAGAGTTGGATTTGAGGTCTAGTCATGAAGGACATTCCCACCCAGAGCTCATGAGTTTTTTATTCATTGTATCATTTGTTCTTAATGACATCTCTTCTGTTGTTGATCTTCCCACTATTTTTTGGGATGTCCTTAATGCTTTTACAGATGAATTATTCTTGATTCCTTCATATAGGGAGGTAGATTTCGTGATTTACCTAGTTCCATATATGTAGCTGATATCAATTATTTCTTATCATATGGAACCAGCAGAGCTGAAAGAGATCAGGATTCAATTGGATAGTCAAGAGGTTTGGGGTTCTTTCCACCCTAGTGTTTCAACTTGGGAAACCCCATTTCTCCTTTCCAATAATTAATATGGTTAAATAGGATTTTGTATATATTATCAAATGTTAAACCAAGTAACATTTAAGAAAGAGTATCATTTTCCTAATATTAATTATTTTTTGATCAAACAAAGGGGGGAAAGTGGTTTTTGATGATTGATCTTTGATCAGGTTATCATTACCTAAGACTTCAGAATTTTGATATATCAAATATGGATTTCAGGGGTAGATATTTCCATTTAGAATATATTTTGATGTTGTTTTTATTGACTAATTCTCCTATAGTTTTCATGGATTTGATGAACTAGATATTCCATCAGTATCTTAATACTTTTGGTGTAGTTTTCATAGATGATATTTGAGTTTATTCAAGGTTTAATAATGAGTATGAGTACCATCTAAGTTTAGGTTTTTAAATCCTAGGTTGTCACCATTTGTATTTAAATCCTTATAAATGAAACTTCTGTAATCAAGAAGTGAAATACTTAGGGAATGTGATTTAAGAGCATGGCATGTCAGTTGATCCTAAGAAGGTAAAGGTCGTTTTTTCTTAGGAAGAAACATTGAATGTCTTCAAAATTTATATATTTCTTGGTTTACTGGATATTATATATGTTTTATCAAGGATTTCTAAAAAAAATTCACATTTAATATCTCATACTAGGAAATGGAATTTTTTTAATAGACACTTTTAGTAGGAAAGTGCCCCTACAAGCTATTTTTTTAATATAAGGAAGAGTGGAACCTTATGGTGCATTTCTCAGTTCTATCAAGATTATTATGAGGATGTTTCAGGTATGGTTATAACCATTGTTCAGTTATCATCATATCTCCTTGTGTCTATTATAAAGAGTCGGCAGTGGGACAACAAGTTTGAAAGAATTTGGGAAACCCTATATGGTGCGAAGACCATTTTTTGTTGGTCTCCATCTTCAAATTATATTCTATATTTTGGGGATCGGTTTGTCATCCAAATATCTGTGAAGAGATAAATTTTTTATGATTTTTATATTTCCTCATGATTCATCCATCTGGGAACTAAAATACGTATTATGAAACAAGATGGTAGTTCTTGTGGATGGATATAAAATGTGACAATTTTTTATTATGTGCCATATTAGTACACCTTCTAACAGATAAAGTTAGATCACATGAAAACTTCTATTTTTCTCCAACCTCTTCCTGTGTGGGTTTTGAAATTGGATGAGGCATGCATGTATTTTGTTCTTGGATTACTGTAGAAACCCCAAGGGCGGAATGATATATGGGTGGTGATTGATTTGTAAATAATGTTAACTAATATCATTCTGATTAAGGATACAACTAAAGTTAAATATTTGGGTAAATTGTATGTGCAATAAATTGTTAGGTTATATGGGGTTCCTGCTGTCATTGTTGCAGACTAGGACCCTAGTTTTACTTTGAGGTTCTAGAGGGGTCACTAATGGGGACTCATTTCAAATAGAGTATAGCTTTTCATCCATAGAAAAAAGTTCATATGGAGTGTGTTATTCATATTTTGGAGGATATACTTTGGTATTTTGTCTTGGATTTCTGTGGATCATGGGATAACCATCTAAGATTGGTTGAGTTTTCTTATAATAAAAATTATCATTTTTTTGATAAAAATGGATCCTTTTGAGGCTTTATTTATTCACCCATATAGGTCACCTCTTTGTTAAGAATAGGTGGGAAAATCCTCTTTTGGTGGGACTAAGTTTGGTTTAGGATATGTCTGTGAGCATTGAGGATTTGCATCAGTGTCTAGTTACAGCTCAGATTCGATATAATTATTATGAAGATCATTGGATTCATCCTTTGGAGTTTTCAATAGGGGACTAGTTTTTATCGAAAGTTTATCCTCATTTAGGTCACCATAATATTGGAAAAAAAGTAAATTTTTTCCCAAGATATGTTGGATTGTTTGAGGTCACTGAGAAACATGAGAGGGTTCCTTATCAGTTGTCATTTCCAGTTTAGTTGATGGGAATTCATAATGTTTTCTATATATCGTAGCATATGAAATACCATCATGATCCCTATCATTTTATTAGTTAGGAGGATATTGAGTTAGAACCATATGTTTTGGTTGTCAATAATCCAAGAGATATTTTTGACTCTCAAGTGAAATTCTTGCATGGGAAGTCAATTTTGTTGGTCAGAGTGTTATGGTGGCATGGATTAGATTCTCATGAGACATGGGAGCATGATTTTTTGATAAGGGATCTGTGTAATCACCTATTTTCCATATTAAATTCTTCTACATGACTTCCTAAGAATGGAAAGACTTATAGTGGGTATTTTTTAAAAACATTTTACTCGCTTTCAGGGATTTTTACTCCCCTATAATTTTTTTCCTTTTAAATTGGGTGCATCATGGGACTCCCTATGATGGAGAAATTTTATTGAGAAAAATGAACTAAATATTGGGGATGTAGTTTTATTTTAATTAATCGATTCTGGGAAAAAAAATTGTAATGGATTTTTAGGTTTCTCTATGAGTTTGGATAATTCCAGAGATGGTTTGAGGTTTCTGTGAGGAAACAAGTGTTTTTTGTCTCTGTTGGAGAAATACACACCATATAATGGGATTATACTATGTTTAATCTATGTTTGTATTACTTAATGAACCATATACATAGTATGATGGGATAATATGTCATGTATAGGTTACACATCATCTGATGTTAAAATGTTAGTTTTTAATAAAAAGGTGGTGGGTTTTTTGGTGTATAAATACATTGTGGATTACACGATGTGTAAATGGGTTACATTCCATGTAAATGTTGAAAACATGTATTTTAGAGCATCTTATAAGTGATATATTATTTCATTAATCCATGGTTCTTGGTTATCTTCACCTATAAGGGTTCTCAAATGATTTTGGGTGCCTCCATTTGATCCATATTGTTTCATTCGACATTGGATTAGTGAGTAATAATTTCTGTTTATTTATTTCCTTGATCATGGTATCTTTATTTCCTTATGTTATTGGATCTGTTGACCAATTGTGTTGATTCTATTTAATCATTTCTAGATTCTTTGTGGAACCACATTCTGGGGGTATTTTGATTGATGGTTGTGGTGCGGCAGGTGTGCATTCTGGAGGTATGTGTTGTTTCCACTTCTCCACCTATACTTTTATAAATTCAATCAATTATGATATGTTTACATTGATTATAGGGCCTATATTTTCATTATTGGTTTCTTCCTTGGGGTGTACTTTCATTATAGGTGTGTGAGGTCCATGTTTTGAGGTAAGTGGTTTCATCTCTAGCCTGTGTTGGTGAAATACATCGCTCCTATTTTAATAAAAAAATTATTAAATGAAATTTCCTGATATGACTAATTTTATTTCTATGAATGTAAATGGTTTTTTATAAAAACATGGTTTTACCCTTTTGGGTAAATAGAAAAGGGTTTTTAAAATCATTGTGAAGTGGTTTTTTGAAATTCTTTTCAAGTAATGGTTTTATAAAATGATTTGATGAATTGAATTAGAAAATAGAGCACATGGGAATACTTGGGTAGTTAGGTGGAAGGTATAGAAATAGGTATAATACACTCTCATGGTGTTTTATCATGGGTCTTTACTCTTCTCCCTAGGCACATTCTTATTGGAAATTGTTATACCTGTTGGGGGTTTACTTGTTGGGGTTCTTCTCTTCTCTCTAGACTAGATTCATATGCCTAGGGGTTTGATACGTATGTGATTTTATATGTTAGGTATTAGTTTCCTAGCTATCTTGACAAAGTTTTACCCTTGGAATTATGTTACCTATATTTAACCTTGGTCTATTTGGTTTGTTTGGTTTGTATTGTTTATTCTACTTCCATGGACATGATATGATATGTGGTGCCTGCTTTATTTTGAAATGATATGTCTACTAGGATATATGTAAATGAAATTATTTGAAATGGATTTACCAAATTTATTTTTACATGTTGAAAATGTGGAAACTAAATTATTTTTGTCATTCTTTTGATATAATAAAGGTTAAACTTTTTTCATTCTTTTTTTATTTAATGATGATCATGGTTGGATTGTTGTTTAGAGATATGATATGGAACACCTTGGTGAGACCCTACTGAGCTTGTTGGCTCACACCCTGCATATCCCTTCAGTAGTTCATATAGTTTTTTATGTATTTTGATGTAAGGAAAATCAAGGAGTCCTAGTGAAAAAGATAGTTTTTCTGTTAGTTGGGTTTGGGTAGATGATGGTAAGATAGTGGGAGTTTTCCCAGATTATCACATGGAGATTTTGGAGTAGATGTTTGGTTTTGTAGTCCTTTGTAGTTGTACTTGTCACTTGTAAATTATTTGCTACCTTTTTCTATTGAATTTATTTAGTTATTCTTTTTCAATTATGGATTATATTTATATCTTTTGTTGTTTATCTCTATCGTGTGTAGGTATTACATGTTGTTGAATCGGGTTGGGTGAAATCATTCCCTATGTTTTTTGTTTGATTCATGGGTGCTAGTCACCAGCCCAGGGGGATCAGCAACTACCTTCTATTATGTGGAAGATTGGGTTAGGTTCTAGTTTGATAGGGTATTTGGGTTGGTTCATTATAAGTTAACTTTTGGCTATATGGTCACTTTTTTAGGGGAAGTTATGTCTTGTATATATTGATTGTAAATAATTTTTTCTTTATCTTCACTTATTCTAAGTTTATTACAGCTATAGAGGCATGAAAAAGTATATTATAGATTAAAAACATTATTCATGATCTCAATTTTAATCTAGAAAGGTTTATATTATTTTATGATTGTCATAGTTCTATCAATTTTAGAATTAATCCTAATTTTCATGGAAGATTTAAAAATTATATGTTTGATATCATTTTAACTAATATGACCTTGATTCTACATAGTTATAACTCAATAATATTCACATGTATGATAATGGGTCAAATATATTGACCAAGATTTTACAAAAAGGTAAATTTCACACTTTTTGACTAATTGAAAGGTTAGTATTGATCCCCACTAGATTCAAAGGGGAAGTTTTTTGGGATTCTTCATCATGTGGGTAACCCACATTAATTTTTTAAAAAAACAAACAAATATATTTTAAGGAGGGATTTATTATTTAAGAGAGGAAAAAATATTTTGGAGGTGTGTCCCTTCTCTATCACATGACCAGTTTGGTTAGGGTTTGCCGTCATTTTTGGATCTAAAACCAATAGAAATTATTTTAGTTATGATTATATTTAATCATTGGTGAACTAATTTTCGATCATGGTTATTTTTATACACTTTTATTCAGATTTTGAACATTTGATCTGCATAGTAAAATTTGGATTGATTTATTTCTCAAGTTACATTCTTTGTATTCATACTGCTTTTAGGCTGCATCTATTTCCACCCTTAATCCCATTTTAATTGAGTAATAATTTTGAAATACCACACATATTTGGAATTATCTACCATATACTCTTGATTATTAGTGTATTTTCTTTTTAGAATAGGTCAAATGATTTTTCCCTTATGGTGTTTTCACATTAAAAATCTATGGTGTCGTCTCTTTATTTTGCTTATACTATTTTTTGGTATTTTCATATCTGATATAATTTTAGGCTTTCTCATAAGGGAAATGTATTTTTATTCCACTATGTGTTCTCCTTTTTGTTCATTTTCACATTCTTCGTTCATCACCTTTCCCAATAGTATATTTGAGCCTCTCAATTTATGACACCTAAAAGTATTCACATTTTTTCACCTTCCATTCATGTTTGGTCATCCACATAGTCATATGAGCAGTAGTGTCACAAGTTGGCATGTCCCCCTTATCTAGTAACTATTACATGATTCTTCCCTCCACTGAATTGTGGAATGGAATCCCTCTATCCCATATCATAAATTCAAGTGGGTAGAGGTATGAATGATAAGTTCCAACACACCCAATACTCTTTTGAGCCACCAACATAGTGAAGCTGGAGTGTTTTCATGCCACGTAGCATGCCTAATTTCACAAAGTTGTTTTCCTAGTAACATTGTTCTATAGAGTTACTCGTTGTTGTTTTTTACACAGTGTTGGTATAGAGTCCTTTTTTCCAATGTCCTATCATAGTCCAAAGAAATAGTGGCTCAAAAGCGCAAATATATAGCTCAAAAGATCGTTTTGGGTGAATAGTAATTCATTTATAATACCCCTAATATATTGAATCCCTAAAATTGTTGTTATTTAATAAAAGACTTGTTTTTCTTCTTATTTGTGTTTTTTATCTATGTTTTTGTTGAGGCTGAAGGTATTTGGGAGGTTTTGGAGGCTTAAGGGGTGTTTTGGGAATCTTGCTACTAAAACCAAAGTGGATATTCCATAGACCTTAAATACCATTCCATAGTTTTTGGATTGAACCATAGTCAACAAAAAATTATTCCAAAGTAGTTTGATAGAATAGAAGTTGTGTCGCACACCAAATATTGCACCGTATTGAAATTATTTCGGGTAAGGTTACATTATAGACTAGGTGATAAAGGGTTATTCATGAAAGGTTTTTTTGGTTTCCTAAAACACACAAAAGAATACTTTACACATCATTTAAATATTTATATCCAATAATCTTGTCTTTAGGTGTTAATTCTATAAAACTGTTTGTTAAAAATTTTAATCATGGGAAACATGATTGGACTTGAAGAAGTGATTTTAATGAGGAATTATGAGGGGTGTTTTTGTAGATAAAGCCTATGATGGTTTTCCCTAAAAATACCCTTTACCTATCCAGGTATGTCCATCAACATAGATCAAAAAAGGACTATAAAATCTACTTTATTCAACATTTCATCTTCTTGTGTTGTGTTAGTCAGGTTCTATTACCTTCCTATACCACAGTCCCAATCCTTATTCCATATTAGTGTATGTCCTGACTAAGTTCAACATTGTAACCATTGGTCTACACTATAGTGGCCATATCCTAGAGAAACACTACACTATAGTGTTCTTTCTTGCACCGTGGTGGGTGTGTTTATCACACCTACACTCCACAACCTCCTACTTTGTGCAATAGATCCCCTATGTGTTTTCTCTAGTAACCTACCCCAAGTTAAGAATGTGGTTGTACCTTTTCTAAATTATCCTATCCTTTCCCTAGAATCTTGATGTTAGGTTCTGGAGGTTCTAGGATATATTTTCAAGTGATCATTTTCAGGTTGTGTGAAATCTTGTTTTGGGTAAAAATTTCTCCAATGAACCTTGACGTAAACGTTGAAAAATTATGAGCAAGAGGTTCCTTACCATGATGAGTTCATTCTTATATTGTTGACATGATATAATTTTGTGTTTTGATGTGATTTAGAATGCATTGATTTTCTCACATGTGTGTATGTTTATATTCTTCTCCCACTCATGATATATTTTGTGTGAATTAACATAATATCATTTTTTTCCTTGGGATGTTCTTGGTATATTCTATTTTTTTATATGCATGGTTCCAAAGTGATAGGTGGACCTATCGTGGTTTGGTATCCCTGGAGGGGGATCCTATTTAGAGGTTGTATGTGACTTCATGATAAGACTAATATAGATGATAGGGAATAATGGCCCAGTTTGATTAGACCAAGGGGTATAAAAATGATGAGTGATCATACTTATGTTATGATAATTGGGAATGATGATCATGAGTGATCGGACCTATGTGGAAATAGCATGTCATCATGTTTTATGTGATCTAATATTGAGATAGAATCATGGTATGATGACCTTGTGTGATTTGACTTGGAGGCCCATGTCTTGTATGACTATTGAGAATCTTGAGGATAGCTCTAAGTTTGTGATGTGTCCATGAACTCTCTTATTTTTTCTAGTGTGGTTTTGAAGCAAGTATAGCCAAGGTTTGTGGTGGCTTGTTTAGTAGATTAATGATTAGTATGGTTATTTATTGTATTCACATTTATTTACTATTATGTTACACTCTTATTCATGTTCAAACTTATTAAGGATTAATTTTTGGTGTCCTACTAAGTCTTTTACTCACACCCTACTTGAATATTTTAGTGTGTTTGTAGATTTCACGACCCGAGATCTGACTAAGGGAAAGGACCCCATGGTGGATGGTTGAGATGTGTAGCACAGATATGTAAAGGATCATAAAATAATCTAAATGAACTCATGTACATTTAGTTATTTTTTAATTATTTACTTCTAATTATAACTTGGATAAGGTTTCCATACTGGAAGCTATTTTTATTCAGCATGACATGTATTCCATCTATGTATTCCTCTTGTTACTAGGATGTTTATTTATTATTTTTGTTATCTTTTATTATTATCTACTTTATGACATGATACCAAAGATATAGTCTCCCCATTTTTGGACATATTCCCTTACTGCTATTCAGTAGCCTCTTTCATATAGGGAGTCATGCATGAGGTTATGTAGCATTCTAGATCAAACTTGGTGGTTCAGGATGGGATGTTACAAAATGGTATGATAGGGAATAGGATTCACTAAATCCTCTTATCTCTTTCCAATATTTTGGATACAATGTTTATGATTTATCATGGTTGGGACTTGGGTAGGGGAACTATGTTAGTGTCTGGCCAGTAATGTATAATGGACCTCCAAGTTATAATAAAAAAGAGGGACTTTATTTTTCTATTTTTATAATTGATTAAATTCACCTCAAGTGATACACATGATGTTAATTTTTGATTTATGAGATTTCAGTTGTGTTCATGCATCATGACTAGGTACATAGGTCCACATTCTATATATATACCCATTTCTCTACTTCATAGTGGTTCTTTAAATAATTTTCTTTATTAATGATACATGTTTAGGATAGTTTCCTTGATTGTGATATATATTTTTGTTGACATTTGGTGACATATCTTTATTGAAAATAATTATTTGAGCTAAAAATGATTTTTTGTTATTATATATATGATGATTATGACTAATGTGTAGGGACGGAGGCTTGGGTTAGTGCTAGGTTGGGTATCACATGGGTTAAGGGTAGACTCCTAAGAAAACAATTATATCATCTCATATATTATTTAGAACTTTTTATATTCCTATAATTATTCATGATGTAGTGATTTCACCTTTTATATGTTTGATGAGACCACAATGGCAGCGTCCCAAGATGGCCTCATGCCACCACTCATGGTATAAGAGGATGTTCTCAAGAACACCTCTATACTGGCATCAATGATCCAAGATATTAATCCTATTTAGCTAGGACTCTTCCATATAGTGCCCATCCAAATAGGACCAGCTCAAAGGGCTAGGACTGACCATGCTCAGGACTTTCAACTCTAACATACTCTTGAATTCCAGGGTACTAGTGACCCATATGATATAGAGGATTGGCTGGTCATTATTAAGAGAATCTTATAACTAGTCTAAAAATCCGAGGAGGGATGAATGATTCTGATGAACATTATTTTCTAAGGACCCACCAGGATATGGTGGTCTCCCATTATTCATGATGGGAGATGAGAGGTTCTTACTTGGATGACCTTCAAGTAGTTTTTTCTTCTTTAGTATTTTCTAAACATAATGATGCTAGACAGTTCCTAGGAGTTTATAATGTTATGATAGGGTTCTATAACTTTCTCTACAAATTTTTAGTGGTTCATAAAGATGCTTTTATTTGCCCCTTATTGGTTGGTATTGAGTTGCATAAGGTTTATATGTTTGAGATGGGTATTCAACCAGAGATTATACATCAAGTTATGGGTTTCGATCTAATGATATACACCCAATAACTATTGAATTCTCTAACCTATGATAAGGTTTTAGTAGAGGGTAGGGTGGTGGGTCTATATCTATCCCATTTCAGGCTAGTGACTGAGCTTTCACTATCTACTATAAGATTTTATTCTAGATCATGTAATATTCAATAAGATAACCCATCAAAGAAAAATGGAAAATAATCAGAGTTGAGTAAAGGCTCTTCAGCACCTCATATAGGGGAAGGAGGTTTGCCCTATTACAACTCTGGGCATTTTGGTAATTATCATACTACATGCCCAAAACCAGATGTTATATTTCATTTATGTGTAAAGAAGTTATATCTAAATCATTTCTTCTTGAAGGAGTCATGATTATTTCTTTGGGGGGATCAAGATAGACTTAGTCATTGATCCATTAGATAGGATAGGGGACTCATCAAAGACTTCATATTTCTTAGTAGATGATGTATAAGGGATAGGTTCATAGAGATAAGATAGGGAAAGTATATTTGGTGGATCAGGTTATGGTAGATGATGGAGAGGGTCCATCTACCATTCTAGGTATGGTTTTTTTAACTTCAACCTTATCTACTACTCAGTTCGATAATGATGATTACCATTACTTTATTTATGCACAATTAGTTTTCATAGATGACCTACTTGTTAAGTTATCTTATTGGTTGGTCTCCCTTGACAATCCATTAGGAATGAAAGTGGACAGTGTTCAGTGATGCCCAAACTATTCCATACATTTCACTGGATATGGACATTAATGGAAGTTCATGATTTTGGATATTTCTCCCTTCGATGTGATTATCATAATAAACTATATGGATAGATTCCAAGATCACATAGACTATTATCATATACATGTGTCACTCAATCATATAAGGCATAGAGATATATGGGATGGTAGAAGAGTGTGATATTGGAGTAGGTAATGTTGGAAGAAACTTGAACTAAATTGGGATGATCATAGCATAGATGTCAGGATTGTATCTCTTGGAAGTATCTATGATATTCCTTTCATCATTTTCTCAAGTCATGGATCTCTATCAAGAAGTAATTATAGAATAATTCAAAATAATTCCTCTAGATAGATGATTTTAATTTGAGTTAGAGCTTGTACTGGGTGCACAACCCATTTTGAGACCCTCATATCATATGGAGTGAACCAATCTAAAAGATTTCTGGGTACACATATTGGATTTGAAGCATAAGGGATTTATTTGGATAAGTACATAACTATAGGGATTACTTGTGTTATTCTCTAAGAAGTCATATGGTATTCTTCGACTCTGTGTTAGTTACCTGAAGCTAAAACAGGTGATGGTGAAGAACCAATATCCCTTCCCTAGGATTTATGTTTTTTTATTAGTTATGGGGAGCTCGATGGTTCCCCAAGATTGATATTTGATTAGGATTCCACTAGTTTTGAGTTATATAGGACATTCAAAAAATGGAGTTTCAGAGCAAGTGGATATTGTATGAGTACTTAGTGGTTTCATTTGGCCTCAAGAATGTGTTGGTGGTGCTCATGAAACTCATGAACTGGATATTTCACCCATATATGGACTCATTAATTAATGTATTCATCAGTGAAAACCTCATAAACTAGTTGACATCAAAGTATCATGCTAGGAACTCAGAGGTGGTCATGAGTACACTTTGAGATCATAGGATTTATGCCAAGTTGTCGAAGTTTGACTTATGAATTTAAGAAGTAAATCTACTAGGACATGTATTGTATGAGATGGGTATATCAATATACCTAGAGAATGTTGTGGAATTCATTTCTGGGAAACATACTCATAATGTTCTGGAGATCAAAATATTTCTAGGTTTAGTAAGACATTATTAATATTTTATCTAGGACTTCTCCCAACTATCAACACCCATGATAGAAATGATAAATAAGGAAGTGAAGTTCTAGTAGTTGAAATTGTGTGAAGAGGAATTTCTTTATCTAATAATAAGGTTAAAAACAACTCCAGTACTGACACTCCCTAAAACTAGGATTGGTTATTTTGTGTACAATGATGCATTATGAATTATTCTAGAAGAAGTGATGATATAGAGAGAGTATGAATCAACCTATGGGTCTCATCTGCTATAACCCCATGAGAGAAACTACCCTACACATGAATTTTAGTTAAAATTTGTGGTCCATGAACTAAATTGTTGGTGATATAGTATCTTAGGTAATACATTCTATGTTTATACATACCATAATAGTCTTCACAAAATATTCACATAGAGGGACCTGAACTAGAGACAGAGGCAGTGGGTTGAGTATTTGTATTCATTCGACATTGATATGGTGTATACACCTAGGAAGGGTAATATCATTACAAATGATATTAGCAGTAAGACATAGGTTGATCAGGATCTTGGTGAGAATCCTTCAGAGGAACAGTGGTGTTTAATGAGCCTATTGAATAATTAGAGGATAGATGCTTCCAATGACTATTATTCTATAACATGTTCTCCCTTTTTCGTTACATCTTCTATTGTATACCGGCTAAAGGATGTATAGGAGTTAGACCCAGAATATTCCATTATGAGGGAATGATAAGCTATTGGTGATCGAATACTTGGATGATTGATGGACGATAATGATGTGATCTTGGTTAATGGGGGATTAGTGGTCCATGATTTCATCAGAGAAGATATGATGAGAAATTACCATGAATTTAAAAGGGTAGTACATATTTGTGTTACCAAGATGTATTATGACTTCCAAAATTGGTTTTGGTGGCTAGGGATGAATAAGGACATCACTAGTTTTGTCTCTAGACTCCTTTTCAGCCATAGGGTAAATGCTGAGAATTAGTGATAAAGTGGATTGATTCATCCACTGCTTGTTCCTATATAAAAGCGTGAGGACATCGTGATTGATTTTTTTATGGGGTTTCCAATGACCTCATGGAATTTTGATGTTTTCTAGATGATTTTTTATCAATTTATGAAATTTTACCACTTTTTACTGATCGGGGAGACACACATAGTGGATGATATTAGAAATATCTATTTCCATGAGAATGTAAATATTTATGAAGTTCCCTTGAGATTTTTTTATGGATATGAAAATTTTATGTTGTGGTTTTGATATAACTTGATGAAATAACTATGTAATAAACTAAAATTCATTTTAATATACCATCCTCAGATAGATGGATACTCTGAGTAGACAATATGCATATTAGGGAATATGCTTCAACTTTCGTGCTATAATTTGGTGTATTATGGGATGATCACTTTTCCATTGTTGATTTTTCAAAAAACAATAGTTACTAGGCTTTGATTCAGGGGGAATCATGTGAGATTATTTAAGATAGGTCATTTTTATCACCGCTCTATTGGAATGAGGTGGGTGAGGTAGTAGTTATGGGGCCTAGTATGATTTAGGAGACTTATGAGAGAGTACAACTGATGAAAAATAGGTTTATCACCACTCTAAGCAGACATAGATCATATATCGACCATATAAGGAGACTTTTGGATATTACTTTGGGAAATTAGGTTTTCTTGTGAGTCGATCCTCAGTTAGGACATTGATGTCTGAGGAGGAAGGTAAATCTAGAACCATGATTTGTGGAACCCTTTGATATCACTGAGATAGTGGGTTAGTTGTGTACCATTTGGACCTTCCTCAACATTATCGAGGTATGCATGTTGTACTCATAATTTCTTAGATTTGAAGGTACATTCGAAATACAATGAATGTTATATGCTATGGGTATATTGAGTTGGAACCATATGCATCATATAAGGAGTATCTAGTTGGGATTATAGATTAGAGTGTGGAAGTCCTCTGATGAAAGGAGACACCACTCATCCATATTACATGGAAGTATGGGTAGTTCTCAGATTATTATTGGGTGTGAGAAGTTTGAATTCAAGCTTAGTAGAGATATTTTATTGAGTAGGAACCCTGTTTATGCTTCTCAAGGATAATAAGTATTTATAGTGGAGAATTATAAAGCCCTAAAATTATTTTTCTTTACTAAAATTCTTATTTCCCTTATTTTTTTATGATGATCAAAGTTTTGGTTGATGTTGAAGGGATTTAGGTGGTTTTTGAAAGCTTGAGGGGTTATTTTAAAATATTACTACTAAAACCAGGGTTCTAACCCCATATTCCTTAAATACCACACCACAGTGGGAGGATTACATTGTAGTCAGAAATGGATACTCCATAGTGGTAAGATGGAATAGGAGTAGCACTGATATGCCAAGGATGCATTGTAGTGAAGTTCATTTGGGTAGGGTTGAATCTAATTTTTGGAATTGGAGAGTTATTCATGGAAGGATATGATATAGTGTCATGAACCATAACTTAAAAGTATTCCCACATCAGTTACAGACTTTTGGGCAACCTTTCGGTCTTTATGTTTTGATACCTTCAAAAGGTTATTACAAAATTTAATTTTGGGAAAACTATTCGGACTTGAAGAAGAATTTATAATGAGGAATTATAAGGGGTCTTCATGGATAGGAAATCTCTAATGGTTCTCCCAGAAAAATACCCTTTCCCTCTCCATTTTTATCTATCAACACAAATAATCAAAGTACAGTGGAATCTACTCCAAGTCGTAAGCCCTCTCCTTGTGTTGTGAAAGTCATGTTAGAGAACCCTCATATGTCATAGTATGAGTAATTATGCTATATAATTATACACAACCAACCAATTTCTGTGTCATATAAATAGTTCTACACCATAATTTTCATCTACCATAACAACACTATATCGTAGTGTGCTTGCATGTGCTATGGTGGTCAAGTTCAATGCACCTCCATGTTACAGCCTCCTGCTTTGCGCTATAGAGCCCCTCTAGGTTTTCTCTAGTAGACTACCCCAAGGTAAGAATTTGTTTCTCCCTTTTATTGTTTCTCCCTTTTATTGTTTCTCCTAACCTTTACCTAGATGTTTATTGTGGTTTTTTTGAGGATCTATTATTCATTTGAGTGTAATAATTTTCCAATTTGTGTGTCAACATGGTTCAGATGACGACGAATTTGATAAAAATTGATACGAATGATAAAAACCATGAAGTAGGAGTTTTATTACCATAATGAGGCCATGTATATGATTATTTACTTGATATTATTATGTGTGTTGATGTGTTTTAGACCATGTTGAGTTTCACACATATTTTTATGTTTAGATTCTTCTCACACTCATGATATGTTATGTGTGACTTTATATGATACAACTATTGCCTTATAATGATCTTGGTATATGTGATGTTGTTATATATGCATGGGTCCAAAGTGATAGGTCGACCCATCATGGATCAGTAGCCCAAGAGGGGGAGTGTGTTCAGACACTACATGTGACTTAATGATGAGACCGAGATGGATAACGAGGCATGATGGTGTGGTGTGGTGTGACCTAGAGTTGTGACTATCATGAGTGATTTGACCGATGTGACTATATTGGGGCATAAAGATCATGAGTGATTGGATCTATGTGGAAACAGTGGACCATGATGGTATATGTGACCTAACCTTGAGATAGCACCAAGGTATGAAGACCTAGTGTTGTTTTACAAGGATGCCCGAGTCCTATATAAAAATTGAGCATATTTAGGCTAGATCTAACATTGTAATGTTTTAATGATAGTTATGATGTTTTACAGAATTGTTCTGAAGTAGGTATAATCGAGGTTTTTGGCATCTTGCTTACATCACAATCACTCATTATGATTGTTTCTTGTGTGCACATATATGAATTATTTTATTATAAACTCTTATGCATGTGCACACTTATTAAGGATGCATTGGTGGTTTCCTACTAAGTATTGTACTCAAACACTACTCTGGAATTTTGGAGCACTTGTAGATTTCATGAATTGTTATACAACAAAGGGAAAGGTCCCCATGGTGGATGGTTGAGTAGCGGAACATAGATCTAGAGTGAATAGAAACAGACTCTAAAAGACCCATAGATTTTTATTTACTGTTTATTTATTTTCTGATTCTTAAACTTTAGACATTATTTCCACACTATGAAATGCTTTTATTTTGCATAAATGTTTTCAATTTATTATCTCCTATTTTTACTCTGATGTATATTTATTAGTGATGATATATTCTATTATTATATTCTTTCTTACATGATACATAGGGTCTAGTGTCCCCATTGGTGGACATAGACTCTCTCTACTAGTCGACAGCCTCTTGTGCACAGGGAGGCATGAATGAGGTTATGTAGCACTTTATCTCAGACCTGGTGTTTCAGGTTGGGATGTTTCAGCTATAGTACCTGCACTAATATAATTTTACATTACTCCGACAGTATGATAATAATTTCCTACCACATTAAGTTTCTCCCAGGTTTCATGTGGGATTACAAGGTGATATTACAACTCAAGTAAGGCCCCAACTGTGATACATATATATACACATAAAACTATATATCTATTAATGTATTTCATTAAAATTATTTAAAATATAAATGTTTATATCTATAAATTAAATGTGTTCGTGTGTGTGTGTGAATATTTAAATTTAAGTATAAACTTGTATATATATAAAATATATATATATATATATATTATATAATTAATTAATTTATTAATGATATATATTTATTTCTATATTAAATGTGTTTCTGTGATTGAATATTTAAAATAATATATATATATATATATATAATCAGTTTATTTAAAATTAAATTAATATACTAGAATAGTTCTGATCATGGATTTGGTAACCCAAATCCATAAACTCGTAAATTTATTATTATTATTGTTATTATTATATTTATTATATTTAGGTGTAAATAAAAAATAATTACGCACACATTTATTTTAAATTTATAATTTTATTTATTTATTAACTTTTATAATTATATATTCAAAATTATATTTAGTTAAATTTTTTTATAAATATCCATATTTATATTTCTATATTTAAATTTGGTGTGTTTTGTGTGTATATGTATATATGAATATTTAAATTAAAATATAAACATACACACTCAGGTGCACATATTTATAAATAGTGTATTTTTTAAAAAATTAATTAATATATAGTTATATATGTTTTAATTTATTTTTATAACTACATGACTATAATTATGCATATATATAAAGAAAATAAATAATTATTTTCATATTTATCTATAAATAAATAATAAATACTATGTTAATATAAATATATTTAAATAAATTAATTGATCATTATAATTATATTTTTAAAAAATGTTTAGGTATATTTATAAATTGAATAATTAATATTTATATGTATACACATATTTTAAATTCGTGTGGGAGCGAATTTCTGTAGGAACTGTAGTAGGATTGTAGTAGACATTGTAGCGATGTTGTAGTACTATAGAAACATGGGTATTGGAGTAGTTATTGTAGCGGGTTACTATAGCACCAATACTATTCATCCCAAATTGGATTTTGGGGCACAAAAAATATGGTCTTCAGGCCTCTGGGCCTTCGAGCCATTAAGGGGGTCATGACGCAGGAACGACATGGGCAGGCAGTGATGTAGTCATAACTTGGGCTCGTGATGATGTGTGAATGATGTAAGAAGGGCCTTCGGGACATAAAATGGTGGGCCTATGGGTTATTTACAAAAGGCCTTTGGTCCATGTAATAAGCCTCATTCCCACTGGGCCTTCCGGCCAAAAATTACAATGTAATAAAAGTGGTTTGTTGGGTGCGTTATCCCTTGAGGGGATATGAACTACTTTTCCAGTATTTGTGTGTGTTATGTGTGTCTGTGTGTTTGAATCTAATTTTATCCCCCCAAACACCTGATATATAAATTTCTTTATTTCTTTATTTTTTAAATAAATATTCAAAAATATTTCTATTTAAAATTATTTATAAATATACATATTTATATTTATATATTCAATGTTCATGTGTGTGTTTATATATACACATGGAAATTTAATAAATAAATATTTTTATAGTACTTATTTAAAATTCAATTAACATATTTTTTTATTTATTTGAATAATTATGTAATTATAATTATATATATATAATTAAAATTAATGGTAATAAATATAATTTGATATAAATAAATTATATGAATAAGTATATAAATAAATATAAACACATATAAGTTCATTTATTTTTAAAAATGATACAATTTCATATATAAATTTATTTATATTTAAATATATACTATTATATCCCACTAGGGCTTTGTTAAGTGGTCCATGTAAGGTGGTCACTCCCAACTATATGGAAATCGGTGCAGGTTTGAGTCTTGACACGCTCATATTTAGTTAGGGTAATATGGAACACAAGGTGGAAGGTGAGCTCCAGGAAATGTATGGTATGGAGCCTATAAATTCCCTTCTACCCACAATCATCTTACAATTGGGGTATTTCTTGATGTAAAACCTGATACCCTACTATAATAGGTGAACATTGTATCTCAAAACTATTACATAACGCGCACTCTAAAGATCCTTTATCAATGAATTTACTTTAAAGTTAAATTTGAATTTGAATTTTAACAATTTAACTTAATTTTGGGATTGTTAATGCTGATATTTTCTTTAGAATATATTTTGGGGGGGTGGGGGTTTGAAATAGTTGATTTTTAAGTGAATACTAAAAAATACTGACGTTGTTAAAACTATCACTTTTATGACATCATCTTAAAAAAAATTCTTAATTGTTTTTTAGACCTTTTTATAAAAAATATATACATTTATAAGTAAAAAAAATCAATCAAAATTACTATATCTTATTGATAAAACCCATATTTATCTTTTTAGAAACAAAAGTAATATTTTATTCTAAAATTGGTTTATTCTCTTTTATATAAAAAATCAGTTTTCATCACCTGTAGAAATTAAATCCATAAAAATGTATTTAATATATTAGATCAATATAATCCTATTATATAATAGTATCAATTTTATTTTTTATCTTAAAATTATGATTACTGTTATTAATGTTAATGACTATGATAATGGTAAAATAATTATTTTCAATGAATTATTAATATTGTGTGATTTTTATCTAATAATAAAACTAATAACTTTTAAAAAGTGGATTTTATATAATTTTTAATCCTATATTTAAATAAATTATCACGCATTGAATTTTAAATCAATACTTAATAATATTAAGAACACGTAGTGGTGAAAATAACATTTTTCTACAAAATAGTTTTTCTAAATATAAAATGATTTAATTTAAAAGATAACATTATATTAATTTTTTATTTAATAAAATTAAATGGGGATTAAATTTAGTTTTATCACACCAAAATTTGGTAATATGTTATATTTTATATGTCTATTAAAACATATGGTAACTATGTAAAAACTACTTACCCCAATAAAAACAAAAAAAAGTAAAAGAAAATATATAAGAACCACTGAATTCAAGTATATTTTAAACACATGTGGATATAATTTTTGAGGATTTTTCCAAAAAATTTGACCCTAAATACATTATTCAGATCTATATGGACCATATATCCTTAAATATGATCATAACATTATTGAATAAAATGGGTGTTCAAAAAATTTCTAATTTCTTCATTTATAAAAGGGGATCACTTCCACCATTTAAATGCTCTGATTTACCATAGAAATATAATTGAGATCCTATGAAATTTTCCTCTCCTATAAGTATATTTAATTTCATAAAGACCTTATCCACCAAAATTTATCCTAAGTTCTTCAATTCTAAGGGGTTAATCAAGAGGAAGTTCAAGGTCTTAACATAAGTATTATTTACTCCTTACTTTTTCTTTAAAATCATTCTCATCAAAAATTACCCTATACATATTAGTATAGTTACCTTGTTATAAATATTATACTAAATTGTAATTATATTGATGAAATATCCCTTATTATTCCTTTCTATCCACTAAAGAAAAAAAATAAGGATAATGTCGATCGTGTGTTGTGTAGACTATCACCACCATGAAGAAACGTGTTTCATTTTTCTCCATTGCCTCTCTTCACTGGTTATAAGAATGTAATTGAAGAATATGTGTAAATAATATAATTATAAATATTAAGAGACAAATTATAATCCACCTTCATTTCCTTTCATTCCCTGGGAAATGAAAATTTTAATCGTGTATTGTGTAGACTACCTCCTCCGTGAAGTAACATTTTTTATTTTTTATCTTTATTTTAAATATTTATTCAAAAAACATTAAATATGATTCAAAATATTAAAATTATCTAAATAATTTCATTATAATTCTTTTATAATGATAATATTTAAAAATAAATAATTTCTTAACTAGATTGACCCATCTGATTAAGGTATTATCTTGTTTGGGTCAGTCAAATCACCTACTTGAAAATGTTATAAAACAATATCATGGGTAACTATAAGAAATTAAATACTAATATTATTATAATATAATAATAAAATAAAGTTTTTTATGGTTTTGGAATGGTTATATTAAGTATTTAATGTATTATTAAAATATCGTCTTTGATTTCAAAAATTACCTAAATAAGCCTACATTGATTTTACTATTATAAAACATAACTAAAATACATGTGGGATGATATAAGATATGTATAAATAAAAATAAGTTATATATTATAGTACCATAAATTATCTAGTTATCATTATCATTGGGGGAAGAATAAATAACAACACCACTATTAATAAACTAGTTTAAAATGATTAATATAACTCACTCCTGATATTCAATATAGATAATAACTAACAAATATACATGTAGAGAATAATTATAGATGATGTTTATAAAATTTTATAAATATAAATAATGTTTTTGAAAATTTTATTAGGATTATTATTTTTTATATATTATATTCAATCACTTTAGAGGATATCAAGAATTAAGGTAAGAAACCTTTCATCTCAAATATCAATTATTGTTACATGCTTTGTTTTGTGCACATAATTCCAATTATAGTGTATATGCTGCCTATTTGATATATTTTATCATGAATTTTCTTTTATTCATTTTATTTAATGTTTAATTACATTCTCTATATTTCAAAGTGGTTTTCATTTAACTCTTACCTAACATGATATAAGGGCCAAAAATCCTAAATTTTGGAAAGTAAAGTTTGTGTGGTTTCCCTGAAATTTATATCCCTATCAGGATTCTAGAAATTCTATTTTTTTCATAGATTCACCTAGGGGTAATCACCCTAAAAATGCTAGCTGAGTATCAACAAAATCATTACTTGGTGCATGATGAGTGGGACTAAGACAGTGCACCTGGATAGACACTCCTAGGGGATATGCTTTGGATAATTTTCACAATCTTTAAAAAATGTATTGAAGGACTTTACAACCATTTATTTGTTCTCCTTCCATTGAAAACTAGTGAACTTAATATAACACACTGGTCCTTTTTCACTCATAATTAATTGAACCTAGTTGGTAACATGGCCTCAAGAGCACCTACCCATATTCCAGATGTTGTCGACTAGTAGTGAGGGTCCAATGTGATATTGTGGGGAGACAATACCCACATAATAAGAGTAAAAAAGTAGTGAGTTATGTGGATAATAGTGGAAGTATAATAAATAAAATCTAGAACAGCTGATGTAAATCATCCAAATTTTAGAAATAAATATAATTAATAAAAATATCGAATATCATATACAAAATAATGTAATTTTATGTCTCTAAACAAAAGGAATAACAGCATAGTAACCGTAACACATACGCACAGGTATATCAAAAGAACCAACAGAAAAAAATATATCTAGATAGCATAATGAGAAATAGATCAATCATGTTCTCCCACAATCCCACTATATAATCAATTAATCATCAACAATAAAGTGATTTACCTTACCCCTACTTTTGTCCATGAAGTCTATTTCAGTACAAATTGGTAGCCATAATAGGATGTGATATGCACTCACCATGCCACCACCAATGATGTCTATAACTATTCCATCCTATGAATATAAAATATAACTGTGTGAAGGTATAACAAGAAAATATTTAAGTGAATAATAGATAAATAGATTTCATGGGAATAGGTTGAAATAAGATTAGTCTATAAGGGGATAGAACCAGTATACATATAAAGTGTCAATAGAAGGTAACTACTAGCTCGGCATATTCCGCATGAGAAGAAATGTTAGAGATATGTGTTCTAGATCCCAAGGTGATAATCGGGGTAAGATCATTAAGACCAAGTATCTCATCTAATGGAAAGATTAGAATAATAATTGACCTATATGGGTTAGGTCCCAAGATAATAACTAGGGTGACCCATATCTGAGAATATGGATGTATATGAAAGTCATAGGTGTCATACCTAGATATTCCTCATTAGTTCCATACCATAAATAATCATACCAAGGAGTCATAGGTACCATACCTCAATCCCCTAGTAAGTTTCATATAGTTAAGCAATAAGTTCCATACCTTCAAATGAAGTGAGGGCCATACTGACATGTCCAACATCCAGAAAATAATATAATAATAATAACGGTTATATTAGTTACTATACCCAAAAAAATTTATCGATATAATAATGAAAAATACAAATAATATCCATCTCATTTCACATTTTCATTTTAATTGTTCCTTTAAATTAATTTAATAAAATGTAATAATCATGTTAAGGAGTCTTGTCCATCTCTAATTATATCGTTTAATTTAAAAAGGATCCCATTAAAACATAGTGATCTCACACACCAAAATGGATGGATTTAACACATGGGTGTATAAAATAACACATCTCATTTGTGGCTCAAGTTGATCTTGACGACCTCAAACAAAGTATAAGTGCTAAAAGGATAACCCATTATGGTTCCAACAAAATAATTAACACTTTTAATTAATTATGGAGAAACATCTGAGAGGTCCCAAATATGGCATAATTGATATAATTAAATAGAAAAAAAAAACCTTATCCAAAAGGTATAGATCACCTACCTTATTCATGTGGTAGAACACTCCTCCATTATCGGCCCTTGGTTCGGCCTAAATCAGAATAAAATGGAAAATTAGGCAAACCACCTGCAAATATGGCATATGAGATCACAAAAAATTACTTGATTGATGGGAAGATAAATGATGAAATAGATAAATGAATGGTGTCCCAACATGATATATTGAACTTTAATTATAGTTTGAATGAATAAATGGCTAAGAAACCTAGGCTAGGCATGGGGGAGAGATTCACGGGAGGAGAAGATATTGTTTTGTGTTTAGAGAAGAAATAAAAGAGGGTTCTTAAAAAATAGTGGTGGAAATGGTATTTTCACCAAAAATTTATATATTTCATGGTTTGGACGTATCATTCTCTTAACCATACACATATCATGCACACACCATTGTCCAAGTGACACCCCCCCCCCCAACACATGATCTTCCATGCATAGTTAGATGAACCATGCATATCCCATGTGCACCCACTATCTCATCCCTACATGTAAAAATCTTTCATAGTTCAGAAAAACCATGTGGAACCCTTATAGGGTTCTATGGTTTGAGGTAAATAGTTAAAACTAATTTTGTGATGGACATAGGCCTCTCTTATTTTCTCCCTAATTTATAGCTTCAGGATCTAAAAAAACTTCAAACACTCTCGATTTCACCCTGAAGTTATTAAACACATTTATAAGGATAAAATAGAGAATTTAAAATAGAATTAATCAGTTTTTTACCCAGAAGAAAAACTTGAAATATTATCATCTCCCCATCCCACTAAAAGAAACATATCCCTGGGTTTCCCTTCTAAGGGTGGTAAAACATCATCTTAGAATAACTCCATACACTAAACACATATGTTAACCTCTCACTCCTAGGTCTGATCAAGTATATAGTTGTGAAACCACATCACCTATACCAGAGGAACTCACCTTACTCAAATAGAATTTGTGCTCTAATCCATGATACATATAGGTTTCTCCTCAAGGTATGTTTCAACATCCAATTAAACTTCCTCGTGATGAATAATATGACGTGAATATGAATGAAATTAGTTAATTTGAGATACATTGAATATTCAATGCCTAGATTAGTACCTCTAAGGTAATTGAAACTAATATTGTATTATCCTGAATCTCTCCAAAATCTCAAAGGGCCCAACATAATGAGGTGATATATTCCCTTTTTTTAATCTATCTATGACCCAGTTTAGTTGAAACATATAGAAACCCTGGACTCCTATCCATGAACTCTAGTAGTTCACATAACTGATTGGTGTATAAATTTTACCCAACCTATGCTATTGTCATATTCTTCCTACAAATTTGAACCTTTTCTGAAGTCTCCTGAATAAGATTAGAACCTAGTTGTGTTACCTCTCCTACCTCTAACCAACATAGGGGTGAATGGAATGGAATACTATGTAGGGACCCATAAGGATAAATATATATATATTACCCTAAAATATTAGTATAATATAACTTTTATAATGGTATATGTTTCTCCCAATAACCACCAAAATCAAGGAAACATTCTTAGAGCCTTTCATGTAGTACATGTATTGTCTGTTCTGACTAGCTATGAGTCTGAGGGTGAAAGGTTGTGCTCAAAAGAACCTACATATCCAAATATTTCTATAACCCATTCCATAATATCAACATGAAATGATCTCCCTATCCAAAATTATAGTTTGAGGTACCCCATGTAGGTATATAATACCATGGAAATATAGTCTCCCAATTTCATCATTTTAGATTATCTCTTTGATAGGTAAGGAGTGAGTGACCTTCATGATACTATTGATGATCACCCATACTACGTCACTGCATTGAGGCGATCTCGGAAATCTAGTAAAAAAATACATAGCAAAATCATCCCACTTCCACACATGAATGGGAAACATCTACAAAATCTATTTTGGCAACTAGTGTTTTTCCTTCACTTCATAATGGGTGGAACACCGAGTAACAAAATAATTTATCTCCCTTTTCATCATGGGCCACCAATATTAGTGATGTTGATCATGATTCATATTTTTAAACCAAGGGTGTACCTCACATTTAGAATCATGAGATTCTTTCATCAATTCCTCTTGGATATTTATAGGAAACTAGATGCATCCATAGATAAATAAGACCTCATGCCCCTCAATGGTCCATCCTGGTAGTGGATCCTCACCTGAAATACTCTCCCTTAGGACTAGGACCTCTGTATTTAATAACTTCATCATATTCCCTCTTTCTAAAAGTGAATAGGTTGCTGATAATGATTATTTTACATACTACCAATGATAGTCCTAAACCTCCAAGTGCATCTCATAAAATAGGGTCGCAATTTTCTATTCGCTACTAGCCTTTAGAACTGCATGTGCCAGATCCCTTCAGCTCAAAGCATATGCTATATCATTTTCATTACATACATATACGAAAGATCAAAATTGAAATACTATATGTATTAAATCCACATTCTCTCACTGAGGTTTAGGTTATGCTGTGTAAAAATATACCTAAGGACTTTTTGGTGTGCATACATTGAAAAAAACTCTCACATTATGTAATCCCTTCAACAACGCAAAGCATGAACTATAGCTACTAACTCAATATCATGCATCAAGAAATTCCTCTCATGTTTTACTAACTGATGAGACTCATATTCCACAACTCGATCTTCCTTCATCAGAAATACTCTTATCCTGATACCTGATGCATCATAATAGGTCGTATAGATTCTACCCAACTCTAGAATAATTAGGATTTGTGTAAAAGTAAGTATTACTTTGAGCTCTTAAAATTATATATCATAGGATTTTGACTATATAAACTTAACACCATTCTTAGTTAATCCCATTATAGGTTCTTATAGGCATGAAAAATCCTTAATGATGCACATTTAATAACATGTTATCCTCAAGAAACTATGTATGTTCAAAAAACTTTTTTGGATACTCTCAAGAAGCATTATATCTCACCTTCTCTATGATAAATGATACTCCTAGTTCTGTGATAATGTTACCTAAGAAGTGTAATTTATCAATCCAAAAGTGTAATTAATTGAGCTTAACATATAAGTGGTTCTCTTTATGTGAATTCAGAATGATCTCAATATGTTTGGTAGGGTCATGTTGAGTACGAGAATGCACTAAGATATCATCCATGATGACTACCAAAAATTTATATAAATACTGGTAGAATCCCAATTCATCAAATCACTGAAAAAATTTGGTGCATTTGTGAGAACTAATGACATAACAAGATACCCATAAGCACCATACCTATTATGAAATTGTGTACAATATATGTTTGAAGGACTAACATGTACCTGGTGACAGACTGATCCTAAATCAATTTTTGATAAAACCTAAGCTCCTTAAAGCTGATCAAAAAGGTTACCTATACTAAGAAAAGGATTTCGGTTATTCATAGTAAGTTGATTCAAATTTCGATAATCAAAACTATGCTTGAGGGTTTCATCCACCTTGTTAGAAAAAAAGATTGATGAATCCCTGAGAGAAATAAGGAACCTTTTAAACCCCTTAAATTATAAGTCCTCTAGATATCTCTTGAGCTCCTGAAACTTAGTAGTGGACATCCTATAAGGAGGAATGGAAACCGGTGCAGCTCTTGGAACTAGCTCAATAGAGTAATCCACCACTCACTTGGAAAGTAAACCAGAAAATTTATTAGGGAATACACCCCTAAAATGATCTACCATAGGAGTGAAATCTACATGATGTATTCCATAATAATACATAAGAGGGAAAGATATTTGGGTTGTTACTCCACCTATACCACAATGCTTCAGTCCGTATATACCTACTTGTACATCACATTCACCCTTTTGAATATAAGTACTGACCACAAGTGATTTAAAGGACACCCACCGTTGATATCAATCTATATACGCATGGTAACGAACTAGCGTGTCCATCCTAAGAATAATGTTGAAACCATACATCTCAAGGACTAAGCGGTTATATAGAAAATGATAGCCATGTATCTAAAGGGGTAACACCTTATACTAGTGTACAGTCTCTAATAAGATACCCAAAGGAGCCTCAAGGGTCATCATGCCACATACATACTAAATTTTGAGTGAGAGGCTTTCCACAATATCCACAAAGATGATAGAATTCAAATCCCCTATGTCAAAAAAAATAGATACCAAGGTAGATGATATGAAAATAATACCTTGGAATATGGAATTTTGGAGACTCTATACCCCTGGAACATGTTTCACTACATAAATCTTACCAATTATGTGACCTTGGGTTTCAACATGATTAGCTTGAGCAGGTCCACTATGCTATCATTGTAAAATTGGTATCTAGATCCCAAGACCCTGACCACCTCCTCAGCTGAATTGAATAGTAGTTCTCCATCACCCTATCTAATGTGGGTCTTCTGATCCTACTCCAAGACCTGGAGTCGCTGATAATCCAATCTCACTAGCCATAGGAGGTCGTATTTTTCAAAACCTCTATAAATGTCCCATCCTTCCATAATATCGGCATTTAATTGGGCCCCTCTCACACTAAGGTTTAATGTTACCATACTTCCTGAACTGATGGAAGACTACAAGACCACCAGTACGTGCACTCTAAATGGTAATTTCCTCATGAGGGGTCTCGAAGAGACACTTCCTGCCATAAGATACTACACTACTGGGTCAGGAATTTTTTCTACTCATATCCATAACTCCAGCCTTACTCAAGTTAAATTCTATAGTAAGATATCTATTTACTATAAAAGACATGTTATTCAATCTGAAATATTAACCTAAGATTGAATATGATGCTAAGTCCCATACTCAAAATGTCTTACTTTTTATGGATAATTAGTAGTATAGCTAGGCACAAACCACTAAAGCTTTGTAAAATGAGTTGAGTAATCTATAGAAGGCATATAACCATACTGCAACTTCATGAACCTTCTGGTCTTAGAGAAAAATTATTAACATAATCTAGATTTTAAATCCCTCCAAATCATTTCCTTGTGTTGACTAGCCTGGTTTAAATCATCCCACCATCATTTGGAATATCCTCGAAACTTATACAAAGTGAGCTTCACTCTCTTATTATGGGGTTTCTTAAGGTTATAAAAAATAGATCATACAGTCTTGAACCATGAATTTGTATCCTAGGGCCACCATCCACTGAAAATAAGTGGATGTTTTAGTTAAAATTCTTGCATCAACTCTTTTAAATAAGAGTCAGGTTTTGGAGATTCCTGTACAGTTTTCATAAACCATAAAAATTCCACTCTAAACCGGGAATAATCATTCATTTCAAGGATAGTTAGAGGTTTCATAGGTGGCACTATATGGGGTAAAACCATTGGATCAAATCCAACCCCCTCCTAACCATGGTCGTCATCACCCTCTTGGTGCTTGACTTGAGGATGTTGTGGTGGGATAGCTCTACAGATTCTAATCACACACCTTAGATATGAATTGATAATAGTAATATTATAGATACAATAATAAGAAATATATTGGCCTTTTTATATAAGAATCTCACCCATATTACTACTCCAAAATCTAGTTCTAGGTGATAGTATTGATCATAAAGAATATAAGAGACACTACCTACTTCCCACTACTAGGGTCAGTTGTCAAGCTCTTTGTTTCACTGTAAGGGTCCCAGTATATGGACTGTCAATTGAAATTTACTAAGGAAAAAACCTTTTCATTTGAATTAAAATTCCCATTTAATGGTGACCATACTATAATTTAAAATATTTCAATTCTTACATTTACATAATATAACAGTTAACTGAAGTATAATTCCCAATTTATATAAGTACATGCTTTATAAATTTCAATTTGTTGTTCATTTAACTATATCTAGACCTTTACATATGATAATAGAATATAACAATTATTATAATATGATTTGACTAAATGAATCTATATTCCCATTATATATAGGTACATGTAATCTTTAGATTAAAAATTTCATTAATGTATTCAAAATCAACTAAAATGTTAGTTTGTGTAACCTCAGTTACATATCTCAAACATATGATAATTACTTAGTTAAGTTTATATCATCAAAATATAGAGGAAATCCATTTAGGTTGATGAATACACTTTAATAACTAATAATTATAACCCATTTTTCTTTTGTAAACATTAGTTGTATAACAGATATATTACTTAGGGCACATACAACAATTATCATGCAGTTAGAAAATTCAACCTCCATGGAATAGAAAAAATCATAACATATTAACCCTATAAGGTTCCTAAAATGATGCATGATAAATTATTCCATTATATACTAGGAAAAGGTAAAAATTTAATAAAGCATAATGATAATAAAAACATCAGATATTGTGTGAGTCACCTAATAGTGAAATTAGAACAAATGTAAAAGGCATAATCCATAACCTCAAGTCCCATCCAATGTAATTTGTCTTTTTACTATATATGGGTAAGATACTCCCAATAATAGGATCATTTCCAAATTATGACACATTATAGTATTCTTTATACCATATATAAATAGTAAGTTAAAGAAAAGGAATCTCTTACAATAATTTGTAATGTCTCAGTCCCGGTTTACTCATAACTAATCGAACCCAATTGGTCACAAAGCATCAAATGCACCTCCCCATATGCAAGATATTTCAAACTAGAAGTGGTGTTCCGAGGTTGTATAGTGGAGAGACTATAACCTCATAATCAGAGTAACACAATAGTGAGATAAATGGATAATATAGGAATCGTAATAAATGACACTGAGAACATTTTAAATAAAGCATCCATATGATATAAATAAATAGTCATCAATAATAATATCCTGTATCATATAAAAAGTAATGTAATTTCATGTCTCTAAACCAAAGTAATAACAACATGTAAGTAGGCACATGAATATATAGGTATATCAAAATAACAAAAAAATACCAAAAGACTATCTCTAGAAATAATCACGAGTCATATCTCAGTCATGTTCTCCCACACTCCCATGCTACAATCAATCAAGCATTGATAAATGGGCACTTTCCCCTATCCCTAGCTACATCCAGGAAGTTTTTATGGTTACCAATCATTGTCTTGAATAGGGTGAAAGTTATACTCAGTAGAACACCACCAATGGTGTTTAAAAAATCCATTTTGTGCATATAAACTATAACTATGTGTTGGAACAACAAGTAAATATGTAAGTGAATAATAGGTACAAAAATTCTGTGAGTATAAGAGGTAATAATATCATGCTATAATAGGAGATCACCAATGTACATATGAGGTGTCAACATCAGGTAACTACTATCTCATCATACACCGCATGAGAATGAGTATCAGACCTATATGGGCCAGGTCCTAAAGTGATAAATAAGGAGACCTCATCGAGACCAAGGATCTCATCCAATGGAATCCTCATAATAATAATATACCTACATGGTTCAGGTCCCAAGGTAATAACTAGGGAGACATATATCTATGAATATATATGTATATGGAATTCATAGGTGTCATACCTTAATCTTCCTCATCAGTTCCATACAATAAATAATCATACCAAGGTGTCACAACTTCCATACCTCGATCTCCTAGTCAGTTGTATATTGTTATGAAACAGGTTTCATAACTTCATAAGAAGTCAGTTCCATAATGATATGTCTAATATCAAGAAAATAAAATAATAATGACAAGGTATATGTTATTTTCCATATCCAATTATTATTATCAATATAATAAGGCGCAACACAAGAGAATATCTATCACAGTCCAAGTTTTCATTTAAATCCATCAATTTAATTAATTTAATCAAATTTAATAACTAATAAATGGAGGAATTTCCATCTATAATTATTTCAATTAATTTAAGAAGGATCCCATTAAAATATGGTGATATCACACACTTAAAGGGGTGACTTTAACATAGGGTAGATAAAATAACAAACTGCATGGGTGGATCAAGTTAACGTTGACAACCTGCAACCTAGTCTAGGTGAAAAAATGGTAACTCATCAAGGTTACAATATTTTAATTAAGACATTAATAAATTAAAGATCAATTTTTATGAGGCCTAGTGAATGTAACAATGAGTATAATTTAATAGAAAACAAAACCTTAGGTAAAATTTATAGACCACCTACCTTATACCTATGGTAGAATACTCATTCAATATCAGCCCTTGGTTTGGATAAAATCAGAATAAAATGAAAAAATAAGAAAATTCCATAAAAAGATGGAATATAATATCGTACAAAAAAAAATCATAAAAGGGAAGGTAAATAATTTAAGGATATAAATAAATATAGATCTTACTAGTGGTAATGCATTGTGATAGACAACACTCGAATCGGAGTTTAGATAAAGAAAGTGATTCAAACCCTTGGCTAGGCATGGAGGAGAGATTCAAAGGATTATAAGTTCATGTTGTTTGTATGGATAAGAAATAAAGCTTGGTTATTAAAAAATAATAGGGGTAAAATAGTATTTCTCAAAAAAAATTAAAGGTCACATGGTTTGGATTCTTAGTTTGTGGAACCGTGCACCAAACTTCTTCATCCCACTATCCAAGTGACATTACATGCATGGAATGAAGTGCATCATTATACAAACCATTAATAACCCATGAACACCCTATATCTCATCCATGGGTGGATAAATCCACCCTTTCACATTTTAGATAAATTATGTGGCACTTTTATAGGGACTCTTGGTTTAAGGTGCACAGTGATCACTAACTTTGCGCTAACCATTTTCCAATCCTATTTTTTCCATAATACTGTGATTTGGGCTCTAAACAATCCCTAGGAACACCATTTTCCACGCCAAAGTGATTAGGTAAATTTATAAGGATAAAACATAATATTTAAACTGAAATTAAAAGTCTTATAACCTCAAATAGAAACTCAAGATCTTACACTCAATTGTTATCTTCTATTGAAAACTAAGCACATTGAAAGTACCCTCTCCATGACCTTAACTTTATTTTTTTGAAAGGGGTACTTCCTATTACATTGAGAATACCTCAAAGTTTCTATGTTTTTTTTATTCACCTAGATATGCATATTATTCCATTGAATGGTGAAATATTGGTTTTTTTATTTCCATCATAAAGATAACCATTATAGAATTTTTCTATGATTATGTAATAAGTAACTTACGTATTTTTTTGAAGTCTTTCTAACTCATATGATAAATGTATTAGACTTTATAAATGATTAATGGGGGTAAATATAGATAGCCTTTTTTATTTAGTAGTAGATCTCATGTGACAAACTATCTATTGTATTGGCATATGACTTACTCGTTTATGTATGATGTGTTGGCACAAGACCTTGATGGTCATTTTTTTATGTTCAACATTATGAATTCCATTAGTATTATATTAGTAATTATTATCCATGTTTTTATTTATTTCCATGGACATAGTATTATCTTAGTTTCATTTTATTATAGAATTATTTAGATCATTTATTAATTTATTCTATACTATTTTTTCCATTACTATGTTATGATAGATTCTATAGTATGCTACTCCTTAATGTGATTTTGATCACGTCCTTATTTTATTTTCATTTCCATAGGAATCCTATAAGATAAATATGTGTAATTTTTAACTATATTCTGTAAGAGATAATAATTTTATTGTGGATTTTTCATAGTGTATTTTATTTTATCAAGTATAATGTGAAAAATATGTATGTATCAAGTATTTCAATACTAGTAAGTTGTTTTATCCTTTAAAAAAATTTATTCTATACCAAAAATTTAATATAACTACCAAATTTGGGTTTATTTTAGATGGGGTTATTACATTTGTAATCAAATGAAGTTTAGTAGAAACATTGGGGATTATATTTAGAGGAACCAAGTTACATATCAAAAATATTATGGAAACCCCTTAAAACTGTGTGTAATTTTTTCTGGAAAACCTAATGGAAATATTATTTTATAATTCAATATAATAAGCTAATTTTGAGTTTGGAATTTTTTCTGATGGAAACTAACAAAAGGAATAAGAATCATATCAACACCCAAAGTCAATATAAGGTGGATTATATCAACCCATACTTTTTATACATAGATATTTCATCTTAATATATGAATATTCATTACATAACTTTTTGATCCATTCCAAAATCATTTTGGGCAAGTATATTAAGAAACATGGAAACATAAAAAAACTAGTTCATAATTTATCTACAACATCTCCCACTTATTTTTCCATAATAAGAAAACTTCTTATACATATCATACTTAATACATTTATTCATAACCTAGGGAATGAAAACATAATAAAATGGTTAGATCAGATGCTTAGTAAGGGTTAAATAAGGGATCTATGAATGATAACATAATATTAATATGATAATAAGGGTATAAAAACATGAACTTAAGGTCTAAAAACCATACCATACATATCAAAGATCATAATCTTCATTCCTATCATAAATCATCAAAATTCATGATAAATAAATCATAAGGGAATAAAATTAACAAGAATCATGAATCCATAACATACTAATTAGATATTGATTTATGGCATACAAATAATCATAGAAAATAATTTTCTTAATAATAAAGGATCATTTATGAGTATAGAATAGTGGAATGGTTTCACTCCCCAAAACATTGTTCTAGAAACGTTTCACTCTCAAGACAATCATAGTCGACATAGTCCCTTACAGAACTGGGTTCACTCCCAATTCTATATTTGTTTATCTCATGAGATATCAATATTTACCTAATTAATTTGAGGGAGATATATGTCCCACCCATCACATTATTAAAATCATATATATGTTTGATGAAAGTTTGTAAATCATAAATCATATTATAACCCATGAAAATAAATGTGTTTAATAAACTTTTCATCATTTCATCATAGCATAACCCGTAGAAAAGTAAATGGGTTTTATAAAAATATTTTCATCATAAACATAAACCATTCAAATAAATAATATGAAGGGTATCATTTGATTAAATCCCTAGTAAATTATAATTTAAATTTGGTGTTGTTTTCTTTTATAAATATAATTACCATTAAAATATCATTAAAACATTCTTGGGGAAAATAACCTTTCCATTTTGAAATCACTTTTTAAAAAACATTCCAATTTTAAATGAAAAAATTTTATTTGAAAATAACCTTGTAAAATTATAATGGAATATTCAATTAAAATATTATTCATTATGGTGGTAAAAAACATTCAACTCATATAAGTTTAAAAAATTCCTTCCATACTTTTATCATAAAAGGTGCAAAATACCACATTTAGAAAATGACAAGTATATTCCATTAAAAAAAACTAAAAACTAAAAAATGGGTAAAAATGAATTTAAATAGTCATATAATAGTATTAATTTTTTTATTTAAAACATTTTTAGAAAACATTCATATGGAAGAAAAATATTTATTGACCGAAGAGAGAAATAATGTTGATTTTCCAAAAAAAATATTTTCAGTCTCTTAAGTACATAAGGTTCATAAAATGAAATAAAAACATTTATTTTAAGGACAAAACTATATAAAAATAAAATCAATGATTATATTGAGATTTATAGCATAATATATCATCATCGTAGCCATAGTCTTATTCAATCACGATAAACAGTGTGATTGTGATATAAAACCCTTATCTTGAGTTCACTATGAATTGAAAGAAATATAAACTACTATATAATAAATTTATATTTATTATAATTCTACTATAGAGTAATTTAAATACTTATAATATCATATATTATGTATTTATAACATTTTAACACCCCCTTTTATCAATAAATCCTTATTAAAATCGTTATTTCTGAGTGTAAACTATTTCATTTATCATGAGTATTTCAGTTCATTAGATCTGGTACTTATAAATTTATCTAGGTTAAATAATATATATAATATTAATCATGAAATAAATATCATATATATTCATCATATTCATATTTATATTCATCCAAAAAAATAGATATAGAAAAATGAATTTCACGGTTCATGGAGATGGTAGGTCGTACATATGCATAAATGTTGTTTTCATTTTTTGAAAGATGTAAATAAAGAAAGTTAAATATTCATTAAGCTTTATAATATAATTATAATATCATATTTATCATATTTATTCATAAAATTCATCCTAATTTCCATCAAATTGATATATATATATATGAAAAATGAATCACATTTCTCTATGGAGGGGTAGTCCACACATACGCACTAGTGACGGTATCGCTACCAAAAAGATTGCATGGTAAGAAGGTAGACATGATATTATAATTATAGAAGTATAATTTTTTAATAAATACATTATATGAATATTAAACCCATCATAATGACCATATAGAAAATATGGTTATGAAAAATTAATTGTATACCTATGTGGAGACGGTAAGACATACTTACACGAGAAATACTTTAACTTCTTGTATCATGGGAAAGAGGGTGTTTAGTGGTTTTTTAAAAAATAAAATAATTAATAATATTTAGTATAAAT
The DNA here is from genome assembly GCA_963277665.1 of Viscum album. Classification (NCBI taxonomy): domain Eukaryota; kingdom Viridiplantae; phylum Streptophyta; class Magnoliopsida; order Santalales; family Viscaceae; genus Viscum; species Viscum album. The sequence goes on from OY728140.1 coordinate 1,768,608,315, forward strand.
AATTTATTATTTTATGATAAATTACATATATTTTTTGGTGGTAAATAAGAATAAAAAAGGAAGTAATCGGGTAACGGGATTACCTCTTCTTTGAAACAAATCCTTTAGATCTCCCCTAAAGGGATTTAGGGTTGGTCTTTTGGGATTTCCATAACCTCTATAATGTATATATGGAAGTTTATAAGAAGATTTTGAAGATTTATGTTAGTATAGAAGCCTAATTTTGGTGTAAATAAGTGAGGTATGAGGTTTCATTCTATAATTTAGGTGAGGGGAACTTTTAAAATTTCAAAAAAGATTACATTATAATAAATTAATTCTCAATAAAAATTACTCCATATGAAAATTTATTTGAATATAAGATCGGATAAGGTAGTAATAACATCAAAAATTGAATTTATATATGTTTTGGTGTCATTTTAAACATTATCATATTGATTAACACTTAGTTGACTAGTTTTAATGTTTGTTATAGTAACAAATTTTTCAATATTAAAGGGTGGTAATTGTTACTTATAAGTTGATAATTGGACCATAAATAGACAATTTATGAAATTTTATACAATATCATATCCAGATTTTATTATTTATAGATTTTTTATTTTTTAAAACTAATTTAATAAAATATTATTTTGATCAAATATTATTATTATCAATTTTGAGACTATTTATTTAATTTAAATTATAATATATAAAGAAAATTTTGTGATTATAATATAATATTTAAAAAACTAATATGTCATATATAACAATGAATTTTGTGGAACACTATAACATGCTCAAATTTTATCACTTTAAATATTTTCAAACTAATTTATTTTATCTGTTCTCTAATTGAATAAATATTATTTTGGATTTGTATAAGAATTTGAGATAATTAAATAATACCTAAAATCTGAAAAAATATCATGAATATAATTTCATTATGGAAAAAATTATTTTTAATATTCATTCATAACAAATTTTTGTCCCTATATGAACACATAAAGGATATTACAAACAAAGAGAGTGGCATTTTATAGCTTTCTTTAATTTAAATAATATATATGTCATTTTCATGGACAGGTGTCCATTAAGAAACTCAATTAAAATCCTAATTTGTTAATTATCAAATTATATTCATCCAATAATAATTATAATGAATAATTATGGTCTTATATTTTGTTTTAAATTCATATTAATCCAATTTATCCTTTACTAAGGTGATTAATTTAACTATGGTTACTATTCATTTTGGAAAAAATAAAAAATCTCTATTTACCAAATTTAAAATTCCTAATTAAAAATTTGTAATTAATTTTATCTAATGAAATTCCTATAAATGGATGAAATTATTTTTAATTTTAGTGTTCAAAATGTGACAAAAACCAATTTTTAGAAAAAAAAATACATTTTTAAGCATAAAATTGGATTTATTATTATCCTATGTTTAGAAAAAATATGTGTTAAATATTTTAAAAAATGTAACTCGTAAATAATACATATATTTAATTAAAATAATTAACCAATAGTTATTAATTTAATTTATTAATATAAAAATACATTTCATGCATAATAATAATATTCCATAAAAATTACTTTTATTTTCAAATAGTTTTTTAATTATATTCATTTGAAAAATAAAGAATTATTTTATAAATGTGTCGACCATATATTTTTCATAATTTTTTTATTACCATTAATATCCTCAAATTAAATGGCTATGAGATAATGTAAAAGTAATATTTTAATAATGTTATGTTTTTTATTTAAACTTGTAGTTGCATGTAATTAAATCTGTCAAATAAATCAAATTATTTAAGAGAAATATTTCATAAAAATCTTGGGGTGTTAAATTCTACCCCCCCCCCCCACCCCCACCCCACACCCTTAAAATGAATTTCTCCCATAAAATTGTTCACTCTAATACAAACATATGAGGATACTTATACCTCATCACATCCTTAGGTTCCCATATAACTTATTCAAATTGGTGGTTTTCCAAAAAAAACATTGACCTAGTGAGTGGTCATATTTCATAGAACTTTATATCTAAGATCTAGAATCTCTATTTTTTTATTCATAATAAATATATTTCTCCAGTGGTATGACCTATTAATTAAAAACATTTGAAGTATCGTGTATGTACTTTCTGATTTGATATATGTGGAACAAATCACGAACTTGAGAGAGATCCATTGGAAGAACCAATCAATAAGATACCATCCAAATATGATCAAGAATTTCAAAAGGAACAATATTCCAAAGTATTGGATTGTCATTATTTCCAAATCTCATCACCCTCTTCCTGGGTGATATTCATAGGAATGACTTTTCCTCAACTATAAACTCTATATCTTTCCAATGATTGTCGGTATAACTTTATTTCAACTCTAATATGATATTTTTTTTAGTTCTTTATGGTTGTAGACTTAAATTACATTTCCTCAAATAGATCAGGTCCCAATAGATTTCATTCTCTAACTTCATTCCATCATGTTGGATTTCTATAATTCTTACAATATAGGGCTTTATCAGGAGCCATCTGAATGGTCAGCTGAAAGCTGTTATTGTAATAAAATTTGATTGGATGATAGTGTTCATCCCAACCACATTTAAAATACATAGAGAAATGTCTCAACATATATTTTAGAGATTTAATGTTATTATCAAACTAACCATCTTTATGAGGATGGTAAGTAGTGCTAAAACCTACCTCTATATACATAATGTACTGAAAAATCTCCAAAACATAGAGGTAATCCTTCAATCCTGATCAGATATAATTGATAGTGGTACAACCTTTAATCTTACAACTATATTTATTTGTTTTTGAATAATATGATCAAGGGATAAATATTATCTAATATAAATGAATTTCCCTTAATTCGTAAGGTAATCAACTATAACCCAAATAGAATTCCTATTTTTAGATGTTTTGGGAAGCCCGATGACCAAATCCATGGTGAGGTTTTCAAATTTCCATTCTAGTACGGGAAATGGTTATAACATCCCATTATAATTCTATCACTTATCCTTAGCATTATAACATACCAATAATTGTCACAACCTAACCTGTACCGGAGCTCGATCAGCAACTACCCCAAGCCCGCCTCCATAGGCCAGGGGCTGGCGACTAGCGCCGAAGGCACAACAAGCTAGGGGAGGCCTTTGCCTAAGAAACTGTACACACTCACGCATCCAACTCAATGCAAAAGTGCAGAGAAAAGAAATCAAGATACAACACTGCTACAAAAAGGGGAACCGACATACATATATCGACCTCTAACAAGTACAAAAAGTGCCGAAAAGTACTAACAAGTAAACTGAACAGTAAAAGGGGAAAAACATGTGCCCAACTAGAAATGTTCCACAACCCAGTAATAGGTAAAACAAAGGTAAACCGCCAGTGAGTCTGACACCCAGAAAGTCCTATTACGGCCACTGAACGCATCCCAAGATCTTATGTCCTCTATGCTCTTTTGTAGTCTCAACTGACCGAACTGTCGTTTTCAAGGGCACACCAAGTGCGGGAAAATCCCAAGTAGGGGTGAGTGTAAAATTACTCATCAGGATTCCCCGAAAGCTCGAGGGACCAACAAGGGAGGTACTAAAATGTTGAGCAATAGAAAGAGCATAGAATAATGTAAGAGTGAAAAAGAGAGAGAGTGCAGCTCAACCCAACATGAGAAAGGAAGAAGACTCGTCCAGACACAAGGAGCTAGAGACAGTGAGAAGATGAACTTCTCATCGAGTCTTTTCTGCCTATAGCAGGAGAGTAGACTCATCCAACCAAGAGGACCTAGACATGGAAAGCACATGGCATACCCTGCGCATCTTCTCCCCTCCTAGAAGGAGAGTAACTGAACCCAAGGAATGGGAACAATAGTAGGTTGTGTATATATATACTCAATGAGAAACCCGAATGAGTGTGTAAGGGGATATCTATCTCCAAGATCATCCCAAGAAGAGTCACCAACAGTTCAAAGGACATCCAACACTAAACCCAAACGTCCTGCATGTCAACCTAGGAGATACAAGTCAAAGGGGCGCAATCACCACACCTCCATACTATCTGCTTTGGGTGGAACTGACTCACCCGTAAGGCTTTTACGTCATGATGCAAGGAAACGTCTCGGTGGGAAAAGCGCCCCTCGTTCTCGTATGTCCTAAGATCACATCAAAGTTTTGACATCTTCGATCTGTATAACCAAGGATCCCACTACGGTAGTCATGTATAAAAAGTCACTAACTAACCTCATAGATAAGGACTGAGTCTGAAAGAAGTCACCAGGTAACCCACTGCCCAGCCCCACTAGAGGGTAAACCCTAAATAATTGGACGGTGACCCACTGCCCAGCCCCGCTAGAGGGTAAACCATAATAAAACATCGGGTGACCCACTGCCCAGCCCCGCTAGAGGGTAAAGCCTAATACATCATCAGGAAACTGACTTCTCATCCCTGCTGGAGGGTAGAGCAGGAAAAAGTCGACAGGCGACCCATTGCCCAGTCCTGCTGGAGGGTAGACCAGGAAGAAGACGACAGGCGACCCACTACCCAGCCCTCCTTGAGGGTAGACCCTCAAGAGTCGTCAGGTGACCCACTGCCCAGCCCTGCTGGAGGGTAGACCCTCAAGATTCGTCAGGTGACCCACTACCCAGCCCTGCTAGAGGGGAGACCTAGAAGAGTCATTGGGTGACCCACTGCCCAGCTCTGCTGGAGGGTAGACACAGAAGATTCTTCGGGTGACCCACTGCCCAGCCCTGCTGGATGGTAGACCCGCAATCAGTCTGATAGCTCCACACTACTACTGACATCACGAGGTGTCACTAACAACGCCACCATGCGTTGGTTCTGAGTGCGTCAAAAAGGGATCTCTGTCCAATTCCCTTTCATATTTCCACATTTAATAAGATCTCGAAGGAGGCTCTGCATGCCCAATTAGATCACACCATTGAAAATCTCGCGGAAAAGAACACGAGATAGACTACTTACTTGCTGGAAACGTCTCCTGGTGGAAAAGTTATTCAATGCCACTTTATACCCATACGGCATCTCGTGGGGCCCGCACCTCGGTCCTGAAAGAGGTCGGGCGAACCACGCCATCACGATGCTCTCAGAAAAACATGCCAAAACGACTACTCCTACACCTCAAACGGGTGTCGGAAGAAAAAGGTGCAGTACGCTGCACACAGCTCAAGAGACGGCTCGTGGGGCCCAGGCCCCAACTCCGGTTTTAATGCCTGAAACCACCCCGGTCAATTTTTCCTTGATTCCAGGGTCACAACACCGCTGACGGCGCCTAAAAAATACTCTGGATGCAGAAGCTGCAATTTCCCACATTATACGCAAACGGGGCCCCGTGGGGCCCGCACTTCGAGCCCAAATTTAGGCGGGCGGATTGAGTCATTGCAATCCCCTCAGAAAAATACTTAGAAGCGAGTACTCAAACACCCCAAACGGGTGTGAGGTGAAAAAGTGGCATTTCTCTATAAAACGTGCGAACTAGGCCCTGTGGGGCCCACACCTTATCTCCAACCTGAATGCTTCAGAAAGCATCTCAAAAAGTCTGCATGTGGACTAGGGTCACACTGCCGCTGATGGTATATCAATCGGACATCCCAAGAAGGAGTTAAGTATAACGCAACAATTAATTAATTAATAATTAATTACTCACATTTAGAGTTTCGTGCTACCGAGCAATGAAACCAACTCGAAAAGTTTACGAACCAACTAGGAAAGACTGCCTCGGCTCCGGGGTTACCGTACCTCTTACGGCACATCAAACAGACGTCCATCTCGCGGGCCACGGAAAACCCAACATTAATAATAATTTAATAGTATTATATTAAATTGTTTTGGGTTACCTGCCTTTGGGAGCATAACCGAAAAACACCTGAACTCACATTAAAAGGGATGCCTCGTCGATACGTTCCCACAGCCGCAAACGGCGTGTCATTCGGACACGCAATTTAAGAGATATGGCCCCCCGAATGCAAGGGGTCCCAAAATGGGCCGGTCCAGACCGGCCGGCCTAGTCCAGACCGTCGTGGTCCACTGGCTGCGGCTCACACCACCTCCACCGGGCCACGTGGCCCAGTTTAATTGAACCGACTAGCTAGGGTGGCTGGTCTTCGCGTGCGCTAAGGACCTGCAGGAGGCGGGTCCTGTCTCGTTTTCCCCCTGAGGTCAGCGCCTCGGGGCCTCCCCAGCCGGCTGAGCATGACAAGCCGCCTACGCCTGGCCTCCCTCCGAGCTCTACTGCGATGCCTCCACACACCCGGTCGAGTGCCTCTCTGCCGGCTCCGCCTTCCCGCTGAGCTGCATGCCCAGCCGCCACCTCGCCTGAGCTTGCCGCACCGGCTGAAGCCGGCTCCTCCGCTCAACCACGCCTCGTCGACACCCGACGCTGCCACCTCCGAAGCCCGGCCTCGCCTGATCTCACTTCACCGAAACCCCGAACCACTCCTCGCTTGAGCATCGCGCTTCCGTCCGTTTCCGCTGCCTGACTCCCAAACCTCCACTGCGCCACCCCGAGATTTGGTTGCTTCCCTTGCCGTAGCTGACACTTCCGACAGCCGCCACCACCGCTCTGGTGACACAAATTCAAAAATGATCACAGGATCGGGATCCTTGGGATGAGGCCTTCGCAGCGCCTACCCCCGATCATTGATCCGACAAAATTTGGGGCGTCCGAAAATTTTGGACGAAGATTCCCAAATAACGATAAACAAAACGGGGCTCGGGCATTGGCCGTGTTCATTTGGCCAACACCCCAAATTCTAAAAACTATAAAATTTAAAGGCAAAAAAGATGAAAAAATTAAGAAATCGACAAGGGTGAGGAATTTAACAAGAATCCTACCTCGTTGGATCCATTCGTCATTGGTGACGCATTCGCTTGATCCTGTTTCGATCTGCCGAAGTCCACTCCTCAATCCAGTGAAGAACAGCAAAGAACGCCGAAGAATGGCGAAGAACGCTAGAGAGAGAGAGAGGGATGTAGAGAGAGAGAGAGAGAGGAAGAAATGGGTCTTCGCTCAACACTTAATGAATTTATAAAAATTCACTAAAACTCTCCCAACGGGTGCGGATTCCAAAACCTCTGCGCCCACCAATTTTATATCACACCTAGTAAAAACACACCATTTCGAACTCAACGGAAGTCTCGGATTTCAATTCTGAGACTTCATTCTAAAGTTATTCAAAAATAATTCCAGTGGTAAAAATCACTAAGTGGTCATTTTGAAATGACCAGTTTTCCCCTGGGTGACATTTCTCACAGCAGCCCCGCGCCAGTAACCTTTACACCCCGCCTAAGGTAAATGTCATGATCCGGACTCAACGATGCCCTCGGTTTTCCCATCCGAGAAACTTTTTGGGATCTATTCATGTTTGAGCTATTAAATTAATAATTTAATAATTTAATTACCCATTTAACACACCTCCAACAAGTGAGGGTTCCGAACATCCTGCGCCGACTCATTTTATGTCGCGCCTAGGGTAAAAATCGCATTCTGGACCCAACCGTGTTCTCGGATTTCCGATCCAATAAACCGACTAAGAGATATCAAATTTTCTTTAGTTAACCACACATGGATAATAGAAAAACACTTAACATTTTTAAATAATTAATTTCGGGCACACCGGACCTCGGAATTGAAGGCCGTCTGAACGCCCTACTCTGGAATGATATCAAGAAAATTTTCAAAGTCTTAGAGTCCCAAAACCTGGGTTCTTACATCATTATCTCCTTCAAGCTTTTCATCCCCTAAAAGAAAAACTGGGAGAAACAACTCAGGATACAGAGCTCAAACCTAGCTCTCCTGAACCTAAGAAAACTTGCACAACACCAAGTTGGCACAACATGCGAAGCATAGGGACGGTTCGTACTCATAAGGTCTGCTACTCTCGAGGTCATGCATAGGAATACGCGCACACCTCATCAGTTGTGACACATGGAAGACACAGTTTTCCCACTCCTACTGTTGGGAGGGTAGGGCAAGACGGTAGGCAACCTATCAACCGTTTTCATGATTCCCAAACGGCCCAAAGAAACTCTAGGGTCTTTCCCAGCCACACCTCTACTTTCCACATTGTGATTGAAATCATGGCTTGTTATTGGAACATGGTCCCGTGATTCCCTCCTGCAGAATACCCATCTGGTGAAACACCCAAGTATATCCAGTCACATAAGTTTTCACAGTTGGTGCATCACGACCGAGACTCACTTACACGCACAACCAGCAAAGGAGTCGGCTTCATCGACTACAGACAAGTTGTACCCTCTTGCAGAAACTCCAGCCAGCACTGTCATCTCTAGATCAAGTCTCCCTATGTAGGGACTCACCTGAGAAACTGGTGGTCTATGCAAACCACAAAGTTCTCTCCCTGAAGATAGTGTCTCCACATTCTTAGGGAAAAACTACCACCACCAGCACCAACATAGGGTCACACCGACGCCCCGTGTCACCCTCGGTAACCCCTCGATCAAGCAATTAGACAAAAGAGTACCTCTCTCAGTGTCTAAAAAGTTCGACTGAGATAAGTACAAAAAGACATAGAGTGTACCTCTTATCATCTATTGCACTGCAGGATTGTAAACAACCACAACACACAGCCACCCGCGGCCCCATCCGTCAGCTCCCTGAGCCTGACATGGGCCGCCTAGTGGTGGTGGAAGTACCTTGAAGCTTTATCCACCAACCACAGTTCTTCCTACTTTCTTCTAACACCGCCTCCCTGGGGACCACCCTCTCCTCACCTGGGAGTTCTCTTATCACAACACTGCCTCTGTCGTGGCGGTGCATCTACCAACTATCTGGAAGACTCAGCACATTTGGTCGAGTATTCTCACGTCGCGTGATCTCGCGCATCACAAACATAGAAATAGTCCTCCCTAGGATATCTCGGTGCTCTACATTGTCCCCAACCACGTGCCTGAGTCTCACCAAGGGGAAACCTCCAGCGTCGAGGCCCCGTGAATCGACGTCCCTCTACCAGAAATTTCTCTGTCACTAGTGCCTGCTCCAGTACCCTGAGATGGGTGAGGATGCACATGGGCACTACACTGGCATGAATCTCCTCTACAGAGATCTCGTTCCATCTTCTGTTCTTGGAAGTTGTCTTCATGGACCACATCCAAAAAGTACTGAGTAAGGTCTGCAAACCCAGTCGTGTACCTAACCACTGACATCACTCCCCACTGAAACTCCAGCAGCTCCTGAAACCACAAAGAGCGTAAGTAGGAGGGGTAGTACTCCTCAAAAAACAGCTGCTAGCAGTAATCCCATGAGAGTACCAACTCATCGTGTAACTAAGTAACCCTATATCTACTACACCAAACTGTGTGGTGGGAAAATACTGGCTATCAAATCCACCATCTAACCTGTCAGTGTCCAAACAAGCCTAAAGAGTCGGACCACTGTCTCTAGCCAACCCTTCACTGTCTGAAGGTATGGCTTGTCGTGGAACCTCAACGGTCTCTGACGTTGGAACTCACGTAGCGCGCCCAGCCTATGCTCGTCATCGGCCCTCACTACAGGTAATATCCACTACTCCACAAGTGGAGGTGCTACTACCTATCCTCCTGGAGAAAGGGTAATCGTATGATGGATCTTGAACTGAGGCCTCTTCGCTCAAAGAATCATCGTCACGAACCCGAGCTATTATCCTGGATGTCTATCATCGCGGAGACATCCTAAACCCAATCAAGGTTCACCGAAGTCAAATGAGAATATATATATCAACAATGATGGGGAGCTAACTCAAGAAGGACAATCAAAGACTCAATCTTATATAATACATGAACCAAATTCCATGCAACAAGTGTCTCAGTGTGCTGAGTCGACAAGCGGGTTATCAGGGTCCTCATGAATGGATACGTCGGCCACCGCACCAACACTGGACTCCCATTCCTGAGAGCCGCTCTCGAGAAACCTTGACTCTATTTCCCTAAAACTCAATCAATTCCTTTTTAGGGGAATCCGAACATTTCCATAAGGAACGAACCAACTCTGATACCACTTTGTCATGACCAGACCCATACCGGGGCTCGAGCTGCATCTGCCCCAAGCCCGCCTTTATAGGCCAGGGGCTGGAGACTAGCGCCGAAGGCACAACAAGCTAGGGGAGGCCTTTTCCTAAGAAACTGTACACACACACACAACCAACTCAATGAAAAAGTGTAGAGAAAATAAATCAAGATACAACACTTCCACAAAAAGGGGAATCGACATACATGCATCGACCTCTAACCAGTACAAAAAGTGCCGAAAAGTACTGACAAGTAAACTTAACAGTGAAAGGGGAAAACATGTGCCCAACTAGAAAGGATCCACAACCCGGAAACAGGTAAAACAAAGGTAAACTGTCAGTGATTCTCACACCTATAAATTCCTTCTACGGCCACTGAACGTAGCCCAAGCTCCTGTGTCCTCTACGCTCCTCCATAGTCTTGACCGACCTGTCCGTCGTCTACAAGGGCACACAAAGTGTGGGAAAAGCCCAAGTAGGGGTGAGTATAAAAATACTTAGTAGGATGCCTCGAAAGCTTGATGGAGCAACAAGGGAGGTACTAAAATGGTGATCAGTAGACAGAGCATAGAACAGTGTAAGGGTGAAAAAGAGAGAGAGTGCAGCTCAACCCAACAAGAGAAAGGAAGCAGACTCATCTAGATGCAAGGAGATAGAGATGGTGAGAAGACGAACTTCTCGTTGAGTCTTCACTGCCTATAGTAGGAGAGTAGACTCATCCAACCAAGAGGATATAGACACGGAAAGCACGTGGCATACCCCGCGGGTCTTCACCCCTCCTAGAAGGAGAGTAACCAAACCCAAGGAGTGGGAACAATAGTAGGGTGTGTATATATATACTCAATGAGAAACCCGAATGATTATGTAAGGGGATCTCTATCTCCAAGATCAGCCCAAGAAGAGTCACCAAGAGTTCAAAAGACATCCAACACTAAACCCAAACATACTGCACGTCATCCTAGGAGGTACAAGTCAAAGGGGAATAATCACTGCACCTCGATACTATCCGCTTTGGGCGGCACTAACTCTCCTGCACAGCTTTTAGGTCACAACGTAAGGACGCGTCTCAGTGGGAAAAGCGCTCCTCGTTCTCATATGTCTTAAGGTCACGTCAAAGCTGTCACATCGCCAATCCATACAACGAAGGATCCCGCTCCACTAGTCACGGAGAAAAAGTCACCGACTAACCTCATAGATAAGGACCGAGTCTGAAAGAAGTCATCAGGTAACCCACTACCCAGCCCCACTAGAGGGTAAACACTAAATAAATCGATGGTGACCCACTACCCAGCCCCGCTAGAGGGTAACCCGTAATAAAACATCGGGTGACCCACTTCCCAGCCCCACTAGAGGGTAAACCCTAATACATCATCAGACGACCCACTGCCAAGCCCTGCACTACCTAGCCCTACTAGAGGGTAGACCTAGAAGAAGACGACGAGCAACCCACTACCCAACCTTGCTGGTGGGTAGACCCTCAAGAGTGTTCGAGTGACCCACTGCCCAGCCCTGTTGGAGTGTAGACCCTCAAGAGTCGTCGGGTGACCCACTACCTAGCCCAGCTGGAGGGTAGACCCGGAGGAGTCATTGGGTGACCCTCTGCCCAGCCTTACTAGAGGGTAGACCCAAAAGAGTCATTGGGTGACCCACTACCCAGCCCTGCTAGAGGGTAGACCTGAAATCAGTCTGATAGCTCTGCACTACTACTGACATCACTAGGTGTCACTAACAACACCACCATGTGTTGGTTCAGAGTGCGTCAAAAAGGGATCTCTATATAACTCCCTTTTATATTTCCACATTTAATAAGATCTTGAAGGAGGCTCTGCATGCCCAAATAGATCACATCGTTTCAAATCTCATGGAAAATCACCCGAGATAGACTACTTACTTGCTGGAAATTTCTCCCAGTGGAAAAGTTATTCAACACCGCTTTATACCCATATGGCGTCTCATGGGGCCCACACCTCAGCCCCAGAAGAAGTCGGGAAAACCACACCATCGCGATGCTCTCGGAAAAACACGCCAAAACGACTACTCATACGCCTCAAATGGGCGTTAGAAGAAAAAGGCGCAGTACGCTGCACATAGCTCAAGAGATGGCTCATGGAGCCCACGCCTCAACTCTGGTTTCAACGCCTGAAACCACCCCGGTCAATTTCACCTCGATGTCAGGGTCACAATGTCGCTGACGACGCTTAAAACAGACTCTGGATGCAGAAGCTGTAATTTCCCGCGTTATATGCAAATGGGGCCCCGTGGGGCCCGCACATCGAGCCCAAATTTAGGCGGGTGGATTGAGTCATTGTAATCCCCTCAGAAAAACACTCAGAAACGAGTACTCAAACACCCCAAATGGGTGTCAGGTGAAAAGTTTCATTTCTCTGTAAAACATGCGAACAAGGCCCTGTGGGGCCCGCACCTTATCTTTAACCCGAACGCTTCAAAAAGCATTTCAAAAAGTCCGAATGGGGACTAGGGTCACGCTTCCGCTGATAGAGGGTCAATTGGACATCCCAAGCAGGAGTTAAGTCCGACGCAACAATTAATTAATTAATTAATTAATTAATTAATTACTCCCACTTAGCTTTTCGTGCTACCAAGAAACAAAACCAACCTACAATGGTTTAGAGCCAACATGGAAAGACATTCTCGGCTTTGGGGTTACCGCGCCTCTAACGGCACGTCAAACGGACGTCCGGCTCACGAGCCACGCCAAACGCAACTTTAATAATAATTTAATATTATTATATTAAAGTGTTTCAGGTTAACCGCCTTCAAAAACATAACCAAAAAACCCCTGAACTCGCTTCAAAAGGGTTGCCTCGTCAATACTATCCCATAGCCGCAGACGGTGCATCATTCGGATGTGCCATTTATGAGATATGGCCCCTCGAATGCAAGGGTCCCAAAATGGGCCGTTCCAGACCGACCGGCCATGTCCAGACCGCCGCAGCCCACTGGTCGCGGCCCACACCACCTCCACCGGGCCACATGGTTCGGTTTAATTGAACCGACTGGCCAGGGTGGCTATTCTTCGCGTGCGCCAAGGACCCGCAGGAGGCGGGTCCAGTCTCGTCCGCCCACTGAGGTCAGCGCCTCGAGGCCTCCCCAGCCGGCTGAGCGCGACAGGCCACCTAGACCCAGCCTCCCTCAGAGCACCACTGCGACGCCCCCACACACCCATCCGGCTACCTCTCCACCAGCTCCACATTCCTGCTGAGCCGCATGCCCAGCCGCGACCTCGCCTGAGCTCACTGCACCGGCTGAAGCCAGTTCCTCCGCTCGACCACGCCCCGGCGACACCCGATGCTGCCACCTTTGAAGCCCAGCCTCACCTGAGCTTGTCTCACCGAAACCCCGAGCCACTCCTTGCCTGAGCGTCACGTTTCCAGCCGTGTCTGTTTCCTGACACCCGAACCTCCAATGCGCCACCCCGAGCTCCGGCCACCGCCCTTGCCGGAGCTGACACTTCCGACAACCGTCGCCACCGCTCCAGTGACCCAAATTCAAAACTGATCACGGGTTCAGGATCCTTGGGACGAGACCTTCGCAGCACCTGCCCCCGATCATTGATCCGAAATGATTTGGCGCATCCGAAAATTTTGGATGAAGAACGCCCAAGAATGATAAACAAAAAGGGGCTTGGGCATTGTCCGTGTTCGTTCGGACAACGCCCCAAATTCTAAAAACTATAAAATTCGAAGGCGAAAAAGATAAAGAAATTAATAAATTGATGAGGGCGTGAAATTTAACAAGAATCCTACCTCGTTGGATCCGTTCGTCATTGGCGGCACGTCTGCTCAATCCCGCTTTGATCCACCGGATTCCGCTCCTCAATCCGGCGAAGAACAGCGAAGAACGCCGAAGAACGGAAAAGAACTCTTGATAGAGAGAGGGAGGTAGGGAGAGATAGAGGGAGGAATAAGTATTTCTTCCCTCAAAACTTGGTGAATTTATAAAAATTCACTAAAACTCTCCCAACAGGCATGAATTCTGAAACCTTCGTGCCCACCTATTTTATATCATGCCTAGGCAAAACACCCCATTTCAAACTCAACGGAAGTCTCAGATTTCAATTTTAAGACTTCATTAAAAAGTTATTCAAAAATAATGCCACTGATAAAAATCGCTAAGTGGTCATTTCGAAATGTCCAGTTTTCTCCTGGGTGACATTTCTCACAGCAGGCCCGCACCCACAACTTTTACACCCTGTCTAGGGTAAACAGCACGCTCCGGACTCAACGGTGCCCTCGGGATTCCCATCCAAGAAACCGTTTGGGAGTTATTCAGGTTTGATCTATTAAATGAATAATTTGATAATTAAATTATCCATTTAACACACCGCCAATGAGCGAGGTGTTCGAACATCCTACGCCGACTCATTTTATGTCGCGCCTAGGTTAAACACCGCATTCTAGACCCAATCGTGGTATTGGATTTCTGATCTGACAAAACATCTAAGAGATATCACATTTTCTTTAGTTAACCATGTGTGCGTAATATAAAAACACTTAAAATTTTTATATAATTAATTCTGGGCACACCGGACCTCAGAATTGCATGTCGTCTGAACGCCCTACTCTGGAATGATCTCAAGAAAATTTTCAAAGTCTCAGAGTCCCAAAACCTAGTTTTTACAATCATCAAGAAATATAATAATAAATATCTATCTTTATTCCATCACACTTGAAATACTCTCTCAAAACCCTATAAATCTATATACTTTCATAGTGAATAGAGAATCAAGAAATATGGGCTTCATCCATCATATCCTTCTTTAAACATAGTACCAAAGGGGCACATACATGGTACATGAACCTTATTATTCCATCACAATCTAGGTTTAACTCAAGAACATTTCTCACCTTCTTCTGAAACTCTATATCTTCCTTCAGGTCCTCTTTAAAATTGACATAAACAGATGGTTGAAAACACTCTTGAAATAGATAATATGTGTCCTCTTCCTTTAATATTTATAGCTTCATACTTTTAGAATATAGAAATATTGGATATCTTGTGATCTGTTTCATAGATATACTTGCATAATCCTTTTAGCTTAGAGCATTTTCCACCTTGTTCACTTTCCCCATGTAGAAATGTATTGAGTAGTCATAATTTTTAATCAACCTTCTTATTTGGAATATATCCATCTCTTTTTGGGTGACAATATAATTTATATTTTTTGATTAGTATATATGTCACACCATTATCCATAGATATAATACCTCTATATATTTAATAGAAAAATTACAATATCTAACTCAAAATCATGAGATAGGTAATTTTTCTCATGAACCATCAATTATCATGAGGTATGATCTATTCATTAAATCCATGAATATATAAGGGAAATTAGTAAAACCAAATAGAATCACTATAAATTCATATTTTTTGTGCGTTGTATAGAATGTTTTCATGGGTATATCTCCTTTCTTAACCCTTAATTAATGATATATAGGTAGAAGATCAATGTTTGAAAAGTATTAAGCTTCGTGTAGTTGATCAAACAAGTCATGAATATTGGTTAAAGGATACATGTTCTTTATAGTGATCTTGTTACATTCAAGATAATAAATGAATAATCACATTGATCCATCTTTATTATTAACAAAAAAATAGGTTCACCCCAACGTGATTCATTTGGAAAAATTAATCCCTTTTCATTATTCTCATGGAGTTTCTTGTTCAATTCTTACAACTCAATCAGGGTCATTATCTATAGAGTCTTGGAAATAGGTGTACCACCATGTATTAGTTCTGTTGAAAACTCAACTTCATGATTTCGTGGAAGACAAAGAAATTATTCTAGAAAGATATCAATGAACTCCCATTTTAATAGTAATATCTTCACTTTATTGTTTCTTCCTAACAATCAGAGACACATTCCCCTTTAAAATAATAATTATAACCCATATGATGGATGTAATTTCCATTAGAAGTTTATTTTTGTTATCAAATTGATCGGAAACCATAATTTGGATTGAAATATCAAGAATAGCTTCCCCTGTTAGGAAATTGATGTTGGATTTATGTAAATAAATTAAATCCATGCCAAAAATAACATCAGATTCATCTAGAGGAAGAATGAAAAGATTTTCAAGAAACACATTCCTAAATAATTCAACTGAAAAAGAATCATATACTTGGTAATCATACCATTACAGGTTTTTTATACTAACTCAAAATTTAATTACTAAGGTTGTACTATGATACCATTAGAAAAATATTTATATATAAAATTGTGGGTAGATCAAGAGTAAAATAAGAAATTTTCAGTTTTATAATGGATGGTAAGTTTACCTTTAGCCATGTCATAATCAAACCCCTCATTATAAATAGTTATAAAATGATATTTTTCTTTTTATCTGAGCTTAGTAGGTTATTAACATCGATCAACATCATTAACTTTCATATCTGGACACCAGTTAGTATAATGACTATACTCCTTAAATTTAAAAAACTATAGTGTGAGTGGTTCATTTTTTAGACATTTCTCTCTATTCACATCATTACATAACCTCTTCCCATCACTTCCATATTCGATTTCCTAATGGAATTAATTTCCACAATTGAAACATTTACTAGTTCCCTTAAGACAATTTCCCCCATGTTTCCTTCCACACATCATACATAAAGGAAGGATCATGTTATTCACTATATGGGTTTTATATTTTTCTTTTAATTCCATTATAATTTTTCTATCAAACCCATGAGATTTATGGGTAACTACAATATTAATCTATACCTTTATAACACATTTAATGATTTCTTTATATCTACTAAATCCCCTTATGTATAATGACCTTTGGAGGCTTATTTTTAATCCACTGAGGAATATTTCAACCTTACTTTCGGTTTGCGGATAATAAAAGAAGTTTAAATCACAAGTCTGGTAAAATTTTCATCATAATTACCATTTTTTTCATCATCGTTCTTCTTTAATTCATGAAATTCTCTCTCCATTTTCATTCAAAGAATGTGAGGAAAGTATATATTAAAAATAATCTTTTAAATTTGTTCCACACTATAGATTCAATTTATTTTAATTCTCTCATTTTCTTGATAAGATTCCACCACTAATATAATTCTTCTTCCAAATAATAAACATCCATAATAACTTTCTCATGTTCTGAACATTGAAGAATAGAAAAAATATTTTCAATGGTATGGATCCATTGATTAGTGACTAGTGGATCATTGGAACCATTAAAATAATAAGTAAATTCCCTCATGAAGGGCTAAAGAAATTTCACTCCTTTTCTAATTTATAATATTAGAATGATTCATATCTTGATAAATTTTTATGAGAATAATAATAATATTTTCCATTCCAACTCCCATAATATTCGGTTTCTTAGGATGAAAATCCTTGCATTATCCATAGTATTCAGTGTTAACATGATTTCTTCAGGTTCCATCCATTGACTAGAACCAAAAATCATAGTGTGAGAAACAATGAGAATAGTGGGAAACTAAATAGTCATTAAAAATAATTTAAGTGATGTCTAAATCATGACACATTCTTCTATAACACCTCATATTTAATTTAGGATATTCATGATAATTACCAAACCATAGGATTTTATCCTATACTTAGAATTATCACATGGGTCCATACTAATGTTTTCTCATTCTAGTTTTCAAAGTTTGACTAAAACTTTCTATGATGAAAACTATAGAAACCTAAAGGTTTCATATTTAGATATTACAAATTAATGGGTGAATATTCATTATAGAACATTTTAATCCATACTGGAATAATTTTGTTCATGTATCTTTGGAAACTTGGACTCATAAACAATTGTTTCATAAATTATCTACATCATCTCTCACTTATTTATTCATAACTACCACTATTCTTAGACATATAATTATTAAAACATCTTTTTAATAACTTATGGAAAGAAAAAATAAGAAAATAGTGACCTCATATAGTCGGTAAGGGTAAATGAGGAAGATATCAAAGATCACATAATCATAAAATGAGCATAAGGGTATAAGAATGTGATATTAATGTTTTCAAAACATAACTTACATATAAAATATCATAATCTTAAGCCATGGAATTAATATTGTTTGTTTATAAGAGATAAATCACCAAGTAATAAAAGTCTGTGAACTATTAAAACTTAATATGGTCATAATACATTGATTTTTTGAATATATATAAGAATATAAAATCATTTACTTAGTAGTAAAGGATCATTTCCAATACTATCACAGTGTAATGGGTTCACTCACCAAACTATAATTATAGTCAATGTTCACACCCAATACTATCATAGTAGATACATAGTCCCTTACTGAACTGGTTTCACACCCCATTCCATGTATTTTTATCTTATGAGATATTAATATTCACCCAATGCATTGGATGGAGATATAGGTCCAACCCATCACATAGTTTAAATAAAAAATATATATTAAAAAATAAAAAAATAATTTATAATATCATAACACATTAAAATAAATGGGTTTCATAAACATTTCATCATAGCATAACCCATTGAAAAAAATGGGTTTTATAGACATTTCATCATAGAATAACCAATGGGAAAAAAATAGGTTTTATAAACATATTTTCATCATAAAAAAATATACCGATAAAGAATAAGGATTATATCATTAGATAATATCCCTAGTAAATAATAAGTGAAATATTTGTTTGTCATATATGATAAAAATAAATACCATTAAAAGATCATCAAAACATTCTTGGGGAAAACAACTTTTCCATTTTTAAATCACTTATTAAAAAACTATGCAATTTTAAATAAAAACATTTTATTTGAAAATAACCTTGTAAAATTATAATATAAGCTTAAAATCAAAGGCTAATAATGATGAAAATAAAATCTATTTATATCATATAAGATAAAAATATATTTCTTCCATACTTTTGTTGGAAAAATAACAATCTGAATCTTCTAGAAAATGATAATAAGACTCGTTTAAAAAAGTTTTATAAAAAGTAAAACATGGGTTAAAAATCATTTGAAAATTCATATTATAATATTAAAACCTTGTTTAAAAACATTTTAAGAAAACATGTATTTGAAATAAAAATCTTTTTTAACCCAAAAGATAAATGAAGTTGATTTTCCTTAAAAACATATTTTTCATATCTAGAGAACATAAGTTGAATAAAACGAAAGGAAAACATGTATTTTAAATAAATAAAAATAATAAAATAATATTCATTATTATATTGAGAGTTATATCACAATAAATCATAATTAAAGTCATAGTCATAATCAATCCTCATAAACAATGCGAATATATAATAAAACCACTAACACGAGTTCTCCTTGATTCGAAAGAACTAAAAATCATATAAATAAATTTCAATTTATTATAATTATATAAAAATTAATTTTAGTTCTTATAATATCGTATATTATCCATTTATAACATTTAAACGCCCATTTTATCAGTAATTCCTTATTAAAATCATTATTTTTGGGTATTAATTGTTTCGTTTATCAGGAGTATTTTTTTCATTAGTTTTGGTCCTTGTAAATTTATCTTTGTTACATCACCTATGGAATAATAATTATGATATAAATATTATATAGATTCATTATATAAATATTTATAGTCATCCATAAATTTTATAGAGAAAAAAAATTAATTACATCATTCATGGAGACGATAGGTCGTACGTACTGATGAACACTATTTTTATTTTTTAACAAATGTAATGATAGAAAGGTAAATATTAATTCACCATAAAATGATAATTATTATATCATATATATAATCAAAATCATACTCATTACCGTACAAGTAAAATATAAATGAAAAATTAATTGCATCACTTCGTGGAGGGGTTTGTCCACATAGACCCACGAGCGACATTATCATTTCCCAATGGATTTGATGGAAAGAAGGTAGACATGATATTATCCTTAAATAAGTATAATTATGTAATAAATATCATATATATATATATATATATCCCATTATAATAACCATCCACAAAATATGGTGATAAAAAATGAATTTTGTCACTATATGGAGACGATAAGCCGTACGTGAGGAGTGAAACTTTCACCTCTCATTTGATGGTAAAGAGGGACTATAATAGTGATTTTAAAATAATAATAACATTTAATAGTATTTATAAAACATAATTTATTATTTTAAGATAAATTACATGGATTTAGAGGTGTGAAATAATCGTATAAAAGAAAGTGATTCAGTAAGGTGATTACTTATTCTTGGAAACGACTCATTTAGATCACCACTAAAGGGATCTAGGGTTGGTATTTAGGGAGTAAAAAACATATATAATATGTATATTTATTCTATAATGGTAAAATATATATATAAGTCTCAATGTGGTGTACATAAGTGAGGGAGGAGTTTTCGGTTTAAAACTGACGTGAGGGACACTTTGAATTTCTCAAAAGATTATATGATAATTGATTTATTATCAAGAAACATATCTCTCAATGGATAGGTATTTGAAGATAAGTAGGATACAGTTTTAATAAAAAAATATTTTATATAGGTTATGGTTTCAATTTAACCCTTATCATTTTGATGAAAACTTAGTTAACCAATTAAATTTTAACAACAGTAATAACTTTTTCAATATTAAAGGGTTGTAATTTTTAACTATATCGTAAAAATTGGACCATAAGTGGAAAAATTATAAAATTTTAAACCATATAATTTCCACTTTGTCTTATTTCATGATTTTTATGTTTTTTAAATAATTTCATAAAATATGTTTTTTATGAAATATCATTATTATCAATTTTGACACTATTATTTTTGATTTGATTTAATATAGATAGGCAAAGTTTTATTTAAAATATAATATTTTTCACAAAACTAATATGTCATATCCATATATAAAATTCATATAACACTATATCTTAATTGAATTATATTTCTTTTAATATTTTCAAAAAAAATTATTTTATTCTTCCATTAATTGAATAAATATTGTTTTGGTATTGTATAAGAATTTGAGATATTTATATAATACCTAAAAAATAAGAAATAAATTACTATAATTAATGAATTTTAATTATGTACAAAATTAATATTAATATTTATTCAAAACTAGTTTTTCCTCTATGTGAAAACAAGGATGATATTAAAAATATAGTGATATTTTGTAACTTTCATTGATTTAAATAATATATAAATCATTTTCATGGAAAACTACCCATTAAAAAACTAAATATAAATCATAAGGTGTTAATTATAGAATTACCTTCACTAAAAAAGAATTAGTATGAATAATTATTTCCACATAAATGTTTTTAATCTATATTTACATGATTTTCCATTTTCTAAGATGAAAAATTGTACCATGGTTACTATTCATATTAACGAAAAATAACGAAAACCTATTTTAAAAAATTTAACCTCCTGATTCTAAATATTTAATTAATTTTATCAAATTTAATATCTACAAATTTAAAAATTAGTTTTAAATAATGTTTTCAAAAGGTAACAAAAATTTATTTTTAGAAAATTAAATTTTTAAGAATAAAATTGGATTTATTATTATACTATGATTAGAAAAATATTTTATTAATTATTAAAGAAATTTATAAATTAAATAAATTATAGATTTAATTAAATTTATTCCTGAATAGTTATTACTCCGATTTATTAATATAATAATACATTTCACGCATAAAATGATTTTTTAGAAAAAAAACACTTTTATTTTTAATTACTTTTTTAAAAATTATAATCGTTTGATAAATAATGGATTAATTTTATAAATGTGGGGAAAATATTTTTTTCATTATTTAGTTATTACTATTCATACTCTCCAATCCAACAACTAGGTGATAACAGACACATTATATTTTAATAACTTTACGCGGTTTTTCTAGACTCGTTGTTTCATGAAACAAAAGCTATCAAATAAAGAAAAATATTTAAATAAAAATATTTTATAAAAAAATATATATGGGTTACAAAGTTATTTTTGATAAATTAAATGAGGTGGGAGTTTAATCTAATTAGATCATAACCATATTAAGGAAGTTGACCTAGTTTATGATAAGAAACCTCACCTATATAGGAAAACATGACGATCCATAACATATTTTAACAATGTTGAAATGCTTCATGATACAAAAACATACACCATTCAATTTAATTAATAATCCATTAGTATCCAATCAATGGATAAAGTCACTATAAAAGATTTTTATTGGGGAAAGAGTAAAAAAAATTCATCATAGTGGAATATCATCTCAAGGGAGATACGGATCAATAGAGGTCACTAATTCAGAACATTTAATAGTAAGTAGAGATAAAACACATTGAATAGAGAAATTTTAATGATATATTATTTGAAAAATACTTACTTCATGAGAAAATTTCTGAAATGAATAGTCAATTACTCAATATCATATAGAAAGTGGAAGAAAATATTTTTGAGTTTGAGGATAACTTTACAAGGTTATCAAGACATGTTGTGGACTATATTTTTAGACCATAAAGTAATATTGAATTTTGTTTTTATGGGATAATGTTAAATATTTAAAGGGAATTATTCTCTTGTATATTTTCTTTATATGAGAATATAGGGTCAATTTCCATTGAGATGGAAAAGTAGTTCTCTAAAAATTATGACTTCAAAGAAAATATATAGAATAAGATAACTAATAAGAAACATGGAATGAAATATATAACAAAGGGGAAGAAAGGAAGAGTATAATTTCTCACATGTAATAAATAAGGAAAGAAAGACTTGGGGACATTCTTGAAGGCAAAGGTAGTTTGTTTTAAGTGTAGAGAAAAATGCCATTAAGATTGTAAAATAAAATGCAAGGAAGAAGTTTTTGATATTAAATGATTTAAATATAATGAGATGAGGAACTATGAGAAATAATACACAAAAAGTTAATGTAATTTACCTCAGAAAAAATTAAGGGAGAAAGTCCAATCTTATTTGATCACTATATTCGAGGTTGATGTACGAAATGGTGTGATAAATTTTACGTTGATCCTAAACTAAAATTTAGCTAATTATTTAATTTATTCGGAATATATTAACTCCTTTATATCATTAATATTCACTTATAACTTTTAATTTTACAATAATACACTGATAAAGGATTTTTTTATTAAGATTGCTAGTGGTAATCTTATTACAATGAAGATTAACTGAGCCATCTTTATTAATATGCATAAATATTCCATGGTGGAAAACTTAATTTCTATGTCTTTAGTTTATATTGACATATTATTATGGATTTATTTGATATAAATTTATAATGAATGAATTTATAACTAATAGAAGTATATTACTATTTTTGAAGGGGGTATAGAATCTCTTTTATGAAAGGAAGAGAATTCACCTTATGAGTCTTCTCTAGATCCTCCTCCAATAGCTAAACTTAATTAAATTATGGGAGATGAGTAAATAAAACACTATATATAGATTGGAAGTACATTCTAAGGATTGAGAATGTACCCATTGTATAAAAATATATTAATATATTTTTAGAGTAATTACATGGTCATCCACCGGAGTTTGAAGTTCTGTTTTCAAAAAAAAACTCATTCTTGATGCAAGTCCCAAATCCAGAAACCCAATAGAATATCACCAGTGGAGTTGGTAGAGTTGAATAAAAAATTACATTTGTTATGTGATAAGTGATGTATATTTCCTATTATTTTATTGTGGGGATGCCTTATTCTATTTGTAAAATAGAAGGATGGGTCTTTGATATTTTTCATCGATTAAAGGGATATCGATGTCATTACTAAAAAGAATAAGTATCTTTTACCATGAATTGATGACATATTTTATCAAATTCAAGGAGATAAATATTTTCCAAATATCAATCTTATCTTTTTATATCATCATTTATGGGTGAATAATTGGGGTATACTAAATATGGAATGTTGTATGAGATATTAACATTATGAGTTTATAGTAATTCCATTAATATTGACTAATACATCATCTATTTTTTGTATTTAAGTAATATATCATTCAATGATTATCTTGATAACTAAATATAGGTATTCATTAATTATATCTTGATATAATCCAAAATCTATGAATATAATGAGAACCATTTAGGAATAATTCATGAGACCCTCAAAGAAGTAAGTGTGAATTTTAGCTCCATGAAGTTTCTTCTCTTGGCCTTATTTTCTCCTTGGATGGAATATCTAATAATATATAAAAGAAAAATATATTTAAAGAATATCCAATGTAACAACCAGGACATTATAAATCTAATCCATTTTTTGAATAAATAAATTCCTTATTTATTAGTGTAATTATAGAAAACACATGCACTACTTTAGTTATTTTTGACCATTATAAAATATAGTCAGTAAAATTTAAAATAACATTAATAATGTTAATAATTGATAATGTATTCATTTTTCAGTGACTATTAAGATTATTATATACGTAGGGTTATGATATAGTATAATTGACAAATTAATAAGAAGCAATGGCATCTACTAGTAGGATTGTACCTTATGAAGACCAATTATCAAAGATTCCAAAGGAAATGGAATCAGTGGAATTTTCCCTTCATCAAGAGAAAGTTTATAAAAAAAAACTAAAATAGAAAAAACAATTTAAGGCATAGTTTTAATATTATCAAGTTCATGACCAAAACTATGTTCATCGAACCACCCCAAGAAAGTGCCACTATCACGCACCTTTTCCTTGGGTCATATGTTAGTGTAAAAGGGTATTATGTATATAGAAACTAATAGTATGAATTTTTATGTTTTATTTTTAATAAAATAATTATTATTTTTATTCCTATTAATTAATGATTTATATATACAATTATATATAAGTTAATGAACATTAGATTCTGATACCAAGAAACCAAAATTATATTTTTGGAAAAATATATAATTTTAACAAACTTTTTGATAAATTAAATAATTTAAAAATAAATATTAATTTCATATAAAATTAATTTTTAAATAATATTTATTTATATATAAATGAAAATATGATTTAATGAATTCCAATGTAATCTATAAAAGGGTCAAAAAATAGTTATTATCGTAAAAATTAGTATTTTCTAGTAAATAAATATTTTTATTTAAAAGTAAAAATAATTATATATAGGTAATTATTTTTTGAAAATAAATATTATTTTTTAAAACATCATTTCAAAATTATATAGTGGTAAAATTTTCAAAAAAAATTGAGACTGTTGAATTTTTTGGTAAACATTAAATACAATATAAATATATGATCTACATTATGACATAATAATGGCCAAAATTACATAAAAGTGATATAAAAGGAATATTTTTTCAAATATATATTTAACCAATAAGAGAATGTGTTTTTAAGTTATTTTATTAATTTCATAAACCATTAATTAATCATTAAAAACCTATATTATATTTTAAGGTTTTAAAATAAATTCTTTATAAACATGACTCACTTTCACATCACCCATGGTATTATTTTAGTATTTTTGGTTCCTTTCATTATAAAATATTTAAAACCAATCCTATTTGTAATAAAATATGGGAAAACCCATGGGAAGGTTTGTGTTTTTTATTATTTTATCATATAGAGTCCAAAACCTAATTTTAGAAATTAATAAAGAATTCCCATCACTTTTGCTATAAATTCCCACCCAAATTATAATTCATCTTCACTCAGAATGTATTTATCATGAGTTTCCTCTCCCTAAACTTCTATAAATTCATCCTAATGTGTTACAAAACTCTTGATAATCTCCTCCCAGGCTTTTAGAATTTTCCTCTCAAGGTAAGCGATTCTATCCTCCTCTTTATTCAAACACTTTATTTATATTATTCCATTTATTTTCCAATTTTTCATATTGGAATATGTTTTTACACATCCCTTTTATTATCCTTATGATTTCAATGTAATTATATACCACCTTTCACTCTTATTAAATCCTTCCATAAATATTTATGTACACTCACTTTGCTACTGAAATTATCCTATGATTTTCCATTTGTGTAGTGAATTATCATCCCCATTTCTACTATAGGTTATTCACATAGATGTAACTCTCCTAAATTGATCAATTAATTCCATGTATTTATCCCCCAATCCTTAATTGTGGGATTAAAATTTATGAAAATTTTTCTTGTGTTGTTTGATCTATGTGGTACACTAATGCATGAGCCTGATGTGAATGTGGCAGGTGGGGCTGAAATTATATAGTCTTCCTATGTATTGGGTAATGTTTTTATCTCATGTGATATTATATGTGTTTCATGGGAGGTTATCCTAATGAAACTATGTTATGATGTCTCGGTGATTATACTTGACTTATTCTTATGATTTAATATTTATATTTTTGTCACATTCCTATGTTGCCTTGATGTTATCATATTATATCATGTTGTGATGTTCATGTTTATTATTCTCATCCCTTCTATGTCACTATGATATTCCTTTGTACTAACATTTATTACTTTCATCATGTTATTCTTTGAATATTCCCTTACTGGTCTTTATATCTCACACATTTCCTATATACATCCCAGGTTATCTCATACAGTATTATAATATCAATGGAATATAATGGAATGTTTTGATGTGTTTAAATAATTTAATTGTAACCATGCTTCAAGTTATTATGATATGTATCTAATTTATTTAATAAATTATTCCTCATGATATTTTTTGTGTTTTATTAAGTTTATCTTTATGTAATAAATCAAAAATTAATTTATATTAAATATATGGGTTTTTATAGTTGGTATCATAGAAAGGTTTGGTTATTTTTAAGGATTATTTTTAAAATACTTTAGTGAAATACTTAAGGATAAAAATAAAAATATAAAAAATTCCATAAGTTATGGTGATGTATAGATTAAGTGGTTTCCAAGAAACAAATAAATTTTCTGGATAACAAAAGTAGATGTGGTTCTGGAACAATTGAACTTAAGGGTAATAACCCCTAAAATGTATTTTGGGTATTAATTCGGTCTCCACCTGGTGTAAGACAAAGAGGAATTTTTATAAACCTGGTTTTACACTCTCGAGTTAAATTATTTATAACATTCATAAGCTCCTTATGAACCATCATGAAGTGAATTAAATTCCCACAAAATTATTTATTAGGTAATAAATCATGGATAACTTGGATTGAAACCAATAAATTCATAGGTTAATGAATGTATTTCATTTATGAGTTATCACTTAAATATTCGTAAGTTTCCCTTTTATGTGTGTAATAGTTTGAAAAATATCATCCCTAATTTTCCATTTATTTTAGTCAATGGATGGAAATAGGAGTAACCAATTCAAGAACCAATGTGATGGGAAATCTAATAACTTCCTAAATGTGATTTTCAACTAGATTGGATTAGGTATCAATAACTTAATTTAAATACTTTCTTATTTAATTTAAGTTATGTATAAAACCATAAATCATGTCTAAAACCCAAATTCCCCTAATAAATTAAATATTGAAATTGAGACCTTTATATAAAAAAGTCTTGAAACTATAAAGGTATCTTCCAATACTTTAATCATCGAAACTTTTATCAACACCATTGAAAAGATATTCTCCATCCTTAAATTCTCTGGGAAATAAAAGGTCATGTGGGCAATTTATCATATGAATAGAGAAGTTGATCAATGATGGATTCTAATACAAAATATATATCCTAAGGAGGGGATCAAAGTGATGTAGTGGAAAGAATTCTATAAAATGCTACATAATAAATACTTTCATCTCAATCTCTATCTTAAAATAGAGAGGTATTTCTTAAACCTTATGTAAACGGATGATGAATCCATTATAGCGTATGAGGTGAACTTCACAATACTTGTATGGCATGCCTTTTTCTTTTTCATTGTCCCCAAAATTAATTTTTATCACTTATTTGGTGGGATAACATCGAGTATATGAAAATATTTATTGATTCAGGACTTTGAAATCTATGAAGAAATTTGTTGATGTCACCTCAATGTCAAAATGGATATCATAAAATCTTAAGAGTCTCACAAGTCTAGATATAGTAAGTGGATAATGATGTTTAATTTTATGGTAGTGATTGAGAAATATCATGGTAGTAAAAAATCTAGCATCCCACTTTTCAAAAGTGTGGGAATAAGAATCATAGAAATTGCCTAAAGGGGACAAGTAAATACTTTAGGTGTAGTATGGAAGGACACCTAGCTAGTGAATATTGGTGATAGATACCCACCAATGTGATGGATGAAATGAATTATCCAGTCAAACCTCATTTTTCTATCCAATGTTTCAACTAAAATAAATAAGGGAAATTTTAAAATCAAATCACTAATCCAAGGGATATCGATGATAACCAACAATAAAAACTTCCATGCCCTAGAAATCAGGGGTGATCTTATGTCATCACAACTGTTGAGGTGGATCCTGACAATGACATAGTGATTGGTACACTGGTTATTCATTCAAAAAAATGAAATTTACTATTTGATTCTGGTTCAATGCATTCTTTTATATCATGAAAGTTTATTAGAACTTTTCAAAATCCACTTCCAAACAAGTTAGTGGATAAATTAGTGAAAATGGAAAATATGGAAATTATTTCACCTCAAGTATATAAATTCTCCCATATCCATTTTTTCATGATTAATTTCCCAAAAG
The DNA here is from genome assembly GCA_963277665.1 of Viscum album. Taxonomy (NCBI): domain Eukaryota; kingdom Viridiplantae; phylum Streptophyta; class Magnoliopsida; order Santalales; family Viscaceae; genus Viscum; species Viscum album. Next base: position 1,768,636,925 of record OY728140.1, read on the forward strand.
ACCTTATGATACTCCCTTTAATGGAATTTGATTCTATTATGTGTATTTATTGACTTTCCTTGTATAGAGACAACATAAATTATTGAGAGAATAAAATCACCCTCCATATCATGAATCCCCCTCTGATTCCATACATGTTCAATGATGCGGATGAATCTCCATTGGTATAATTATCTCAAGAATAGATATTATTGCCTTATGTGCAATCATATCTAGATAAAATGATTCAGACTAGGGAATTTATCATCCTTGATGACATTCCCATTGTAAGTGAGTGTGATGATGTATTTATTAAAGAATTTATTAGTCTTCCTCCAAGCTGTGTGGTTGAGTTCTTAATCAAGATTACACCTAGAGATTTTCCAATATCCAAGAATCCATATAGAATATCCATTGTTTAACTTGAAGAGTTAAACAAGAAACTATATAATAATTTATAGAAAGGTTTTATATGCCCATTTTCTTCATCATTGGGTGTGAAAGTCCTTTTTGATGAGAATTATGTGTCAATGAACTTCTACATTTATTATTGTGAGCTTAAAAAGATCATGATGAAGAATAAGTATCCTATAACATGCATTGATGACTTGTTCAATCAATTACATGGAGAATTGTACTTATCTATGGTGAATCTTTGGTCGGGATATTATCAAGTAAATGTTAATAAATATGATATACCTAAGAATTCATTTCATACATGGTTTGTGCACTATCAGTTCAATGTGATTCCATTTGGACTCTCTTATTTATAGTTATCTTCATGGACATAATTAATAGATTATTTAGTGGTTTCCCTAAAAACATTATAATAGTATTTATAGATGATATTATTATTTACTAAAAAATCAAGGAGGAACAAGAGAGGGAGTTGAATGTTGTACTAAAGACCTCTATAATGGAAAATTCATATGATAAGAAAAATAAATATGAGTTTCTAATTTATAAAGTAACATTACTATGGAATTTTATCACCAGTAAAGGGATATCTATAGATCCATAAAAATTGAGGCAATTGAAGGATGACCTATACAAATATCTATAATAGATATATGTAATTTCCATGAATTATTTGGGCATTATCATTGATTTGTGAGAAACTTATCATGATTATCAATCCCATTAAACAAGATAAATTAGAAGGCAGTGAATGTTTTCATATTTGATGAATGTCAGTAGATATTTAAAGGGTTAATAGAGAAGAAAATCAATGCACCTATTCTCATGTTACCCACTAGTGGGTAAGGATTTGTGATCTATAGTGATGTATCCAAAAATGTGTTTGGGTTTTTTTAATCATGAAAGATGAAAAAGTGATTGTATATTCCTCCTACTAATTAAGTATCCATCAACTTAACTACCAAATGTGTGATCTATAATTATCTATAGTGATATTTTCATTTAATATTTTGATAGATTATATCAACGGTGATAATTTTGACATATATATGGATCAAAAAAACATAAAATATATATTCACAAAGAAGGAGCACAATATATACCAATAAGTGTGCTTAGTTGTAATTAAGGATTTTGATTTTTCAATCCATTTCCTTCCTAGGAAGGTAAATAAACTGGCATATGATCTGAGTAGAAAGGATCCTAAGACCATATCCATGAGGAATATTTAAATGGATCCAATATCCATAGAAATTCAATGGATGGATATGTGAATAATAAAAGTATCTTCAACCAACCTTTCTCAAATAACTTCTCAACCATCCATTCATGAGTGGATCAAGGTGGTAAAAAATATAACGAGTAGATATAATAAAAGGTAGAGAATATTCTGGAGTTCAACTTTTCTAAAGATGGATTCATAACATTTAAAACATGGATATGTGTCCCATGAAAACTATATATAAACAGGGAACTTCTAAATGATGTGAATAGATCATCATTACCTTTTTTTTCAGGAAGTACTAAGATGTAAAGAGATATGATGAAAAACGTATGATGGGATAACATAAGGAGTGATATTGAATTTTTTTTATCTCGATGATTGGTGTACTAACAACTCATGATTAAATGACAGAATTATATGGGTATGATGAAACCATTTCACATACTAGTTTAGAAATGGAAAAATATAACCTTATATTTTGTATTTGGACTCCATTGGATATCTAATGGAAATAACACCATCCAGGTGGTAGTAAAACGCCTTAAAAAGTCAGTGTATTTTATTACTATCATGGAATATTTATCTCTTCAAAAACAATCCAAGATATATATAAGAGAAGTGGCAATACTGCATGGATTACTGCTCTCTATTATATCATATCAAGATACAATGATTACCAATAGTTTTTTGTGAATCCTTCAGCAAGAATTAGATACAGAGTTGAGTTTTATTAATTCTTATCACCCTGAAATGGATGGTTAGTTTGTAAGAACCATTAAAAATATAGAGTATATTATGATATCATGTTTAATGGATTTATAGGGATGTTGGGATTAACACATTCCCCGAGTAAAGTTCTTATATAACAGTAGTTTCCATTACAAAATTCAAATAAAACCTTATGATGCTCTATATGGGAAGAGGTATCAAAATCCAAAATTTTCAGATGAATTTTGAGAGAGGAAATTGATGGTATCTGATACTATCCAAGAGATGATGAATATGGTTGGAAAAATTAAATTTCATGTGAAATCCATGAAATGTAAAAAAAAACTATGCATACAATCTCTAACTTGACCAAGTATTTGAGGTCAGAGATAAAATGTTCCGACATATATTTTCATGGAAGAAATTAATGAGTTTTGGTAATAAGTAAAATCTTAATCCTAGATACATTATCTCCTTGTAGATCCTTAATCACATCAGAATAGTGGATACCGACTATCACTCCCACCTAAATTATTTCAATTACATGATGTGTTATATATATCCCCCATAATTAAGTACAAACTAGAACCCTCACATGTATTGAATCAAAAGGTGATATGCTTTGAGAATTATCTTTCATACGAGAAGCAGTCAGTAGAGATCTTAGGTCATAGATAAAATTTTTTCAAAACAATACAACTAACTTGGTCAAATAGTTATGTCAGAACCACAGGTTTGAGGAAGCAAAATTGGAACTCGAAGAGACGAGTAACCAGAAGTACCCTCTTCTATTTTAGTGTATGGAAAAAATCAAGGGAAAATTATAAAGGGGAAATGATGAAATGACCAATAAAATTTTAAATAAAATTTCCTTTTCAAAAGAATAAATTCGTTATTGAGTAGTTTAGTTATATAAAATGTATTCATGTCTTTAGATATTATAAACTATTAAAAAATATCACTAGTTATATTTAAAATATAGTTATGTAGCTTAACCATTGATAATATAACCATTATACAATGACCATTAATATTATTATATATTAAGGGTTATTATAATGTCTAATTGAAACAAATGGAATAATCTATATCCTTAACTAATAGGATGATACCCAATAAATTCTAATTATCGAAGCTTCCGAGGGAGATGACATCACTGGGCTTTTCCATTAACCAAGCCCAATATAAAATTTAATAAATAAAAAATTAATGATAAATTCATGAATTTTGATATTAATTTAATATATTATTATTATTGAATAATATTTATTTACATACAAATGATAATAATATTTAATGAAGTCGGATGTAATATTTATAAGGGTCAGAAAATTGTAATTTTCTTAAAACCAACTCCAATAAATAAGTATTTTTATTTAAAAGTGTGAATTATTATATTTGGATAATTATTTTAATAAATAAGATATTATTTTTAAATAATCACATTGAAATTATCTAATGAGTAATTTTTAATAGTTTTCTAATACAGCTGAATTTTTGGGTGAAAATTAAATATGGTATATATATATACAGTCTGTATTATGACATCATAATGGACAAAAATTTTAGTAATGAATTTTATAAAAGCCATGAATAACCAAATATTTATTTCTCCTTCAAAATAATGTCTTTATTAAGTAATTTTATTTATTTTAGAAACCCATAATGAATCCTTCAAAATATGTATTATATTTTTCGGTTTTAAAATTTATTTTTTATGAACATGACTCACTTCCTCATCACCAATTGAATTATATTAATATAATCTGTAATTTGTATTGTAAAATATTGAAATCCACATCTATTTTTTATAAAATATAGTAAAAACATGGGATGTTTTGTGGTTTTATTGTTTTATCATATAGTTTCTAGAACTTAAGATTAGAAATTAATAAAGAATTCCCCCCTCCTTTTCTATAAATAATCACACAACCTCACACTCCTCTTCACTTAAAAACAATTTACAATTAATTACATCTACCTATACCTATCTATATACCTCTATTTTTTTATCATTCTCTTTGGAATATCCTCCCAATATTTTTGAAGCACCCTCTCATGGTAATGGATTAAGTCTTCCTTCTCTTTATTCAAGAACATTATTTATATTATTCCATTTGATTTCTTATTTTTCATGCTATAATATGATTTTACACAACCCATTTGTAGTACATATGATGTATAAGTAATTATAGATCATCATTCACTCTAACTAAACACTTACATGAATCATTATGTGCACCTATTATGCTTCAGAAATTATCTTGCAATTTTCCATTTGTGTAGTGAATACAAATCCTTATTTCTACTCAATGGTATTCACCAAGATGTAACTATCCATCATTGATTGGGTAATTCAATGTATTTAAAACACAAATTTTAATCCTGGTATTAAAAGTGATGAAATCCTTTCTTATATTATATAATATATGTGGAACACTAATGCATGTACATGATATAAATGTGATGGGTTGACCTGAAATAATATATCCATACAATGTATTGGGTAATAATTTTATCTCATGATATACCATGTATAGTGTATAGGAGGTTATCCTAAGAACCTTATGTTATGATTTCTCAATGGTTAGTATTTACATATACCTATGACATCATATTTTTTTTTTCATGTTACACGGTTACCTTGATGTTATCACCTTTTATCTTGCTTAAATTTTTATGTTTATGATTCTCACCTCATTTGTGTCACCTTGATATGCATATAAACTAACAATTATTAATTTCATCATGTTATTCTTTTATTTTTCCTTTACAGGAATTTATATCTCACCCCTTTATTGTGTACATCCCTAGGTTGTCTTGTACAGTATTAGATGATCAATAGAATATAAGGCCATATTCTAAATTTTTGAAATAATGGTGTTATACCCTTGTTTCAAGTTATTATTCTATGTTTATAACTACCCAAATACATTATTTCTCACAATCCTTTGGTATTGAATTAAAATTATCTTTATATAATAAATCATGGATTAAGGTTTATTAATTATATGAGTTATCATAGCCAACATTAATGAATAAAACTAAGAAATGTAGTTTCCTTGGCTTAGAAGGTTATTATTGGTGGTTTGTTAAAAAAACTCAATTAGTGAACCATGTTACCATGTTGACATGTAAAGGGTTTAAATTTTTATGGTCTAGGGAATGTGGATAAAGTTTTGTATATCTAAAGAATTTATTGATTAAGGCATTGTTATTTAATTTTATTTTGGGAAAGTATTTCTAATATGTAGTGATGCATTGAAGAAATGGTCAGGTTTTCTCCTTATAATGAATGATAGAGTTGTTTCTTAACTACCTATTAAATTGATGATTCATGAATATAATTATCCAACTCATGACCTTTTTTTGGTAGATGTAATACTTTCCTTGAAGATATAGAGGAAATATCTTTATAGAGAGAGATGCGGGATATATACAGACCATAAGAGTTTAAAGCATATTTTCTATTAGAAATATTTAAACATGAGGTAAAGATGATGGTTGGAACTAATCAAGGACTATGATTTCTTGATACACTATCACCTTGGGAAGGAAAACAGGTTGGTCGATGCATTAGGTAGGATATAACATAGATTTTAGATAATAATGAGGGTTAATAGGTTTTACATATTCACGGATCTGGTAAATATGAATATATTAATTTTTAGACAATGGGATCCATCATTAAGTTTCCAAGAAATTTATAAAATATATTTACTTGAAAAAAATAGAGAAGTCCCAGTAGGAAAATAAAGATATGCAAAGGAGTATTAAATCATTGAATGATGGAAAATTTATAGACTTCGCATATAAAGATGGGGTATTGAATTTTATAAAAATGTTATGTGTTCCATCCAAACCTGATATGAAGAGTGAGCTACATGATGAATCATATATATCAAATTTCTATACACACTCTAGTAGCAGAAAGATATATAGTTATTTAAGAATATATTTCTGCTGATGTGGAATAAAGTGATAAATTGTGGACTAGGTGTCCATATTCTTAGTATTCCTTCAGGTTAAGGATGAAAGACAACATCCTAAGGGAGTCATAAAACCTCTTATTATACCTATATCAAATTGGGACATTACTATAATGGTATTTTTTCATGATAATTCCAAATAATTCAAGGAAGGGTAATTTTATATGGGTCATCATTGATCACCTTACCAATTTTATAAATTTATTAGAATTAAGGTAATACCTGCCCCTTGAGAACCTTTCCTGGTGTTGTATCATTGAAATCATGAAACTTTATGAAACACATATACCAATTGTATTTGATATTGACCCTCACTTTACATAAAAATTCTAGAAGATATTTTAAAAGGATCTCTAAACTGAGGTACATTTAATAACCACATATCATACTTGAACTGATGGGTAATCATAAAGGACTATTGAGACATAATAATACATGTTGAGATCATGTTCTCTTTACTTACAAGGATCTTGGGATTAGTATCAACATTTGGTTGAATTATTATAAAATAAAATTTTATATTAAATAATCCAAACAGAATTATATAAAGCATTTTATGGGAAGATATGTTGTAATCTCACTTGTTTGGAAGAAGTAGGATAAAGGAAGCTAATATGGTAGGAGCTTATGGAGAAGATAGTTGAGAAATTAAAGACTATTCAGAATCATATCAAAGTAGACCAAAATAGGAAAAAAGAGTTATGTTGATAATCAATGGAAAGACTTGTAATTTAACGTAGGGGATCATGTATGCAAAAATGTCTTTCCATGAAAGGGAGTTTTAATATTTCTTAAAAGTTGGAATTTAATCCCAACTTACATTATGCCCTGTGAAATTATAGAGATAATTGGATTTATATCTTACTGATTTTCTATACCACCCAACCCTTCTAAAGTAAATGATGTATTCCATATTTTCTAGTTTATAAAATAAATGTAGGATCCAAGTCATATACTAAAACATGTGGGAATATATTTTCAACCTTACTTTTATTATAATGAATATCCTCTCTAGATTATTGATGTAAGAGTGCAAGTGTTTTAGGATCAGATAACTTAGATTGTGAAAGTCCTTTGGAGAAATCACAAACTAGAGGAGGAAACATGGGATCCTAAAGAATTTGTGAGGAAGGAATTCCCATGATTTTTTATTAGATTGCGTGTATCTAATTTTTTAGGTTAAAATTATTTAAGGGTAGAAAAATTTAATACCTGAGGCCCTAGTATAGTAGGTAAACACTACATCCTAAAACTATTACATAATATTCTCTCTAAAGAGTCATTATTCATGAATTTATTTAAATTTTTATTTTACTTTTAATTTTACCAAATTAAACTAATTTTTAAAATTATAATATAAATATTGTCTTAATATAATTTTTTTGGATTTTTCTGAAATAGTTGATTTTTGGGTGAATAGTAAAAATACTAATATTGCTAAAATCAATAGTTTTATGAAATTATCAAAAAAATAATGGATTAACTTCTTTTAAAAACTTTTTATTTAGTATATATAAGTAAAATAAACATTTTAAAATTAAAATTATTTATCTATAAAAACAAAACTTATCATTTTGGAAACATCATTAATATTTAACTCTAAAAACTGATATATTCACTTATTTTTTTTAAATATTTTTCACAACTTATAGAACTTAAATCTAAAAAAATAGATTTTATATATTATTTAAAAATTATAATATAATTTAATACCATCAATTTCATTTTTTTCAAACAAGTATGATTTATATGATTACATTTAATAACCATGATATTGGTAAAACTTTTATTTTCAAATAATTGTTTTATTAATATTTTGTAATTTATTTCTAATAAAATAAATATATATATTCTAAAAAATGTCTTTAATATAATTTATAATCCTATATTTAAATAAAATATCACTTGTTCAATTGGTAATCAATACTAAATACTATTAAGAACACTTAATAGTGAAAACAACATTTTTCTACAAAACAGTTTTCTATATAAAAAATGTTTTAATTTAAAAGTTAATTTTATATTAACTAGAAATTTAATTATATTAAATTGATATTAAATTTAGGTTCATAAAATCCAAAAAAAATTAAATTTTTTATTTTATATGTTTAGTAAACCATAAGTTATTTTGGTAAAAACTAGTTACCCTAATAAAAACAAAAAAATAGTAAAATTAAAAATATTACAACAAATAACGTACAACATGTTTAAAACATGCATGTAAAAAAATTTGGGGATCTATAGAAACAATATTACCCCAAAATATATTATTTTTATCTTTTTAAACCATTTACCCTTGAATATTATCATTCTATTTTTGAAAAATAATGTGTGTTTACAAAAGTTCCCTTTTCTTCACTTATAAAAGTGGTCATTTTCACTATTACAATGATATAATTTCCCTTAGAAATGTCCTTAAAATAGTTCCCAATTTTACTATCCTATAATTTCCTAGAATTTACTTAATCCCCCGGTTACTACATGTTTTTATATATCCTTCTATTTCATGGAGTTTGTTGAGAGGAAGTGTAAGTTCTCGACGTAAGTATTACTTACTCCATTCCTTTTGTTCTTAATATTTCTCTACCAAACCTACCATATACATACTAATAAAATGACATAAATATAATTATTATACTTAAATGTTTTTATATTAACGTAACAACCCTTTTTATTCTTTTATATCTACTTAGAAAACACATAAAAACATCGATCGTGCGTTGTGTAGACTATCGCCTCCACAAAGCGATAATTTTTTGTTTTTCACGACTTCCTCTCTTCATTGGTTATAAGGAAATAATTTTAGAATAAATGTAACATATATAATATAATTATTAATATAAAGAGATAAATTATAATACACCTATATTTCCTCTTATTCATTAGGAAATGAAAACGTTGGTCACGCATTGTGTGGACTACTACCTCCATAAAGTAACATTTTTTTCATCTTAGTTTAAAATATTTTACCAAAACACTAAAAATATAATTCAAAATATTTAAAACATATAAATAATATAATTATTATTCTTTTATAATTATGTTATGTCAAAATAAATAATTCTTAACCATACTCACTCATCAAATTAGGGTATGTTCATGTTTGGAATGGTCTAAAAAACTATTTGAAAAATACTATAAAAATAAATCACAGATGACTATAAAAACATTAATAATATTATTATTATAAATTAATAATAAATTCATGATTATTTTATGGTTCTATAAATTTTATATTAATTATTTTACTTATTACTAAAATATCATATTTTATCACTAGAATTATTGAAATAAGCCAACACTTATTCTACATCTACACAACACAAAAACTACTTATGGGAATAGAAAAGAGAATTATAAATAAGAATAATTTATCAATTATAGTAAATTAAAGGATATAGTAATGATAAACATTTTTAGAATAATAAATAACATCACTATTATTATGAAACTACTTTGAAATGATCATGATAACTCAAACCTGATATTAAAAATAGATAATTATTAACTAATACACATGTAAAGAATAATACTAAATGAATTTTGTAAAAGGTTATATATATTAATAATTTTATAAAATATGTGGTTAAGATATTTTATTTTTCATACATGATATTAAAGTTATTTAGTGGAAATAATGAATTACGATAAGGAACCTTTCATCTCAAATTTCAATCCTTGAGAAGTTTTTTGTATTATACACCTAATTCCAATTATACAGTGTATATACTACATATTTGATATAATATATCATTAATTTTATTTTATTCATGGTATTTTAAGTTCTATTGAAATCTCTATATTTCAAAGGGGTTTTTATTAAAATTTATACTAATACATCATGATTCCCAAAACTACTAAATTTTGGATTGTAATGTGTGTGTGGTTTTATTGGAAATTATATCCCTATTGGATATTAGAATGTGTATGTTTTTGTAGTGAAGATGAAACTAGGGTTAATCACCCTAAAAACATTTGGGTGAGTATTAACTCAATATTCACTTAGTGCATGATTAGTGGTTATAAGAATACACACCTAGATAGAAACTCCCTTGGAAATGCTTTGGATAATTCAAACGATCTTTACAAATATTAATGAAGGATTTTCCTACATTTTCTTTCACCTACTACCATTGAAAATATCTAAACTCAGTTATTATCTTCTATTCATAACATAGAAATTTAAAAGTACCTTATCCATCATTTTATCTTTATTTCCTTTAAAATGGTACTTCTTATTACAATGATAATATCCCATAGTTTCTAAGTTTATTTTGTAAAAATTCTCCTTGATAGAAACATTAATCCATTGAATAATGAAATATCTATTTTTTTATTTTCATTATATGAATAGCCATTTTTCTATTTTCCCATGATTAATTAATAAGTCCCATAGGGAATTTTATGAAATGTATTTTTAACTCATAAGATGAATTCATTATAATTAATTAACAATGGTGGGCCTTTCATAGATAGAAACTCAATGCTTTGGTATGTCTTAGGAGAAAAACTAACTAGGATATTGGCCTATGCTTCACCCATTTATATACGATGTCTTGGAAAAATGACTTGATGGTATTTTTAAGATTTCTAACAATATAAATTCCTTAATTATGATATCAATAATTATAATCAATGTTTTTATTTATTTTCATAGATATAGTATTCTATTATTTTCATTTGATATGGTATTATTTTGATCATTTATTTATTTTTGTCACATTATTTATGTTATGTTTAAGTGATGATAGCTTCTACTATATGTTTTTCCTTACTGAGAATCTGATATCACCCTTATTTTGTTTTCCTTTTCTCGGGGAACCAGGAAGATAAAAATGAGTAATTTTCAAGGATCTAATAGAGTAGATAATAATGTACTTGTGAATTTTTTATGATTTATTTTATGTTATCAAGTGTAATATAAAAAAATATGTATGTCTCTAGTCTTCCAAGACTACTAATATGTGAGATCAATCCAGTAATCTTGTATTTTTTACTAATAATGTAATATAACTACCAACTCTGGGTTTCTGGGGATGGGGTTGCTACACTTGAGTGGTAAACTCACCTCATAATTTTATATATGTATAGAGTTATAATCTTTGATGCCTCACTTAGGGATGATTTTTTGGACCATTTATATCTAATAACACTGGGGTTGACGTAGAAAATGATCCAAATCTAGATACATTCTGATGCAAGTAGTGATGTAGTGTGGAACAAAGGGCCTTTTGTCCAAGAAAAAAAGTAACTTGGCCATCAAAAATGGTGGTCCTTATGGTGTATGGATAAAGAGAAAGTGGTAGAACTTATGCTATGATACTAAAATGATAGATAATTGAAGAAAACGCTGAATGAATCCCATATTGGGCATTTGAGGTAGAGGAATACTAAACTGACCATGGATGGAATCCCATGCTATTTATTTTCGGTAGAATTTGGAAGGTTTCCATCAAGGGACTTCATGAAATTATCTTTGGGCTTTTTGGCTACCAAACATGGATCATCAGGGAATTGAAAATGTATTAAAAATTTTAAAATGGTTTCTTTTCATTCCAATTCAGGAGGGAAGAGGCTTGATCTGCTGTAATTCCTAGATGTGTGGTTTATTTTTTTGTAATCCCCTATACCAAATAATCATTCTATACATAATTATATATGTTATTTAATACACATAAAATATAAGTGATATGGTAAGTCTTTCATTCTAGTACAAAGAAACTAGTTTCAAATATTGCTAGGAAAATATGTATTACCAATCTATGAATTGACAAATTAAATATAGGTAGTGTGATAGGTCTTGAATGAGGGTTTAAATGGTTTTTTTGGTATGATATTAGTCTAATCTGGATGGGTCAGGGATTTTTTTGTTTGGTTAAGTGGGTCACGTAGAGGGAATAGAGGGTTAGATTTTGGGTCAGACTGGTCAAGAGGATGGGTGGGTGGGTGAAGGGGCTATATAGGTAGGTTAGGAAGGTCTATTTTAATAATATATTCAAAAATGTATATGGGCCAGATTAATCCCTCATAAATATTTTAAAAAACTAGGATTAAAAAATTCATCCTTAATATTTTAAAAAATATTGGATAAGATAATTTATCCCGGTTAAAATAATAAATATAATATGGATTTTTTCATCACAGATTAATGGGAGGGAAAATATATTTCCATCAAATGTAATTATTTATTTATTTTTCTATAAAAATATTTAGGATATATTTATCTAACCCAAATAATATTTTTTACCAATATAGATGAATTAGGGATAGATATAATCCATCCCATATACATTATATTTTAGTATAGAAAAAAATACATCCCAAATAATATAATATGTGATGCATTTTTCAAGGAAAAACACTCTTGTATAGATTTATTTTCCATAGAAATTTTATATGGTAAGTTTTCAGTTATCTAGGGTATAAAAAAATCCATCACAGATTCATGTTTTCCTTATAGTGAGGGGATATGATTTGTGACATTGGTGTTATCTTTTAATATCAAAACATGAATAACATGAAAAATTATATGAATTCAATTGTTTTAGAAGAGGTGATGTTATTTTATATATTTTTTATGTATTTTGAATAATATTTGTGTTTCGTTTTGGCTTTTGAAGTTACTTTATGTTAAAAGGGACAAAAACACATCATAGTGTTGTCAAAACAACATCATGGTATCATGAATCAAGAGAAATGTCTTGTAGAGGATCAAGAAATGGGAGTGGTTTTGATTATTGTTTTATAAAAAAAATATTATTTATAATGGGGAAGGAATATTATTTCATGGTTTTTTTAGTCTCTTTATAGTCTTTGGCAGATTAACCAAAATAGAAAATGCATTAGGTCATGGATTTTCAAATTTGGTCATTTATTAAAGGATGAAATTATTTTGGATTTGTTATAATTTTATATAAATGTGGGCTAGTTATAGTTTGTGTATGGGAAGAAAAATGGTAAATTCATTACATCATGGTCTTTTTAGTATGTGTGGTTTGAAATCGGATTTATTGTGAACCAACTTGGGTCATCCCTCTATCAGAAACCTAATCTAGCCCGTGACATGGCCTAAGGTGTGTTCTCAATCACCCTAATCTAGAAAATATTTTCAGGAATCTAGATTACACTATTGGGGACAATTTTGACCATAAAAATAAACTTGTAAGCAAATAATGATAGAACTATTCAAATAAACACTAACAGTGAATGTAAAATAAACAACTAATCATACCTCCACATGAACAAAAGTGTCACCACCAATCTCATAACATGATCACTCCATGAGACACAAAAATCCAAAAACCAATCCTAAAACTAAAATGATAAAGTTTGAGAATTAAGATGCTCACTAGGGATTCTAAAAAGAAACCACACCCCATTCCCTAACTTTGAAAAGAAAATCATTTCTTTCCTATTTGAAAATACATTAATATAAAATATAGAGTTTCAAACTTTTATCAAACCTAATAGAAATCTAGCAGTTTTATATAACCATTTACCTTTTTATTTTTGAAAAAAATGTAAATGATTAGATATTTTCTGATCAACCATTTAAAAATAAGGGAATAAGATAATGTAAGATTAGAGTAGAAAAACGTACTAATGGAAATCATTTTAGAATAGTGTCACAACCCATTGGGAAATAGGATACATATAAAATGGTCATCGTGGGAACCTAGGGGATATTCAGAAAATTATAAGACAGATCTAAATATTACTAATATAAGAAATGATCAGCATCAAATACCAAAGCAATCTTCTTTATAACCAGATGTTTCCCTACCTGGCCTAAAGCCAAACCTAGTCAACTGAGGGCCATTATCCAGACCATAATACTAAGCTATTGTATCATAGGCACCTAGATATACTTCCTAGATACCCAAGGAATATCACAACATATAAATAGATGTGAGTTTATCAAAATACTATATACAAATATATAATATATTTTTTACCAAAATATAAAAATCACATTCTCACCTCCAAAATCACTTTTAAGAACAACCCATTTTTCATTTCCATGAAACATAAACAATACCCTATCCTTTTACTGGGTGAATTCCATATGTCATACATTTAACATACATCCAAGTTCTATAATTTATGGGAAATTCCTGTAGAATAGTTTTTCATTTTCAAAGAAAAAATATCAAAGTTCCAAATAGGCCTCAATATTTAAATAGAAATATTGATCATTTATAAAACCTCTTTCAATATATATCATTTTAGTTCCAAAACCATTATTACACTTATACACACATAAAACCTAATATATATATATATACCCCATTTATTAATGTATATATTCACACAGCCTTGGGTGAATATATACATATATATATATATCTAAAAATGTGTTTAATCCATTTTCATAAGTATTAAATTTTAAATTCACATGGAATCTCTTAGGGAACCAAAAATGACTCTATAAATTATTTAAAAACTAATAGGAAGACCAAAACATCCTCATGTATTTTAAGGCTACAAAATAAAAACAATTTAGAAGGTTAATCAAGCACTTGATGTGATTTGAATTTAAAAACACATTGGAAAACATATTTTAAGAAGGATGCTCATGGTGGAAACATAGGAAAATTATAGAGAACATAGAAGAAGAAAAATCCATTCATCACAGCTATTATCTATAATACACTTATATCCTTAGATAATAAAAACACATTAAAACCATTAAGTAATCATATTTCTCAATTTAATGGATTAGACATAGGATAACCTACCTAAAGATTTTTTTCCTTCCCAAAAGGTGGCACAAATCCAATCAATAAGTCCAAAGAAG
This sequence comes from Viscum album, assembly GCA_963277665.1. NCBI lineage: Eukaryota > Viridiplantae > Streptophyta > Magnoliopsida > Santalales > Viscaceae > Viscum > Viscum album. The sequence continues at coordinate 1,768,652,040 of OY728140.1, forward strand.
TAAGAGAGCCCAAACGAAACCCTAACAATGTAAAACCCCAAATTAAAACTAAAGTAACATGAAACCTAGGTCATCGGGGCCTGGTTAGAGCAAGAAAAAAGAAGATAAATAATAGAAAGAGATAAAGTAAGATGTTAGAAGGAGATAACCTACGAGATATAGCCTCAGATCTTGAAGAATCCTTAAAGATCCCCCATTGGATGAAGGATGTATAAGGGGAAGGGATCCCTAGAGTATTGAAAGCTGAATGGGTGGTGAAAGGTGTGATTTTGGGTTAAAATCTAATCAGTTCATTATGGTAATTTTTAATTTTAATGAATATGGGAACTATGCATGGTTTGGCTACAGGGTTTGGCTATGTGGTTTTAAAAATCATGCACCAACCATATACCCTCTATTGGGCCCCAAAGCACTTTGCATAGTCTGATTTTCTTAGTTGGATAAAATTCCCACTAACCATGTGTTTTCCTTAGTTAAAATTGCAGATCTTATAACATAGTTTCCGAATGATTTGGAAAATTATGCACTTAAACCATGTGGTGTGCACTTCATATACCAAATAACTCAATTTCGAAGAAAATGTACTCAGAATGAGATAGAAATAAAAAAATACTCAAAAATATATAAAATAATATAGTATTTTAGGGTTAATGTGTGATAATTCTCTCTACCATGATAATGTTTTAACCCAAAAAGTCCAAATAGAATGGTTTACTAAGGAACTAAAATAGATTAACCCAACACTACAATAAGTATTATAATCTTGAAGGAAATAAAACATATAAGGGAGATATTGGAATCCCAATTATGTTAACATTACCTAAATCCTTAAACACAGAGATGACCATAAAGAATCAAAAACTGAAAACATAAAAGTCAATACTAGCCCTAATAGAAAATTATACTGGAAGAAAATAAATGATACAAACACTAAGGAAAAGATCCCAAAACCAAGGAACACCCCAACCTAACTATCCCTCCCCGTGCTAAGGAACTAAATACTAGCACAAATACCCAAAAAACTTCCAAAAAGAAAATTCCATGATTCATCTCATGGGAGGGTTTGGTATAGGAAACAACTATTTGTTGATATTATTATTTTGAAAAACAAGGAAATCACTAAAAATGGGTCATAAATTACATGAGACTCACTAAACCATGCATATAAGATAAAAGGGTATAACTTATGGTAGTGTCCCCACCATTTCCAATGTTCCCTTATAACTTAACTCTTATAATATCATGGTTCTAAGGCTCTCTCAGAGGTCAAGAATCCAAGATAAGACAAGGGAAGATAAATCCACAATAATAGAAACTTATATCAACAAAATTGAATCAAAACAAGATAAAGATTCAAAAAAGTGTCCTTAAATTCTAATAAAAGATAAAAATTATGATCACTTAATCCATAAAAAAACATTTACAAGAAGAGATACTTTATATAGTGTTCCCATAGTCACTATGTTCTACAAATTGAACTAGAAAAATCTACAAGTGAGTGGATATGGATCCATGTATGTTTCTGGAAACACCCCTATTGAATATTTTTAGGTTTTCTATATGACCAGAGGTATGATAGGTATTTGTTTCTTCATTTAATGAAGACCACTTATGACCTTTTTTTCCACATTGATGGCCCAAAAAGAATCTTATCCCAGATGAATCTAGTCAAAATAAGCACATCAGAATTTTTATACCACTTCCTAATAAAAAAACCCAAATTACCTTCTATTTCCCTTTATAGGATCTACCACCACCACTCCTAGTTATATACAAGACATTAACCACCTCTGAATCTTTAGCTAAGCTAGCTTCAGCCTGATAATCTACCTCACTATGTCTTTATAAGTATTAAGATTAAGTGAAGACACTACAAAAATAATATCTAGTCAAAGGACTCTTCTAAATTATCAAACCTTTAAGTATTCATATTTAGATAGATATGGAATATTTGGTACCAAGTTGGAAAAACACTTTGATTACTCAAAAAACATTGAATCATGTTTCTATAGACTACACAATTCTATAGACCTTAGTATCCTCGTGAATTTAGGAAATTACTATTGGGTAAATAAATCCCATAAGCCTTCCAATGAGGGGTCATTTTTATGGTTTGGTATGATTAATGGACTTCCACCACTTCAAAATCATGTATTCTAACAAGAAGTTAGAAAAATTAGGATTAATAGGATTGTGAATCTCAATATGTATAAATATATCCTCAATACTTCATAGCCATTCCTCGTATTTTCCAAGTTCTTAATATCTAATCAAATGAGGGTTTAACTCTAAAAACTTCTAGATAAAATCTTGATGTTGATACATAGTATTATAACCACTAGGATATATTTTTTGAGAAGATAAATCAATTGACTGGGATAGGACCTGATCAACTAAAGGGCATTGTGTGGGGGATCCACATGAATATCCCTCTTGTGAATCTATCAAAACTGATAGGGGGATACTCTAAATGAAAGAAACAAAAAATATCATCAAAAAATATTGAAAATTCAAACCCCATCGTTCCAAATAAAAATTGTAAAACTATACTCAAAATATCATTTAAAACAACCATTAAGTTCCATAATGTCTCAAATACAAATATAGAAAAATGGAAAATCTCAAAACATAGAAATATCACCAAATAAACACCCCTACATCATAATTTTATGAAATAAGAAAATTATAAACATTATAAATAAATCACTTTATTAATTTTAATAAAAATATTTTTCCAATTTAAAATAAAAAATGTTATTTATAATAATTTAATAAATTCCACTTATTTATTCTTAAAACATTTAAAACTAATAATTTTACTCAATTTAAGGGCCCAAAAAATTCAAGTATAATTTCATAAAAACATTAATAAAACATTTTAATTATTTTTAATTTAAATCTTAATTATATAATTAAAATACTCTTGATCTCCCATTTCATTTTAATCTTTGAAAAAATTAACAAGGTTTTCCAAAACAACCCAGAACTTTTATTTTTAAAATCAAGATTAGATAACACAAAAGAAAACTTTGAAAACATAAATAAATACATAACTAAAATATAAACAAATAAAAAAAATAAAAAGTAAATAACACCTTAAAATTCAATAATTCAAAAATTGAATAAAATAACTGTTATGTACGGTTTGGCTATATAGTTTGGAAATTTCTTCACCAACCATACAAAGCTCACTAAAAGCTAATATAGATCACTACATGGTCTATGAAAGGTTTGTGAGATCTTGCACAATAACCATGTGCCCTCTAGTTTCCTTCCAATACCACTCCAACTGTGGATTTTCTCAAAAATAACATATAAAACCGAAAAAGGGCACCAATTATACATAAAAATGGACACAATGTCTCAAAAAATTGATAATAAATTATCAAATTAGAGACACAATCATCCCAGATTACCTTAGTAACTCAAGTATCATCATGTGAGGTTGTGGATAAATAACACACTCATTATTCAACCTTGAGTTCCAAAAATCATATCTCTAATCTATCACGAACCAAGATGGGGTGCCATCCAATCTAACACCTAACCTATCCCAAGACATGTCTTGAAGGGTGTTCTTGATCTCCAAAGGGTGAGAACTAGTGTTACGGTATCAATAATACATTTTTGGGAATAATTTAACCCAATTATATAACCATAAACAACCAACAATAAAAAATACCACATGACTGATAGAAGAACAAAATGAGGTACAACAATTTTTAGATTCAAGGTCTTACAACTATAAGAAAAAAAAGTAATACAAAAGAATTGGAATATCAAAACCATCCCAAAAAACTCTACAAAAAAATAGGGTCATCGCCCTCAATCCACCTCCACCAACACATGTCCAAAGTGAAAAACTAGTAATTGGATCAACTATCACCACAATAGAAGATCTTTCCCTTACCTAGGTAAAACATAAAAAAGTCTACATACACCCAAAGGTGAATATATTGCGTGAGCCAAATCCTGATAGTATGACACCCAAATAAAGGATTCCATGATATAACATTAGAAGATAAAATAACATGTACATTTTTATAAGAACATTTATAAACATTTTCAAGAATTTTTTTTCAGAAAACTATTATTAAGGAAACACTTTTAACAAAAACATTTTCTCAAATAATCTTTCTTGAAATTAAAGTCTACACAAGGTCTACCATATACTGATGTCTAGCACCAAATCACATAATCATCCTGTCACAAGTGAGAACCATGGAAAATCCCTATATGTAACCAGCACAAGTGGGACCCTATGAACCTTTTACCTTGGTGATCAAAATCCCCCAACCAAAACCACTAGTTTTCTCATGCCTGATCTATTAGTGGGGATCCCATCCAAAGTCTAATTGTATCCATATAATAAGCCAAAACCAATAATGTTCTCATGCACGAGCCACTAAAGGGGATCCCTTCCCAAGTTCTAGTGGTCTTTGATAATATCACATGTTTAGTTAGTTTTGTATCATCAATTCTTCTAGATGAATTTGGGCCTTTCCTCTACCTAGTCAGCTAGTGTACTACTTTTAGTTCACCCACCAAGATACCTTATATTTCTTTTGTTCTCAAATTTTATTTCACATATCACATAAATCATCACTTTCACATACACATGACAAGCATCATAAGCACACATGGAAAACACCACTTTCATAATTCACGTTGATCCCACAATAAAATATCACATAGAAAACCATCATTTTCCATAAAAAACTACTTTCCATTTTCCATGCACACCAAAACCATTTGTAAATACAATTCACACCACTTCCCTGTTTTATGAAACCCATTTGGAAACACAAAAATAAGAGCACATGTGAAATCCAGCCATTTCCCTAGGAAAATACCATTTTAAATCTAAATACACACCAAATCCACTTTAAAATCTTCTTGACATCACTTTCACAATTCACAAACAAATTTATGGTGCACAAAAAATAATACAATATTCCATAAAATCCATTTATTTTTAAAAATGAACTTTTAACACATCTTCACTACACATTCTTTTGAAAAAAAAAATCGCACCTTTCACTCAAGTCATGAAACACATTCAAGAGGCATCATAGTAAAGAACACATGAAATATAAACACTATAATTTCAAAAACCGACTTCCATCGCATATGCATCTCAAAAACCTTTGTAAAACATATTTTAAACCACACAAATAATCTATAGAACGCATTTAAGCAACCAAGAAAGAAATAAAAAAATAATCTACTAATTTAAAAGCATGTAACCACCTACCTTATACTCGGTAACATCTGAAAACTGGTGAAAAACCCATACCCATACCTCAACAATATCCTATAAAGTCCAGATATAACAATAACCATCATTATCTCCCCCAACATCTCAAGATAAGACCCTCGTTAGGTCAAATAACCCGTTGTAAAAGAATAACTCAAGGAGGGAAGAGTAACCCTAAAATAAGAGAGAAATCAATAGAAAAGTGACTTAATTGATTATTCCTTGAAGTTTCTACACCAAAAACACCCAAATATTGGAGTAAAGGAGGTCTAAAAAGGAGAAGAGGGATCTCCTAGGGATGAAAATCTTGAATTGGGCAGATTATGGGTGGTTTGGGGGTAAAATACAAAGAGGGAAAGAAGGTAATTTTCTACTTTTTAATGACCTGGATAGGTTAGATAGTTATCCTGCATAGTATTCCAACCTGTGTGGTTACCATACATCCCTCACAATCTAAGAGGGATAAATACACACCATTTCCTGGCAGAAGGCGCATGGTTCTCCCTAACCATGAGCCAACTATGTGCCACCTGCTGTCGATCCCAAAAACTCCATTTTTCTCCAAAAACTCATGGGGAACCCAAGGGATAAAAAAACAAAAAAATAAACAAAGTAATACCTAAAAATAAAATAAATTATGTGACAATTATCCCCACCATGAAAACTTTTTTCTCTTATAAATTCACTGTAAAGGTTGATTAAAAAACAATAGTGGATACTGCTCTTCAACACAAGACTTAAACTAACATGTATCATGCACATCATTACCATGTTTCCAAAGAACTCAAACCAATAGTATGGAATTACCACAAAGCACTTTCTCCTATGAATCCACAATCCACATCGGCCGCTCAAATATAGATAAATCAGGTTCTAACTCCAAATCCTCCAAATTTAGTGCATGGGATGGATCTGGATTTTAATTTTTCAGTTGAGATACATAGAAAACATAATTAATTGAAATAAACTAATAAGGAAAAACTAACCTATATGCCACATTAACAATCTTCTTGGTAACCTCAAAAGGTTTTTATACCTTGGCATTATCTTAATTTTCTTTCCCAAATGACAGTGACCCATGTGAGGGTCCATTTTCAGAAACACGTGATCACCCATTGAAAGCACCAAAGATCAGTGCCTTTGGTAGGAATAAGACTTTTGATGGATATGTGTCATCAGTAGACACTACCTAATCAGTTTAACTTAATAATAAGATTCTTTCACAAGGCTTGGTCCCAATTACAAGGACTCACCCACCTCATCCCAACACAGAGGGGACAGACATGACCGACCATAAAGCTCCTAAAATGAAGTCATTCAAATCAATTATTGGTACCTGATATTATATGAAAACCCCACTAACCCCAAATTTTTATCCCATGAACCTCAAAAATCCAAAACACATGCTCAGATCATGTCTTACAAAATATGATTTTCTCGCTCCATCTGATTATCTATTGGAGGGTGGTATATCGTACTCAACTTTACCTATAATACTAACACATTTTGAATACCATACCGAAAACATGAGGTAAAATTATTGTACCTATCAGAAATGATTTCAAACGATACACTATGAAGCCTCACTATCTTCTAAACATGCAACATTCCCAATTCATCTACTTTACCTAAATCTCTAATCGAGAAGAAATGGGATTATTTTTTCATACATTCAATCACTACCCAAATGGAATGTCATCCCAAAAGTGTATGAGGTAATCCAATGATAAATTCCATGGTGATATCATACCACTTTCAAGTATGAATGGGTAGTTGATGAATCAAACTAGAGCACCTTTGGTGCTCTTCTTTAACCTATTGACATGCATAACACTACGATGAGAATTCATCCATGTCATGCCTCATACCTGGACTCCATAAGTGTCAATGCACTTCATAAAACAATTTATTGGTACCAGGATGAATAGCCCACTAATATCGGCGAATAACCTACATCACCACCTTCCAAAATGACAACATTACAAAAAATCAACCTATAAATCACAAATATCTCTAATGAGACAATGAAAATTTACAAGACACCTCTACACCATTTATAAACTTCATAAAAAGCTCTAACAACTCATCACTCATCTTCTCTGGCTGGATCAACATCATAAGGGAAGGTGTGAGGTGAACACTGGCCAATAAAACACCTCCACAGTGCTCCTTGGTCTCTAAATTCATCTTAGTGAAAAGACTCATCAAAATACACTCATCACTGGACTCCATCAACACCTTCATTAGTACTTTCCTAATCAATGCATCAAAAACCACGTTACATTTTCCTACTGTATAGACTATATCAAAATTGAACCCATAAAGGTACTCAACCCAATAGTACTACTTCAAATTAAAATCTTTCTGGGTAAGAATTTAGGATAATATCTTATGATTGGAATAAAAAAAATTCTCCCCAAAAAGATAATGATGTTATGACTTAAAGTCTTGAGACACTCCTACTAACTGTAGGTTAGGGTTGGGTAATTATTTTCATATGGTCGGATTTGGCATGAACCATATGCCACCACATGGACATCCTGCATCAAAACACATCCAGGTTCCATACCAGAAGCGTCACAGTAGACCACATATCCCTTTCTAGAATCTAGAAAAATAAAAATTGGAGTTTTGGAAAACCACTTCTTAATCTCCTAAAATTATTCTCAACACCCTTGGCTACATTTTAACTTCACCCCGTTTTAGGTGAGAATCATTATAAACAAATAAAGTTGAGACAAATCCTGGAAAAATTGCCTTGATAGACCCAAAAAGCTTCTGATTTCAAACATATTCTTCAGTTGTTCCCATGAAATCACTACACTGATCTTATTAGGGTCCACTAAAACCTCTCGTTCTAAGATCACATGACCTAGAAAATTCACCTCCCTAATCTAAAAGGTGTACTTAGAAAGCTTCGCATAGAGACAATGATCTCAAAAGATTCCTAGAACAATTCTCAAATGTTTCTCATGCCCCTCCTCGGTGCTATGATAGAATAGTCTTTCATCTACAAATACTATGAAAAATGAGTCTAGATAGTGATGGAACAACCTATTCATAAGTTCTATAAAGACCGCTGGAGTATTTTTTTACCCAAAAGGCATTAAAAAATACTCAAAATTGTAGTTTCTTCTTTGGAAGGATATTTTTAAAACATCCTCCTCACTAACTATCATGTGGAGATACCTGGAATTTGGGTCAATCTTACAGAACCACCTTTCCCCCTTAAGATGATAAAAAGGTCATTAATATAGGGAAAATGATAGTTTTTCTTGATCATTACCTTATTCAGCTTCTAGTAATCAATATACAGTGAAAGAGATCCATCGTCCATCATAAAAAATTGAACTGGGATAGGCCAAGGTGAGATGCTCAGGAGAATGAATCATTTGGATTCCAAATAGTCCAGTTGTACCTTTAATTACCTCAACTTAGTGTAGACCATATGATTTGAGGGAATATATATCGACAATGTGTTCCCAACTTCAAATCAATGGATAACTCTTCATCTTGCTCTGGATAAAACCCCAAGAAATCCTATAGAAAACCTCTAGAAACTTATCAATCATAGGAGATAATCCACCCATAGAAGTACCATCATTGTCCTCCAACATGAGAAATAAGACCCTAAAAATGAGGTTTCTCAATTCTGGAAGTGGAAGTCCATCACGTCCAGAATTAGGACCCATTGTCCTTCAAAACACTATGTACTTCCAAATGGTTTGAAAAAACTTACTCGTCATCTATAATAATCAATTTTCACCTAAAAATGAACCATCCAATCAATACTAAGAATAACATAAAATAGTTCTATCTCTAAAACTAGTAAATGATATTCTAGCTTAAACCCTGACATGATGAGTGCATAAGAAGAGCACATAAAACCCTACTCTAACTTCTTACCAAGAAACTTTACCAATTCCATCTCGTATGGTATAATATCATTTGGAAACTTTAATACATTCAAAATATGGGAATAAATAAAATAAATTGAGGCACCAGTATCAAACATAACAATAGGTAAAGAAAATGAAATAATAAAGTTACCTCAAATTGTCACAAGTCTTGCATCCAATTCCACTAGTGCTTGATCCACTACATGAAGTTGTCTCGTCTCTACCTATTCCTATGAATGAGAATTGACCTACAAATATTCTCTAAACTAAATCTTCCTAGAATAATATCCAAACCTAGCACCATGACCACCAAACTAAGATCTCACTCTCCTAGATGGTTCTGACTGAGATGGCATCCCTCTAGAAGCCACTAATCCTACACCACTCTAATATGATCATTCCACTTTACAAAATTGTTTCAAGTTCCCCATGGTTCCACATCGGTGGAAAGTTGTGTGTGTGTGTGTGTGTGTGTGTGTATAAACATATAGTTTTCATGTTTCCTACCTCTCTACACTAATAGTATACAATTACCCAGCATCAGAAGTCATAAAGGAAGACAGCTCAGAAGGATGTTCTGAACTACCACCTGCCTTCTTCCACTGATTGTCCTTCTTACTCTTCCTCTCATATGAACTTCACACTTATAAAAATGTTCCATATAAACAAGAAATTCCTCTAAGATCAATTTATATTATCATAGAACAATCAAACACCTCAAAATAAGTATTCATCTTAAATAAGAAGACCTGAGATCATATTTCTAGTCGCAACCCCTTCTCAATTTCTTAATCCTTTAGCTTGTCATTGGAAACGGCCTCAGGTGCATACTAAACTGACTCAGTAAAGTGGGTAGCATACTCCATCAGGGATTGGTCGCCTTGGAAAATCTAAAAAACTCATGATACCTAGAAAAATCCAAAATCTCATGGAAATTGTACTCAGTGAAGACGACCTTAAAATATTTCCAACCCATCTGCTCATACTTCCCATCCTAAAACAGAGAGTCCAACCACTTCCTACTGGTACCTTACAACATGAATAAATAATATTTCACTCTAACTACCTTGGTATTATCAATAAAATCAAACATACTCACTATATTCTCAATCCACTCCTCTACTTTATGAGGTTCTAGGCTACCTCAGAAATATTGAGGCTTGTTCTTGAGTAATCCTTAGATTTTTCCTTTCTAGTACCTGGTTCAACTTATATAACCTAATTAGGACCATATCCCATTCCATGACTCAAATCATGGATTTATTGAACCAATAATTCCACTAATTTCTGATAAATTGGTGACAGAGAACTCTCTATAACCTCTTCCTTTGGTTTCAAGGGAATTATCTAGGGAGGCATATTTTTACATCAGGCAACAACAATAAGGAAAAACCATAAATACACCATTCAAAAAAAATCAGAAACAACAACATATTATGAACCCTTCCATAGTTTAAAAAACAATATCCAACATAATAATAATACAAACCAAACCAAAAATGACCACTCCACCACCACCTAGTGTCTATATATATTCTTCATCTTATATGTCTCACCTAGAGAAGAATCCAAATCAAATTACCAATATCCCATGGAGACTCCAATCTAATCATGATGTGTGTTTTCCAGACACCCTACTCGCAACTATAAATACAAGACCCGATCATCCTAGATCTTGTCTATCCAAAATCCTCCCAAATAATGTGACCTAAAAAGGGTGAAACCTGCTATGATACCATTTTTTCACGAACCAAGATGGGATTCCATCTAAACTGACACCCAACCTAGCCCAAGACATGGCCCAAAGTGCATTCCCAATCCCCACAGGATTCAAATAATTTTCTAAGTATCAATAATACACTTTGGGAATGATTTAACCCAATTATGTAACCATAAATATCCAACAAGAATAAACATCACATAACTGATGAGAAAAACCAAACAAGGTATAATAATTTTCAGATTTAAACTCCAATAAATTTATCCAAAACCAAAATTACTACAACAGAATGGTTACAATAAAACCATCCCAAAAACCTCTATACAGCAAGAGTTTCATTGCCCTCAATCCACCACCACTAACACCTACATGAAGTGGAACACTAGAAATTAGATCCACCATCACCACCACAGAACATATTTCATCTACCCTATTCATACATAATAAAGTCTACATACACCTAAAGGTTTATGAGGTGTGTTAGATAAATCCCATTAGGTTTAAACCCAAAGAAAACATTTAATACAATAATATTAAAGATAAATTAACATGATCATTTTCCTAATAACATTTGAGAAAATTTTCAAGAAAAAATTTGTAAGGAAACCATTATCAAGGAAACACTTTTAATAAAAACCTTTTCTTAAATAATATTGATTGAAACTAAAGTGTGTATAAGTTCTACCATAAACTAATGTCTCAAACAACATCACATAAGCATCGTGCCACAAGAGAAAACCATGGTAAATTCCAATAGGTAACTAGAACAAGTATAAACCTATGATCCTCATACCTTGATGATCAAAATCCTCCTACCAAAACCAACAGTTTTCTCATGAATGAGACATTAGAGGGAATCCCATCCCATGGTCTAATGGTATCCATATCATAATTCAAAAACCAACAGTGTTCTTGTTCATGAGTCACTATAGGGGATCGCATCCCAAGGACTGGTGGCCTCTGGTCATATCGCATTTTTAGTTAGTGTTGTAACTTCAATCCAGTTCCCATGTCGATTCAACTAGCGTACTAATTCTAGTTCACCATCCTAGATACTCGGTATTCCCTTTGTTCTAAAATTCAATTTCACATATCACATAAATAATAACCTTCGCATACACATTCCAAGCATCATAATCACATAAGGAAAACACCATTTTCACAATTCACATTGATCCAATGATCAAACCTCACATGGAAACCTCCATTTTCCATAAATAAAACCACTTTCCATTTTCCACGCACACCAAAACCATTTATAAATACATTTCTTACCAATTTCAAGATTCATGAAACCCATTTAGAAACACAATAAGAAGATAACATAGTAAATCCATCCATTTTCATAGGAAAATCCCCTTTCAAATCCAAACACATGACAAATACAATTTAAAACATGCTTCACAACACTTTAAAAATTCACAAACACATTTAAGGTGTATAACAAAGAATAAAATATTCCACAAAATCCATTACTTTTGAAAAACCCACTTTTTAAACATCCACACTTCAAATTCGTTTGAAAACACATTTTTCACCTTTCACTCAAGGCATAAAACACATTCAAGAAGCACTATAATGAAGAACATAAGAAATATAACCAATTTCTTCTCAAAAACCAACTTCTATCCCATATCCATCCCAAAAACCTTTTTAAAATGTATTTAGTAACACATAAATAATCTATAGAACACATTTAATAAACTAAACATGTAATCAAAAATCATATAACAATGAAAAATCATGGAACCGCCTACTTCACACTTGGAAAATTCAGGTGACCGGTGTAAAACCATAACTTCACATTAATAAGACACTATAAAGGCAAGATGGAATAATAACCATCATGACTTCATGAAACATTTCAATATTGGGCCTTAATTATGTCAAATAACCCACTCTAAAATAAGAACTCAAGAAGGAGGGAATAAAAACTCTAGAATAAGGGAGAAATCAAGATAAAAGAGACTTACTTGATGACTACATGAAGTTCCCACTCCAAAACCACTGAAATATTGGAGTTCAATAGGTAAAAGGAGGAGAAGAGGGGGATATTATGGATAAAAATCCCAAATAGGGTGGATTAGGGGTCACTTGGGGGTTAAAATCAACAGAGAGAAAGAAGGTAATTTTTTACTTTTTAAGGACCTGGATAGGTCGCATGGTTTTCCAAACTGTGTAGCAACCATGTGTCCCCCACTTTCCAAGAGGGAAAAGGTTGCATGGTTTCCCAAAGGATGGCCAACGGTTCTCCCTAACCATGAGCCAACCATGTTACACCTTCTGCTAATCCCAAAAGGTCCATTTTTCTCTAAAAACTCATGAGGAACCCAAGGGATAAAAGAAAGATCAAAAATAAATAAATGAATACCTAAAAATAAAATCACAGATGTGACATAAACTATTAAACATCCCCAAATAAAAATGGATACTTTGATACCACTTTTTCATGAACCAAATCTTGTAGTCCCTCCACTAAACACCCAATTTAGCATGTGACATGTCCATAAGAACATTACCAGTTGTCCTGGTCTAGAAAAGAGTTCTAGTCATCAAGATTACAATATTGTGATTGATTTATCCCATAGAAACAAACATGTAAACAAATAATTATAGAATAAGTTAAATTACCATTGGAAGTAAAAGTAAGTGTTACAACCAAACTCATAACAAGATTTCTCCATTAGCGACCCAAATCCAAAAACGAAGCCTAAAATTGAAATGATAACGTAGGTGTGTGTATCAAGATACTTAGTAGGAATTCCTAAAAGAAACCACACCCCATTCCTTAGCTTTAAGAAGAAAAATATTTCTTGTTATTTTGAAAATATATACATATAAAAATTGGTTTTTATTCCCTTGTCAAAATAAGTATAAAGTGGATAATTTTAGTTAAACATTTATCTTTTTATTTTTAAAATAAATTATAAAGAATGATATATTTTATATTAATCTATTTAAAAATATGTGTATGTGATAAGGTAAAAAATTTTAATAAAAACATACCATTGGAAGTCATTTTACAATAGTGTCACAACACCTCAATAAAATAGTATATATAAAAAATAGTCATTATAGGAACCAAAGGTCTATTTGTTATATTCTAAGATATAGATTAACAATAACAATATAAGAAATTATTATTGCTGAATGTAAAGACTCTGAACCCATTATCCCAAAGTTAGTTGATACTTTATCACATTAACATATTCGATAAGTAATCTCATCCCAAATAACTGATTAGTTTAGTAGTTTTGGAAACAAAATTACATACATGAACCTTACTTTATAATTTAAAATATAAAATACATCATAGATAATCCTATGACAACACCATTGTTTCACTGGCATAACCCTACATATCATTTATAATATAAATCTTGAAATATAGGGAATAATTAAACATAATAAGTGGGTGAGCTCATATTCTCAATAAGGGTAAGCGTATAGGGGAAGATATTATGAATAAATAAGCATAAACATTAAATAAAGGTTTATAACTGAAAAAAATCCATTTAAAAATAATCTTGATCATAATATGGAAAGAATAAATCAAATAATTCCATACAAATAATCACATGGGTATTCTAATAATCAAATAATCACATGAAATATCAATACATAATCTCATAATGAGGTAATGAAAAATGTAGGACATCATAAACATACCGTCAAGCCTTCGTCCAAGACACTCTACATAAATGGGTAAGGCCTCAGCCAATACACAAACTAGTTTGTCACATGAGACCTACCGATTCATTTAGGGGCTATATAAGTCCTTTACAATCACTTACTAAGTCCAATGAATTCTACATATGAAAAGTGTGAAACATAAACAACATAAAACACTCTATCATTCGATATGTGAATACTTTAACCATAAACCATGAATAGTATCAAAATAACACAACCACATTCAAACTGATCATAAAAACTTCAATAAAATATGGTATACTTAATTATAATATATCAACCCCATTTAACCATAAAATCAAACAAAGTATTTTAAAACAGATGAAAATACTCTAACAAAATCATTAAAAATTTCTTGAAAGAAAACCCATTTTTACTTAGAAATCATTTATTTTAAAGCCACGTAATTATATAAGAAATCATTTTATTTGAAAATAACCATGTAAAATTGTAAGTGAAACTTCAAAATTTTAATTTGTCAAGACGGTGATAAAATTATCTCATGTTTTATAATTTTAAATAACATTCCATTTGTGTTTTTGTTGAAAAAATCATAAATTAGCACATTTGGAAAATGAAAAAAAAATATTCATTTCAAACTATTTTATAAAAGTAAATCATTGGTAAAAAAATAATTTAAAATAATCATAGTATAATAGTAAAAATATTTTTGAAAAATTTTTTAGAAAACTTGGATATGGAAGAAAATATTCCCTAATCGAGAATTAAACATAAACAAGCCTGAATATTAATGAGATTTTGAAATAACTCTTACCTTGTACTTTAATTTAGTTGAATGTTATTTTACCTCATATATAATGGTTTAAATAATGTTATTAATTTATACCATAACGATATATATATTTATTACATCATGTATGATCTTATTATATAGTTTTTTTAATAATATTTTCTTATTCATCTTATTTCTCTTGTAAAATTCTTTATTTTCCAATGCATGTTTTGACATGTAGGTATTATTTCTTATGAATATGATATATTTAATTCATATACATAAGGATATTAAGTTAATATATATTATATTTATTCATTATATACATTTTATAATAATTCTTGAATGGTTAACATGGAAAACAAATCACATCGTGTCGTGGATACGGTATGTCGTACATACACACGAGCGATGGTATCTTTCCCTTAATGGTAAAAGGGAATGGAATTAGATGATATATTAATTATAAATAATCAATATCATGTCAGATTTATTATTTATATCTATTATATCCATCATTATACCCATCCAAATAAAGTGGTGATGAGAAATATACACCACAGTGTGGAGATGGTAAGTTGTACATAAGCACGTAAGGTGAATTTGTTTTTTATATGGTGGTTAAAAGGTAGAATATTGTTTTAAAATTATCATAATAACATAGAAGAATATATATTATACTTTATTTATTAATTTATTATAGAAAAAACACATGGATAAGAATCATAGGAAGAAATGAACTTGAATGATTTAGTAAAACAATTACCGCTTCTTCGATGGGATTCCTTTAAATCTCTTCTTATAGAATTTGGAGTTGGTATTTTTGGAATACCATGACCTATATAGCTTTTATAAGGATGTTTTGAGGATAAAGGGTTAGGTTTTGTCAATATATAAGGCTCAAAGAGGTGTGATTAAGTGCGGTAGGAGGTTCCCTTTTATAATTGAGGTGAGTGTCACTTTTAAAAACTCTCAAAATATTAAATTAATATAAATTAATTTCAAATTAAAATTGGATAAAAATTGATTTATTTAGATTATAAGATGATTATTGGTCTAAATCATCTCAATAAATAATATTTAGACAAGTTTATGTCCCATTATTACCCTTATCTTTTAGTTTTAACCCTTATTTAACCTCTTAAACTCTTACCATGAAAAGAGGTGTTTTTACACTTTAAGGGTCAATATAGATACTTTAAAATGACAAAAAAACATTAAATGAGTCTTTGATAAAATTTTAAAATTTAACCCAATAATTTGGCTGATTTTTATATTTTTAAAAATTTTATATCATTTAATAAAATAATATTTATTTTAACATAACATTAATGACAATTTTGATACTATTCCTTACTTTGACTTTTACAAAAATTCATATAACAATATATCTTAGAAAAAACACTTCTAATATGTCACTAAAATTTCAATTTTGTCTATAATATTATTGTATGATATTAAGTATTTAAATTATATTTATTTTAATATATATAAAATCATTTATTTGATATTCTCGTTAATTAAATATTTAATGCATCATAATTTTTTAAGCCATTATGGTAATTGTTTATTTATTAAAATTTAAGAAAAAAATTATCAACATGAAGATAAATATTTTATCTTTTAAATGGATATTTATAGACTAATATATGTTCTTAATAACTACAAACTATAAATGTAATATTGATTAAGAACATAATTATGAAATATTTGGCTTTTCTTAAAATAAAATACTATATAAGGCTTAAAGTCATAAAAGTGGCCTTAAGAGGACATAGAATCAGGAAAAAATGGTTTTAGTTGAAAAAAACTCATATAATAAAATTATTACAAGTATTAGGGTAATTTACTAATATTTATAATGTTATTTTTAACTCTTAATTACGCGATTTTCCCTTAATCGTGGTAATAAAAATTACTAAAGTTACTATTCATTTTTTCAAGAATAAAAGGGACCTATTTACTAAATTTGGACAATATTATTACAAATATTAAATCCATTTTTAAATATTTAAAACACATAAGTTGTAGAATTTAATTTAAAATTAATCATGTTGTCAGAACGAGAAAACATGTTTTAAACTGAAAAGGTTCAAAAGATTGTAATATTTTTATATCCAAATTCAATGTGAAGTTTATTATAATGAAATAAATTATATTAAATGATAAAAATTTATCTAATTATACATTAAAAGAAATTAAAAATAAAATTTATCACAATAAATTATTTAGATTAAAAAGTAGTCTTCAATTAAAATGCAATATTTTATCACTATTCATCAATACATGAAAATTTTCATAAAAATACCAAAAACTGAACCACAGTAAATTTTAATATTACACATTCAAATAATAAGTTTATTTTTTCAAATATAATAAATAATAATGTCAAAAAATAGATTTAAAACAAGCGTTCCATTATAAGGTGTTAAACCTACCTTTATAAAAATATAGCCTTTTAATACATAAAATTGGATTCATTCTTATACCAATAAATTTTTTGGGATTAATGTAAAAACATTAAATATATAAATTTAATAATGAGTTTAATATTATTCATTCCTGATATTTTAACATCTAGGTTATAACAGTCACTTATTAATAGATCGTGGTGCATTTGAACTCAATGTTGTGTGCAATGAAAGCTACTAAATTTATTTCAAAAGAAAATGTACCATAAAATCTTGGGATGTTACATTCTTCCCTCCTTAAAAAACCTTCATCCTATAAATTTCAATAATATCACCTCATAAAAATATTTGGGTAGTTATTTATCATAATTTTGTCAGGATCCCATGTTGCCTCTTTGATTTTATGATTTTTTTACAATATATTTACCAATAAATTCATCTAATTCCTCAAAACTTGTTCTCTAGTATCCAGAATCTTGATAGTATCTTCATGGTATGATAAATTAGGTTTCAATTATATTTCATAAAAAGTGAGAACATGTGTTGTGTCTGGAATTTAATTCCTTAATAGATAGATATGGAACACATTGTGAACTTCAGAAAGGCTAGGTGTCATTTACAAAAAATAATACATAGTTCTAATTTATTCAATAATTTCAAAAGGTCTGATGTACCTAGGGCTTAATTTTCCTTTATTACTAAATCTTATAACACCCTTACATGGAGATACCTTTAATAAAAAATGATCTCCCACTTTAAATTCCAAATCCTTTATTTGGTTATGAGTATAGAACTTTTTCCTATTTTCGGCTGCTTTGATATGGGTTTGAATAGTCTTCGACTTTTTCATTGTTTCCCCAACAAGTTTCAAGCCTACAAGTTTCCTTTCACCAAAATCATCCTAACAAGTTTGTTTATAAAATATCTTTCCATATATTACTTTATAATGATCCATTAGAATACTTGAATGGAGGCTATTGTTATATGAAAATTCTACCAAAGGTAAATATTGATTCCATACACCTTGAAAGTCAACTGAGAAGGACCTCAAAATATCTTCTAAATTTTGGATATCTCTTTCTATCTACCAATCAATTTGAGGGTGGTAGGTGGCACTCAAATTAATCTCATTATCTAGATTCTTCTGAATAATTTTATGTAATTTTGATGTAAAACTGAGATCCTGATCAGACATAATCAATAGAGGTGCACCAAGAAGTATTAAAACTACATTAATATAGATTATTTAAAATTGTTCAAGAGTTAAATATTCTCTTATAGTAATAAAATGTGATTATTTGGTAAGGTGATCCACAATAACCTATATCACATCATTCCATCTAGGATTCCTTTGTAGTCCTATGAAAAAATCCATTGTAATATCATCCCATTTCCTATCAGGTATAGTAAGAGGTTTCATGAATCCTCTAGGATGTTGTCTCTCATCCTTCACTTGTTGAAAAACTAGATATCTTGATACATAGTTATCAATTTCCCACTTCATATTATCCCACCAAAAATGTTTTTTCAAATCTCAATACATCTTAGTGCAACCATGGTGTATAGTGAAATTTGAGCTATGAGCATCATCTAATAATTCCCTCTTTCTTAGGTATAGAGGGAACACAATTCCTCTTCCCAAATTTCAAAATTACATCTTCATATATGATGTATTTTAATTTTACATCATTCACAAATTTAATTTTCTTTTCAAAATTCTCATCATCAGACTGAGAACTTTTTGTCCTTTCTAATAAAGATTTTTTAGATACAATTTTAAAAGGTTGTGATGTTTCACCTTTCTCAATAATTCTTATATCCATATTTACTAGATTCATGAACATAGGATCCCTTTCAATTCTCATTTTTTCTGAACTCTATGATCTTTTCTACTCAATGCATCCATCTCCTTATTTTCCTTCCCTAGGAGGTAGTGTATTGAACAATCATAATCCTTGAGTAGCTCAAGACATCTCATTTTCCTAATATTGAGTTCTTTCTATGAGAATATATATTTCAAACTCATTTGATCTGTATATATCTCACATATTTCACCATATAAATAGTGTCTCCATATCTTAAAAGTAAATATTAAACTATAAACTCAAGATCTTGAGTTGGATAGTTCTGTTCATGAGTTTTTAACTGCCTGGATGCATATTCCATAACTCTATCATTATGTATAAGGATACAACCATGTGCTTTCCTTGACGTACCCTTATAAATCAAAAATCCACCATTTATTTATGGTAATTTAAATATCATGTCATTGAAAAATATTATCTTCAATTCTTCAAAACATTCTTCACATTATTTTTTCTATATGAACTTAACAACTTTATGTGTGAGATTGGTTAACAAGTTATCCAATCAGTTAAAATTCTGAATGATTTTCCAATAGTAACCTGGTCAAATGATAAAACTACATACCTCGGATATTATAATTATCATAGTATATTCTTTGATTACATTTTCCTTTACAGGATCAACAAATATTCCATCCTTAGAGAAAATATAGCCTAAAAAAGAAATTTTATGAATCCATAATTCACACTTTCTAAATTTACCATATAACTCTTTCCTTATGTTGGTATTAAGAAAGATCCACAGGTGATTCTCATGGTCTTCGTAACATTTAGAATACAATGGAATATCATAAATTAATACCACCAAAAAATCATCAAGATATTCCTTGAATATTCTATTCATTAGATCTATAAAAATTGAGGTTCAATTAGTCAATTCAAATGGAATTATGGTAAACTTATAATGTTCATACCTCATCTGAAATGTTTTCTTCATAATTTATTCCTTCTTTACTTGTAGTAAATGATATCTAGGTTGAAGGTCAATATTTGTAAAAATTTAGCTCCATGAAATCGAACAAATAAATCATCAAAGTGAGGAAAAGGATACCTGTTCCTTATTGTAATATCGTTTATTTCCCTATAATCAATACATATTCTCATGGATCCATATTTCTTCTTAACAAATAGAATAGGGGATCCCTATGGATAAACACTAAGGAGAATAAATCCCTTTTTACCCAACTCCTACGATTGTTTGTTCAACTCCAATAATTCCATTGTGTCCACTCTATAGGGAGTCTTTGATATTAGTCATTCATTAGGGATTAAATCAATGGAAAACTCAAGTTCATGCTCTAGAAGGTGTCCAGTTAATTCCTTAGGAAATACATAAATGTATTCATTTACAATAGGTATGCCCTCAATTTTAAGATTACCTTTTTTATCCCTAGATGTTTTTTTCTCTTACTCTCAAAGAATTTTAATCATTAGAGCTAATGGGGATGAATCTAGATAAGAATCAGTTGATGAATTTTCTTCTCTAAAGATAAGGGATTCTTCTTCTTCCTCAAAAATTTTAATTTACTTCTGCTAAAATTAAATTCTTGCATCATATTTTGAAAACCAATCCATACCGAGGATTATATCAAAGTCAAAAAAAAATATGATGACAAGGTCAACAAGTAAAGAATGTTTATGTGATATAAAAGGGACTTCCTAAAACATATTTATTGTAATGATAATTCCCTTAAGAGTTCTTAGTAACAAATCATTTATTAAATAAAAATGTAAATGTATAATTTTCTTGGAAAACTAGGAAGTTATAAAAGAATGAGATGATCCAAAATTAAATAAATCATTAGCAGAGTTTGGTTATATGATTAAAGTACACGAAACCATATTATTAGGAACTTCAACCTCATCAGTTGTGATCTTATAAGCTTGTTCTTTCTCCCTTGTCCTTTTCTGGGGAATGTTTCCATGACACTTAGGATAATCATTTGAATATTATCCCATCTCCTTATATTTAAAACACTAAACTTTTTTGACTTCTTTATTTCCCTTGAAATCATGGTCTTGTGGTCCTTTTTCTCCACACTTGTAACAAACTCTCATCCCCAATAGGCATGTTCCAGGATGTTTCTTTCCAAATATATTACAGGATGGAAATTTAATTATTCTCTTACTACCCTTTCCCTTATTTTATTTTCTAGAGTGTTAATCATCCATATTATTATCTTACATTCCCTTAAATTCATAATACTTAGAGAAATATTTCTCTGTCTTCATAGCATATGAGAATATATCTTCATAGGATAAGAAATTTTTAGAGATTTTTACCCTTTTAAGCAATGGTTTTATCCCATAAAAGAATTAACCAATCTTTTTCTTTCAATTACATAGAGTATAACTAGCATTTCATGCTAACCTTTTAAAATTGGCTTCATATTTATCAATATTATCATCCTCTTTTCCCCTAAAATTCAATAATTGTCTTATTATATCCTCTCATTAATCATGAGGGAAATATTTTTCAATGAATATTTCCTTAAAATAATTCCATTTAATGTTTTGAATCAATGACCACCACTAATCCGCATCTCCCTATAGATGATTAATTACCCTTATAAACATCTCATTATCATTACTTCCCAAATAGAGAAATATCTTTTCTATGGAACTTATATATTTTTCAACTGAACATGGATTTTCTTAGTCCCATTAAATGTTGGAGGTTGTTGTATCATGAAGTGGTATAACATTATTACTTTATGTTTTGGATCAGGCTGCTTTATATGGGTAAGATTATTACTCATAACCGGATTCAGTTGTCCCAATATGGTTACAAGTTGTTAAGAACCAGTTGCATCACCAGCTCCATCATCATTTTCTTGCATTGGTGAAAAATCCATACATGGATTATGTGAGTTGATATGGTTTTCATTACTTCTTCTATGTTTCATTTATAAACAATTGAATACACTACATTAGGATATGAATCATAATTCATAATTTCATACTAGTAAAACACTTAATATAAATAAAAAATTTATGTATAACTAATCTCAAAAATCATAAGCTAGTTTTTTTGGAATATCCTTAGTATCCTTTATATGGTTATGTTTCCATAATCTTTATATTTTATAAATCTAGTTTCCAAAGTTTCTAATAAATTTCTCTAATACCAACTATAAAGACCCTGACACCAATATCCTAGATTTGAGGGTTACTTTATTACATTGGTATATTATACAAGGAACCGAGTCCCGAATAACTGATTTTTTTTTTGCAGTTTTGGAAACTAGATTACAAACATGAATCTTACTTTATAAATTAAATTATAAAATACATCAAATATAATCCTTTTATGACACCATTATTCTCATAGATTAACCATTAATATCAGTCATAATATACATCTTAGCATCCTAGGAAAAATAAAAATTAGAAAGGGGTGAGCTCATATGCTTAGTAAGGTTAAGCGTACAGTGGAAGCTAGTATGAATAAATAATAATAAACATTAAGTCAAGGTGTATAACTGAGACACAATCCATTTAAACATAATTTTAACCATAATATGACAAGAATAAATAAAATAATTCAATAAAAATAATAACATGGGTATTTTACTAATCAGATAATCACATTGAACATCAATAACTAATCTCATAATGAGGGAATGAATAATATCATACATCATAAACATATCATCAAGGCTTCAGCCAATACACCATACATAAATAGTTAAGGCCTTAACCAATACCCAAACTAGTTTTTATCATGGGACCTACCAATGCATCAAGGGGTTATAGTGGGCCCCGCATATCACTTCCTAAGTCTAATGCATTCCTCGTATAAAATAGTTGAAACATAAATAACATAAAACACTCTAACATTAAAAATATGAATACTTTAACCAAAAATCATGAATGGTATCAAAGTATCACATCCACAGTCAAAATAATCATAAACCCTTTAATAAAATTTGGTAAAAGGCATAATAAGAGATCAAGCTCAATAAATTATAATATCCAACTAATTTTTTCAAAATAGATGAAAATAATATAACAAAATCATTAAAATTCCATTTAGATAAATACCCCTTTTTACTTTCAAATATTTTATTTTAAATCCACACAATTATAAAAGAAAAAATATTCTTTGAAAATAACCATGTAAATTTTTAAAGGAATCTTCAAAACATTAAGGCGTCGTAACGGTGGTAAAATCCTCTCATTCCATATAAGTTAAAAAACATTCCTTTAATATTTTTGTCAAAAAAGTCAAAAGCACCTCATTTAGAAAATGAAAAATAATATTGCTTTCAAACTATTTTATAAAATTCAATCATGGGTAAAAAAGACTTTAAAAAATCATAGGATAATAGTAAAAATATTTTTTAATACATTTTTAGAAAACATGTCCATGGAAGAAAATATTTCCCAGTCAAGACTTAAACATAAAAAATCATGAATAATATTGATATTGTAAAATAATCCTTACCTTGTATATTAATTTAGTTAAATTTTATTTAAAATCCTTTATAATGGTTTAAATCTTGTTATTAATTTATTCTAGAACCATATCCATATTTATGATATCATTTTGTTAATAATATTTCCTTATTACCATTGTTTTTGTTGTAAACTGCTTCATTTTACTATGCATGTTTTTTCATGTAAGTCTTGTTTCTTATGAATAGTATATATTTATTTCATCTACATATTTATATTAAGTTCATGGATATTATATTTATTTATTATATACATTTTTATAATCATTCATTAATGGTTAACATAGAAAATGAATCACATCGCGCTGTGCAGACGGTAGGCCGTACGTATACACAAACTACGATATCAATCCCTTAATGGTGAAAGGGTAAAAAATTGGATGGTATATTAATTATAAAGAATAAATACCATGTATTATTTATTATTTATATCCACTATATCTATAATTATTCCAATCCAAAAATGTGGTGATGAAAAACAAATTACACCATGACATGGAGATGGAAAGTCGTATGTATGCATGTGTGGTGCTTTCATTTTTCATAAGATAAATAAAAGGTGGATTATGGTTGTAACATAATAATAATAACATATAAAAATGAATATGATATTGTATTTATTAATTTATGGTGTAAAAAATACATGAAGAGGAAGTAGAACAAGAAATACACTTGAATGAGTTGGTAAAATAATTACCTCTTCTTCGATGGAATTTCTTTAAATATTTTTTTAAGGGATTTAGAGTTGGAATTTTTGGAATAAAAATACCTATGAAACTTGGATAAGGAATTTTTTAAGATAAATTGGAAGTTTATGGTTGATATAGAAGGCTTAAAGTGGTGTGAGTAAGTGGGGGATGTGGTTCCCTTTTATAATTGAGGTGAGAGTCACTTTTGGAAACTCTCAAAATAGTAAATTAATATAAATTAATTTAAAATTAATAATGGACCCAAAGTGAGTTATTTATAATATAATATTATTTTTGTTATAAATACTATCAACCAATAATTTTTATATAAGTTTAACTTTCATTATTACCCATATCTTTTGGTTTTAACCCTTATTTAACTTCTTTAACTTTTACTATGACAACATGTCTTTTTATCGTTTAAGGGTTAATATAGTTACTATTAAATGCCAAACTAAACTTAAATGATTCATGGATGGAATTTTAAACTTTAAAAAAATAATTTGGATTAATTTTATATTTTTATTAAATTTATATAATTTAGTAAAATATTATATATTTTAATTTAACATAAATGACATTATTGATACTATTCATTACTTAGACTTTTAGAAAAAAACATTGAATGAGATATCTCTAAGAAAAACACTTCTAATATTTCACTAACATGTCAAAGTTATCTATAAAGTAATTTAATAGAATTAAGTATGTCAAATTATCTTTATTTTAATATTTTTTTAATCATTTATTTGATATTCCCATTAATTAAGTAATTATTGCATCACATTGTGTAGGGTTTTTTGGAAATTATTTAATTCTAAAAATTTAAAAATAAATTATCATAATGAATATAAACATTTTATATTTCAAATTAATATATATAATAGAATATATTTATTTACTAACCACAAATAAATAATATAATACTTATTAAGCACATGAGTATGACATATTTGGATTTTCTTAAAATAAAATACTATATAAGGATTAAAGTCATCCAAGTTGATCGAAGAGGCCATAAAATAATATTAATGATGTTTTTGGTCTAAAATAACTCATCCAATAAAGTTATGACAAGTTTTAGGGTAATTTACTAATATTTATATTATTATTAACTCTTAATTACCTGATTTACCCTTAACTGTAGAAATAAAATTTACTGAAGCTACAATTCATTTTATCCAAAAATAAAAGGGACCAATTTAAAAATATTATACATTTTGATTCAAAATAGGGAATCCATTTTTAAAAATTCAAAATATATAATTTTTAGTAATTAATTTAAAATTAATCCCATTGTTGGATGTGTTGGAAAAAATCTCCCAAGGCACCATTGAAGTATTTTTTAGGAGATTGTGTTTGTTGATCAAGTGGGCCTCGATATTTTGTTTGTGGAAAAGTTGGGTTTCTAAGTTTAGTTTGTTGACAAAGGGGTATTCAAAGTTTATTATCCATGTTTAAGAGATGTTGTTGACAATCTAAGATTAACAGAAGAACCTTGATAATTTAATGGATGATCTAAAGGCAATACAAAAAGAGAAGATACAAGGTGGTACTGTTTTCCTGTGTTTGCCAAATTTTTTGGCCTGAAAATAAGAAAATGGAGAGATGTGTTTTTGGAAAAGGAAGGTTCATGAAATATTGGATTGGTGTGTGAAATAGAGGAATAGAATTTTTTGTTCAAAAGGTGTTTTGAGTTTAGAAACTCAAAAATTGGAAAAGGCATGAGGTGGGCAAAAAATTGGAGCAGTGCGCGAAATACAGTGTTACGTGGAAGATGTTTTTTTTATGCTCAAAGAAGAATTATGTGCTCAAGGAAGTTTTTTAGTGTAGGGTTGATTCTTCCTATAAATATTAAGTGACCCCCTCATTTAGAAGAGCTCAGGACTTATAAAAGATCTAGGGTTTGGTGTGCATAAAAAGTATGCAAAGGGAGTTGCACGAAAAAATTGGTGTTGCACGTAAAAATTGGTGTTGCACATGAAAGTTTAAATTGTGCATAAAATGTAGGTTGGGCAGAATTGTTGATGTTGCATGAAAAGTGGAGTTCGGATTTCATGAAAAAGAATATTTTTCATGCAAGTCAAGAGAATTACGTGCAAGGTGCAGCAACGTTTGTGCATAAAATTTGAGGTTCCCGAGTTCAATTATGTGGTAAAGTGATATTCATCTATGGATGAAAGTAGAACTTCAATAGATCATATACATATAGATTATAATGTTGGTATTTATTCAATGTAAGAGACCTACATGTCTATAAACTGTGATTGGATCATCTGAAAAAACAGTGAGCACACTTCAGTCAGGAGAGCAGTAAGCTTTCATATCATGATTGGTTGTAAACTAGGAGGGACAGTGAGTCCACTTTGAACTTTGTAAACAGTAGTTCAATTTTAGGAGATTTGTTACATTGGAACATTGCTGGTGTTTGCTTCTTGGATATAGCCTGGTGAGGGTGAACCAAGTAAAAATTGATGTGTCGTGTGCGTGATTTGATTTCTATTTATACTTTGCTACTGAAAAGAGAGAGAAGAGAGTTTTGATTAATAGTGAAACAAGATCAATAGGGGAGGTTGTTTTAATCTATCATACCTTGATTCACCCCCCCCCCCTCTTAGGGTATCTAACCTACTGAACCAAACAATTGGTATCAGAGTTAAATTTTAATATTAGTGGTTCTATCTCAAATAGAGGTCACCAATCCTAAATGGATTCTGATCTTCGATGGGAACAATTTTCAGCTATAGAAGAATCGAATGCAACACTACTTATGATCTTTGGGAATGGATGTGTTCATAGCAGAAATTCATGGTATAATATTTGATATTAATAGTGGTGCATTATCGGATGTCGAGTGAATAGAATTAGATGTTGACGCTAAGGGAATCAATGCTTTAGGGGGAGTCATATTCACTACTATCTACATGAAGGTGATGTAATTCAAAACCTCACATGCCATGTGGGAAAAGATATTGAATATATATGAAGGAGATATAAAGGTTGGATAATCTAAGCAGCAAGTGTGGTGGAACAAGTATGAAGATCTTAGAAAGAGCCTGAATGAGTTTGTTGATGCATTCTTTGATAGGGTAAATGCGGTAGTGGAAGTCATTTGAGGTCTTGGTGAAGTCATTGAAGGCATAAAGATTGTGAATCGCATCTTGAGGAAACTTCCACCTCTCTTCAATCCAAAGGTTTCAGTATTAGAAGACAGGGATCTGAAAGAGATCACATTGGATAACTTGCATAGTACCCTTGTAGCATATGAAATGCAAAATGTTGACAATGATGTTGTGGAAAAGGGGAAACCCAAAGAGGTAGCATTCAAATCCATGAACAAGCTCGCTATTGAAGACTCTCAGGAAGAATAAGAGATGGATGAGGTGATTTAATTACTCTCCTCAAATACTCAAAGAGGAAAAGGAAATATTAAAGGGAAACATCCACTTGCTTGTTTTCGATGTGGAATGGTTAGACATCTTGCGATAAGGTTCCCCAAAAAGTTCCAAGAAGATGATGATGTTGATGAAGCTAAAATTACCAAGAAGAAGGATTCATCCTATGTGAAAGACAAGAAACAGTTCAAGAGAAATTACTTTAAGAATAATAACCTTCTTTCAAAAGAATGTGGTAGTTTAGATGAGTATGAGGTTGAGGAGGTTGAAGAGATAGAGAACTGTAGAGATCATGGAAAGAATGCTATGGTGGAAGTTATCGATTGTTCTCAGAAATAGGATGTAGTCAAAGATAATGAAGAAGAAGAAGAATTTAAAGGAATAATATGCATGGAATCTTAATTAGAATCTGATCTTGAAGAGATATATGTTTGGAGATAAAAAACAATGAAATCTAACAAGGTGGTACATGATGCCAAACTTTATATGCAACAGCAGGAAGAAGAGAAGTCTGAGCTGGTAAAATAAATCAAAAACCTTAAGTCTTCCAAGCCAGAGAGATCAGAAAATTTTTATAGGCATAAGCTCAATATTGTATAATATAAAAGGGAGATTTATGGCTTTAATAGAAAATTAAATGATAAAGTATATAATATTTAAGAACTTGAATAATAAGTCGTCAATCTTTGAAGAAAATTGAAGGATCAAGAAAAACTCCTGACCCCCAATGTGACATGGGAAATAATATCATTAAATAGAATTAAAAGATGAAAGATGAGCCTAGTAGTTTAACGGGAAAGAAGCATCAATTGATCTTAGATGTTAAGGATAATTTAGGGCTTGATCAGAAATAGAAAGAAGTCGGGGTTGAAGTCAGGCCACAAGTTCCCATTCCGAAAATGAAAATTGAAATGAGTACAAAGTAGAATTAGAAAATTCAAAGAATCCAAGGAACAACTAGAAGTGAAGAAGTGACACATAGGAATGCACCTTTTATATAGTGTTATTGCTATGGAAATATGGGACACTCACAAAATGTGTTTTCTATAACTAGAATATATCGAAGGGCACAAGAAAAAAGGTGGCAGTCAAATAGAGAATGGTTCTCTAGAACATATTTCGAATGAAACTGCCTTGGGTGTGGTGGATTTGGGAACATGGTTAGATACTACAAATTAACCATACAGAGGAATGTGACAAAGAAAAATCCAAATGTTCGCAAGAAGCAATTCAGGGAACCAATAGGTGAGTTGAGAATGAAAAATAGATTTGTAGCTTTACAAGATGATGTTGGTCCATCATACTCTGAGAAAGATCAAAAGTCTCAATCTATGCCGAGTGTGAAGACAAAAATATGGACCAAGAAGAAGAGAGCATATAAGGTAGTTGTTGTTGAAATTTCCCTTAAAGCATCAAATTGTTCTGGTGTAAGGATCCTTGATAGTGGTTGCACGTCACACATAATGGGCAATAAATATCTAGTTATAGGTATAAAATATGGAAAAGAAGGAGTTGTAATGTTTGTAAATGATGAAGGCCTAAAGATAATTGGATCATGAAAGGCCAAGTTTGGGGGAAAAGAAATAAGACGTGATGATGTCTTGGTTGTAGAAGGTCTCAGTCACAATTTTCATAGTGTCAGTCAACTGTGTGACTTAGGGAATTCTATATGCTTCACCAATAATACATGTGTCATCAAGGGAAGATATGGTAAAGTTATCATACAAGGAAAAATAACAAAGGATAATCTCTACCTGGTAAGTGGAGAAGAAGATATGTCCTTTTTTCAAAGAGAAAGAAAACAAATTGTGGCATAAACGACTTGGTCATCTATGTCAACCATCTCTAGAAGATCTGGTAAAGTGTTAAACAGTAAGGGACCTCCCTAATATATCACATGATCATACACATACGTGATATTCTCTTCAACAAGGGAATATCATCATAAATATGTACAAAGTGAATGAAAATAAGTCAACAAGAGTGCTTGAATCGGTGCATAATGATGTTTGTAGACCTATTTCACCAAGATCCATTGATGTAAAAAGGTATTACGTTCTTTTCATTGATGACTAAAGTGGAATGATATAGGTATTCATAATTTCCCATAATTATGATGTGTTCAGTTGCCTAAAACAATATCAGAGGTAATCTAAAAGGATACTTGGGAAAAAAATTCTGAAGTTTCATACTGACAGTGGTAAGGAATTCACAAACAGTCGGGTGGATTTCTATCTTCAAAAACACGAGATAAGGCATAAATTTTTTTTAGTAAGAACTCCCCAATAGAATGGAGTGTTTGAGAGGAGAAATTGGGTCACCAACAACATGACCAGAACGATGCTTATAGGAAAATACCTGCTAGAGAAATTTTGGAAGGAATCAGTATTGACATCAGTCTACATTTCTAACAGGGATCTATTGTGTCCAAAGGAATGAAAGACTCTGTATGAGATGTGTTACGGGAAGAATACCATGGTTAAGTACTTTAAAATATTTGGAAGTAAGTGCTTTATACTCAAAAAAGAAAAACACAGGAAATTTAAGTCACGCGGAGATAAGGGAATATTCCTTGGCTACTCAAGAAATAGAAAAACATATATATGCTTTAATAAAAGGTTAATAAAGTTATTTGAGAGCATTGATGTCACTGTTGTGGAAAATAATGAGAATATTCAATAGCACAGTGAAAAATTTCTTGATGATAGTGATGAGGAGGAAAGAATCGCAATGGGAGAAGAAGTGGAAAATGCTGATTCATAAGAATATAGTGATGATGAGCATGAGGAAGTAAAATCTGTATCTACACAAAATACAAGAAGTCGAGCTGAAGTTGATAGGTAGAATATCATTGGTGGTTGATCAGCTCCAGTTCATACAAGAAGAATGAAATCACTACAGCATAAATATTTCTTATCTCATGTGGAGCCTAAATGCTTTGCTGATGCAGTTGAAGATGAAAATCAGGTCTAGGCTATAAATGAAGAGCTGGATCAAATTGAGAAAAATTAGACTTGGGAGATTTTTTCAAGGCCAACTGATAAGAATTTCATTGGGACAAAACGGGTCAATCGCAACAATATGAATGATGATAGCATAGTGATTAGAAACAAATAACAACTAGTATGCAAAGGATACTCCCAAATAGAGGGTATTTATTTCGATGACACATTCTCATCAGTTGTAAGGCTGGAGACAATCAGACTATTCCTATCCATTGTAATGCAATGAAAGTTTAAAGTATTTCAGATGGATATCAAATCAGTATTTTTTAATGGTGCTCTGAAATAATAAGTGTATATTGAGAATCCAGATGGTTTTCTCATTCATGAATATGAGAACAAAGTTTTTCGGCTAAAGAAGGCTTTGTATTGGTTAAAGAAAGCACCAAGAGCATGTTTTTCAACGATATATCAATTTTTAAAGAAAAACAGTTTACAGCATAGTGGAGTTCATTACAATCTCTATGTAAACAATTATAGTAATAAAAGGATGATGGAGTTGGTATATGTTGATGATATAATCTTTGGAGGATCAAATGAAGCATAGTGGAGACAGTTTTTCGAATTCATGAAACATGAGTTTGAAATGTCTATGATTGGTGAGTGGGCATTTTTCTTTGTTTTATAGGTAACACAAGGAATGAATGGAACAATTATCTCTCAATACAAATATTTCAAGGAGGTTCTGAGAATATTTGTAATTGAATATTCTAAGGATATGAAAACTCTGGTTGCTACTCAGATGAAATTATTGAAATATGGAGATGGAAAGGCAGTTAAAATCACATAATATTGGTAGATTATTGGGAGCATACTATACCTAACAATGACGATACATGATATTGTTTTTGTTGCATACCAAGAAATGTGATATCAAAGCAATCCCAAGAAAATACACATGCTTTCAGAGAAAATAATACTTCGGTATATCAAGGGCACATTGGACTTCAACTAGATATATGATGACAAATATCAGTCAGAGTTATTAGGATATACTAATGCATATTGGGCTGGTTCAACAAATTATAGGAAGTCAATGTCATGAGGTGAATTCTATCTTGGTGGATTTTATATTTCTTGGCTATACAAGAATCAAGATTTCATTTCATTAAGCATCGTGGAATCTGAGTATATTTCAGCCACTCAAGCATGCACACAGTTATTGTGGATAAAGCAACAGCTTGATGATATGGGATTTGAAGTGAAGTCTCTGATCGGAATCTAGTGCGATAACTCAAGTGCTATAAATCTTAGAAAAAATCCTATCCATCACTCATGGAAAAATCAAATTGAGATAAAGTATCCTTTTATTAAAGAGAAGTTGAGTAGGGAATCGTGAAGTTGGAGAATGTGCCTATTGAACTACAGGTTGCAGACATTCTGAAAAAGGCCTTACCTAAGGAATCTTTTGAGAGACATCGACAGGATTTTTGAGTTTAGTCGACTCTATGCACTTGAATAAGTGTAGATATGGTACAACCCCCCCCCCAAGGTATAGTGTGTTTTACTTACTATACTAATTTGTCCTCTCTACTTGATTGCAGACCACAAAGGAGTGACCTATAGGTTCATTGACAAAGGGAGAGAAAGATTGAATCCAAAAGGGGAAGAAACTGTGGCTAAAGAAGGGTAGCAATGTCTTTCTCAAATACATGGGGAGAAGGTGACAAGTGGTGCAGTGAGATATGGGTATTTTATCAAGATAGGTGAACAAGCTGATAGGGGGAGCACCATGATGAGAGAATGTGTTGTTTGAAGTGATCATCCATAGCTTAGCTTGGACAACACAGGAACCCTAGAATTGAATAAGGAGAGTATTAAACCTGATGATGCAATAAGTGATCAATCAATGAATAGATATCATGACAGCTGAGGATCGTGATAAAATTAGAAGAGTTGTGTTGGAATGGTGTTATAATGTTTCCAGTGATCAATAATTGGTATCAGTTTTGTATTAACAATTGGGGTCAGAAATGAAGTGATTCATTGATGAAAATTTCATTTACTCTTGTTTCTCACACTGAGCATTGGTCATGTGGGCTTAGAGTATGTGTTGAGTGAATCCTTGATCGCTATCTGAATCGCAAGAGGAGAATGGTGGCTAAAACATTAAAGTGGTATCATTTTATGGAAGAGTTGTTAACAAACCCAAAGGGGTAGATTATTGGGGAAAAATAACCCAAGGCAGCATTGAAGTATTTTTGAGTAGATTTAGTTTGTTGAAAAAATAGGACTTGATGTTTTTTTGTTGAAAAGTTGGGTTTCTAAGTACAATTTGTTGAAAAAGGGGGATTTATGGTGATTTTTTAGGTTCAAGAGATGTTTTTGAAAATCCCAGATTGACAAAAGAACCTCAATAATGGAATGGATGATCTTAAGGGGGTATAAAAAGAGCAGATACATTGTGGTGAAAATAGTGGAATGGATTTTTTCAAGCAATAGGTGTTTCAATATCAGAAGCTTGAAAATTGTCAAAGGCATGTGGTGCATGAAAAATTGGAGCAGTGCATGAAATATGGTGTTGCATGGAATATGTGTTCTTCATGATCTAATATATTATGCACTCAAGGAGGTTTTTTCACACAGGGTTGATTTTTCCTATAAATATGAAGTTATCCCCTCATTTAGAAGAGCTTAATACTTAGAGAATATCCTAGATTTGGTGTGCATAAAAAGTACGCAAAGGGAGTTGCCTGAAAAATTTGGTGTTGTGCAGAAAAATTCTCGTTGCACGTAAAAGTTTACATTGTGTGTAAAATTAAGGTTGCACATAATTTTTGTGGATGCGTGAAAGGTGGAGTTGGGATTGCACACAAAATGGATATTTTGTGCACAAGGAAAGAGAATTACACGCATGGAGCAGTAAGGGTTGTACATAAAATTTGAGGTTACCCAGTTCAATCTTGTGGTAAAGAGGTATTCATCTGTGGATGAAAGTATAACTTCAATATAGAATCTACATACAATTGAGGATGTAGGTATTCATTCAATTGAATAGACCTACAGGTCTATAAACTATGAGTGGATCATCTGAGAAAGCAGTGAGCACACTTCAGTCGAGAGAGCAGTGAGCTTTCATATCGTGATTGGTTGTAAACCAGGAGGGAGAGTGAGTCCACTCTGAACTTTGTAAATAGCAGTGCACTTTTAGTGGATTTGGTATATCGGAACATCGCTCATGTATGGTCCTTGGACATAGCCCAGTGAGGGTAAACCAAGTAAAAATTGATGTGTCATGTGCAGGATTTACTTTATGTTTATACTTTTATACAGGAAAAAGAGAGAAGAGAGTTTTTCTTAACAGAAAAACAAGATCTATAGGGGAAGTTATTTTAATCTTTCATGCCCTAATTCACCCCCCCCCCCCCCCCTCTTAGGGTATCTAACCTACTGTACCTAACATAATAATAAAATGGGTTTTAAAGTGAAAATTTTCAAAATATTGAAATGTTTTTATATCTAAATTAAATATGAAATTGATTCAAATTAACTAAATTATATTAACTAATAAAAATTGATCCAATTATAATTGAAAACCAATTAAAATTATAATTTATCACTATAAATTATTTAGAAAAAAATGTATTTTCGATTAAAATGAAATATTTTATCACCATTCATCAAAATAGAAAACTTATCAGAAAAATACCATAAATTAAACCAAAGTAAATTTTTATATTTCACTTTAAAATAATGATTTTATTTTGTAAAATATAATTTATAAAGTGTTGAAAACTAGATTTAAAACAATCATGTCATCAAAAGGTGGCAAAACTACCTTTAGAAAAATATTGTCTTTTAATGCATAAAATTAGATTCATTCTTATGTAAATAAAATTATTTATATGAATTTCAAAACATTAAATATATAAATTTTATAATGGGTTTAATACTATTTAATCTCATTATTTTCATATCTATTTTATAATGGTCACCTATTAATAGATCACGGTGCGTTCGAACTTGGTTTTTCAGGCAATGCAAACTATTAAATTTTTTAAAAAAGAAAACAAATCGTAAAATCATGGGGTTTTACAATGAATGCCAAAATAATCTACCCTACCACTCGTTATTTATCTACATTTCCTAACTTAGGGGAAACTCCCATAAGTCAAACCTATCCAACCCAGGGTCACTAGCTAGATCGTAATACTAAGCTAGCGCATAATGTGTACCTAAACTTCCCTCCTAGCCACTCAAGGATTTTAATTTCATATAAATAGATATTATTTTATCAAAATATTATAAATATACATATCATATGATTTCTTTTATAAAAAATAATTAACTTTCCCACCTTTAAACTCTATTTTAATCATACGTCCTTTTTTCCTTTCTATGAAACATAAACAATACACAAGCCCCTTACCGGGTGCATACCACATGTCACACATTTAACACACATCAAACTTCCATAATTTAAGGGGAATTTTGTAAGATGGGTTTTTCATTTTCAAAGAAAACTTCTCGAATTTCCAACTGGGCTTCAATATTTAAAAATAATTATTTAACATTTACTAAACCACTTTCAATCTACAGTTTTCCAATTTCTAACCAATTCTTACACATACACAAACATGCACCTTATTATATATATATATATATATACCCCTTATCCCAATATACTTATTCACAAAACCTTTATTTAATATGTAAAAAGTTTGTATATATATATGTGTGTGTGTGTGTGTGTTTATGTGTATAATACATATTCATAAGTTTTAAAATTTAAATTCACTTTGATGATCTCAAGGAACCAAACATGCCTTCATACTTTAATTGAGAAATCATTAGGAAGACCAAAACATCATTGGGTATTTCAATCCTATATGATAAAAATCATTTGGATGGTTAATCAAGAACTTTACATATTAACATTACAAAATAGGTTTTAAATCAAATTTTAAGAAGGGAAAATCATAGTGGAAACATAGGAAAACTATAGAGAATATTGAAGAAGCCAATTATATTCATCATAAATATTTTCTATAATGAACTTATATCATAAAAAATAAAAATTCATTAAAAATATAGAAATCATATTTATCAATTTAACCTCTTGTAAATAGGGGTAACCTACCTCAAATTTTTTCGCCTTTGCAAACAGTCGCACAAATCAACCTCAAGAAGGTCTAAAGAAGTTTAAGAAACCAAAAGAAAAACTAATAAATAAAAACTCCCAAATTAAAATTTAAGGAACAATAAATCTAGGAAATTAATACTGATTTGCGGAAATAACATAAAGATAAATAAACAAAAGACAGGAAAGTAAGAGATTAAAATGAGAATACCTAATATATCTAGCATTAAATCTGGAAGAAAACTTGAAGATCCACCAGGGGTGAAGGAGGAATTGGGGGAAGGGATCCACAGAGTTTTTTGAATCGAATAGGGGGAGAGGGGTGTGATTTCAGGGTAAAATTGGATAAGTACATGATGGTAATTTTTAATTTTAATGACTCTAGTAACTATGCATGGTTTTTCCACACAATTCAGCAAACCATGCACTAACTGTTCACCCTAAGCACTATGTATAATTTTATTTGCATAGTTAGACAAACCATGAACCTACCATGTGTTTTCATATCTTAAAATGAATAGGCTATTACACAATCCAAAAAAACATGCACCTAAATCATTTTATATGAACCACATGCCCAAAAAATCCCAATTTTGAAACAAAAAACTACCTGGAAATAACAAAAAAATAAAAATTCACTCAATAATAAATAAAATAATAGAGTAGTATCAAGTATGGGTTTTATAGGTTCTAAATTAGTTGAGAAATTAAGATATCAGTATATCATTATTTTATCTCACCATGTCATGTTTTTTATAAAATATATATTTAATTGTTTTTTATGGTGGTGCCCTGTGTTTAGTACATGGGACACTCCAACATGATCCTTTATATCCCTAAAGATAAATTGTATAGTTTTAATTTATGTAATGGAGTTCTAAGTTTATTTTTATTAATTGAAGTGTGGTGACATGTTTTTTTATCAATACATATCAAAGGAATTTTTAATAATATTTTGGGTTGTCAAATACTTATTTTACTTACTATTTAATTATAAATTTAGTGTGTGAAGAAGCGAATAGAAGATGGAGTTTATCTACAAAACAATTGGTGTTTTTATTTCAAGTTTAAAGGTTCAATTTGTTTCACTTAAAGAAGATTATAGTTTTTATTATTTTAAAGTAGGTTGCATTAGCCTATATAAATTTTATCATAACATGATTTCGAGGATAAACCCCAATAATTTGTATCTATGATGATTAGTGGGTAATGTGATATCGTATTTTCCAGATAATGTCAAGGATTTAACCATTCATATTAAATAGAAAACCTTAAAAAGAAATTATACCCACTACATGTGAAACATTTAGAGAGTGAGTATAAAAAAATAAGTGATTAAAATTATCATTATTTAGTGTTTACGTGATAGAAAATTCAAAATAATGAGATAGTTGATCATCTTAATTGGTGAAGAAATTTTTTCACTGGCATACTGTAAAAGAAATTGATTCATGGATTCACCTCCCCTATAAGTGAATTAGAAAGTAACATAATGTCTATTTTCTTCTGGGTTTCAAAAATTCTTATTATATAAGTACACTAGGTTTAATTCAAAGACAATAAGATTTTTTATAGTTCAAAGTGACAAGGGTTTTCTATTTTTGAATCTGATTTAGTACTAAACTCTTATGGTTATAATAGATCAATTAAATTTAGTGAATAGATAGAGGATTCTAAAATTTTATTGAATAAACTATCATATATAAAATCCTAGTATTCTTAAATATTTATTATTAATTGGTTTTTATATTATTTAAGTTAAAAGTATTGTTTATGCACCTCATGTATAAGGTGAAATGGTAATTATAGTTTATTAAAATAATATTTATAATGATGATCGTGAAAGGAACAAAATTCTCTATAAAGTAAATTTCAAGGTGAAATAATTAAAATAAAAAATTTTGTATTTTAAATTATAAAGGCATATGAATGCATGATGATGAATATTTTGATGACTTATTTACAATATTCAATGAATTAATGATCAACATTATATGTTTTTTTGAGTCTATTTAAAATTCTATAACAGTTAAAAAGACACTTCATATCTTCCCAGATAAATTTATTCAAATTTATTAACACTTAAATACCATGATATTAATATAATTTTATTTGATTTTTTGAATACTATATAGATTGGTTATGTTGGAATGGAAACTTGTTTTATTGTATTTTCTATACATCAAAATTTAATGAAGACTTGGATAGAATGGATTTGG
The DNA here is from genome assembly GCA_963277665.1 of Viscum album. Classification (NCBI taxonomy): domain Eukaryota; kingdom Viridiplantae; phylum Streptophyta; class Magnoliopsida; order Santalales; family Viscaceae; genus Viscum; species Viscum album. The sequence goes on from OY728140.1 coordinate 1,768,690,460, forward strand.
TTTATATTGGAAATAATAAAAGAATATAAAAGAATGAAACTATAAATTTCTTTACTTTCAACATACACTTAAGTTGAAATGTTATGATATGATGACATGAGAGATGCAGCTTCACAAAGGCTCTACATTCCATCACTATGATAAGTCATTCTCAAGGTGTAATAAGAGATTTCATATTTAGAAGAACAGATGTTGAATTATGAAACACTACATATCATCACTAAGGGAATGATATATCATGATAGATCTTGATATTATATTTTAAAAAGAAGAGATGTTTTGTTGTGTAACTCCATATTCTGTCACCAAAGGAAATCCATGTTAATTTTTTTCTCAATATGAAAATACAACTAGTTATCTCTCAAGTTTTATCTCGAGGTTATGGTACTTCTAATATACTCTTAAGGCTGAATAAAAAAAATTGTAGCTGGTGAAATGTACCCTTATGGATGATCTTGAGAATATGAAGTTATTGTAATGTAATCAACATTGTGATTCCCTATTTTCTTATTAGTTTGTTATTTCAATCTATTAAAGACAATACTGGTTTTTTTACTGTTTTATCAATTCTATAATTACTCCAAAATTTGAATGATAATGATGAACTTTTTTTTAAAGTGTTTGAGGTTGAATTGATAGAGTTATCTATTAAAAGACCATATCATCATTATATAATAGTTAAAATTATGTTACTACCAACATAATCTCTTGGTATCATATTTTTATATTTTATATATATTATAGTATATTGGGATGTAATTTGATACTATGTTTTTGGGAAACGTATGACTAATTGTTTATGTAAAAATTTGATCTGGTGTGATATATTTTTGATGTATATATAGAGGTTATTATACTATTTGGATGAATGGTTAAGTGAAAAATGTATATTATAATATGTAATTAAATTAAAATGGTTACAGAAACTTATAGATTTTGTGGAAGAATAGAATATTCATATTTTTTTCAAAAATCATGGGGATTATAGAGAATTAAAAGAGAGGGTCATTTTTGTACTAAATTGATGAAGTTTTCTTTTTCAAACATGGAAACATATTGAGCTTAAGAATAGGATAAACATAATTTCTTTTATATACATTCACTTGAATATCTTGAATTTAAAAAAAAATAAGGAACAAGGATATTGATAACACCCTCATTAGATTAGTGTTCATTTTCTATCTTTAAAAATATTGTAAGCAATGTGCATGTTGCATCATTCCATTTTATAAATTGGATTTAATTAGTGTATAAGAGGTTAAAAATAGGAATTTTTCATGGGATCATCAATATTCCCTTCCTAAACCATTATAATCTCTATGGTTTATAGTATTACCTCATAGTACGACGACACACTATTGATGAATTCTCCTTAGACTATCCCTTTGTAGTAAAACAAGTAAAAACTAATGTCCATGCATATAATTTAATTATTAGAAATTTTTTTTCTATAAATAATAATAGAATTTTCATTTCATTGCTAACATGATCATAAAATCCTATAGAAAATTAGAAGAAATTGAACACCCTAATTCGCCCCCACCTCTTTGTGTATTGGGATATCGGTTGCAATAAGTGGTATCAGAGCCATAATTTTTTTGTGATAAATATTTCTTTTTTATCTTGGATATATAGAGAATACAATGAATTCAAAAGTGTTTCCTTTATTTTATGGTTAAAATTTTCTAAATATGGAATAATAGAATGAAATCTAACTTACAGAATCTTGGAATCAAAGTTTTTTCAATTATTTTTTGTGAATATTCTGTTTGAGATGATTCTAAATTATCTATGACCTATAGATATAGAGATATACTCAATGTTTATTCCAAATCATAGAATACTTTTTTAGGTGAACTATAAAATAATATCTACATGAAGGTGACGAGTTTCACTACTATAGAGTCTATGTGGAATATGTATAACTATATCTATGAAGGTTAAATCAAAGTTAAAGAATAAAGATTCAAGTTTTACACAATGGGTATGATGTTCTAAATATGTATCCAGATGAAAATTTTGAGGTGTTTTTAAATCACATTATTTAGTTTGTTTATAATGCATCGAGATTTTAGTAATAATTTCCTTTAAAAAATACTAGGATAAATATATTTATTAACACACAACGCCAAACTAAAATGAAACTGTGATTCGTTAAAATAAAATTATTAAATATAAACATAATAATATAATCATTAAAATATCATATATAAATATAAGTAACCACATTGTGAAATTTAGGTATAAAAAACAAATAAATTGAAACAAGTAATAGAAAAATCATGTATGAGGCTCGTTTTTCTGAGCATAAAAATGATTTAACTTCACTTGGGTTTTCCCAAGACCAAGCCAAAGCTAAGATCTAAAACATATGATTTGAGAAGAAAATATTGTGAAAGAAATTCATGATCATGGAAATTTCTATAAGAACTATGATAGTGTAATCACCACCCATGATGACCAAAAAATCTTGTCTTATGATTAAGTCTTATAAAGAGATATTGAGATGATTTACTGGTAGAAACTAAGATGATATAATCATGTAATAATCAATGTAATGAATTATTTATATGTCATATATATTTTATACGTTTCATATTTTGACTTTAAGATAAAAATAAAGTTCATTTTTAATACTAACACATTGATAAAATTTAATTAATATAGCTAAATAACTAAAAAGACTATTTTATTATAAAAATGTATTTTTTTCTAATGTTATATTTTTATACACTTTATTTTAAGAAAATAAATATATTAAAGATAAAATATATTTTTTATATTAATAATCTATTAACACTAATTTAATTAGTAATTGATAATAAATAAGAATAAGAATAGTTAATATTTTAAAAATTAACTTTCCTATAAATACAATTTTTCATTATACTTTTTGATTCCATTTAAAAGTTAAATGTCTAAATTTTGGAATTTGAACATAAAAATTAACATCATTTTTTATTCATCATAATAATATTTTCCTTGGATAAATTTTTGGTATTTTTCTAGAATAGTTGATTTTTAAGTGAATGGTGGGAGGTACATTTTTAACAATAATGTAACTTTTATGAATTAATCATTATATAAATAAGACATAAAATTTTACAAAAAAATAACTGATCAAGGAGTTGTTTAATTAATAAAATTATACATTTAAAAATACAGTATTGAATTTAAAAAACATATTTTTAATATTTTTTAACTTAATTAATATCTTAGTAAAAATTATTTTTGGACTTTTCTTTTAATTAAATATTATTATGGTAAAACAAAGAGTTGTCTTGATTTAAAATAAAAAAAAACTCTTATTTTTAAAAAAAATAAATCAATAAATAACATATAAATCAATAATATTAATAATTTTATCCTAAAGACAATTTTTAAGATTAAAAATACACTCTTTCAAAAAAATATTCATATTATATATTTTAATACTAAAATTAATAATTTTTACACTTAGAAATTTTAGTTGATATAAAAATTCAATTTTGAAATCAAAATATTTAAAAAAAAGTTATAATGACTCATATATTCCCGAATTTACTTTTAGAAATTATTTTGAAAAAATCGGAGACCAAGCGCTGAAACGGCGTGCAATTCTGAGACCCAGTGTGCCCAAAATAGTTTGTTGAAAAATGCCATGTTTTTAATATAATGTTCATGTGGTTTTCTTTAAAAAGTGGAATAACTCTTAAACGGGTGCTTGGATCATAAATATGAGGGCATTGTTGTGTTTAGAGCAGCAAATTTACCTTATGTGAGCCCTAACATCGACTAAAGCAGGTCGGTTGTGAAAGATTGTTTTGGGACGTAACCATAAATAAAATAATTATATAAAATTTATTTTAATTTCAAATCCTAATAACTCATGAAATGAGACTCAGATTGGAAATCCAAAACCACCTTTGAGTTCATAAAGTGGTGTTTTCCCGAGGTGCGACTTAACTTTAGTCGGTGTGGGTCTTTTGTGGAAAACCCTAAAAAAGGATGTAATCATCATTAAATAATTTAAATATAAATTCTTTTGTTGACACAATAATGATTTCATTTAAAATAATACAAATAAAGAAATCACAAGCTTATCCACATAACCCTGGGAATGTCATTGAATTTCTAGGGAGAGCTTGGAGGATTTTCCCTTGGTGAACGACGACCGGATCATGGATCGACGATCGGCATGCGATGAAATCAAAGGATCTTTCCAACGATCATGGCACAACTCTGTAATTTGTCATAATTTGAACCCAATGAGGTAAAGAATTATGTTTTCATCTATTTATTTCCCCTTTATTAGAACTAATGATGAATTCATATCAACCAATGAATGGGTTGACATGTGGTTCAATCATTCTTGAGGGATGGGCCTGATTTGCATGGATTTAATGGGAGATGAATCTATGAGATTATTTATTCTTTATTATTCCTCATTACATGAATGAATCGATTCCAACACACACAAAAATCCAAGATATGTTATTTAGGTGATCTTGTGATTTATTTTCTATCCCCCAATATTTTTCGCATTCCTCATTCTTTGCGAAATATGAACCACGGATCGTTGCACCTTCGATTCGTGGAAAAATGATATGAGACCAGGGATCTGACACTGAAACGACACCAAAGAGGTGAAATGGTGAAGGCGCAGTGAAAATTGGACACGGTGGTGGATTTTAGTGATGACCATAGTTGTGGATCCAACTGGTTCAAGCGGAGCGTGACACGGATAATGGGCTACTAGTACGGTGGTCGGTGGCAGAGCCAGCACATGGCTTGACAGGGGCCAGACCAGGAATAGCTCTAGGTGGAGTTCCAGGTGGAGTGTGAGGTGGTTGTCCTAGAGATAATGTGTACATTCCATTATGGATGAGGCTACGGGGGAAGGTTGGCAGATGTGGTGGCCATAGGCATTGATCACGTTGGCACTACGTTGACCGGGAGCACACGGCTAGGTTGACTGTGTGCGGGAGAATGGGGGTTGGTCTGTATACAGTGGGAAAATCTGGATGGATTGGGCCTCTTCAGAAAATTTCAGCCTAGCATCCCAGAAGACCAGTCCCAACGGGCCGAGCCCAGTAGTTTGAGTCAGATCAGGTCGGTGGGTCGGACCCAGGTTAGACTTTTTAACTAAAATGGTCGTAACATTCAAATGGACGGTCTGTTTGATGAGATTTCTGTTGAGTAAGGACCCTTTCAATAAGGTATTCCTTATGATATGGATTAGTGAGGTTTTATCATGGACCAATATAGGTGGAAATTTTCCCTTGGTTCTTTCCTCAAGGGTTCTATATGGTATTACGTCCATATCATTGGATAGTAGTCCCCTTTAGAGGCTGAGTCCCGAATATAGTTATAGTATTCCTTCTTGGGACTAGAGTGATCCTACATCACCACTGATAGAGTTTTATGGGAATTTACATGACCTCCAAGTGCAAGTCATTAGTCCTCTATCTAGTATTCCATATTGATATGGTTGTTTTAATTCTCTGAGAAGGATCCCCTACATTACAAGACACTTCAATAGGGTTATTGGTATTCTCAGAGAAGGATCTCCTACATTGTAGGTCAATACACATTGGGTTGTTATTATTCTCTGGGAACGATCCCCTCTTTGTATGTTATGATTTTTGAACAGTGTTTTTCTCTTTGTAAGGGGCCCAAATTAGTGGGACCTCTTCATGAGAGTCTCTGATGATATCATGGCTTGAGGAGTGAGTTATCCTGGAATGAGTGCGCCTCAAGTAGAATCATGTGGATGTGATTGGTGGTGACTTACCTATTTACCTTTTGTATGGTTATGAGTATACCTATATATTCTTGGTATATGTGTTACAATCATATACTTGTGTAGAGTTTATGACAACCCTAGTTTTATTACAAACTTAAACATGATTTATTACATAAAACTTCACTTGATACAACAATAAGATCGAGAGGTTTAGTGCCATTGGATCTTAGTATCATTACATAAAAAATTAAAACATGAAATACAACATCTTTATTGAAAACTTCCTTTACATGACCACTACATTCTCTCGTACTTAACATTGCATGGGATAACCTGAGGACATGCATAAGAAAAGGGTGATCTATAAAGCCTAGTAAGAGAGTAAACATGGAATATCATGAGGAGTAAAATACATGTTAGGCCATAGTCATATCAATAGAGCATAAGAGAAATATGAACATAAATGCATGATAAATCATGATAATCATAACATGGAAATGTGGCAACAACACTTAACATGGAATTAGCATGAGCCAAGGCTCATTGCACATGGAGAATGAGTAAATCCTCATTGCACATAAAGAATGAGTAAACCCTCGTTGCACTTGAATTATCATGAGTCAACACTCATTGCACATGTTGTATCATGATATTATACTTTACCCAATGCATTGGGGCGCAATAAGGGTGCACCCTTCTTAAACATTTCATTTCATGCATAAGTGTGCCACATTGATCATAAAACATGGATTCATAAAACATAATCATTTATTCCATGATAAAGGAATGTGGAATTCATACATGAAACTTTATAATCAATAAGTAAATGTGCATAAAGTTGAAAACCCTTTATGGAGAAATGGGCATGGTATTCACTACACAATGGCACTGGCTTAGAAAATCGGTGCGATTTCGGCAGCGTAACGGCGTGACATAAGAATTCATAAAATTGGTTGATGAGAGAGAAATGGGTTACTCATCATATTTACATTTAATTGATAGTAAGGAGGTCATATAGATACATGTCCCAACAATTTTAATGGAATGTAGATTCATGATACAAAAGTATTGCTTGAATGTAAATGAGGAGAGAGAAGTTCCTTTCGGAATTTCGGCATAGTAACGGGTGTACATGGGAGGAATTTAATGAGAGATAAAGGGTATTACATCATTCAAACATAAAGAGTAAATTATGAGGGAGGTGCTAAACCTTACCCCAAGATTCATAATTGAAATTAAAAGGGAAAAATAACTTAAAGAAAATTGGACAAAAATAAGAAAGGAAGAAAAAACCCCTACATGGAAGTGTGCTTCCAAAGGCTAGAGAGAGGCTTGTGAGAGGCTTATTGGGAGCTTGGGGAACCTTGGGAGGATTATAGAGAGATTATGGCTGAGGTTGGACAAACTCTAAAGGCTTTGAGTGAGGAGGAAGTGGGAGCTTGGGTGGGTTTATATAGGAAAGGTGAGGGAATTCTTTATTATTTAGGTTAGGGACCCCTTATATTAAATTAATCCAAACCACAAACCATCCCATGGTTTTTTCCCATGGTTTTTGGAAAAGGGAATAGTAAAACAATATTTTATAAGTCCAAATTCCTAAATTCTTAAAATAATAGGGTTGATTATGTGGAGGTGAGTCACACTCCCATGGAAAACAATTTAAAAAAACAAGGTGTTTGATAAGTCTTGAGGGGTCCATTAATGCTTTAAAAAGTAAGTCAAACAAACCCAAAATTACATTATTTTAATGGTAAAACATATATTAGCCGAACATAAAGATTATAGTATTTTATTACATCACTATTGGGTCATTATGATGTCATAAAACACATTATATATTTAAACGGTATTTAATTTTTACCAAAAAATTTGACTGTCTCAGAAAATTATGAAAAATTCACCGTTGGATAATTTCAATGTCCTGATTCTAGAAATTACATTTGTTTTATATAAAAAATTATCTATATATTTTAATTTTATCTTTTAAAATAAAAATCGACATTTATTGAAAATTCACAGGTTTTGACAAAAATGGCTTTCAAACCTTAATAAAAATTATAATTGCATTCATAAAATTATGTGATCCTTTATATATAATAAAATTAATTTAATAATAATAATAATAATTTATTAAAATATTATTTTATTCAAAAATCCATTAATTCAATAAAATAGAATTCTTAATTAAATAATAACTAAAAACACTATTTTCACTTTAAAAACTATTTACCAAGTATCAATGATGACAAGAAAGTATAATAATTATTATATTAAAAAAAAATATACATGAACATAGTACTATCTATTAGTTGCATAACCGCTTAAAATAGCTGCATAAAACCTAAGGGTAAGGTGTACGATGGTGACAGACTCTTTGGGTGGCTCAGATAACATTGCTCGAGTGGTAATTTCTATCAACTTCCACTTCTACCATAGACGGTCCCGTTTGAGCTTGACATAGTGAAGCTCATCTTGGGCTTGGTTAAGAGAAAAGACCACGGATGCCACCTATTTTCCGAGCTCTAATAAATGGTCTTCGTATGGGGCAATTCTACTAGATGAGGCCATCGCTTCCTTTTTCTGAGTAAATTTGGATTTGTTAAAGCCCTATATTTATACTAATCATGTGATCACTGTTCAACGGCTATATTAGCAACAGTCAAAATTCTTAACATAAAACCAAAGAAGTTGACATTTTATATAAACATAAAGAGACATTTAATTAGATCTAGAGGGATTTCCATTAATGAAACTTTGGTTCATTACAGAGATTATATACTATTCCATTGTAGTATTTTCTTTGTGGCTTTTCCACTATAGTTTCTTGGTGTCCTAATGAGTATTTTTTGTATTCACCCCTACATAGGATTTTCTGGCACGTGTCATATCTTATACAGATGATTAATGCTTTGATGGAATTCTAGGTGTACCAGGACCAAGTGGTTCTTAGACAGATCATACATATGAGTTGTTCTCCTACAACTTTAGACAGATATTCAACACCTACCCTTCAGGTAGTGTTTTTTGTAGATGATTTTTAGGAACTTGTGTATTCACTTTTACTAACTCTTTATTTTAGTGCGTGTGTATTCTGGACCTGTTTATTTTCTGTTTTCCTACTATCATACACTATTTTTGGTGTCTTAGTGTATACATGCACTATCTACTTAGTATTTTTCTTCATTTTAGAATTTTGGATTTAGAGATTTGTGTGTGTGTGTGTACTGGTACTTAGGAAAATGCCTCACATTTGTGAGATATGCCTACTCAATGCTAGTCAACAGCCCCTAGCCTATCAGATGTGGGCTTGGGGTAGTCACGTAATGGGCCCCTCTGGGGTGGGTAATGACATAGTGGTATTAGAGTGGGTCGGTTCAACATTAGGACAAGGAGTCTGTGAGGTCAGTTTGGGTCAATAGTTTTAAGTGTTTCAAGTTTGTATTTTAGGTCAGGGGTTCCAATGTTGGTGCGGCGGCCGACATATCCATACACGAGGACTCTATTCACTTGATTTTCTACATTGTAGATGAAAACACTAGTTTTTGGGAAAACAATGGTACATGCATCATATAGGATTTGGGTGCGTTATGATGTTCTTCTTGAGTTATCTCGCCAGGTATACTCTATTGACTGTGGAACACCTTGTTTTATTACAGGATGTCTCCATGTAGATAGCCAACTAGGTTTTTGTTGTGTGATTACGAGAATTATACACTTAATGATGAGACATCGGTGAAAGGATTTGTACCGAAGATAGAACCTTCAGGAGGTGCACCAGACATACCACCGCCTGTAGAGCATCGCATGGTACCCACAGTACCAGTGAGTGAGGAGTGCAGGATAAGCGCACTTCATGTGTTTCAACAGCATAAACCCCTCAGGTTCTGAGCTGAGGCCAACACATAGGTGGTTGAGGACTGGCTTGAGGTAGTGATCTGAGTTTTACATCTATTCAGGACACCAAAAAATATGATGGTGGTCCTGGCAGCGAGCCTTATATACAGCTTAGAACGTCAATGGTGAGGTTTAGTTACCTAATCTTATGATGATGCAACTCTTCTATGGGTAGAGTTTGAGAACCTTTTCATAGAGGAGTTCTCACCTTATGATCTCGAGGATAGGCACATCCAGGAACTTCTACAGCTCTGGCAAGGTGACATGTCAGTATCAGAGTATTCATCGAGGCATGCCAACCTTTCCAGGTACTCGATGTCTATGATACACGATCAGTAATTCAAGGATCATACCTTTGAGTGAAGGATAAGTAGGTATATTCAGGCCAGAATTACCCCTTTGTGTGTTCTTACATCTACCAGGGTGCTAGAGATAGAATTGGAAGTTGAGTGTTTCTTGGATGGATAGATATAGATAGTGGTTGTTGGAAATGGTCACGTAGGTGCAGAGACCTCGATAGTATGTATCTGATAGCATTCATGTGGATCCAAGCAAGTAAGGTTCTTTAGGAGGTGATTGGAGGGAGGCTTGATATAGCTGAGGGATAGAATATGTTACTCATGCCACGGTTGGAGAAATCTAGCACGATATTGACTGAACGATCATACAATTGATCATAAGATGGTCGAGGGATCGTAGAGGTAGAGACAGTGACTAGAGTAGGTAGATCCATAAGGAATTGGACATGGTAGAGGAGTCGGGATAGTAGCAAGAGGTGATCCACATTTCTATATGTTACCACCACCACTCCTACGTAATCCAGAAAAGGTTTAGGGAGCTGGTGGATGGGGATGAGGCTAGCTTCATACAATATAGGCTTATGATCCCAAGGCTCTAAGTATGATACAAGGTTTGATCTCTATATTTTCCAACTTAGCTATAGTTTTAATAAACACATGTACTAGTCATTATTTTCTTGCCATGTAACTTGTCTGAGACTCAGATATTCTAGTGGAACCATTGACTCGACCCTTGAATTTATAGACTCTTACATGAGGGGATTCAATTATAACACACTGATTTCAAAAGTGTGACATTTCACTTAGTGGTGAGAGTTTCAGTTGGGATCTCTTGGTAGCGGCATTGAGGTATGATGACATCATTCTTGGTATGGTGTAGTTATCTATAATCCATTATCATATTGACTATTTTAGGTGTAGAGTGTGGTTTGTCTAGGGTGATGGGAACATGTTTTTTTGTTAGCGAAAATGGAATGCATACAGCACTCGATGGACTTACTCATAGGATGGTGTAGCCGATTACTCACTAGTTGGCTAGACTCACCCTTGATGTAGTGGATGATAAGATTACTCAGTTCCATGCAGTAGTGGTAGATTATTAAGATTTCTTTCCTAAGGATGTCCACAGATTACCTCCCCTTAGGGAGGTAGACTTATGCATTGATTTATACCCTGGGACAGCACCGATATATACCCCTATATATCGTATGGCTCCTGTAGAGCCTCATGAGCTGAGGGTATAGTTGGAGAACCTGTAGAGTAAGGGCTTCATGAGACCCAATGTTTCACCATGGGTGGACCCAATTTTGTTTTCCAAGAATATATATGGGATCTTGAGGTTATGTGTGGACTTCTAGTGCATAAATTAGGTGACTGTGAAGAAAAATTATCCACTACCGATGATTGAAGACCTCTTTGATCAGCTAAAATAATCAAGGTGGTTCTTGAAGATTGACCTCATATCGAGCTATCACCAGCTATAAGTATGGGATAAGGATGTGATGAAGATAGACTTTAGATATTAGTACAGCCACTATAAGTACTTGGTCATGCTGTTTAGGATGAATAATTTCCCAGCAATGTTCATTGGACTCATGAACGGTATCTTATATCCTTACTTAGACCGGTTTGTGGTGGTCTTAATTAATGAAATCCTAGTATACTTGGCATCTGAGGAGGAGAAAGTGATAAAATTGGGGATGGTCCTGGAAGCACTCTGAGAGCACTAGATTTATGATAATCTCTTAAAGTGTCAATTCTTGATACAAGAGGTCCATTTTTTGGGACACATCATTTCATAGGCTGGGATTATAGTGGATCCAGCAAAGATAGAGGTATTTATTTCTTGGGAACCACCCAAGAGTGTTACTGAGGTTTGGATTTTAATTGGTTTGGTTGGGTACTATCGAAGGTTTGTAACCAACATTTCTTGAGAGGCATTATCCTTGATAGATTTTACCCGAAAGGGAAAACCATTAATGTAGAAGAAGTGCCAAGAGAGTTTTCAGTAGTTGAATCAAGTATTGACGAGCACTACTATCTTGATATTTCTAGAGGAGGGTGTTGAGTACGCGATGTTCTATGATGCAGCAAAAACTGGTTTTGGTTGTGTCCTAATGAAGGGGAAGTCATGGATTGCTTATGGTTCATGATAGTTGATACCACACGAGTAAGAAAATGTGACCTAGGATCTTGAGTTATCAGTGGTAGTCTTCACATTGAATATTTGACAACATTGCCTGGTGGGTGAACGGTTTATCATCTACTCTAACCACAAGAGTCTCAAGTATAACTTCTCTCAGAATTATCGGAACTTGAGATAGAGGTGATGGCTAGAGTCCCTCCAGGACTATGACTTTGAGATTTTCTATACCCCTAGGAAGGGGAATGTGGTGGAAGATGCTCTCAGTAGAAGATCCAGTTCGCGGCTACTGAATGAGGCATCAGACTAGTTGGCCTCATTGTAGATATCCTTTGTAGATGGGCATGGAGAATCTTACCTCTAGTTGATGTTTGTCACCCATCCACTCTTATAGTGAGTTAGAGAGCCATAGCTCGAAGATACCAACTATGAGACTTTATGTTCTCCAATGTTCAAAGGGAATTCCCTAGATGGATATAGAGATCTAGGGATCACATCATTATTTTCAGAGGATACATAGTGGTACTGGTGGAGTTATAGGATGAGGTATTGAGAGAGTTCCATACATCCCCTTTGGTAGTAAATCCAGATGGGGAGAAGATGTACCAAGACCTCTGATGTCAGTTCTAGTGGCTAATAATGATGAAGGAAGTTACAGTGTTCATTTCTAGATGTCTCACTTGTCAGCAAGTGAAGGATGAGCACCAGGTTCTAGCAAGTTTAACTCAAAACCTCAAGGTGCTGGAATGGAAGTGGGATGGGATATAAATGTACTTCATGAAGGGTTTACCACGTAAATCTAGGGGACACAATACCATATGAGTGATCATTGACCAACTCACCATGTTGGCCCACATCCTAGAATTTTGGGAGCAGAGTTCAGTAGAGAGCTTGGGACACCTCTACTTGAAAAAGATAGTTTGAATCCATGGATTCCCTTCAATGATAGTTTCATATCATAATGCACACCTTATATCCTGGTATTGTAAGGGAATGCGGGATGCATTTGGGACTCAGCTACGCTTGAGCATAGTGTTTCACCCATAGATGGATGGCCAGACTGAGTGGGCCATTCAGGTTCTGTAGGGCATGATAGGGGCTTTCATGTTAAATTTTTTTCTAAAGTTGGGAGGATTATTTGTGGGTGATCGATTCCTTGATTGTAAATTCATTGGCGGTATAGGAATCTATCAGAGATCACATGGGCATAAGAGGATCAAATTCGTGCTTAGTACCCTCATCTATTGGGGTAACTCATGGTTTGTCTGTTAGGGATGTGAATCCCTAAGGTGGGGAGAATGTAATGACTTGAATTTTATCGAATTAATTTTTATAAATTATTTGTAAAATTTTTGATACCAGGAGCTGAGAAGTCATGTGGTTCTGAGGCCCAGTGCGACTGAAAAATTTCTTTAAAAAATAATAATTTTTTAATAGCACGCTCACGCAGTTTTCCTGAAAAAGTGGAATAACTCTTAAACAGGTTCCAAGATCATAAATATGAGTGAACCTTTGTGTTCAGAGCAGTGAGTTTACCATTTTCAAGCTCTAACATCAGCTGGAATGAGCCAGATGTGAAAGATATATTTTGAATGTAACAATAAATAAAATAATTAAATAAATATTATTTTATTTTAAAATCATAATAAATCATGAACGGATACTCGTATTGGAAATCTGATACCACTGTTGATTTCATACTTTAGTTTCTTCCTTAGGTGTGAATTAACTTTAGTCGGTGTGGGTTTCTATAGAAAACCCAAAAAAGGATGTAATTATCAATAAATTATTTAAAGATAAATTATTTTGTTGACACAATGAAAATTTCCTTTAAAAACATCCTTATGAAAAAATATCAGGGTTAGCCACATAACCCTAAGAATTTCAGATAATCTCTAGAGAGATCTAGGAGGATTTCCATTGGTGAATGATGACCGGATCATGGATCGACAATCGGCGTGTGATGAAAAAAGATATTTCTATCATAATTTGAAGACAAAAAAGGTTGGGTGTTATGTTTTGTGTTATTTGTTTCCCCATTCTTATAACTAACAATGAATGCAGATCAACCAACAAATAGGTTGACCCACACTTCGATCGTTCTTGTAGGATGGTCTTGATTTGGGGGGGTTAATGGGAGATGAATATTTGTGATTATTCATTATTTGTTATTCCTTCTAACAATAACAAATTGATGAAAAATGAAAAACGTATAAGATCCATTATTTGGGTGTTCATGTTCTTTATTTTCTCTCCACACAGTCTTTTTTGTATTCCTCGTTATTCAAGAAATATGAATTGAGGATTTTTGTGCCTTAGAGACATGAAACAACAATCCAAGACTGAGGATTAGACACTGTAATGACACAAGTAAGGTGCAATGGTGAAGGCGCAGTGCAAATCATCCAAGGAAATGGCTTGCGGTGGTGTAAGGTGGTGGTGCATGGTGGTGACCGGAGTAGTAGATACAGTTGATTCAGGTAGAGCACGACACAGACAGTTGGCCACCAGAAGAGTTTCCAATGGTTGAGCCAGTACACGTCCTAGTGGGGGTCAAACCCGGCAGAGCATGAGGCAAATGGCATGCATGTGGGTCGGCCTACGGCAAAGCACAAGGCAGCAGTCCAAGAGGGACATCATGGAACCTATGGTGGCAGAGACTATGGAGGGAGGTCGACAAACATGGTGGTCATCCGCATGGACTGTGGTGGCACTATGTTTCCTGAGATTGCATGGTTACTTCGGTTGAGTGCAAGGGAAGGGAGTTCGGCCTGCATATAGCGGGCCGGGTTGGACGGGATGGGCCACTCAAACGGTTCAGTGGCCCTGCAGGACAAGCCCAACAGGCCGGTCCCAGTGGACTAGTGGGTTGGTTCAGGTCAGATCGGTTCGATCGGACCGGACTAAGTTGGATCGATTAGACCAAGTCAGGTCGGCAAGTCAGGCATGGACCAGACCCGGGTCAGACTTTTTCACTAAAATGGTCGTAATGTTCAAACAGAAGGCCCGTTTGATGAGATGTTTATAGCGTAGGGACCCTTATGATGAGGCGTTGCATTTGAGATGGCGTTGTAGGTTTTTATATTGGACCAGTACAGGTGGATAGTTTCACTTATTTCATTCCTTGAGGTTTCAGCATGGTATTACTTCCACATCATTGGATAGTATTCCCCTCTAGAGGCTGATTTCCGGATAGAGTTATGGTATCCCTCTTTGGGATTGGAGCGATCCTCTATCTCCCTTGATGGAGGTTTTTGGGAATTGATTTGACCTAAGAGTGTAGGGTGTTAGTCCTCCATATAGTGGTACATATCAATAGGGTTGTTGGTATTCTCTGAGAATGATCCCCTATGTTATGAGCCGCATCGATAGGGTTGTTGGTATTCTCTGAGAATGATCTACTACATTGTGGGTTAATACATATTGGGTTTTTGGTATTCACTGGTAAAGATCCTCAATCTTTGTCTAGTGTTTTTATCCTTTTCTGGGGCCCAAATTAGTGATACCTCTTCATGAGAGTCTCCCACAATATCATGGCACGATGAGTGAGTTCTCCTAGAAGGAGTGTGCCTCAAGTAGAATCTTGTGTCGGTGATTAGTTGTGACTTACCTATTTACCTTGTTGCTAGTTATGAGTTTACCTAGATATCCTTGGTATATATATTATAGACATATAACTATATAGATCTAACTATTATATTACCTTATATTATTTCCTTTGTGTCTTTTCCTTTGTGGTTTCGGGTTGTCCTACTGAGTATTGTTTTACTCACCACAACACAGGATTTTCCCTCACATGTCGTGTCTTGTGCAGACGATCAATGATTTGATGTATTTTTAGGTGGATGAGGACAAGGTGGTTCTTAAAGAGATCAAATAGATGAGTTGTGCTCCTAAGGCTTTAGAGAGTTGTCCCACACCTACCCATCATGTAGGGTTTTCTTCAGATGAGTTTTAGGAACTTTTTCAATCCCTTTTACATACTCTTTCTTTTGTTCGGCTTGTATTCTATACCTTTTTACTTTTTAGTTTCCTACTTTCTTACTCTATGGTTGGTATCTTTGTGTATGCATGCATTTTATACTTAGTTTTTTTCTTCATTTCAACATTTTTGTCTTGGATATGTGTGCATGTGTATAGGTACTTAGAAAAATACCTCCCATTTGTGTGATATGCCTACTCAGTGTTAGTCTCCCGCCCCTGGCCTATCAGAGACGGTCTTGGGGTAGTCATGGAATTGTACCCTCTAGGACGGATTGTGACACTAATTCCAATTAAAAATTTTGAAATTAAAATTAATTAAAAATTCTCAAAAATAGTTGCCACAGTAAAAGTTAAAAAGGGTAAAGGTGGTTTTAGTAACTAGAAAATACATATAATAAGCCTAAAATGTTTCCAAATGAATGGTTGATGTTTGTATTAATAAAAAAATATCTATTATCTATTATTTTCCACTTTGGATCCCATATTCTATGTGAAACATGTTTACCCTTTATATTAGGAAGTGACATTTACAAAAATAACATTCCCTACACTTATAAAAGGGGTATTCCACCTACCCTTTAAGGACACTATAAAATTATAATTTCTCTTTAAATTATACCCTTTTTACTTATTTTATATCCTTACATTAAATTTTTCTTCCCCATGGTCCAAGGAAAATCCCTAAAACCTCTATTTCTGAGAGGTACTTTAAAAGGAGGTGTAAACTCTCAACATGAGTACTAATCACTTATGAAAAAAATTCTTCTCCATTTTTTAAATATAATATATTTTCATTATAATATAATTAAATAAGTGTTATGTACAAAAGGATCATAGATACTCTGATTGGGGGGTGAATCAGAGTATGAATATTCTTCTTAAACATCTTCCTATCCCACTAGATCATGACCTCATTATTACAAGGTTCACTTATTATGATCTTTAATATTAATGTTGATAATGTAATTTCCAATTCTATCTAATGATAATGCACTAAAATTAAGGAATTAATGAAAACACAATGACACAAAAACATTTACTTGGATCACCCTCACTGGGCTACATCCAAGGAGAATACAATGGTGATGTGTCGATTATACCAAATACATAAAGGCTCACTACCAAATTACAATGTTCGGGATATATAACTTCTATGCCCAGGCTCACTGCCCTGACAATATTTAGGGTCCTCTCACTACATTCCCAAGGGTCACTCCCTATGTCTCTTTCTCTAGCTCATAGCTGGTGGAAAATATTATTATCTCCCTCTTCCTTTGCTCACTGCTCTTGGAAGGAATCCACACACAGTTTATAGACTTGTAGGTCCCTTCATTTGCCTGAAATCACACATCCTAAACTATACGTAGATGATATTTTAAAGTCCATTTTTCACCCTTATATTAAAGCGACTTTTCTACATACTGTTAGGTGAGCATAAATTACTTTTGCAAATTTTTTTAGTTCTTTTTCAAGATTCCTTAAGTCCTCTGCAAACCACCTTCCTATTCCATGAACTACATAGCGGGTAAGCTTTATGGGCCACCGCTTCTATGAACTATTGTTGCTCCCACCACTACATACTTACTTTGTAAACTATCTCTGTGAACCACCTCCGTATAATGCTTCCACATAACTCTTCTTCATACCACTTCTGCGTACTATCTCCACGTACCTCTTCTGCATACTGCCTTCAATTCCCATATCCACTTATGTGAAATCCTTCTTTTGTGGATATATTCTTCCATAGACCGCCTTCTTCCATTTTGGAATACAGCTCTTCGAAAACACCCTTTCATGGAAACTCTTTTGGGAACTGCTTCACCTTCATGGAATCCTCCTCGCAATCCTCTTTCGGACTTGGTCAAATTCCCAGAGAAAATATGTTTTCATATGAAAATCATTATACCTTAATGATGGGGTTAGTTCTCTTTATATAGGAAACTAGATCTGAAAAATATACTAATCTGAGACTTACCAAATATTCAATGTGGAATCGCCTTCACTGCATATTACTCCTTCCACGAACCATTTCCCTATGCAGTCTGCATACTGTCTTTCTTCCTTTACGATGGCCCAAATCACCATCTCGTTTTCGCTAATGACACCCTTTAAGATTTTTCAAATCACCACCTCATTTTCATAAATTACATTCCATCCCACGTACCATAATCCTTCTATGTACTTTATGTCATCCCATGAACCATTTCTGTAAATTGTATGCCCTATGCAAACCATGAGCCTCCCCATGAAATATTTTCCTTCCACATACCGTTTTTTCCTTCCACGAACTGTCTAGAATACCTCCTTTGCAATCCAAAAAACTATACTTCATGATCCACAAAATATTCACTCCTATATGGAAATATTTCTTTTCCAAAAACCAAACTCTCAATTTTTAGGCCCAAAAATTTGGAAAACACTTGGAAATTATGCCACCTTAAACACCGTCTTTGGAAAAAACTAACCATGTTCATTCGCGGTCATCTATCTTTATCAACAAATACAATCACACCCAAAATATACTGAGAGGACAACTTGAGGGATTCTTTCCCAAAAATCTCCCCTTTGGGTTTTTTGAAAACACTTTCATAATTTGATATCTCATTATATCTCCTTCCATCTTTAACCATCATTCACTTCTTGAAATTAAGATAGTGATCAAGGATTTACTCAACACATACTATAAGCCCATATGGTCCATGTTCAGCATGAGAAACAAGATTGTAGTGAAAATTTCATCAATGAATCACTACATTCCATTCCAAAACAACTCTTTTTCTTTCAACATTAACCTCA
Source organism: Viscum album (assembly GCA_963277665.1). Lineage (NCBI taxonomy): Eukaryota > Viridiplantae > Streptophyta > Magnoliopsida > Santalales > Viscaceae > Viscum > Viscum album. Next base: position 1,768,709,301 of record OY728140.1, read on the forward strand.
GCTGTCGTGATATGTATCCTTTGATCGATCACCTCTAGAATCATCAGATATAATACTCCTCTTACATCACTAATCCCTCTAACTTCCAAAACTCCCCCTATCTTGCTACTCCACCTAGAAAATTCTCCTCATGTCTTGACTAATACTTATATCACTGCTCCCCCTAACATCTTAAACTCTCTTTATATTGCTTATCCACCAAGAAAATTCTCCCCATGTCTTGACTAAGAAATTTTATACATTTTAATAGCACAATTTATCCCCCTTTTCTATGAACCTGAAGGTTTTTTCTTTTAGGTCTATAATAGGTTAAAGAACACATATTAGAAAAATAAGGGAAAAACACAGCATACCACAGGGAGATGGGGATCCCACATCCATACTTATTCAAGTGCGGGGAGTCAACTGAACTCTTAAAGGGAGTCATTGCCTTTAAAATGCTTCTTTGGGTAAGGCCTCTGTCAGAATATCTAAAAATTATTATTCTGTAGGCATATATTCCAACTTCATAATCCCTTGATCAACCTTATCCATGATAAAATGATATTTTATTTCAATGTGCATTTTTCTTGAGTGATAGACTTGATTTTTTCTAAAAATTTTAGCACTTGAATTATCACAATGAATTATGATCAGAGAATTCACTTCAACTCACATATCCTCAAGCTTCAACTTCATCCACAATAATTTTGTGCATGCTTGAGTGGCCATAATATACTTAGCTTCTACATTCATCCATTAAATGCAATATTTTTTCTTTCTTATCCATGAAATACACAATCCCCCAAGATAGAAATCCCCTCCTAACGTTGATTTCCAATCATCTGTTGAACCATCCCAATATGGGTCTGTATATCCCAATAGAACTAGTTCATATTTTTCAGTATACATCAAACTGAAGTATCCAGTGACCTTGATATACCAAATTATTCTTTTTTACTACAAAAATTAGATTTCTTTTGGATTTATTTGATACTATACAGCATGGAATATAGAAAATAAATATCAGGTCCTGTCATTTTTAATTATTGTAAACTTCCAATTATTTGCTTATATTCTATAAAATTAATTACGTTGTATTTATCATCCCTTGATAGTTTCATCTGGGTAGCCACCAGATTCTTCATATCCTTGGAATTGTCCATTCTGGAACTTCTCAAAATTTCCTTGGAATGTTTGGATTGAGAAATTAATGTTCCATTCTTTCCTTATATCACATGTAGACCAAGGAAAAATATTGATTCACTAATCACTGACATTTCAAAATCACTTTTCATGAATTTGGAAAACTGTCTACATTATGCTTCATCTAATCCTCTAAAGATTATTCCATCGATATATACCATCACTATTATCCTTTTATTACTTTCATGGTTGACATATAGATTATAATCAACTCCACCACACTTAAAACTGATCTTTTTTAGAAACTGATATTACCTTGAATACCATGTTCTTAGTGATTTATTCCAACCATATAAAGCTTTCTTTAGCTGAAAAACTATGTTCTGATCTTCATAAATGAGAAAACCACCTGGCTTTTCAATAAAAACTTCTTCTTCCAAAACCTCATTTAGAAATGTTGAATTGACATCTATATGGAAAACCTTGATCTTTTATTGCAATGCTATGGCCAAGAATAATCAAATTGTCTCTAGCCTTGTAATAGGTGAAAATGTTTCATCAACATTGATACCCTCTATATAAGAGTACCCTTTGCACACTAGTCATGCTTTTTTTCAAATCATAACACCATATTGATTCATTTTGTTGTGAAAGACCCATCAATCCTGATTATTTTTTTCCTATTGGCCCCGAAACAATCTATCATGTCTGATTATTCTCAATTTGGTGAAGCTCTACATTCATAACCAGACCCAGTTCTCATCTATAGCTACTTAATCATTGTTAACTTCATCTGAATCAAAATTTCACACTTTTACACACCCTAAGTTTCTTACCTCATATTTTCTTCCATAAGGAAATTGGTCATTTTTCTATTAAAGATTATTTTCATTATCTATTACAGTGACATCATTTTTTTCAATTAATTTTTTATCCTCATGTTGAAACATTTTTGGTATTATCTCATAGCTTCCTGTTATCTTTAAAATTTTCATTTGATACCATGTTGTTAGATCAAAATAGATAATCATGAAATACATGAGTTTTATTACTTCTCCCCTAATTGGTCTTCTTGATCTCAAACAACATAAACTTGCATCCCTTACATCTCATTGAAATCTTTCATCTGATTAGAAGATTACATTATCCCCCTATGATGTGAAACTCTTCCTATTTTTGGGCCCAATGTTTAGACCCACAATCATTCTTCTTCTCATTTCAGGAATCCAAAAACCATTAACTCCTTTCAAGGAATTATTCCAGTTAAATTCTTCATCTCTTGTGACTAATTTGAATTAGTAGAAATTATAAATCACATCACATTACCATTTTACATCTTTTGATGACACTTCCCCTTAGATCATATCTCCCCGCAAACTTGAAACACTTGAACATCAGTTAATAGAATTTATACCCATAGGTAGAGGGTTTTCTCTAGAATCCTCAATAAGAGGATTGTGGTCGATCATGATCGGTCTACCCTTTGATACTTTCTTTCAAAGCACTATACTCTTTCTATTCTTGTCACGACCCGTCCTTGGGACCCGTGTCGTGACTACCCCAAGCCCGCCTTCCATAGGCCAGGGGATGGCGACTAGCACCAAAGGCGTAAATCCCAATAACTGGGAAGGCATTGCCTTTATAAAAGTATCAAAACACCACAGAGTACAAGCGGAAGTAAAACACTAAGTACAAAAAGAAGTGCTAAAAAGTAAATGGGCCAGAATACAAACCCAAAAGAAAGTACAACTACAACTGAACAAAGTACAACAGAAAAAGACAACAGCTGGAGGGACGGAAGCGGCTCCTGGGTCGTCCTCCTCGGATCCTACCTGAAGGGTAGGTACAGATGGCGCAGCTCCTGGATCGTCCACCACGAATCCTACCTGAAGGGTAGGTACAGATAGCCTCCACAGTGCTCTCATCCGTCAACCTCCTCCGAGTGTCGTCTCGCCGTGAAGTCCACCTCCGGACACTGACTTGTCGTGTAGTCCACCTCCGGGTACCGTCCAGTCCTCGAACACTCGGCCTCCGTCAGCACTGCCTGTCGTCTGCAACCAACACAACGAGGTGCGGGCATAGCCCGTGCAGGGGTGAGTATAACGATACTCAGTAGGGACCCCGAGACCCTCAAGGTCTCACTAAATCCAACAAGGATAACCACAAAGAAGATCTCAACAGATAACCTATACTTAGGTATATGCCCATACATATACCTAAGTTATCAAGTAACCCATCTCAATCATGAGGAAACACAAGGATCATGAGATCAGCGGATAACCACTACCCAGGTATATGCCCATACATATACCTAAGTTATCAAGTAACCCATCTCAATCATGAGGAAACACAAAGGTCAAAAGTCTCAGCTCAAACTAGGATTTTCATTATCGAAATCGTAACTGCTGAAGAGCTCCATCTCTGGAGTGTACAGTGGTCCTGTCACGACTCTGAGGTACTGCTCACTAACCTAAGACTGCTGAGGTACTCCTCCTGTCGAGTACCGTGGGCCAGCCACCCAAACACAGTAGTGCTTCCCGCCGGGGTATGTCACCCAAACACAGTAGTGCACACCCCCTAGTAGCCTGCAGAGGTACTCTTCGGACGAGTACCGCGGGTCTGCACTATCACACAGGTAGTACTCCGTCCGCCATGGGTCTGCACCCAAACAAAGTAGTGCTCCGTCCACTGGGCTAGTCTACTCACTCCAAGTCGAGTCGGTCAAGCAGTCGTCAGGTCTCAGTCAGCTACACGGTCTCCGTAATCCGCACGCTCGTCTCTGGGAGGGTCCGCTCCACGAGCTACAAGTCGATACTCCAAGTATCTCAAGGTCCCATGAAGAAGTAACTCAAAGGACCGCCTCGTCACAGGGGTCTCAACGCAACTGACGGCGTGTCGATCGGACGCCCGGTCTGTGAGTTATTAGCCTTTTCGTCCCAGGGGCCCGGTTGGTTTCGTGAGCGAACCAAACCCAGCCCTATCTCAACTGTACCCCGATCTCTCATAGGGTATACTCATAGGGACCGTTTCTCAATGTGATCTTCAACACCGCTGACGGTTCGTCAAACGGACGTCCTGTCTGAAAGTTATCAGCTTTTCCGTTCCAGGGGCCCGGTTGGATTTCGGGTGCGATCCAACCCGGCCACTACCAACTGTATCCAAAACTCGGGCGAGGGATGCCAAAAGTTCCGTATCGTCAACAGGAACTCAACGCAACAGACGGCGCGTCAATCGGACGCCCGGTCTGAGAGTTATTGGCTATTTCGTCCCAGGGGCCCGGTTGGTTTTTAAGGCAAAACCAACCCAACCGTACTCCACCTACATCCAAACCTCGGGCGGAGGGTGCCAAAAGATCCGTCTCACAAAGAGGAACTCAACAAAGCTGACGGCACGTCAATCGGACGTCCGTAGCTCAAGATATGAGCGTTTCCGCTCCGAGGGCCCGGCTGGTTTCGTGTACGAACCAACCCGTCCGAACTCAAAGTATTCCGAAACCTTGAGTGCGATAAACCAAAACGACCGTCTCGATCCAGGGATCGCGTTGCCGCTGACGGCGGGTTGTTTGGAGGGCCGTAGCTCAAGATACTGCCATTTGAACGAAGTCTGCCCGAAGACGGGGGGTCCGGGCCCGGGCCGACCCGGCCCGACCCCCCCTTGGTTGGCCCGAACCGGGTCGGGTCCGACCCGGTTGGCCCGGCCCGGCCCGGCCAGGGCTGGTCCGGCTCGGCTCGGCCGAGCGGCCGAGCGGCCGACGCGGGGGAAAGCCGCCGCCCCGCGTGACACTCCCGAGGCACCCGCGGGGTGTCGGCCAGACACCCGCGGGGTGTCGCGTGACAACCCCGCGGCACCCGCGGGGTGTCGCCCTGGACACCCGCGGGGTGCCGCGTGACAACCCCGCGGCACCCGCGGGGTGTCGCGCTGGACACCCGCGGGGTGCCGCCGCCTCCGGCCGCCCCGCGCCACCGCCGGCTTCCGCGGGCCGCCGGAGTCGCTCTGGTGGCCCGTTTTCCTTCCCGTCTGCGCCGTTGTTCCTCCCGGGTTCCGTTATTTACTGCGGGATTGTCAAACATCCGTTGCGGCACGTTCCGTCGTCGTCCGCCAAATCCGCAAAACACGAAGAACGACGGAGGGTTGCCGGGCCGTGTTCGTTTGACCCGCACCCTCCGCGTTAGATAAAAACAACGGGAGAAATAATAGAATGTTCAACACATGAACCAACAAATTTAATAAAATAAAAATTGTTTCTTTGATTCCGGTTCTTTAATTTTTAAAGAATGTTCACGGGAATAACAAAGAGGGGTATTCCAAAATTTTAAAATCCCTACCTCGCCGTCGCTGTCAGATGCGAGGTCGTCGCGGAATTGACCGTCGCGGAAGGAGGTGATCGTCACACCGCGGAAGGGCGTCGCGTCGACGATCTCTGAGGACCAAGAACAAAAGGATTTAATTAATAATAATTAAATCCATGTTGTTGTTGAAATCCAAAAAGAAAATAAAAAGAAGCGCAACCCCCTACCTTGGTTGTTGTCGATCGAAGGCTGTCGCGGGGTTGGATCGTCGCGGAAGAAGCGTCGCGAAGGGAGATCCGTTGGCGTCGCGGTACAAGGCTTCGCGTCGTCGATCTCTGCAGGTTTGGCGTTCTTCGCGTTCTTCACGTTCTTCACGTTCTTCGTGTTCTTCGCGTTCTTCGCGTTCTTCACCGAAGAAGAACGCTTTCCTCCAAATCCTCTCCACGCCACAAGTTTCAACCCAAAATAAAATAAGCTTAAGCCTTATTTTATTTACACAACTAAATATTTTAATTTCAAAAGATAAGAAACGAACCATTAATTCGTAGAATTAATTCAACGAAAGAAACAGCTCATTTAATTTACGAAAGAAACAGCCCAATTAAATGGTCTGTTAAGATTTTAAGAAACGCGTCAGTTGACTTTCATTAAGACGGGTTTTCACGGGTGCGTTTCTTAGCGGAAAGAAACGGCGGGGCTCGTGCGGGCCCCACCTCACAAATATCCTACCAAGGGGTAGGATATTTCTGGATAGCATCCTATCCAGTTCAACTCAGTTCAAGACGCCTTTAAGTGGCTTCAAGTGGCTTCTAAGTGGCTTAAGCGAAATAAAATAAAGTTGTTGCAAAATTATTTTATTTCTTAACTTTAAGCCCGAAAATTAAAAACCACACCCGAGCAAACGCAACTCCGGAAGAGGCATTTCTAAGCGAATACCGGCGCTGCGATTTCATCAGTGCCCTCAGAATTCGATTCCGGGCACCGGTTCAAAAGTTAGAAAAACCCGCTCGTCCGTTCACTGAACGTACCCGAGCCAAAACTTCGGAAAATGATTCCGGGCACACCGGGCCTCAGAATCAGGTGCCGTCAGAAACTGTGTTCTTGTAAAATTACAAATAAAATTAAGAAAAAAATTTCCTTGAAATTTACGGGTCTTTACATTACTCCCACCACAGGGATTTACGTCCCCGTAAAGCTTCACCACAAACTTAGGGAAACAAAGCGGTACTGAGCACGCATCTGAGCCTTCCGCTCCCATGTGCTCACCTGGAGGTTCCCGCGCTGCCAAAGAAAGTGCACAAGAGGAATCGACCATCCTCCTAGGATCCGCTCCTGTTGATCCTTGATCCCCACAGGAACCTCCGTATAAGACACTCATCGCCACCGTCTAGCTCCTCATGGTCAAAGATTTGTGTCGGGTCGTGCACGTATCTCCTCCGCTGAGATACGTGGAAACGTCGTGCACCTAGTGAAACTGAGGTGGATGGACCAAGTGGTAAACTATCCCACCTACCCAGCTGAGGACCTAGAAAGGTCCGTTGAACCTCGGAGATAACTTACCGCCTTGGCCACATCTCCGTAACCCTCGTCGAGGTGAGACCCGTATAAGGACGTGGTCGTCATCCTCGAACTCCAGAGGTCTCCATTCCTGTTAGAACTGAAACTCAAAACGACTGCTGCTATGAGGGTAAGGTTGACCGACTCAAGAGTGATCGGTCGCACCCTCCTGTGCAAGAGTTACCCTGCACTGCCTGGGGTTTCCTTTTCTGCCGACCAAGGAAAACCCATCCCAACGTTTGCCTAAAACCATCAATTTGAGTATGAACAGTTATTTCCCATTCCATACTCAAACTAACGTCGTAAGGCCTCGACGCTGCCACCAAGAGATTCCAACCAGAACTCTCGCCTCGAGGGTCTGACCACACTGTCGGCGTAAGTGTGATTATCGAGTCTCCTCCCAAGGTATCTCCAGACGTGAGGGTCAAGTCCACGGCTTACCGGAAACTCTAGGTCTGGAACAAGATTTGTGGAAGTGTGGAATGATTCATATCGACGTTTGTTACTACAGCAGCTAGTAGTGGACATAGACTGTCCCTTGAATCATTTCTAGATCCATTGGGTCACACTCCTTGACCGCATGCAGCCGCACTCTTCCTCCGCCCTCCAGCTCCCTGAGCCTGGCGGGAATAACTAAGGCGGGTGGTTGTAGCATGTTAAGATGTACACCACCTCATGCTGCTCTCCTAGCTTTGCCTCCACGTCTGCCGCTTCGCAGACTCATCTCTATTTAAAGCTACCTCTTCTTGAAACATTTATCACGCCCGAGTCTCTAAGACTGGCACCGGTTCCTTGTTTCTTACTGCACTGTGCAGTCTTCATCCGCTCCTGGATGAACTGCACCTCCTTTGCATACGATCTGGAAGAGCTGCTATGATTTCTTCTTTGCCAATAAGAGAAATCTGGTCTCATCCCCTAGATGAACCACATTCGTTGCCTAATACAGTCAATCCTGGCATGAAGGATGCATTCATGCCATGGATGACGTCGTAAGACCTCGACGTAACTACTAAGAGATCCAACTGTCACTATCGCCTCCAAGGGTCGAGTCACACTGTCGGCATCAGTGTGAGGTCACTGGGTCTCCTCCAGTAGGAATTTCGAAAGTGAGGGTCAAGTCAACAGTCTTAACCAGGACCACTTAGTAACATCACAAAAGAGGACAGGAAAGCAAACATCACAAGATAAGTGTCTTTATTTTATTGCAGCTCATAGTACAAAGACACAAAAACAACATCAACATGGAACTAGAAGTACAAGAGACGTATCCACTAGTTCCGCTCCTGTCCACCTGCTCCAGGAGATCTACTGCCTTGTCCACTGCTCTACTGTGGCTTAAGCATTCGTCGCTGCCTCTGCCTCGGTGGCTCCTCAAAAGCCTATGGATCAACTGTACGAGGAGTCGGACAGTCACGTGCCAGGTGCCCCTTTCCACCGCACGAGTAACACAGTATGCTTCTGGCACGCCTGGCTCTGAGCCCACTCCGGGTGCCCCGCACCACCGGTCCTAAAACCCGAGATCGCCCGACTGCTGGTCTGGTCCTCCTGGACCTCTGCATCATCTGTCTACTGCCCACAGATGACTCGGCTTCCGATCGAAAAACACGCGGTAAAGGCAGTATCTCCTGAACACGCTCGGGGTGTAGAGCTACTGGCACAAACTCCACCCTGAAGAAGGTCTCGAAGTCTTCCCATGTGAAATCCATCCCATCACAAAACTGGAACAAGTGGCTCCACCACCTGCCTGCTACTGCCTGAAGAAGGCTGGAAGCAAAGGTCACCATGAAGTCTGATGGCGTCCCCACTAGCCTGAAAACTCCCACCACAGCCTCCAGCCAATCCTCAGCCGCCTGCGGGTCCGTCTCTCCCCCGAACCTGGGTGGCCTCTGGTGCTGAAACGCATGCAGTGCGCGCAAGTAGCGGGCATCGCCTACTGCTGGGGATGGTGGCATCGGTGGCCCAACGTATGGTAGTACCGCTGGTGCCTCCGCTGGTGCCTCAACTGCAGGAGGGCCCTGTACCGAAGCCTCGTCACTCGACAGGCTGTCAGCACGCACATCCCTCTGGGCTCTAACTGGTCGTCCGAGAAAAGGCATCCTGAAAGAAACAACGTGACACGGTCAAACGATTATACCTGGTGAGCTGACCTGGTTTGAGCTGTTTTAAGGGGGAAACCTTTGAAAACACACACGCAATCAGTGTTTCCGTGCACAAAGTCGGAAATCAGTTGTCAGGGTCCTGGTGTATGGATACGTCGGCCGCCCGCACCAACACTGGACTCCCTGAATTGAAAACCACACTCGGTACCCTTAACACTATTGCTTCACAGAAAGAAAGATCAGAGTATGCGGTAGAACCGACCACCTTTGATACCAATTTGTCACGACCCGTCCTCGAGGCCCGTGCCGTGACTACCCCAAGCCCGCCTTCCATAGGCCAGGGGCTGGCGACTAGCACCAAAGGCGTAAATCCTGATAACTGGGAAGGCATTGCCTTTATAAAAGTAACAAAACACCACAGAGTATAAGCGGAAGTAAAACACTAAGTACAAAAAGAAGTGATGAAAAGTAAATGGGCCAGAATAAAAACCCAAAAGAAAGTACAACTACAACTGAACAAAGTACAACAGAAAAAGACAACAGCTGGAGGGACGGAAGCGGCTCCTGGGTCGTCCTCCTCGGATCCTACCTGAAGGGTAGGTACAGATGGCACAGCTCCTGGATCGTCCACCACGAATCCTACCTGAAGGGTAGGTACAGATAGCCTCCACAGTGCTCTCGTCCGTCAACCTCCTCCGAGTGTCGTCTCGCCGTGAAGTCCACCTCCGGACACTGACTTGTCGTGTAGTCCACCTCCGGGTACCGTCCAGTCCTCGAACACTCGGCCTCCGTCAGCACTGCCTGTCGTCTGCAACCAACACAACGAGGTGCGGGCATAGCCCGTGCAGGGGTGAGTATAACGATACTCAGTAGGGACCCCGAGACCCTCAAGGTCTCACTAAATCCAACAAGGATAACCACAAAGAATATCTCAACAGATAACCTCTACTTAGGTATATGCCCATACATATACCTAAGTTATCAAGTAACCCATCTCAATCAGGAGGAAACACAAGGATCATGAGATCAGCGGATAACCACTACCCAGGTATATGCCCATACATATACCGAAGTTATCAAGTAACTCATCTCAATCATGAGGAAACACAAAGGTCAAAAGTCTCAGCTCAAACCAGGATTTTATTATCGAAACCGTAACTGCTGAAGAGCTCCATCTCTGGAGTGTACAGTGGTCCTGTCATGACTCCGAGGTACTGCTCACTAACCTAAGACTGCTGAGGTACTCCTCCTGTCGAGTACCGCGGGCCAGCCACCCAAACACAGTAGTGCTTTCCGCCGGGGTATGTCACCCAAACACAGTAGTGCACACCCCCTAGTAGCCTGCAGAGGTACTCTCCGGACGAGTACCGCGGATTTGCACTATCACACAGGTAGTACTCCGTCCGCCATGGGTCTGCACCCAAACAAAGTAGTGCTCCGTCCACTGGGCTAGTCGACTCACTCCAAGTCGAGTCGGTCAAACAGTCGTCAGGTCTCAGTCAGCTACACGGTCTCCGTACTCCGCACGCTCGTCTCTGGGAGGGTCCGCTCCACGAGCTACAAGTTGATACTCCAAGTATCTCAAGGTCCCACGAAGAAGTAACTCAAAGGACCGCCTCGTCACAGGGGTCTCAACGCAACTGACGGCGCGTCGATCGGACGCCCGGTCTGTGAGTTATTAGCCTTTTCGTCCCAGGGGCCCGGTTGGTTTCGTGAGCGAACCAAACCCAGCCCTATCTCAACTGTACCCCGATCTCTCATAGGGTATACTCATAGGGACCGTTTCTCAACGTGATCTTCAACGCCGCTGACGGTTCGTCAAACGGACGTCCTGTCTGAAAGTTATCAGCTTTTCCGTTCCAGGGGCCCGGTTGGATTTCGGGTGCGATCCAACCCGGCCACTACCAACTGTATCCAAAACTCAGGCGAGGGATGTCAAAAGTTCCGTATCGTCAACAGGAACTCAACGCAACAGACGGCGCGTCAATCGGACGCCCGGTCTGAGAGTTATTGGCTTTTTCATCCCAGGGGCCCGGTTGGTTTTTAAGGAAAACCAACCCGACCGTACTACACCTGCGTCCAAACCTCGGGCGGAGGGTGCCAAAAGATCCGTCTCACAAAGAGGAACTCAACAAAGGTGACGGAACGTCAATCGGACGTCCGTAGCTCAAGATATGAGTGTTTCCGCTCCGAGGGCCCGATTGGTTTCGTGTACGAACCAACCCGTCCGAACTCAAAGTATTCTGAAACCTTGAGTGCGATAAACCGAAACGACCGTCTCGATCCAGGGATCGCGTTGCCGCTGACGGCGGGTCGTTTGGAGGCCCGTAGCTCAAGATACTGCCATTTGAACGAAGTCTGCCCGAAGACGGGGGGTCCGGGCCCGGGCCGACCCCCCTTGGTTGGCCCGAACCGGGTCGGGTCCGACCCGGTTGGCCCGGCCCGGCCCGGCCAGGGCCGGTCCGGCTCGGCTCGGCCGAGCGGCCGAGCGCCCGACACGGGGGAAAGTCGCCGCCCCGCGTGACACTCCCGCGGCACCCGCGGGGTGTTGGTCAGACACCCGCGGGGTGTCGCCCTGGACACCCGCGGGGTGCCGCGTGACAACCCCGCGGCACCCGCGGGGTACCGCGTGACAACCCCGCGGCACCCGCGGGGTGTCACGCCGGACACCCGCGGGGTGTCGCGCCGGACACCCGCGGGGTGTCGCGCTGGACACCCGCGGCACCCGCGGGGTGTCGCGCTGGACACCCGCGGGGTGCCTCCGCCTCCGGCCGCCGGCGACCCGCGCCACCGCCGGCTTCCGCGGGCCGCCGGAGTCGCTCCGGTGGCCCGTTTTCCTTCCCGTCTGCGCCGTTGTTCCTCCCGGGTTCCGTTCTTTACTGCGGGATCGTCAAACATCCGTTGCGGCACGTTCCGTCGTCGTCCGCCAAATCCGCTAAACACGAAGAACGACGGAGGGTTGCCAGGCCGTGTTCGTTTGACCCGCACCCTCCGCGTTAGATGAAAACAACGGGAGAAATAATAGAATGTTCAACACATGAACCAACAAATTTAATAAAATAAAAATTGTTTCTTTGATTCCGGTTCTTTAATTTTTAAAGAATGTTCACGGGAATAACAAAGAGGGGTATTCCAAAATTTTAAAATCCCTACCTCGCCGTCGCTGTCGGATGCGAGGTCGTCGCGGAATTGACCGTCGCGGAAGGAGGTGATCGTCACACTGCGGAAGGGCGTCGCGTCGACGATCTCCGAGGACCAAGAACAAACGGATTTAATTAATAATAATTAAATCCATGTTGTTGTTGAAATCCAAAAAGAAAATAAAAAGAAGCGCAACCCCCTACCTTGGTTGTTGTCGATCGAAGGCTGTCGCGGGGTTGGATCGTCGCGGAAGAAGCGTCGCGAAGGGAGATCCGTTGGCGTCGCGGTACAAGGCTTCGCGTCGTCGATCTCCGCAGGTTTGGCGTTCTTCGCGTTCTTCGCATTCTTCGCGTTCTTCGCGTTCTTCGCGTTCTTCGCGTTCTTCGCGTTCTTCGCGTTCTTCGCGTTCTTCGCGTTCTTCGCGTTCTTCGCGTTCTTCACCGAAGAAGAACGCTTTCCTCCAAATCCTCTCCATGCCACAAGTTTCAACCCAAAATAAAATAAGCTTAAGCCTTATTTTATTTACACAACTAAACATTTGAATTTCAAAAGATAAGAAACGAACCATTAATTCGTAGAATTAATTCAACGAAAGAAACAGTTCATTTAATTTACAAAAGAAACAGCCCAATTAAATGGTCTGTTAAGATTTTAAGAAACGCGTCAGTTGACTTTCATTAAGACGGGTTTTCACGGGTGCGTTTCTTAGCGGAAAGAAACGGCGGGGCTCATGCGGGCCCCACCTCACAAATATCCTACCAAGGGGTAGGATATTTCTGGATAGCATCCTATCCAGTTCAACTCAGTTCAAGCCGCCTTTAAGTGGCTTCAAGTGGCTTCCAAGTGGCTTAAGCGAAATAAAATAAAGTTGTCGCAAAATTATTTTATTTCTTAACTTTAAGCCCGAAAATTAAAAACCACACCCGAGCAAATGCAACTCCGGAAGATGCGTTTCTAAGCGAATACCGGCGCTGCGATTTCATCGGTGCCCTCAGAATTTGATTCCGGGCACCGGTTCAAAAGTTAGAAAAACCCGCTCGTCCGTTCACAGAACGTACCCGAGCCAAAACTTCGGAAAATGATTCCGGGCACACCGGGCCTCGGAATCAGGTGCCGTCAGAAACTGCGTTCTTGTAAAATTCCAAAGAAAATTAAGAAAAAAATTTCCTTGAAATTTATGGTTCTTTTCAATTCTTGTTCCAAATACTCATCCAACCTAAACTATTTTGGACGTATGGCTAAACATTATTTACCCACATTTCGAGTCTTCTTCTAATTTTAGGTTCTATGGGTTTATCCTTTTTTATAATTTGGAGTTTATACCCACTAGTAGATATTTTCTTCTTTGAGGATCCACCCAAATTCAATTTTTAATGATTCTTTCTCTTAGCAGGAATCTATCTATTGGACTTCTTCTCTTGATTATTCCTCTATTGGGGGGATCTTCCCTCTTATTTCACTTCTCTTCTTGTGACACATTTGATATTGTAGAGACAATATTTATTCATTTTTCTTTTATCATTTATTAAAGCATCCACACTATTTCTTGTTGCCAGTGGGTTCTTCACTGAATTTACATTCTTCTTACTTGCAACTAGAGTAGCTCCTCTATTTTTCATCTAGGTTTGTTCAAATTCTTTCCCAGATTATTTTTGTGAGTGTATCAGAGTATGTGATTGACACTCCTTTCATTGAGCTCATTTTGTTTCCCCAAAGCCTGTAAACCTATTTTTCTACTTACCATGTTTTCTTCTAATATAGGCTTTTTTATTATACACTAATGGAATCAGGGATCTCCTTTCAATTTCTTTTTCCTTACTTACATTATTCTAGCTATATATCCTTCCAAATTCCCATGATTAGAACATATGAATCATCTCCCATTAAAAAAATACCTTGTAAAATCATTTCTCAGTTGAGATGTTGATGCATCTTGAGTTATTCATCTAAAATTGATCTCTTGGGCTTCTTTACACATATTCATGGTGTGTCCCAGTCTTCCAGGATAGTAAAATTTAATGGATACTTTATTATATGAGACTATTATTTTAGATTTTTCAAGATTCTTCTGCTTATTCTCGGATTTGGGAATTTTTATGCCTTCACAATTTGAAATATAGTCTAAGGCTTCAGAACAAAAACTTGAAGTATGGACATTCATCCCACAGAAATACCACGTGTTATCATTACTTCCTTTAAAATATTTTTTAGGTCTTCTTCTAGTATCTGCATAATTTTTCCCATTTTTTGAACAATTCACATCTCTATTTTGTCATGCATGAGATGTGATTCATCAAATCCAATAATGGTTTTTTCCAAACTATATGTCCTTTGAGATGAGAAAATTTTATTTTTTCTCTCTTCATAAATAACATATTTTCTTCTCTTTTCATCATCACCTGTTGAAGGATAATCAAATAGCAAGTTCAAGGGATCCTTCATTTTTAGGCTTTCCTTTGGCATTGGATTTCTCCACTTATTTATTCACTAATTCCAACACTTCTCTCAATTGTTGAATCTTGATATCCCTTTATTCAATTTGGTCATTAATTTCTCTCTTTATATTCTTCCCTCTACTCATATCATCTTACAATTTACATGTGATCTTATCCACCATGTCACTTTTCTCCTTTATTTTAAATTTTTCTTGGGAAAACGAATCAGAATGGCATGAATTCTCTTGTTCTAGCCTTTGGTTCTTTCAAACTAGTTCAGAAAGTTATGTAGCAAGATCATCATTTCTGGATTTTAGATTCTAAATTTCATCTAACTTTTTATTCTCTTTATTTTCATCAACTTTTGGTTTTTCTATCTTTCTAGACATATTTTATAGTTCATCTTGTTGAGAATAATTCTTCTCCCTTGTATAAGTAGCCACATCAATAATCCTTTGATTTAAACCTCTTATCTTGTTGATCTCAATTTCTAGTTCTTGGATCTAAATATTTTTAGATTTAATTTCTATATCCAATTTTTGATCCACTTCCTTTTTTATGGACATCTTCCACTTCTATCCTCCTTGGAAATTCTTCTTTATCAATAGTTTCAACATCACATGGAATTTCAAGTTCATAACTCATTCCTACATCATCATTGAATGAGTATATATCTTCCATGTCTAATTCATCCAAACCTTTATTCAGTAAATTATTGGATTCCTTAAACTGAATCACACTTTTTCTGTAAACACTTCTATACTGAGGAATGCCACCTGACTTCTACTTCTTCATTGAAGTTCTTCCATTTTACATGGCACAAAAGGATAAGATTATACCAAATCTTTAATTTTAAACATTCAACAAAACCAATTTATATAAAACCAACTTGATAAAAGAAACATTCGATCTGATACCAATTTTTAGGTCCAAAAGGGCCTAGATACCTTGATAGGGGATGTGAATCATGGTATATATATTCTTCTTAAACTTCTTCTTTCCCTATTAGATCTTAACCTCTTTATTAAAAGTTTCATTTCGTATGATATTTAATGTTAATGTTGATCGTGTCCTTTATAATTTTATCTGATGATAATGAATAGAAAGTAAGGAAATAAAGCAAACACAAGGACACATAAATTTTTACTTGGTTCACCCTCACTAGGATACATACAAGGAGATTACAATAGCTATGTGCCGATTATACAAAAAGAAATAAGGATCACTAAAAAATTACAATGTTTAGGATAAATCTCTTTTATGCCCAGGATCACTACTTTTACAAGATTTAGGGTCTTCTCACTGCATTCCCAAGGTTCACTCCTTATGTCTCTTTATTTGGATCACTTTTGGTGGAAAGGATCATCATCTTCATCTTCCTTTTCTCACTGATCTTGGAAGGAATCCACTCATAGTTTATGGAATTATAGACCCATTCATTTTCATGAAATCATGCATCCTTAACTATAGGTAGATGCTCTATTGAAGTCATTTTTTCACCCATAGATGAAATTCACTTTTCTGCATACTCTTAGGTTAGCAAAAATTGTTTTCACAAACTATTTTAGTGCTTTTAAAATATTCTATAAGTCCCCTACGAACCGCCATGCCAATTTTGTGAAATTTATAGTAGGTATGCTTCGTGGACCACCTCTTATATGAAATACCTCTACTCCTACCACCAAGTACCACCTATTCTTACTAACTCTACAAATCGCCTCTACATACCACCTCCACATACCACTTCTGTGTACCGCTTCAGCGTATTGTCTCTGCATACTCCTTCTGTATACTGCCTTCACTTACCACTTCCACTTATGCGGAATTCTTTCTTCCGCAGACTGCATCTTTCTCAAACCACCTTCTTCCTATACATACTACAACTCTTCGAAAACACCCTTTCACGAAATCTCTTATGCAAACTGATTTATCCTTAATGGAATCCTCCTCATGAACCTCTTTCAAACTTAGATGAATTCCCAGAGAATATATTTATTCTTATGAAAATATCTATACCTTAATGATGGAATTAGCATTCCTAATATAGGAAAATAGATTCGAGATATCTGCTAATCCTAGATTTACCAAATCTTAAATGTGGTACCACCTTCACCGTGTGCTTCTCTTTCCATGAACTATTTCCCTACGTGGTCCATATACTACCATTCTTATTTCGTAGTGGCCCAAATCACCATCTTATTTTCACTAATGATGTCGTTTTTGGTTTCTCAAATCACTTTATCATTTCTACCAATGAAACCCTCCATGGTTTCTCAAATCACTACCTCGTTTATGCGAACGAAAATCCATCCAATATACCACAAACCTTCTACGTACCGCATGTCATCCCATGTACCACAAACCTTCTATATACCACATGCCATCCCATGAACCATTTTTTCAAACTGTTTTCCTTTTGTGAACCATGAGCCTCCTTGTGAACTCATTTCCTTTCACGTACCATTCTTGCTTCCATGAACCATTATGTATACCTCCTTTTCAATCTATAAACTGTACTTCATTCTCCACATATTATTCAATCCTATGTAGAAATTTTCCATTTATAAAAACCAAAATCCTAATTTTAAGGCCTAAAATTTTAGAAAACACTGGGAAACCATTCCACCTTAAATTTCTACTTCATCAAACACCAACCATGCTCATCAACGGTTATTTGGATTTTTCAACAAACATAATCACACCCAAAACATACCGAGAGGACACCTTGAGATATTTTTTCCCAAAAATAAATGTTATTAATATAATTAATTTTTTATGTTAATAGTATAATCATTATTTATCATTTACACTTAGAAAAATAATTACCTCATTCATGTGTGCGTGCAGAATATCACCTCCACAAAGTGATGTATTTTGTTTTTGATAACTGCCTTACTTGGGAT
This sequence comes from Viscum album, assembly GCA_963277665.1. Taxonomy (NCBI): domain Eukaryota; kingdom Viridiplantae; phylum Streptophyta; class Magnoliopsida; order Santalales; family Viscaceae; genus Viscum; species Viscum album. The sequence goes on from OY728140.1 coordinate 1,768,726,850, forward strand.
GTTATAAAAGATTATTTTATGAATAAATATTTTACTTATAACTTTTTTAATATTTATAAAACATCTACTATTTCCCAAATTTCTCTCATTCTAATAAAAATTTAAACATTATTTGTGTATACGTGTGGATAATCACTTCCATGGAGTGATGTAGTTTGTTTTACATCCCCACCCTAAATGGATAGTTCTAAGAATATAATTATTGAAAGAAATATTATATTATTATGATAATGTTTTTTATTGTATTATTTTAAGGTTTATTTAATATTTAATTCATTAATTAATATACCTCCAATCATTCGTAAAAAAATTATCGAAACTACCTCGTCACCAATTTCATCCTCACAAATAATAACTAAAATTCTCATGGGATGAATTTAAGACATTATAAATTAATATATAAGATATATTATATTACCATAAACAATATATAAATTATGAACTTGGTATCAAGAATTGGGATCAACATCGACACTTTAAATCAGGCTTAAAATAGTAAAAATCACTAACATCCAATGATGAAAATAAACTATAACTAACTAATACATCGATAATGAATGATTATAATTAAAAATTATATCTAGTAATAGATATTAATATGTTTCATAAATAGGTTATTAATATGGTTATTTTTATTATATAAGGTTTTAAATAGATTTTATGGAAGTCATGGGTAAAATTTAAGGGTGTTTCATAACTTTAATATCCTTCTGTTCAGTTATAATAATTCTTCATGAACTTCATTATTATATGTTGGGTACATTATTACCTATGATTTTATTATAACTTATTCATTATTTTTTGTGAGGATTTATATTTATCTATTATAAAATTCCTTCAAAATGATTCTTACTTCAAATATATAATGTTTTTATGGGTTTTATTCCCAATTTTTATTTATAGAGCCATGTTTTCAAGTTATGAACCAATACTTATTTTATATGGTGTACTTATTCATAGATTATATTATATTCTAATTATTAATATTTATTTCATGGTATTTACAATTAATTTCAGGAATCTAAAGTTACTTAGGATCATATGAACCATTGAGAATGGGGGATGAATCAGTGGTTGTATTTTTACAATTTCAATCCTCTTAAAATATGACCAATGCAACTTGGTAGAGTTTTATCCTTATCAAACTTTTAAAAATAATCTCACAAGTATACAATGATACAAAAGTAATGCAAGGAAGCCAATATTTATAAGGTTATCACTTAGTGTGGGTGACTACATCCATTCCATGGAAACTCCCATTGGTCTATGGAAATTCACTATAATAGAAAAGTTAATACAATGAGATAACTCCCATTAGACTCATATCTCCTTATAGTTATGATTATATTAAATCCAACCAGTTACAAATATTTTTCTTATAAACTAAACCAAAATAGAAATGATAAACTTTGTAAAAATATCCCAATGCCTTCATCTAGTGTACTTCATCTGGTGTGCCTCATTATTTGTGATTTTGTTCTATGTTCTTTCCACTAAAAAAATCACCTCACAATTTGTTTAGTATCTTTTTTCAATAAAAAATCTATTCTCTATCCTACATTCTATGACTAATGAATCTATCTGATATCACTTCTTTAAATATATGTTGGATAATACCGATCAACACCATCGTTCTAGTAATTATTTTCACTATAACTCTATCCATTATACTTAAACAATAACTAGATATTAACCTGGTTGGAAATTTTATCCTATTGAAAAACTTTTGTGTGTCATCTTTTGTATGTATGAACAGTGTTGGTATGAGTTGTACTTTCACCCCCTATTTATAGGTGTTCTCAAAGTACTAAAATGTGGGAACCCATGTTTATTCTCTTTATCATTTTAAATTTTCTAGATACCTCTAAAACATTAAAGAGTCTTCTGAAATATTCTTGAAGCTTCATTAAGCATTCAAAATCTCCAAACTAAAACAAAATTCCTTAACCTTAGTGTTATATAAATTATTAAAACTTCCTTATCTCGGCTAGATAAAAATATATGATAAATTAACTTTGCATCATTATTGGTTAGGGATTTAATAATTTTATGTAAATATTCTCAAAAAAAATTTATTTGGAGAATTCTTTAGAAAATTATCTTTCAGTTTAACATTTTTTATTTTTCACTATTTTATTCAATCAAATAACTCTATTCGATTATCCTTTATAAATTAAAACTTTATATGTTAATAAAACTCATCCTAGGGTAAGTTTATAGAATCATCCATCTGATTGACATCATTAATGTTTCTTTGATTCTAATCTATCTGATGAATACTTATTCATCCATCTCACTTCCTTTTATCTATTAATATTTCTTCTATATAATAGCTTTAAAAAACTGTCCTTTGTATATTCTTAGTTTGAGGGTTCATCATCTGATGGACACAAACTAATTCCTTCATAACTCATTTCACTCATGAATTTTTATATTTTAACTTTTTATATCCTATAAAAAACTAAACACATTTCACTTGGTACAAACTGTATGTTTGATGATTTGATATTATTATTATGATGTTATAGATTCAATAATGTACCACAACTCAAACATCAGTATTCTCACCGATTTTTATTTATTTCTCCATTTGGACTTCTTAAAATTTTTAAAAACATAACAATGATAAATTAATGCAAACCTATGACTCGTAACAACCACCATGGTCCATCTAATAATATTGTGAAATATTATTACAAATCTTTATCTAAAAAATCTATCTGGTGGTTTTTGTCTTCTGGATCAATGTTTGACTTCTTACAAATATTCATATGATAACTCTACCCATGTTCCATCCAATAAAATTGTGCTTTTTCTGTATGGTAATATTATGTAACTACAATATCTAACTTAAACCCACTAAATCTCTATCCTATTTTATCTATCCCAATATCTACATTTGGTGATCTATGTCCAGTAATCTATATCTAGAGATCTTTGTTTGGTAACTTCTATCATGGTTACTCTCCCTTTATAAAAAAAGTGTATTACTTCATCTTGGATCATGGATTTCTTCATGATATTAGGAACTTTTATATTGGATTATAATCACTTGACATAATGAAAGTTTTCATAACACAGTTAAGGAAAAAATTCCTTCCCTTCCTCTAGTAATACATTAGGAAAGTTTCCTAAAATTTTTAAGGAAAAATTCCTCCACAACATCAAAAAATATTTCTCACCTATTTAATAAAAAAATATCACCAAAATATATTGTCAAAAATTACAAAATATTTCATTGAAACATCATTAGGTATATTCAGTATCAATCCTTCTAATCGTTGTGATTCAATTATTACCAAATTTGTAAGTGGTTTTTCTTAACTCAACTTCTTTTCTTGAGTCATAATGATTACTCTTTGATAATGTTTTTATAATATGGTTTTCTTCTATTATATGATGATATTATAATAAATTTACTCCTTATTTTTTGTGGAATGAATTTGATTTATTTATTTATTGATAATATTTAATAATGTTAATAATAATACCCATCCATTCCAAATGATCTCTTTTTCTTTTATATGAAAATTCATCCATCCTACTAATGTTCTCTTATCTTATTTTGAAATAAAAATATTTTTTATTTCTAGAAATATTTAAAATTTTCTTTACCTATTTTCAAAAGGATAATTTATCAATATTTTTATGATTTGGGCTTTCAATAAAGGTATTTTAAAATGTTGAAAAGGTTTTATTCGCTTTATAGAATGTAAATTTTATTTTCCTTCCACATTGTATTACTTTAGTTTTATATTTTTCAAGGTTCTAATGTTGGGAATTATTTATAAACAATGTTTGAAAAATTATTTCCAAGAACCTTCTTGAAAATTATTTTTTGATGGTAACCTGTAACTATGACTTTTATTAAAATGTTATGAAATATCTTTTTAATATTTGGTTTCCATTTTCCCCTTTACCTCTAAGATATATAGATCCTCTTGAGTTATGTTTCATGAATCACCCTCTAAATTTTCTTATTAAATTTTCCTTTTGAGAGATTTAATTTTGGTATCAATTGATATCTCTCTTTATTTCATTCCATGTGATACCCATTGGAAAATATATGGAGCCCATTTTCATTAAATGGGTTTTTAATTATGTGATAAATGATTGGTTTCAAATGGAACACACATTTAGGAATAAGGATGTATTGGGTACAATATATCCCTATAATTCATTGGTTAATGATTTATATCTCATGAGATAAGTATTTTAATACATTATTGAGTTTTTTTGTAAGCGTGGGTGTGAGTGAGTGACTCACAAAAGTTTCCATGACATGAAACATGTTAATGTCATATTCTTATGGTTATGATCCATGGATCATGTATATTATATCATTATCTAATTCCATGGTATATGTTTGTTTATTTGATATTAAAATTCCTTCTATCATGACTTATGGACAAATCCTATTGTTCTATTTATTTTTAAAAATAAATTTCACCCAATGTCATGTTTTCTCATATGCTTATGATCTAACCCTTGATGAAATGTTTTTACTTACTAGGTATTTAATCTCACACATTTATTATATTTGAATTCCCTAGGTTATGAAGGTGACTATAAATAATGAGGATTCTAGAATAGTTTATAGTATGGTACATTTATTAATAAATGTTCATAAGTATTGTAAAATTAGATGATTATATTTCAAGTCCTCAAAGACACTAAATATTTAATTATTGGCATTGTGTGTTTATTATGATATGTAATGTCTAAATTATGGAAATGATATCAAATAAATATATGTTTAACTTGGTTCACCTCACTTATTATTAATTCATCTGTGTAAAGTATGTGTTTTTAGCATCGAACCCAAGATATTGGGTCTGGGGAACATCAATTAGTATTTTATTAGGGTTTTGTTATTTTTTGCGATTAATTTAGTGAAAACCCTAAGGATAATTATAATTATATGATAAAATCCTGATGTTTTGGTGAATCATGTAACACCCCAAGCTTCCACGGTACGCTTCCCTTTGAATAATATAGTAGTGTGTGTTGTATGCAACTTTGAGTTTTAACACACACCACAACCAATCAAACTAGCTGTTATGAATAGTAATACCCACTTTTTGAAATTTTATAAATTTTATCTTTCAAAATTGACTTCATTTTTGGATTTGTAATATCGAAATTAACTTAGGGTGAGTTTTTGGTACTTTTTTGAAAACATTCAATTTTTGATAAATAGTGAAAAAACACTGAGTTATAGTTTAAAACCGAATTTTTATTTAAATAATTATTTATTTTATTTAAATTTAATTAAGGTCAAAATAGATAAATAATACCTATATAAGTTCAATTTAATTCATTGGAGTTATTTTAGAATAATTTTAGATATATAAAAAGTTTATTGAACTTTTCACCGTCTTTTACCCACCTCTTAGGAGAATTTGAAAATTCACATAAAACTTAAGTTTACCACTTCTGTGAGTGGAATTTAGAAAATATGAGAGACACAGTTAATATAATGGAGTAAAATGTGGTTCAATAAGATAAAAATAATTTTTGGTGAATAGTAAATTTTTACTTTTATTTACCACTGTTAAAAGTAAATAGGGTAATTAACGGTAAAAATGATATTAATATTACCCTAACACAAGTCCTAATACTATTGGATAAGTGTTATTAGACCAAAAACAACCTTAGTAATAAAATATGACCCTTTAGGTCCACTTTTATTAGATTAGGACATTTATTATTATTTTATTTAAAGAAGTGTTATAAGAGTTAAAATAAATGTTTAGTAACTAAAACATTTTTAATATAGGGTTATAAATAAGATAAACTCGATTATAAACATTCATTATAAATATAAAAATATTTCCTACATAATGGTACTTTATTTATAATTTTTAGACACTAAATAAATTTTGTTATTTATGAAAAAATGGTGATGCAGTAATTACCTAATTAATGAAATATTAAAATAATTGATATTATAAATATCAAAGTAAATATAATTTGAGACTTTTTATGAATTAAACTAATTTTATAGGTTAATATTACATATTAGGACTGGTTATATAAATTGTTTTCTAATTAATAATGTTGTTATGAAATTATCAAAAAAAATACCCAATAGTGTCAAAATTGACATAAAAGAGTTTTAAAAAAAATATTATATTATTAATTTATATTATATTCCTAAAAATCTAAGGTTCGGAAAAGAGACTTATATTATGATAGGTGTATCATTAATGGACCACTTGGGGGTCACTTGGATGTATATAGTATGTTTATTAACTATATAATATAAAAATACAAAGTGACATGGTAAATGTCAAACTAATTAACTAAGAGTTGAAAATAAAATATAAGGTTAAGATAGTGAAACAAACCTGTCTAAAACATATTGGTTGAATGGTTTTAGACCTATACCCACCTTAACATTTAAATAATCTACTTTGGATCCATTAGAAAACTAATATGAATTTATTATAAAATAATATTTCTAGCTTTTCCAAAGGTGCCTCTCACCCCTATTATAAAAGGGCACTCACCCTTCTCTCAATTTCACACCTTAAAAGCCTTTTGGCTCAGACAAACTATGCCCAAATATCCTCCCAACTTCTCTTAATACAACCTAGATGCCTTAGTTTGATCAGAAATCCAACCTAAGGAGCCCTTTTGATCAAATCAAAAGGAAGAAGCCGAAGAAGAGGTAATGATTTCACCGCCCTCTTTCAAGTTCCTTTCTTCTTAAACTTCTTCTTTCCTTGTTATTTTCATTCTAAAATAATAACTACAGTATATTCTATATACTATGATGTTATTATAAATATTTAACAACCAATTTCATTATTCTACCCATCCCTTGAATGACATGTCACCATACGTGCGTACGTATAGCCTACCGTCTCCACGTCATGGTGTAATTGTTATTAAATATATTATTATTTAGATGGGTATAATAATGATGTATAATTCATGTAAATAATAAATATAACATTATAATTATTTTATATATATGATATACCATCCAATTATATATTATTTTAATATCAAAAGAATGATATTGTGGCTCGTGCGTACGTACGGACTACCGTCTCCACGAACACGATGAGATTCATTCCCCATCATATCCATTCAAGTCTTATTCTCATTTGATGATTAAAAATAATGTTTAAGGACTTGATATCATTCTAGATATTAATAATATACAACCTATCCATAACAAACAAGTCTTATGTAACAAAACATATAAAAGAAAATGAGTAAGTTAACACCTGAAACGACGATAATACAAATATATTATTAACAAAGTAGTGTTAAAAGATCATATATGATATCATATTAATATATATGATTATTGTATAACTTAATAACAATTATTTCACCATTATACAGGAAGTTAACCTACCCTCGACCAAAGAAAAGTACAAGGTAAGGGTTTATTTCACAATCTCTTCATTATCCGAGGTTGTTTATACGTAATTATATATTGGGACCACTTTATCATCAACATCCATGTTTCTTAAAAATTTATTTCAAAACACTCTTACTATTTTACAGAATATGGGTTAAATTCATTTGTACCCTTGTCTGAATTTTTATAAGAAGTTTATAAAGGAATATTTTCGTCGTTTTCCAAAAAAGGTCCTTTTTAACCTTTTCAACGGAATTAAGGTAAGAATGTCTTTTTTTAACTTATACGGTGGGTGCAGCTATTTCCACTATTATAAAATCTTCTAAGCTTCCCTTAAAATCTTATAAGAATATTTTCAAAGTAAATTTTTTATTTTATAATTATGTGGATTTTAAATGATTTCAAAAAAAGAGATATGTCTCTCAAATAGTTTTGATTTCATCTATGTCAACATCCTTTGATGGATTTTAAGCTTATTTGAAGTTGATTTATTATGATACAAAACTTCCATATTGTATTGAAGGTTTTGTGATAAGTTTGACGGTGGATTTGTTATTTTTATACCATTCATGGTTTATGGAGAAAGTATTGACATTTCGTATGCTAGTTTTAATACGAATGTTTATGTTATGTTTAAACCTATTCATATGAGGAATGAATTGGACTTAATAAGTGACGGGTGGAGCCCGATATAGCTCCTCGATGCATCGGTAGGTCTCATTAGACAAACTAGTGTCTTGGCACAAGGCCTTGAAAAAATCTTATTTGTAGTCTTGGCACAATGCCTTGACTATGTGGTTATGATAGTATGTCATTATGCATTCCAACATTATGAAAGTGGTTATTTATTTTTCATGTGATTATTTGACTAGTAGAATATACATGTGAATAAGTAAATATAATTATTTCATTTTATTTATTCCATATTATGTTGAAGTTCAAGTTTAAATGGCTTTTGTTTTCGTTATACATTGCCTTAAATGTTTATGCTTATTTATGAAAGTTTCCGCTATATTGTTATCCTTACTGGGAATATGAGCTCACCGCTTTCTATGTTTTATTTTTTTCAGGATGTGAAGAAGTATTTTATAAATTACTTGCAGGGATAGTATGAGGGGATATGAGTGTGTACTATGGAGACTATGTTGTTGTAGTTTTCATTTTATGATGTAATGTAAAATTTATGAATGTATCTAGTTTTTTTAAGGCTACTAAACTAATCATTCTTTCGAGACTTGATCTTTTGGAATCATGCCAATGTTATGTAATAATGCACCAACTCTGGGTAACTGGGGTCGAGGCATTATAGTTGGTATCAGAGGAAGTTTAGTACAAACCTTGGAAGCTAGATTTAGATAAACTCTGATTAGAGCACATAGACTTAAGATTGACTTTGAGGATTAGTATATAAGAACTTCCTAGAATTTTGGTATTGTAGATATTTTGTGAGTTTTCTGAGAAATACACCCCTGTCTGGATACGAGCAGGTAGAGGTGGCTCTGGCATAGATGTACCTAGGGGTAAAACCCAAAAACACCACTTTGAGCAAGACTCGAACGGGAAGTGGTGCACGACAATGGGCCTTGTTGCACTCTTGGTTACGACACTCCTGGGGGATATGCTTAGGATAATTATCATTTTCATTACAAACCATTATGAAGGGTTTATGATTATATACTTCCTCAAAGAAAACATTTTTATGATTCTGGATTATATCAAAAAATAATTCAATTTATGTTAAGTGTTTTACAAGTATGGAATTATGTATTTTGATTCATAAACAGATCTAGTTTATGCCATTGTTTATAAATGGTTCCTAGTGGAAGAAATAGAAACTATATCAATGCACGCACTCCATGTAGGGATTGCCCGCCTGCTCAAGATAATTATAGTGGATCTGGTGATGCAACTGGTGCTGATCAGCTTATCATCATACTGGGATAACTCACTTAGGTTATGAATAATAACCTTACCCATATGGAGCACCCTGATCCACAGTGTGGAGGATTAATGTTAGATCGCTTCATGAAGCAACAACCACCAACATTCAATGGGAGTACAAATCCATTGGTAGCTGAGCAATGGATAAGTTCCCTAGAGAAAATATTTCATGATTTGGGGATTAGTGAAAGGGAAAAGTTATCATGGCAGTTTACCACCTCACTGGAGATTCTGATAAATGGTGGTCATTGATTCAAAACATGAAGGAAGATGATTAAGTATCAAATATATAATAGAGGGAGTTCAAAGATCTATTTTTAGAAAAATACATTCCTCATGACCATCGACCAGATATGGAAAGGCAATTTCTGAGTCTGAGACAAAAGGAGGATGAAAATGTCGCAAATTATGAGGCTAACTTTACAAGGTTATAAAGGTATGCTGGAGATTATATACGTAACCCAAGAAGTAAGATTGATCATTTCTTTGATGGGTTAAAACCATTTCTCTATTGAGAATTAGTCTCACAATCCTTCTCGTCGTATGAAGACATTGTCTCATGTGCTATCAAGATAGAAAAGGAATTCTCTAAGTCTTATGACTTTAAAGAAAAGCAGGAGAAGAAGAGATCTACTGATAAATCTGGGAATGGAAATAATGTGAAGAAGGAAAAAGTTGAATATCTATCCTGCAGTAAATGTGGGAAGAAACACCCTAGTACTTGCTTGAAGGGAATGAGAATCTGTTACAAGTGTGGTGAAAAAGGCCACCAATCTCATGATTGCAAGGGGAAGAATGAAGCTACCGATGTCCAATGCTACAATTGTAGGGAGATGGGACATTATGAAAATTAATTTCCTATGTGTCAGGGGAACTTACCTCAAAAAATTACAAGGGATCGACGCCAAGCTTATATTATCACTACTGCTGAGGTAGAAGCTCTGAAAGACATGGTGGCAGGTAATTTAATGGTTTCCTCAAGTTTAGCAAATGATTTATTTGATTCTGGATCATCTCATTGTTTCGTATCTTCCCAGTTTGATAATAAAATTAGGTATTTCCAATATTATTTAACAAGGGTGTTGTCAGTTAAAACTTCTAAGGGAAGTATCATTGCAACAAAGTTTTGTGAATCCGTCCCCATTAGAGCACATAAATGTTCTTTATCCTCCAATCTCATCGTCATACCTATGATCGAGTTTTATATAATCCTCAGTATGGATTGGATTTCAGACCATGATGCGAAGATTTATTGTAATAAGAAGGAGGTTGCAATTTTTGATGATGATGATAAGTAACACCATATCTTTAGAGCAGAATCGTCACCACCTAATTCTTATCTAGATCCACCCCCAGTAGCTCAACTAAATTCAATTATTGGGGAGGAAGAGAATGAAATGACTATGGGTGAGGAAAGTAATGTTCAAATAGAGGATGTACCTATTGTGAAATAATATGTAGATGTGTTTTCGGAATATTTAACTGGACATCCTCCAAAATGAGAAGTTGAGTTTTCCATTGATTTAATTCCTGGATCAAGGCCTATATCGAAGACCCCTTATAGAATGGCCATTGTGTAATTAGTTGAACTAAAGAAACAAATAGAGTAATTTAGTAATAAGGGATTTATTCTCCCTATTGTTTCTCCATGGGGAGACCCTGTTCTTTTTGTTAAAAATAAAGATGGATCCATGAGGTTATGTATCGACTATAGAGAAATCAATGATATAACAATAAAGAACAGGGATCCCTTACCTCATATTGATGATTTATTTGACCAACTACATTGAGATAAATACTTTTCAAAGATTGACCTTCGATATGGATACAATCAGTTGTGTGTGAAGAAGGAAGAAACTACGAAGACAGCATTTCAAACTAGGTACGGGCATTACGAGTTTACAGTAATGCCTTTTGGGCTGACTAATACACCCTCTGTATTCATGGATCTAATGAATAGAGTTTTCAAGAAATATCTCAATGATTTTTTGGTAGTATTTATTGATGATATCTTGGTATAATCCAAAATCTATCAAGATTAGGAAAATCACTTTCGCATTATCCTGAAGACTCTTAGAAGACATGAATTATATGGGAAGTTTAGCAAGTGTGAATTCTGGCTTCAGTAGATCTCTTTTCTTGGCCATATTGTCTCTAAATATGGAATCTCTATTGATCCTTCTAAGACCAAGGCAATCCAAGAATGTCCAGCACCAACGAGTATAACTGAGGTACGCAGTTTTATTGTTTTAGCAGGTTATTATCGACGTTTTATCCAGAATTTTTCCCGATTGGCTAACCCATTAACGAAGCTCACACGTAAAGGGGTTAAATTTGTTTGGAAAAAAGAGTGTGAAGAATGTTTTGAAGAAATGAAGAAAAGATTATCCAACGCTCCTATATTGACACTACCATCGGGGAATGATGGGTTCGTTATTTATAGTGATGCACCGAAAAAAGGACTTGGTTGTGTCCTTATGCAGAATGATAGACTTATTTCCTATGCATCACGACATCTGAAAATTCATGAGAAAAACTATCCTACTCATGATCTTGAGTTAGCTGCTATAATATTTGCTTTAAAGATATAGAGACACTATCTCTATGGTGAAAATGTGAGATTTATACTGATCACAAGAGTTTGAAGTATATTTTCTCATAGAAAGAACTCAACATGAGGCAAAGGATATGGCTTGAACTACTCAAGGATTATGATTTCACGATACACTACCACCCAAGGAAGGAAAATAAGGTGGTAGATGCTTTGAGTAGAAAATATCATGGATTTTTGAACAAGATAAGAATTGAGAGGGATCTTATTTTCATGGATCTAGTAAAGTTAGATATGGGAATAACCATGGAAGGAGAAACATCAATGATTTTTCAAATGGTTGCCAAACCATCTTTACTAGAAATGATAAAGAGTTATCAAACCAACGATGAGGAGTTTAAAAATAATATTAATGTTGTGAATGATAGGAGATTAAATGACTTTGTGTATGAAGATGGAATTTTCAAATTTGGGAAGAGAATTTGTGTTCCCGATATACCTGATCTAAAAAGGGAATTTTTGGACGATGCTCATAGTTCCAATTTCTCTATACACCTTGGGAGCACCTAAATGTATAGAGATTTGAAGGAACATTTTTGGTGGGATGACATGAAGAGGGAGATTGCTGATTTTGTGTCAAGATGTATGGTTTGTCAATAAGTGAAAGCTAGAAGGAAACAGCCTGGAGGAGTCATGCAACCTCTTCCCATACCTGAGTGGAAATGGGATAATATCACAATAGAATTTGTCATGGGACTACCAAAGACTCCTAAAAGGAACGATGTAATATGGTTCATTGTTGATCGTCTTACCAAATCATCACATTTTCTTGCTATAAGAGAAGATCTATCACTTGAACGTCTAGCAAGGATATATATTAATGAAATTGTGAGACTTCATGGAGTACCACTATCGATTGTTTCTGATCGTGATTCCTGTTTTACTTCAAGATTTTGGAATATCCTTCAGAAGGCCTTGGATACTGAACTTCATTTGAGCACTGCCTACCACCCTCAAACAGATGGACAATCAGAACGGACTATTCAAACCTTAGAAGACATGTTGAGATCTTGCTCACTTTGCTTTTAGGGTATGTGGGATCAATATTTACCTCTGTTGGAATTTTCCTATAACAATAGCTTCTATTTGAGTATTCAGATGTCACCATATGAAGCGTTATATGGAAAGAGATGTTGCACACCAACCTATTGGTATGACGTTGGTGAAAGAAAACTTGTAGGCCCAAAACTGGTGGAGGAAACGATGGAGAAGGTGAAGGTAATCCAAAACCACATCAAAGCAGCTCAAAGTAGGTAGAAGAGATATGCTGACAACCGAAGGAAGGATTTGGAATTTCAGGTAGGAGATCATGTTTTCTTGAAGGTATCTCCATAGAAGGTAGTTATATGTTTCGATAAGAAAGGTAAACTGAGTCCTAGGTATATCGGAACATTTTAAATTCTAGAATGAATTGGGGTTATAGCTTACCATTTGGCAATGCCGCCAAATCTATCCAAAGTTCACAATGTGTTCCACGTATCATTGTTGAGAAAATACATGTCTGACCCAACGCATGTACTTAATTTCGAAGAATTAGAACTGGAACTCGATCTGTATTGTTGCGAAGAGCCCATCAGGATTCTTGATACGAGATAACAAGTGCTGAGAAAATGGACGACTCGTCTGGTAAAAGTTCTATGGAGAAACCATAAGATGGAAGAGGCAACGTGGGAATCCGAGGAACTTATGATGAAGAACCACCCGAGTCTTTTCATGCGGTAGTATTCTAGAAATTTTGAGGATGAAATTGTTTTAAGGAGGGGAGAATGTAACACCCCAAGATTCCACGTTACGCTTCCCTTTGAATAATACAGTAGCATGTATTGTACGCCACTTCGAGTTCTAATACACACCACAACCAATCAAACTAGCCGTTATGAATAGTAATACCCACTTTTTGAAATTTTATAAATTTTATCTTTCAAAATTGAATTCATTTTTGGATTTGGAATATCGAAATTAGCTTAGGGTGAATTTTTGGTATTTTTCTGAAAACATTCAATTTTTGATGAATAGTGAAAAAATACTGAGTTATAGATTAAAATTGAATTTTTATTTAAATAATTGTTTATTTTATTTAAATTTAATTAAGGTCAAAATAGATAAATAATACCTATATAAGTTCAATGTAATTCATTGGAGTTATTTTAGAATAATTTTAGATATATAAAAAGTTAATTGAACTTTTCACTGTCTTTTACCCACCTCCTAGGAGAATTATCAAATTCACATAAAACATAATTTTATCGTTTCTATGAGTGGAATTTCGAAAATATGAGAGACACAGTTAATATTAAGGAGTAAAATGTGGTTCAATAATATAAAAATAATTTTTGGTGAATAGTAACTTTTTACTTTTATTTACCATGGTTAAAAGTAAATAGGGTAATTAAGGGTAAAAATGATATTAATATTACCCTAACACATGTCCTAATACTATTGGATAATTTTTATTCCACCAACAACAACCTGAGGAATGAAATATGACCCTTTAGGTCCACTTGTATTATATTAGGACATTTATTATTATTTTATTTAAAGAAGAGTTATAAGAGTTAAAATCAATGTTTAGTAACTAAAACATTTTTAATATCAGGTTATAAATAAGATAAATTCGATTATAAATATTAATTATAAATATAAAATGATTTCCTACATAATTATATTTTATTTATAATTTTTAGACACTAAATAATTTAAGTTATTTATGACACAATGGTGATGCAGTAATTACCTAATTAATGAAATATTAAAATAATTTATATTATAAATATCAAAATAAATATAATTTGAGACTTTTTATAAATTACACTAATTTTCTAGGTTAATATGACATATTAGGACTAGATATATAAATTTTTTTCAAAGTAATAATGTTGTTATGAAATTATCAAAAACAAAATACCCAATAGTGTCAAAATTGACATAAAGTAGTTTTTAAAACAAATATTATATTATTAATTTATATTTTATTCCTAAAAATCTAAGGTTCGTCCAAGAGACTTATATTATTATAGTTGTATCATTAATGGACCACTTGGGGGTCTTTTGGATGTATATAGTAAGTTTATTAACTATATAATATAAAAATACAAAGTGACATGGTAAATGTCAAACTAATTAACTAAGAGTTAAAACTAAAAGATAAGGTTAACATAGTGACCCAAACCTGTCTAAAACCTATTGGTTTAATTGTTTTCAACCTATACCCAAATTAACATTTAAAAAATCCACTTTGGAACCATTATAAACCGAATATGAATGTATTATAAAATAATATTTCTAGCTTATCCAAAGGTTCCCCTCACCCCTCTTATAAAAGGGCACTCACCCTTCTCTCAATTTCACACCTTCAAATCCATTTTTCTCGGCCAAAATCTAACCAAGTATCCTTTCAAATTCCCTCAATACAACCTATAGTTCTTATTTTTATCATAAAACCAACCTAAGGAGCCCTTTTGATCAAATAAAAAGGAAGAACCCAAAGAAGAGGTAATGATTTCACCACCCTCTTTCAAGTTCCTTTCTTCTTCAACTTCTTCTTTCCTTGTTATTTACATTATAATATAATAAATCCAGTATATTCTATATATTGTGATGTTATTATAAATATGGAATAACCAAATTCATTATTCTATCCATCCCTTGAATGACATGTCACCATACGTGCGTACGTACGGCCTACCGTCTCCACGTTGTGGTGTAATTGTTATTCAATATATTATTATTTATATGGGTATAATAATGATGTATAATTCATGTAAATAATAAATATAACATGATAATAATTCTGTATATATGATATACCATCCAATTATATATTATTTTAATATCAAAAGAATGATATTGTCGCTCATGCGTACGTACGGACTACCATCTCCACGAACGCCATGAGATTCATTCCCCATCATATCCATTCAAGTATAATTCTCATTTGATGATTAAAAATAATGTTTAAGGACTTGATATCATTCTGGATATGAATAATATACAACCTATCCATAAAAAACATGTCTTATGTAACAAAACATATAAAAGAAAATGAGTAAGTTAACACCCAAAACGACGATAATACAATGATATTATTAACAAAGTAGTGTTAAAAGATCATATATGATATAATATTAATGTATATGATTATTTTATAACTTAATAACAATTATTTCACCATTATACAGGAATTTAACCAACCCTCGACCAAGTAAAAGTATAAGGTGAGGGTTTATTTCACAATCTCTTCATTATCTGAGGTTGTTTATATGTAATTATCTACTGGGACCTCTTTATCATCCACATCCATGTTTCTTAAAAATGTATTTCAAAACACTCTTAATATTTTACAGAATATGGGTTAAAGTCATTTATACCATTTTTTGACTTTTTATAAGAAGTTTATAAAATAATCTTTCCGTCGTTTTCCAAACAAGGTGCCTTTTAACCTTTTTGACAGAATTATGGTAAAAATGTCTTTTTTTAACTTATACTTATTTCCACCATTATTAAATCTTAGAAGATTCCCATAAAATCTTATAAGAATATTTTCAAAGTAAATGTTTTCTTTTATAATTATGTGGCTTTTAAATGATTTCAAAAAAAGAGATATGTCTCTCAAATAGTTTTGATTTCATCTATGTCAACATCCTTTGATGGATTTTAAGCTTATTTGAAGTTGATTTATTATGATACAAAACTTCCATATTGTATTGAAGGTTTTGTGATATTTTTGATTGTGGATGTGTTATTTTTATACCATTCATGGTTTATGAAGAAATTATTGATATTTCGTATGCTATTTTTAATACGAATTTTTATGTTATGTTTAAACCTATTCATATGAGGAATGCATTGGACTTAATAAGTGACAGGTAGAGCCCACTATAGCTCCTCGATGCATCGGTAGGTCTCATGAGACAAACTAGTGTCTTCGAACAAGGCCTTGATAATATCTTATTTGTAGTCTTGGCATAAGGCCTTGACTATGTGGTTATGATAGTCTGGCATTATGTATTCCAACATTATGAAAGTGGTTATTGATTTTGCATGTGATTATTCGACTAGTATAATATCCATGTGAATAAGTAAATGGAATTATTTCATTTTATTTTTTCCATATTATTTTTAATTTCAAGTTTAAAAGGCTTTTGTTTTAGTTATACATTGCCTTAAATGTTTATGCTTATTTATGAAAGTTTCTGCTATATTGTTATCCTTACTGGGCATCTGAGCTCACCCCTTTCTATGTTTTATTTTTCCCAGTATATGAAGAAGTATTTTATGAATGACCTGTAGGGATCGTATGATGTGATATGAGTGTGTACTATGGAGACTATGTTGTTGAAGTTTTCATTTTATGATGTAATTTAAACTTTATGAATGTATCTAGTGTTTCCAAGGCTAATAAACTAATCGGTCTTTTGAGACTTGATCTTTTGTGATCATGCCAATGTTATGTAATAATGCACCGACTCTGGGTAACTGGGTTCGGGGAATTACAATTTGCATATGTTACGGTTTACTAGCAAAGATATTCCTATCTAGATATAAACAAGTGGATGCAGGCTCTAGTATAGATCCACCTAGGGATAATATCCTTAAAAAGGTTAGCTAGGTATTAACTCAATATTCACCTAATGAATGACTATGAGGCCTAACTTTACACCTAGTTCAACCCTCCCATGGGGTATTCTTTAATGATTCATGTACTTATTAAAAATCATTGTGAAGTATTTGAATATAATTTGAGTATGTAATATATAACTATTTATGTTAGAAAACATAATTGGAAAATAACCATGGACAACCTAGATTAAACTAAAGTATTGATAGGTTTATCCAATTATAGAAAAATTGACCCAAATTTATCATAGGTTGAAATAAATTTGTCATTATGGAATATATATTAGGATTGAGATTTCATATTCATGTGATAATTTAATATGAATTTATTGGATATTATCATGGGTATTTTTTTAGTATTTAGTTGAAAATAGGATAGAAAATGATGTTATGAAAGGTTTGTCCCTAGAAACACCTATAACCAAATAAGGAGACATATTTTTTGTAAAAAAATCTGAGATAAAGTAAAATCTAAATAAGTTCCCATTATGCATGAAATTATGAGTCTCCTAGTATCTAATATTGTGAGGTTGATATTTTAGTAAAAAAATATATTGAGTTTTTTTAATCCCTTAGCTTCTTTCATTAGTGAACTATAATTTAAATTGTGAGGAAGAAATTTATTTAAGGAGGTAGAGTTTGATTCCCTGGTATTTTAGTAAAAATTTCCATTTAAAATAAATACTATGATTAATATATTATTTTACATGCAACACCAAACTAAAAAAAACTATGCTGATTTCAAATCAAATTTTTAAATTTTATTATTATAATATAACTATTAAATTAGAAAGTATAAATATATGTATCCATGTTATTAAATTTATGTAAAAAATGGAATAAATTTCATTAATTAGTATAAGTCTCCATTATGAGGCTCATTTTTATGAGTATGTAATGAAGGTATCTTTACTAGGGTTTTACATCTACCAAGACCAAGATGAAAACTAAAAATAATGGTATGAGATAAATAGTTTGAGACTGAATTTCAAGATCATGGAAATTACTTCAAGACCCTTTTTGGAAGACCACCCACAATGGCCATAAGTTCATATCATCTGCATAGGTCTTACGCTGAGATCTTGAGAGAATATGTAATTATATTTTAAGATAATTTAAAAAATTAATTATCAATGTAATAAATTATTTATATATCATATTTATTTTATTTATATTATATTTTAACTTTTAAAGAAAAAATAAATTTCATTTTTATTAACACATTGATAAAATTTAATTAATCCACCTAAATAAATAATAAATCTATTTCATGATAAAATTTTGTTTTTTATAAAATGTTATTTTTATGAAATTTATTTTAAGAAACTAAATATGTTATAGATAAAATATATATTTTATATTAATAAATATATTTATACCAATTTAATTAGTAATTTATAATAAATAATAATAATAAGAGTTAATAATTTGAAAAGACAATTTCTATAAAGATGGTGTTTTATTATATTTTAGGATTCCATTTAAAAGCTAATCTCTAAAATTTTAGGATTTAAATTTGAATAAATTAAATTAATTTTTTAATTCATCATAAAAATATTTCATTAGGATTAATGTTTTTATTTTTGTAAAATAGTTGATTTTTAGGTGAATAGTGAAAAATTGAATTTTTACCAATATTGTAACTTTTATGACTTTATCATTATATAATCAAGTCATGTATGTTTATAAAAATTTTTATTTGATCAATGATGAATTTAATAAATAAAATTATACATTTAAAAGTTCTATGTTGGATATATAAACTCATGTTTACTGTTTTGGAACCTAAGTAATATTTTAATAAAAACTGTTTTCGGAAATTTCATTTAAATAAATATTATCAGGATAAAATTAGGTTTTAGATTGATTTTAAAGCCACATAAATCTTATTTTTTAAAAAATAAATCAATTAATTATATATATGTCAAAAAAATGATAATTTTATCCTAATGATAATTTTCATGCTTAAAAAATACTTTTTTTCCAAAAATAGTTTTTGTACGTTATGTACACTATTACTAGAATTAATTTTTTCCCTGATATATTTTATTTTATAGAATGGTTTTTGTATTTTAAATCATCATTTTCAAAAAAAAAATTAATATGTACAATTTAAAATATCTTTATTAAAATTAATTATCAAGGTTAAAAATTTATTACCATGGTAAAATAAAAAAAAGGTAAAAAAAGATTTTCTAAGTGTAGAAGGCCTAAAATGTATTAAAAATATGTTTTTAAATGAATTTTTGTGGTTTATATCAACCAAAAATTATATATTTTCTATTATTTTCCACTTTGTAGCCCTCTTCCCATGTAAAATATGTGATTTTTTATATTAAGAAATGATATTTACAAAAAAATGTCATTCCCTCCACTTATAAAAGGGGTCTTCCACCACCCCTTGAAGGCCACTCTAAAATTATATTTAATCTTGAACATATGACCTTTTTTACATCCCTTATATTCATCTACCACATTTTTAACCCCTTTATCCAAGGAAAATCCATAAATCCTCTATTTCCAAGAGGTTCTTATAAAGGAGGTTCAAACTCTCAATGTGAGTACTAATCACTTATTAACTTTTTTATTCTCTATATTTCCCCTAAAATATATTTTTTTCATTATAATATAATGAAATTATTATTGTTTTTGTAATTATTTTTTATTATGTTAATGGTATAACTATTATCTACCATTTCACCTTACATAGAAAAATGAGAACACCATTCGTGCATGCATGCAGAATACCACATCCATGAAGCAACATATATAATTTTTCATAACCACCTTACGTGAAAGGTTATAAAAATGTATTTAATGAATAAATATATTATTTATAAAAAATAATATTCCTATAGGATAAAACAATTTCCACCTTTTTCTTATTCTAAAAAAACGAAAACAATATTTGTGTGTATGTGCGGACTACCACCACCATAGAGTGATAGAGTTTGTTTTTCATCACCACCATACATGTTTGGTTGTAATAAAATAAATAATTAATAAAAATTATATTATTATGAATATAATTATTTTTTATGGTATGTTATTATAATTTTAATATTTAATTCATTAATTAAGATACTACCTTTCATTTGTTAAAGGTAATTACAGAAACTAGATCCTCATTAATTTCATCCTCATAAATAATAACTAAAGTTATCATTATATGAAAAAAATGACTTTATATAACATTATGTAAAATATATTACAATACCTTAAATAATCTAGAAATTATGAACTTGGTATCAATAACTTTTATTGACGTTGACACTTTAAAGAATGCACTAAACAATCAAAATCACTAACATCCAATGATGAAAATAAACCATAACTAACTAATAAATGTATAATAAATGATTATAAATGCATGATAAATAGTGAAATATATATTAATAAGGTTTGGAAATAGGTTATTAAGATTTTTATTTTTACTATAAAGGAGATTATAAATCTTTCATGGAAGTTTAGAGTAAAAGGCATGGGTGTTTCGTAACCCAATATGCTTTCATTGAGTTATAATTCTTCTTCATAAACTTAATTATTATACTTTAGGTACATTATTTCCAATTATTTTATCATTATTTATTCAATAAATTTTATGTATATTTACATTTATCTATTATAAAATCTTTTTAAAATGATTCTTACTTCAAATATATGATGTTTGAAGGGGTTTTTGTTTCAATTTCCATTCATTGAGGTATGTTTTCAAGTTATGAAACTATAATTTTTGTATGTGGTCTAATTAGTGCCAATTTATATTATATTATAATTATTAATTTTTATTTAATTGTATTTACATGTACTTTTATGAATCCCTCCTTTCAATCCTTTTGATTCAATCTTTACCAAATCTGTAGTGGTTTTTTCTTGACTCAACTTCTTTTCTTGAGTCATAATGATTCCTCTCTGACTATAGTTTTAAAATATGATTTTATTATATTTTATAATTATATTACAATTTATTTTATCATTATTTTTATATAATTACATTGATTGATCTCTTTCTTCATAAAATTTAATGATGTCATGAATAATACACATCCTTTCCAAATAAACTCTTTTTATTCTATGTTCATATTCACTATTATAGATAATATTTTCTTTTATTATTAGTAAATTAAAATATTTTTTATTTCTAGTGATCTTAACAATTATATTTAACTCTTTCCAAAATTATTACTTATTATTATTATTTTGATGTGGGTTTTAAATAAGGTTATTTTAAAATGTTAAAAAGGTTTTCTTTCCTTTACTAAATGCACATTATATATTCACTCTATATTTTTTTACATTATATTTATTTATTTTCAAGGATCCATTATTAGGGTTTCATTATAAATATTTTGTGAAAATTTATTTCCAAGTTCCTTCTTGAAAATTAATTTTTTAGAGTGATTTGAAATTACGGTTTAATATAAAAATATTGAAAAATATCTTTTTAATATTTGGGTTCAATTTTTCTCTTTATCACCAAGAGATCTATCTCCAATGGAGTTAAGTTTTAGGAATAACCATATAAATTATGTCATTAAATTTTCCATCTGGGTGATTGAATTTTGGTATGGACTGGTCTATCTCTTGATTTCATTCCATGGGTTACCAATTAAAAAAGATATTAAGGACATATTCTTTCTATGGGTTCTTTATGATGTGATGAATGGTTATTTTAAAGTGGAACACATATGTATACATGATTATCGGTGGGTTCTTATATATCCCTATAATGCATTGGTTAAGGATTTATATCTCATGAGATAAGTATTCATGGACATGATTAAGTTTTTTATCAAGTGTGGGTATGAGTAAGTGACTCATGAATTTGATGTTTTATTTTGCTTATGTTTATTCCAAAGTTCCATATTATGTCATGTTTCCATGACTAGAAACATTTTAATGTCTTATTGGTGTGATTATTCTCTATGTATCATGTATATTATCTCACACTCTCATGCCATAGTATATGTTTCCTTACTTATATTACATTCCCTTTTATTATGAATTATGGACAAATATTATTATTCCATATTCCTTTTATTAATATGTTTTTCTTATGCTCATGTTTTCTCATATGATTATTATATAACCCTTAATAACATGTTTTCCCTTACTAGGTACTTAAGATAAACCTTTTTATGTTTCCATTAACCAAGTTATGAATATGATTATAAACTATGAGGAGTATATAAGGTGGTATAGTGTATTTTAATTATAGTTAAATGTTCACAAGTATTGTAAAATAAGTTTCTCATGTATCTAGTCCCCAAAGAAGCTAAAATTTTGGTTTTTTGGATTTTTTTATGAGATGTAAAGTTTAACTTATGGAAATAATTTAAAATAAATATATATTTAGCTTGTGCCATCTCAATTGGTATTAAATCCTATGTATAGTATTTTTTTTAACACTAGATATGGGAGTGTGAATCTGGGGTGACCCATATTTGGAGAAATATGGGTACTTAGTGAAGAAATGAAGAATTTAAATTTTTATAATAAGATCTTAAGGATGTTACCACACATTTAAAACTAAAATTATTTTCTCTTAAAGAAATAAATTTGGATGAGGTATCACTATATGACTTTCACAATAGTTTTTTGGACTTTGAAATGTGTATTAGAATAAAAGGAACTTCAAATCATATAAATAAGGAAATATATTTCAAATTCATATATAATATTAACATTAATAAATAGGGCGATTAATATGAAGATATATATGGTGTGATTCTATCACCAATGGTTAGAAAATTCAAAAGGGGTAGGGGCTATTTAAAAGTAAAGATACATGTGGCTTGATTTTGTTGTGTCAAGGTTGTAAATATTTAGAAAAGTGTCTAAGTATATTATATAGTGATAAATATGATATGTAAACAATAAAAAATCCATTAAATAAGTTTCTCCTAAAAAAATATTTAAAACCAATAAGCTCCACCATGAAATTTTTTGAGAGAAAATCCTTGTGATCAAGGAAGAGGAATGTAGATAATACCACTTAGAATAAGAATAAACTAAATTTAAATATGATATAGAAGTTACCATGATGGAAACTATTAAAAAATAAAAATGTAAAAGTGATAATAACTATCATCCAAAGGGAATTGTGAACCTCATGGTGGAACTGGAAGGAGCTCTTGAAGATCTTGATATTCAAAGGAAGAAAAATAATTAAATCAGTGCATTATTGAAATAATTATCTAAATATATGGATCAAATTGAGGATTATATAGATCAATAATTTAATGATTAATAAAATAAAATATCTAGTTAAGAGAGCTTAGGATAAGTGGTATATTTCAAACCAAATATTAAAGAATAAGTTATGGTGGTTAATAACCTTAATGCTTTCTTAGAGGAAAGATCCAAGAGGGTTGAATACCCTGACGAAGAATTAATTACCTTAAATATTAAAATAAAACTGAAATAAATTCAATTTAATTAAATAGAATGATATATTTTTTTAATTTCATATATTTAGAACTATTAAAAATGGTTAAACTAGGAACTAAAGGTGTTGAGAAAATTTTGAATGATCAAAGACCTAAAATCATGAATGATAATTAAGTTGGTTGTGATATCAAGAAATCAAAAAATGTAACATAAATATTTTTATTATAAATGGATGGAAAATATGTAATAAAGTTTTTTGTAGTTTAGGAATAATCAATAACCGATAAGTTTATCAAATGATAAAAACATAAGGAAAGGTATAGATAAAAATATATTTACCCTTATGAAGTTTTCGTTTTGTAGATACTGAAATGGTCATATTTTTATACATTTTATATTGTGTTTAAATGATTTCAATCCAACCATTTTAGATAATTTATGTATAAATCTCACATTTATTGGTTTTGTGAGTAATTTGGATTTAATTATTAAAATGGCTTAAATATTGAGTTTTAATTGTTTTATATATCTTTAGAATTATTAGAATGATTAATACATTAAATCATGATTATTTTTAGGATTATTTTAGGTGGTTTAGGATGTTTTTGATCATCTAAATAGATTTACAAATAAATTTTGAATCGATTCTAGTTTCAAGTATAAAATATGGAAAATTCCTGAATGCAACTTTGTGTTGTAATACTTCAATGATCGACCATAATAATTTTAGGGAGCATAATTCATTGATCATATGAATTCATTTTATGTATTTTAAACAAATTATAAAACTTTTTTACTAGTGTAATCATTTGAGAGAGTATAAGTCTTTAAACATGAGACTTTATTGTAATTCTTTAGACCCGATCATAATTCTTTGATATCAAATGTATGAATTTTTTCCATCATAATAATTTTCTTAGTTTCCCATATCATAGAAATTAAGTCATGGCCATTTTATATGACATTAATAATTGGAGAACTTTTAGGGAATTTGAAAGATTAAAATTTGTGATTGTCAAGAATAAAAATATTAGGGTCTCCACTTCACTATTCCAAAAATCAATAGGAAGATTCCATATAGGTTATGTTTCATAAAATCATGGATAAAAAAATATGAAAACTCAAAATAAAAGATATGGATTTCCTGGATATCTGAAGAATATGAAGGGGGTTTATTTTAGTAAAAATGAAAGATAACTATTTAAAACAAGCAAGGATCATAGAGGTTTTACTATGTTCAAAGAAGACAGAAATTGGGTCTCTTGAAAAGAATAATGTGGCTAAAGCTATCAAAATACTAGTCTCGTGCATGATTTTCAAGAGAATCTATTATCATTTTTTGTTTTATTTTATAATTTTTTAGTTCTACAATTTATTCATCTTCCCAATTAATTTTTGATATCCTTTGAATAGAGGTTTAATTTTTGAGTGATTAGGGAAGGGAAGATTATCCTTTATAATTCTGGAGTCCTCATGCTTTACTAAATAAAGACTCTTTCCTGATTATTTATTTCAGTTTGTTGCGGTTGTTTGAATATTTTAATACAATATTATATTAAGTTTTAAACGTTTTCATTATATATATAGGTTGATAACCTTTTATCTCCCTCCAACTAGTGAAGTTTGTCTTAAAGTATAATGTTGTGTTAGGTGGTGAGTTTTTAGCAATATTTGGAACATGTGTGGAAGTAGTGGGTCACTTCCAAATTTCCCAAGGACATTAATACTCAATTGGGTATTTTTTATTATTTTAGTAGTGGTTTATTCATATTACATTCATAAACATGGAGGGAGGTTAAATGATAAATAATCACTATTAGATCAGTCTCCACAATAACCTTCATCCTAAGGTGTTTGGTAAATCAAATTTAGACACCATGTACTTATCAATTATCAATATAGAGAAGTAAACCCATATTAGGACTGTAAAAGAATTCTAGTTGGGAATCTTATCCTGATCTAATTACCCTTCTTATTTCACTATTCTAAATCTCTTCCCATTGATTCAGTGTATACTTTTTCCTAAAAAATAATAATCATAAAAAAAACTCATTTTTATTTAACTAACTAAATAGTGATAGATAATTTTTCTGCACTTATATCTTGAATAAATCCTTAAGTTACCACTTATACTATATTTTAATCTAAGAAATAACTTTTTTTCAACACCTCATGATAGGTGTGTTTCAAAACTAATTATTGTTATTAAGGATTGATTATCAAAATAAAATAAAAATATAAACATTAATTTTTATAACCCAATCTTATAACAACCAAATGTTTTATTTTGACCTATAAATAGAATGAACTGTATTAACTAAACTTGGAAACATTAGTTTAAAATCATATTTTGAAGTGATTACTCTTGTAGGCTTAGGTGAAACTACTAGTATTTATCTTGATCCTAAATTCATGGATAGAAATCCCAACCAGACCCTAAGAAATCTATTTGAACCATAATTCATTCACAAAAGTAATAAAAATTTTATTCTTACATTGTATAATGATTTAGAACTAAAAATAGATTTAATTAAATTACTACCAATGTACCACTTCTTGATAGGTGAATACATAAAAACATATCAAATAGTTCACACTATTTTGATCACCATTAAATTCACAAGGAGTGGTTGAAAAGTAATTAAACTGGATGGAATTCTCATTTCCACTTGAATGAGCATTAAATTAATGGTTGTACAGCCTATAACAAAGTGAAATACATGACTATGGTGATTTTCAAATAATATTCTAGAAAAAAAATTCCCTACCTCTAAAACCTTAGAAATAAGGAAAGAGATATATTGCATCATATAGGAATCTCAAGAGACTATTTATGATTATTATGAGAGGTTTGAGTTGTTTTGTGCCAACTGACCACATCAAGTAATAGAGGAACTTATCTTCCTAATATTTTTCTCTCAGGTATTATTTTATAATGATATGACCTAATTGATTCCCATATGGAATATATTTTATTAAAAAATCACTACCAAAATCCAAAGGACTCATCAAAAATATTTCTTAAACTCATAACTATTTGGAAAAACAGGTATTGGTACTAAAGAAATGAATAAGGTAAGAACTTATGATTCATCCCCATTAATTGAATATATACATAAAGAGTTAAATAGACTTGTCATATTTATGGCTCTAAAAAATAAAACTATATAATAAGAACCAAGAAAGGTTGGTATTCGGTGTTCTACCCCTCACCATTTCACTGACCAGTGTACTGAAGTATAGGGAACGGGGAGTTTTTTATATACCTTTTGTTAACATAAATTCTAAAAAATCAAGGATGGAGGATCAATCCACAATTTCAAAATGGATTTGGTGATCAATAAGACAAAACCATGACACTCTACTAAAACTAGTACTAATAACATCCACCATTCTAATAACTCTTTAAACAAACTTATACCCATACTACATATCAATATCTCTTCCTTTATAAAAAAATAGACCCTTTGAATAACCTTCAACTAGTAAATCACTACTTGTATAGTATCATTAATAAGTAAAGGTTGATAAGACAAGGAATGAAGTGGGTGAATTAATGAACCATATTAGAAATATAGTGGAACATTTACATAGAAATTTATAGAAATTTAAAGATAATATAGTCCTTAACTCAAAGAAATATGTGAGTATAATAAATGAAAGAAGTGGAAAAGATATTCAACATATAAAAACACCTAAGTTGGAACATGATAAACCTATAAGTGAAAGAAGATATGAAAACATCAACCTGAATAAGATCTTCTAGGACTTGAAGATCATGTTCTATAAGAACCTGAAGAAAATCAGGTAGTAAATTCTAGAGAGAATTCTAAAAATGATCTCTAAGAAGAAGAAAATAGGTAAGAGGATAAAGTTGAACCAACAAGGAAGAAAATACCAAAGACAGTATAGAAATAGAAGGAAATGTATTATAAGGATATCCTACTTATATTTCTATTAAATATTATTCAATCCAATAAAATTTTATAAGAATAACTCTAAATGTAAATTTAGGAAAAATTTATAAAAGTTGAGATTAATATTTCCATTATTGAAGTACTCAAACAAACCCAAAAATATGGTTAATTTCTCATAGATATTTCACTAAAAAGTGGAGGCTTAAAGTTAATGATAAGATCATTTTAATAACATGTGTATCATCGCTAATAACACCCTAGTTACGTACCAAATATCTATATTCAATCAAACTTTATATCCCTTACACCATTGGATATATAAATTTTTTATATTTTTTATGTTATTTAGGTGGTTCCTTAAAGTTTATTCCCAACTTAATGTTTATCTTATGTTCCAACAGTATATTCTAAAACCAACACAAATTGGAGGTCATGCATTTATTCTTCTCTTATGCCACTACTTCTGTACTATGGAAGGAACTACATTATATTTTTGAAATTCCTATTCCCAAAATCTATATAATTGTTGTTATGATACAACATTATACATCTATCAAAGCTTTTACTCAAATTAAAAAACTTTTCCTAAGGGTTATAGCTGAAAGTATTCATGTTATCTGGAGTATCTAAAATTTCACCATGCATAGGTATACTCCCTTCTACCTTCATTCAGCTATTTCTCATATAATAATAATATCCAAAGAGGCCAAAACTATATAATCTATCCACTATTATCATTCGGTTAACCATTTCATGGTTCTTAATAAAATAGGAGTGGAAGATAACTACAAGTAGTGGGTCATTCTATTTTATGTTTTATGGTAAGTTACACTTCAAGGATGTATAAAAATTAATGTATATAGGTCCTCAAAAGGTAACATTGTACCTTCATGTTGTGGTTGAATTTATCAGTATCATAATAGAAAGGATATTGGATGCTTCTCTGGATCTTTTTGTATTTTTTCCTCCTTATAAGTTAAAATTATTGGTGTTATTCATGATTTTATCTTTGCTATACATAAAGATTGGGATAATATTTGGCTTAAAATAAATTCTACCACTATTTTCCAAGCTATACAGAATGGTGTGATCCACTAGTCATAGAAACTCACTTCTAGATGGATGGAATGTCTCCCACTCCTATTGGATTATAACTACATCATCACCCATGCATATCGAGAAGCTAACATGATGGAAAACAGACTTACAAATAAAGGAATAAACAGTGACCTCACTTGGTTAGATGAATTTACATTTGATCTTAGTCTTCTTTTTGACAAAGACTATAATAATAACCCCTCTTTTAGACTCATGTAATCACTTTTGTTTTTTATAAATTTATCTTTTCACCTTTTTCCAAGACATTCCCCCATAAAAATCCAATCATTTTGAGGATACCATTCATGAATATATCCAAGACCATTTTTAATGTATATAAAGGAAAATTTACCATGAATTTTAGAGATAGAATGGTTCATTTTAACATATTTGACTCCATGAGGAACCCTTTAGTGAACCATCCACTCCTAACAAATTATCACCTTGATTATGGTGATACTTTTTAATATTCATGTATGTTTCATGAAATATAGACATTAAGAAAATAGTTTATGGTTGAAAACCACATTGAGGATATATTTGTCCAGAATTTTGAGGAGTTTCAGAGGAAGAGGTAACCATTGAATAACTTGGGGAATTTGGTTGTTTGTTTAATGATAAATCAAATTAAATGGCATTTTTTGGGTATAAAATACAATTTCTGGAAGTTAGAAAACAATATTTGATTTTATCTTTAGAAGAATCACTAAATATATTATGACATGACCCACTGGGGGCTGCCTAGCTGGTGAAAGCCTGAGCCGCAACAACCCCAATCCCACCTCCATAGGCTTATAAGTGGAGGATTCAGTATTATTGACTAAAGATAAGTTTCACCCTCCTCCTATACCAAGGTAAGTTGAAATTAATCCAACTACATAGAAACCTCCACTACCATGAAATATTAGCACTTCCTGCTAAGGGAATATTCCACCATGTCACCATTCCCAATAGTATAGACTATCTAAAATTCATAGTCCTATGGGAACTCCAAACAACTCCTCTATATAAGGTTCAGTTTTCTCTATTTGAAGAAATACCTAAGACTTTGATGGTTTGAGTAAATAAAAATGTGATCTCCCAAAAAGATAGCACCTCTGCATCCTCGGAGTTAAGACTATCAATGCCAACTGTAGGTTGTGATTCACGTGGTTTTTCTCATGGGGTATCAACTAATCCGACCCATATATGATCATTTTCTAACTCTGTACCAACATGTAGCTAATCCCAGATCTGTAGTAATTGAAATATAATATGCACTCCACACTCTCCTCTAGTAGTCTCAAAATAGGATCACTAGTCAAACTTAGCCTCAACTCCTCAAAGGCTCTCTAACATTAATCATTCTGAGTAAATAGTTTCGCTTTACATTTTAGGATAGTCAAGGTGGATTTAATCCTAGATAATTTCACCACAATCCTCCTATAGTACCCCTCCAAGACAAGAAAACTCTTCACTTATGACATGCTCTTGGGTGGATCCCAAAAAATTATTGCAACAATCTTCACCAAGACCACATATAATTAATTTTTATAAATTAAATAGCCCTAAAATTAAACCTCTTAGATCAAGAACTATCACTTCATGAGATTACCATAAATATGGTTCTGTCAAAGCAAGTCTAGGACCATCCATAAGTGCTTTGTATGCTCATCCTCTAATGCAAAGTAGATGAGTATATCTTCAGTGATGGAAACAATAAATAATTATAAGTATGGATGTAAATTCCATTTCATCATATTCATAAACATGTTAGAGGCATTCATCACACCAAAAGGCATCATCAGTAACTCATAGTGTTTGTAGCAATATTGGGATTCTATCTTCATAATATCTGCCTCACGAACCCTCAACTACT
This sequence comes from Viscum album, assembly GCA_963277665.1. Lineage (NCBI taxonomy): Eukaryota > Viridiplantae > Streptophyta > Magnoliopsida > Santalales > Viscaceae > Viscum > Viscum album. The sequence goes on from OY728140.1 coordinate 1,768,757,659, forward strand.
GGTAGTCAGACCTGAGATTAATCTTCAAGAACCATCCTGCACATCGTAAATAGTCAAATAGGTCATCAATACTAGAAAATTATACTTTTTCTTTCTATTTACCTAGTTCAAGTGATTATAATCAAAACAAATCCATAAGCACCCTTTTTCTATTTTCACACACAACACCAAAGCTACCTAAGGGGACACACCGGGTTTGATAAAACCCTTATCTCTAAGGTCCTCCAACGGTAACCTTAGCTCATGGAGATCAGTATGGGTCATAAAATATTCCATATAAGATATCAAAGTATACTTAGTTATTCCTTAGATGAGTTCCTCTGTACTGATGGTTATATGTTTCATCTCTATGAGGCATCAATCGAGCAGATTTGCGTCACCATTGACATATCTCAAGTGATTCACTCTAAGATCCTCATTCAGTTTGATGATCTTTCATAGTAGAGGAAACCTCTATTTTACCCCAAACCTTACTTCTTTTTCATGAATTGTCAGTTCCATGGACATACAGTGTCAATATACAGATGATAGCAGGTAGATCGGGATGATTATGGGAAGTTGGATTCCACTAATATTGTTAGTCCATGGCCTTCTTAAACTATTGTCGAATATCAAGAGGATCCTTATGATCTAGGGAAATGTAGTCTTAGAAGCAGTAGCTCTAATAATCCCTCTTTACTTCCTTAATATTCTTCTCCTTCTTTCTACACTCACCCTCATAAAAACTTAATTATTTCCAGATTCCATAAACATGAATGGACATAGTTCTCTTTAAGACTAAGCCTATATTTTTTACTTCAACCTAGTGGATTTCTCATATTTTTGGAACTCCATATCTATATCCATGTTTTGGGAAATAATATGGATTGACCTGGTCTCATCCTTACCCACGAACTGATGTCTACAAATAGGTCTGTTGTGATGACCATGGAGGGTTCCTGCTCATAGAAGCTGGCTCTCAAGGAATCTACTTAGGTTATCCTCTCTTATAATTCAATAACTCTGTCAATCTCTCTCGTTACCACATATAATTATTTTAGTGCATTATCATATGTTACATATGGTGAGGTTATTCATTATCTTTTTCCTACCTCTATTCCCATTATAGTTTTCATTGTATATCGATCAAAGAGGGTCCCTTCTTGTCATTCTCTCCAACCAAAGGGTTGTGATTTTCTAGAGTCCAAAACTAGGGATTCTCTTTTTAGAGAATCTACATCATTTTTTGGAATGATCATGGGCTTGGTACCCAAGTTAAAACATATTTTCTCTCCAATGAAATCACTAATAAAAAAATACTTTATTGTCACAGTGCTTGAACCTAAACAAGACTTGTATAATATTGAAGACTTTTCTTAAAAAATGTTTCTCTATAATTACATGCATGGAGATCCCAAAAACCATAATATTTGGATCTTTTGGAGAAACTATGTTTCAATGGATGTCCTTGAAATCTTCAAAAAACATATCATAGTGAAGGTTGGTTATAGTAATTCAGTGGGTCTCTCCTTCTTCATTTATACAAAGTGAGATCGTAGGATGAGATATCAGTTATGGTGGGATCTTGAATATTTTTATCTAGGTAACATGTATTGGGTGATTTGTGTTGACTTTATCATTATCTTGGATCCTTTAGAGAATAAGGGCGTGGGGGATATCCATTAGAGGTACATTAAATATTTCTCAACATTCATGGCTCAAAAAAAATTTCCAGACTTGGGGATCACTGGTGATAAATTCACATGGTGTAATAATTAAAAGGTAAAATAATAGATATGGACCAGGTTCAACCATTTCTTAGACAACATGAAAACCACTGATGTTAAACCTGCTTCCAGTGTCTTTCATCTAGTGAGATATTTTTCTGACCACTCCCCACTCCTGGTGAGCTTGAAGTATGAAAGGGAAGTTAATAGAAACTTCTTCTTTTCACATTTATGGAATTATGATCTGAATTATCATCCAACAATCTAGGAATCCTATAACAAACACATTGAAAATTCATCATGGCTTGGATTTCACAAAAATCTTAGTTGCTTGAAATGTGACCTCCAGAACTAGATTAGGAATCATCCTACAAGGTTCTAGGACCTGGAAATAGTGAAATTGGATATTGAGGAAGCTAAGTACAAGATTGAATAATGATGGAATGGTGAATTATTTAATATTATGGTTGTTAAGAATAAAAAATTATCAGATATTATTTTAGAACAGGAAGGAACAAATTATGATATATCCAAACAAAATTGGTTGAAGGTTGGAGATAGAAATAGAGTGTTATTCCATGTTTTTATTAAAGAGAGAAAATGGAGTGTTTCCCCTAAAATTTATATGGAGGATATTTCCTTAATTAGTGACATTAATTTGGTGGGAGGAATGCTAGAAAATATTTTTTTAAATTTACTTGCAGGTTTCAACCCAATAGTGCAGGAATTATATCTGCAGGGAAACTCTAATTTAAGAAATGTTATCCCTAATGTGGTGTCATGTGTAGTCCACTTGGATTAGGAGATAATCTCTATGGAGAGTGAAATTTAGAATGCAGGTAATTGTCTCAATAAAGAAATATCACTGGGACTTGATGGCTTCTTGGTCACCTTTTATGTGGCATAATGGGATCGGGTTAAAAGTCATCTTGTTTAAATTATATAGGATTTATTTCATGGGTTAAGTCTTCCCCATGTGTCATGCTCATTCCTAAGTTTAGATACCTTCATCTAACAATAATTATAGACATATAAGTATATACAACATTTTATACAAGGTTTTTTCTAGTGTGATCAACAGAATTCTCTCATATCATCTACATGAGTGGATTTCCAAAGAATAACATGGTTTTTTAAAAGGTAGATCTCCTTAGAAGTACATATCTCTAGCTCAAGATATGATAGGGGATATGAATAGAAATACATTGGGGTCAAAATTAGTGATTAAAATTTATATATACAAGGATTATGATAGGATTTAATGGGGATGTTTTCTTAAAGTGATGTCTTGTATGAGATTCTCTCAATAGGTTTTGGACTTGTTTTTCATGTTTTTTATCTCATCCTATATTTCTTTGAACTTTATGAAAAAGATATGTGGAAGCCTAAAATAAGTTCAGGGTCTTATATAGAGAGATCCTATTTCTCCAAACCTCTTCAATTTGGATCAATATTCCTTAAGAAATTTTTTATCCAATTTCATCAATAACAGGAGTACTCTTCCTTTCAAATGCAAAGGTAATTTTAATGGTCTCTCACATCTACTTTTTCTAACTACATTATTCTTTTCATGAATTATAGTAGTTGAAATATTCACTGAATTACAAATTTTATAGAGGAATATTGTAAATAGAGTGTCCAGTGTCTCAACTATGAGAAAAGATATATTTAAATTTCAAATTGTGTTTTTGATAGATGAGGAAAAAAACTTGAAGATTTTTTGAGAATAAAAAAAAAGAAAATCCATTCCTATGGATTACCTAGGGCACCCTATATACCCAGGAGGCTTACCTATTCAACACTTTGATATCCTAGTTACTAAAATCATTAGGGGAATCAAAAATTTGAAGATTTGATTTTTATATTTTGGGGTTTGTATTATGTTGATTAATTTCATGCTAACTTTTATCATGATGCATGTGCTTTCTTTTCTCAAATTCCTAAAGGAAGTGGTTATCAAAATAGAGAACATCATGGTTTTATTTATTTGGGATGCACATTGGATGGTCATTGCCATTGGGCATCATGGGATAGAATGGCCAATTTGGTGGAGGCATGAGGCCTTACTCTAAGGATTATGGATAATAATATGTATATTCTTCAAGAAAAATTAGTGTGGGAGGTTATGGAAGTTAATTATATGTGGGTATGTTTTATTGTTGTAAAACATGGTGATGAATTTGATAAATCCAAGGGTAAGGTTTCCAATTTGTGTAAAATGATGCGCGGACATTTAACAGAGCTTCAACTTCAGTTCTGGTGGACAATCAAGTGTGGTGAAATTCGCTACTAGAAGCATAATTAGGTAGGTGAAACCCTTGGTTTCCTAACTTGTCCAACCCATGATATCTATTTTTCCCATGCCAATTCTTATATGAGTATTATTCATACCACTCTTGACTCACACCAGCTTGATGTCTTCAACAGTATTATTCTTTCTTAAAATCCTGATAAACTCATGTCTTTTGTTGCATCATTGGGAATTTTCTTGTCTAAAGATTATATGTTTCCCCTCTAAATGAGTCCTACAGTGGAAGAAGACCATATGATTTGGTAAAAAGTTATACCGATCAAGTTCAATTTCATTATGTGACATATTTGGAAACATGTTGTTCTAACATATGACATTATCATGCTCAAAGGTATTTATATGGTTTCCAAGTGTTCAATGTAACAGCCCAAGATTTTATGAAAAATATCTTTTTTTAATTTCACTAATGTCTTGTGTTGTACGCTTCACCAAAAGGAGCTTGCACAACACGCATCCTTGACTTGCCTTGCATTACACGCAATCGCAACCTTCCTCGATAGCGTGTGTAGTACGCAATACTGAGTTTCACGAAACAACGATATGCTATTAAAATATTATTAAAACTAGCCGTTATGAATAGTAATAACCACTATTTAAATTTTAAAAATTTTAGCTCTCAAAATGGACTTCATTTTTGGACTCAGAATACCAAAATTAGCCTAGGGTGAAATTTTGGTATTTTTCTGAAAACTTTCAATTTTTGATGAATAGTGAAACCACCAAGTGGTAGGTTAAAAACTGAATTTTGCATAAAACTTAATTTTACCGCTTATGTGAATGGAATTTCGAAAATCTGACAGACACGGTTGATATCAGTAAGTAAAATGTGGTTCAATGAGATAAAAATAATTTTTTGGTGAATAGTAACTTTTTACTTTTTTTACCACGGTTAATAGTAAATAGGGTAACTAAGGGTAAATATGATATTAATATTACCCTAACACATGTCCTAATTCTATTGGACAAGCTTAATTCGACCAAAAACAAACTTAGGAATAAAATATGACCATTTAGGCCCACTTGGGTTAGATTAGGACATTTATTATTAATTTATTTAAAGAAGGGTTAAAATAGTTAAAATCAAAGTTTAATAAGTAAATCATTTTTAATATGGGGTTATACATAAGATAAATTCGACTATAAATATTCATTAGAAATATAAAAAGATTTCCTACATAATTATATTTTATTTATAATTTTTATACTTTAAATAATTTAATTTATTTATGACACAATGATGATGCAGTAATTATCTTATTAATGAAATATTGACATAATTGATGTTATAAACACCAAAATAAATGTAATTTGAGACTTTTTATGAATTACACTAATTTTCAAGGTTACTATGATATATTAGTGTTGATTTAATCAACTTGTTTCGAACATATAATTCTGTTATGACTTTCAAAAAAATCATATATCAAATAGTGTCAAAATTGACACAAAATAGTTTTTAAATCAAATATTATATTATTAATTGTTATTTTATTCCTAAAAATATAAGGTTCGGCCAAATGACTTAGATAAGGATATATATATTATTAATAAACAATTTGGGGTTCGTTTGGCATGTTATAGTAAGTGTATTAACCATATAGTGAAAGAAAACAAAAAGACACGGTAAAAGTTAAATTATTTAACTTAGAGTTAAATCTAATTGATAAGGTTAAAATAATAACCTAAACTTGTCTAAATCTTATTGGTTGATAGGATTTCGACCCATCCCCACTTTAGCTTCGAAATAAGACCCTTTGTAACCATTATAAACCGATTTTGACATTAATATAAAATAATATTTTGATGTATTCCTAAGGTGCCCCTCTCCTCCCTTATAAAAGGACACCTCATCCCCCTCCTCCTCACACCAATTTGAGCACTCAAGCTCGGCCAACCCCTGACAAAATCTCTTCTCCACTTCCCTAGCAACATCCTAGAGGTTCTGGTCTTCCTAAAAGACCAATTTTAGTGCCCTAAGAGGAGGTCTCAAAGAGGCGCTTCAAAGAAGAGGTAATTACCGTTACCAATTCTTTCATCTTTATTTCTTCTTCCACTTCTTCTTCTTAGGTTGTTTCATTATGAAGTAATAACATCAGTATCAATCATATACTGATATGTTATTATAAGTATGAAACAACCCTATTTCACCATCTATCCATCCTACGGAAAAAGAAATCACCGCGCGTGCGTACGTACGGAATACCGTCTCCACGCCGTGGTGTAATCTATTTTCCACCACCACCTTACATGGATGGGTATAATGGTGTAAAGAATAACTATAAATAGTTATTACAACATCATATTGATTCTTATATATTGTATAATCCACTCCAATTCAATTCAATATTTATGGAAATGATATCATCGCTCGTGCGTACGTACGGACTACCGTCTCCACGACGTGATGAGATTCATTCTCCATGTTAACCATTTAAGAATGATTATAAAGTATACATAAGAAATAATAATGAAATATATGACATTATAAAGCTACTGGATTTATGTATATATATATATGTATGTCATCTACTTACTTCCATTCAAGACAATAAGGAAAGGAAAACAACGTTCATGCGTACGTACGGACCACCGTCTCCATGAACGGTGTTTTTCATTTCATTTATCTATCTATTATATATATATATACTGAATATATATGATATATAAATCATATTTTATATTCTGGAAGTAAGTAAATCATGATATAAGTAATAATAATGTCAAGAACAACAAGTCAAAACACCTACGATAAATGAAACGATTTTACCCAAAATGCTTCTTTAACATGGAATTTACAAAAGAACGGGTAATATAATGTCATAAGTGAACCATATATGATATCATAACAATGAATATGATTCTTTAATAAGCCAATGACATTATTTAAATCATTATACAGGAGGTTCGGACACATACGAAGCAAATCGGACCTAAGGTAAGGGAAATATCACAATCTCATTTTTATCCGAGATTGTTTATACTTTGGTATTTACTCGGGTGTATTTTATCATCCACATCCATGTTTTCTCAATATGTAATATTATTTCAATCCACCTACAATTTTTTAAATCCAATTTTACCCTTTGGTGAGTTTTTAGTAAAAGATATGAAAGGAATCTTTTGTCGTTTTTCATACGAGGTACTTTTTGACTTTTCCGACAAAAGTACGAAGAATGTTTTTTTTAAATTATACGACATGAATGGATTTTTAAAACATTATTTCCAAGAAGCTTCCTTTACAAGTTTTCAAGTTTATTTTTAATCAACTTGTTTTATTTAATGTTGTATGACATGTTATGAAAGGAAAAATGTTTTTGAAGAAGAAAGGATATTTTCCTCAAGAATGGAGTTCAAGTGTTTTATCAAAATTATTTTCCATCTAAGATAATAAAGCGTTCTGTTTTTATCCCTATTATTACATTGATTTGATCATGTTGTGATGGAATTATTTTTATAAATTCCTTTATCTTATATGAATTGATTTATGATGTCATGATGTTTCAAGAATCCCATTTTTGTTACATGTGTTATGCGATGATGTATGTTTTATGATTATGTGGCACACATAAGAAAGGATTCATTATAAGATGGGTGGGACCTATATCTCCCTCCAATGCATTGGGTAAAGATTTTATATCTCATGAGATAGACATGGATGGAATGGTAGGTTATACCGGTTCAGTGAAACAGGACTGAAACGAGGGTTACTCGATTCAGAAAGGGACTTTGTCCACTAAGATAGTCTTGGCAATGAGTCTTGACTAACAAGAAATGATTCTCTATGATTATGTGTGAATGCCACAAAGTTTCATGTTTTAAGTTATGATTATTGTGATTACATTTCACTACCATGATTTATCCCATGTTATGAAATTATGCTCTCTTTTGAAGGTTATGATTTCCAAAATGTTATGTTCTTATGAATACGATGTGATTGATATTTCTTTTGTTTACCCTTACTGAGCATTTGAGCTCACCCTTTTATGTTTTCTTCTCCCCAGGATATAAAGAAAGGTTTTAGGTAAAAAAAAGGAAGATCTTTATGGGAGATGTTGAAGATCTTTCACCACGATTAGAATATTTTATTCCGAGTTTCCAAAGACACTAAACTATTACGATCCTTGTGTGTGTGTTTTTGTTATGTACTAAGTATTCCGCAAAAGTAATGTAATGTCCATGTAAGTCAGGCTTCGGGTCTTTACATTTGGTATCAGAGGAAAGGTTTAGTCGACCTTTGGAAACTAGGATGCGAAAACGTTAGTGAGATCCCTAGAGATATTTCTAAGGTTTGTCTAGGGATGTCCCTAAGGTTAAGTATACGTATAGGTTATAGTACTAGAACTACGCTAACGATCATAGAATTAAAACTAAGATGTTAAAGGTACTCCCCCTTTATTATGTTGTTTTCCCTAGCATGATTTTTGCCTCTCACACTATTCTTTTTGGGTTTTAGACGATGGCTGGAACCCGGAGGAACCGTTTTGATCAATGCAATGGACAATGCAATGATTGTCCTCCTGAACAAACAAATGTTATGGGAGATGGAGTGAAAAATCTTATTGCTATACTTACACAAGCTATGAATCATTATGGACTTCCAAATGAGCAGAGAAGGGAACAATATTCTATTGAGTCCATCATGAGGCAACGTCCACCTTCTTTCAGTGGGTCTTCTGATCCACTTGTTGTTGAACAATGGATCAGTACCACTGAAACGATATTTTCAGTTCTTTAATGTTCTGAACATGATAAATTCATCTTAGCAGTATATCATTTGGAAGGTGAATCTGATTAATGGTGGAATCTTATCAAGAATACAAGGCAAAGAGATGAAATTGAGTCCATGGAATGGGATGAGTTCAAGAACTTGTTTTTCAGTAAGTACTTACCTCGTATTCTTCGAACAAAGATGGAGAAGGTGTTTCTTGAACTAAAGCAAAAGGATGATGAATCTGTTGGTATATACGAAGCGAATTTTACAAGACTTGCAAGGTATGCATCTGGCATTATCATCCAACCTGAAAGTAAAGTTGATCGATTTTTCAGTGGCTTAAAATCAAGTCTTCGAAGGGCATTCGCTATAAGAGACTTCAGTAGCTATGAAGAAATTGTTCGTTGTGCTATCAAGGTAGAAATGGAAGTTGGTGTTACATATCCATCTCATGGTTTTGACAAGAAACGAAAGATGGAGTTCAAGGAGAAATCTCAGAATAATGGTGAAAAGAAGATGAATGTTTCCTTATGCACAAAGTGTGGAAAGAAGCATGGTGGAGATTGTCTTAAAGGGACTAGAAAATGTTTTAAGTGTGGAAAAGAAGGTCATCGAGCAGCTGAGTGTCAAAGTAATGGAAAAAGGGTTTCTAATGATGTGAATAAAGAAAACACTGCAGAGAACGCACCACCAACACTTCAATGCTTCAAGTGCAAGGAAATGGGGCATTATGCTAATAAATTCCCTAATCCAAGGGTTAGTGATGATCAACATGAGCAACCACTGAAGGCAAAGGACAAAGGGAATTCACATACGATCACTACTGGTGATGTTGAATATGACAACGATGTGGTGGAATGATTCAGTGTTTATGTAATGGGATTCCAAAATAATGTTGTATCATTGAGTATTGCAATATTTATTGATGTGGTATTCAAAGTGATTGAGATATTCTTTGGAAATAAGATGATATGCGAGAAAATGAAATGTTTAATAGTATTCATGAGCTCATGATTGATATAAGGACTAAGTGATATCATGGTTTGAGTATATAGAATTTTGAGGATTTTGGTATGTGGAAAGTGTTAACTTTAAACTGCATTCATGTTTTCACTAAGGTATTCAAGAGAATACATGATTAAGGACATTGAATGTTTGGAATGTGACCAACAAGACATATCTTATGATATATGGGGATCAACGATGGTATTAAATCTCTGGTAATCGTTTTCACTATGTTATGAGAGTGGACTGCAGTATTATGGATAAGCCTAAAGATTAGAATGGATTATGTTGTACATAAGTTAGTATTGTTTAAGGATAGAAGTTTTTTTTCGATGGGATGTTATAGTAATATAGTTTTAGAAAAATGACAACCTGCAGAACGGGCGACAGCCCATCGCGTCGGACAAGGCTATAGGAATCGAACCCACAACCGAAGTGCGACTGGCCTTTATCGCCTACCACTGGCCTACAGGAAGTCCCTATTTAGAAGAAACTAGTTTTATTATATTAAGAAGTATGATATATAAAGTATAAGTCCATTTTAGGAACCATATATGATTAATCTCACTATAGATCGACTTATGTATATAAATTTTGCTAACCTTTTGAGACAGATGGAATGACCCGTCATTCTATCACATGATCTGCTAACACTTCACGAATAACAAATTCAACTTCATTTATTTAAGAGATGAAGTGGAAATTGTTAAAGGCACGAACAACAGTGAGGTTGTACCAACATAAAGTAAGTATTTATTCTAATTCAAATTCTTTAACTTTAGGGAAACGATCTTGAAAACCAAAAATGTTGTCCTAGTGATCTTATATCTAATGAATCAAATGGTACCTTAGATCATCACAAATTTATGGCTTTGTGATTACTGGCTTTTCCATAGCCATGTTCTCTACCACTCTCCATTAGAACATGATGGTTAGATTTCTCTTCCATATCCATATTTTCACCTATGTGGAAAGCCAGTGATTAGTTTATTTGGGTAACCGTGGCGTTTCATACTTTTGTGTTTAAAGATTGGTTTTGATATTCCTTTTTACGATGTGGGTTTCTATTAAAGAAACCTTCAAATAGTAAACCATTTATAACCCCAACGAATTTTGAGGGCGAAATTCATTTTAAGGGGGTAGAATGTAACAGCCCAAGATTTTATGAAAAATATCTTTTTTTAATTTCACTAATGTCTTGTGTTGTACGCTTCACCAAAAGGAGTTTGCACAACACGCATCCTTGACTTGCCTTGCATTACACGCAATCGCAACCTTCCTCGATAGCGTGTGTAGTACGCAATACTGAGTTTCACGAAACAACGATATGCTATTAAAATATTATTAAAACTAGCCGTTATGAATAGTAATAACCACTTTTTAAATTTTAGAAATTTTAGCTCTCAAAATGGACTTCATTTTTGGACTCAGAATACCAAAATTAGCCTAAGGTGAAATTTTGGTATTTTTCTGAAAACTTTCAATTTTTTATGAATAGTGAAACCACCAAGTGGTAGGTTAAAAACTGAATTTTGCATAAAACTTAATTTTACCGCTTCTGTGAATGGAATTTCGAAAATCCGACAGACACAGTTGATATCAGTAAGTAAAATGTGGTTCAATGAGATAAAAATAATTTTTTGGTGAATAGTAACTTTTTACTTTTTTTACCGCGGTTAATAGTAAATAGGGTAACTAAGGGTAAATATGATATTAATATTACCCTAACACATGTCCTAATTCTATTGGACAAGCTTAATTCGACCAAAAACAAACTTAGGAATAAAATATGACCATTTAGGCCCACTTGGGTTAGATTAGGACATTTATTATTAATTTATTTAAAGAAGGGTTAAAATAGTTAAAATCAAAGTTTAATAAGTAAATCATTTTTAATATGGGGTTATACAAAAGATAAATTCGACTATAAATATTCATTAGAAAGATAAAAATATTTCCTACATAATGATATTTTATTTATAATTTTTAGACTTTAAATTATTTAATTTATTTATGACACAATGATGATGCAGTAATTATCTTATTAATGAAATATTGACATAATTGATGTTATAAACACCAAAATAAATGTAATTTGAGACTTTTTATGAATTCCACTAATTTTCTAGGTTACTATGATATATTATTGTTGATTTAATCAACTTTTTTAGAACATATAATTCTGTTATGACTTTCAAAAAAATCATATATCAAATAGTGTCAAAATTGACATAAAATAGTTTTTAAATAAAATATTATATTATTAATTGTTATTTTATTCCTAAAAATCTAAGGTTCGGCCAAATGACTTAGATAAGGATATATATATTATTAATAAACAATTTGGGGTTCGTTTGGCATTTTATAGTAAGTGTATTAACCATATAGTGAAAGAAAACAAAAAGACACGGTAAAAGTTAAATTATTTAACTTAGAGTTAAATCTAATTGATAAGGTTAAAATAATAACCTAAACTTGTCTAAATCTTATTGGTTGATAGGATTTCGACCCATCCCCACTTTAGCTTCGAAATAAGACCCTTTGGAACCATTATAAACCGATTTTGACATTAATATAAAATAATATTTTGATGTATTCCTAAGGTGCCCCTCTCCTCCCTTATAAAAGGACACCTCCTCCCCCTCCTCCTCACACCAATTTGAGCACTCAAGCTCGGCCAACCCCTGACAAAATCTCTTCTCAACTTCCCTAGAAACATCCTAGAGGTTATGGTCTTCCTAAAAGAACAATTTTAGTGCCCTAAGAGGAGGTCTCAAAGAGGCGCTTCAAAGAAGAGGTAATTACCGTTACCAATTCTTTCATCTTTATTTCTTCTTCCACTTCTTCTTCTTAGGTTGTTTCATTATGAAGTAATAACATCAGTATCACTCATATACTGATATGTTATTATAAGTATGAAACAACCCTATTTCACCATCTATCCATCCTACGGAAAAAGAAATCACCGCGTGTGCGTACGTACGGAATACCGTCTCCACGCCGTGGTGTAATCTATTTTCCACCACCACCTTACATGGATGGGTATAATGGTGTAAAGAATAACTATAGATAGTTATTACAACATCATATTGATTCTGATATATTGTATAATCCACTCCAATTCAATTCAATATTTATGGAAATGATATCATCGCTCGTGCGTACGTACGGACTACCGTCTCCACGACGTGATGAGATTCATTCTCCATGTTAACCATTTAAGAATGATTATAAAGTATACATAAGAAATAATAATGAAATATATGACATTATAAAGCTACTGTATTTATGTATATATATATATGTATGTCATCTACTTACTTCCATTCAAGACAATAAGGAAAGGAAAACAGCGTTCATGCGTACGTACGGACCACCGTCTCCATGAACGGTGTTTTTCATTTCATTTATCTATCTATTATATATATATATATATACTGAATACATATGATATATAAATCATATTTTATATTCTGGAAGTAAGTAAATCATGATATAAGTAATAATAATGTCAAGAACAACAAGTCAAAACACCTACGATAAATGAAACGATTTTACCCAAAACGCTTCTTTAACATGGAATTTACAAAAGAACGGGTAATATAATGTCATAAGTGAACCATATATGATATCATAACAATTAATATGATTCTGTAATAATCCAATGACATTATTTAAATCATTATACAGGAGTTTCGGACACATACGAAGCAAATCGGACCTAAGGTAAGGGAAATATCACAATCTCATTTTTATCCGAGATTGTTTATACTTTGGTATTTACTGGGGTGTATTTTATCATCCACATCCATGTTTTCTCAATATGTAATATTATTTCCATCCACCTACAATTGTTTAAATCCAATTTTACCCTTTGGTGAGTTTTTAGTAAAAGATATGAAAGGAATCTTTTGTCGTTTTTCATACGAGGTACTTTTTGACTTTTCCGACAAAAGTACGAAGAATGTTTTTTTTAACTTATACGGCATGAATGGATTTTTAAAACATTATTTCCAAGAAGCTTCCTTTACAAGTTTTCAAGTTTATTTTTAATCAAATTCTTTTATTTAATGTTGTATGACATGTTATGAAAGGAAAAATGTTTTTGAAGAAGAAAGGATATTTTCCTCAAGAATGGAGTTCGAGTGTTTTATCAAAATTATTTTCCATCTAAGATAATAAAGCGTTCTGTTTTTATCCCTATTATTACATTGATTTGATCATGTTGTGATGGAATTATTTTTATAAATTCCTTTATCTTATATGAATTGATTTATGATGTCATGATGTTTCAAGAATCCCATTTTTGTTACATGTGTTATGCGATGATGTATGTTTTATGATTATGTGGCACACATAAGAAAGTATTCATTATAAGATGGGTGGGACCTATATCTCCCTCCAATGCATTGGGTAAAGATTTTATATCTCATGAGATAGACATGGCTGGAATGGTAGGTTATACCGGTTCAGTGAAACAGGACTGAAACGAGGGTTACTCGATTCAGAAAGGGACTTTGTCCACTAAGATAGTCTTGGCAATGAGTCTTGACTAACAAGAAATGATTCTCTATGATTATGTGTGAATGCCACAAAGTTTCATGTTTTAAGTTATGATTATTGTGATTACATTTCACTACCATGATTTATCCCATGTTATTAAATTATGCTCTCTTTTGCAGGTTATGATTTCCAAAATGTTATGTTCTTATGAATACGATGTGATTGATATTTCTTTTGTTTACCCTTACTGAGCATTTGAGCTCACCCTTTTATGTTTTCTTCTCCCCAGGATATAAAGAAAGGTTTTAGGTAAAAAAAAGGAAGATCTTTATGGGAGATGTTGAAGATCTTTCACCACGATTAGAAGATTTTATTCCGAGTTTCCAAAGACACTAAACTATTACGATCCTTGTGTGTGTGTTTTTGTTATGTACTAAGTATTCCGCAAAAGTAATGTAATGTCCATGTAAGTCAGGCTTCGGGTCTTTACATTCATGTTGTCATAAAACTAAAGTGAAACCAGTTCATTAACTTTTATTTGAAGGTGACTAGGAAAGGGTTGTTTGGAGTGGTTTTTAGGATCTCACTAGTATCAGATTTTCAGTTGGAAATGTTGACATGTTTTTTAAATCCTAGTTTCATAGAGTGGAGACCAATGATTCAGAGAGAAAGATGAGGTCCATGTTCATTGTGGCTAGATTTTGGATTGTTTAGAATTTTAGAATTAATGTATGGATGGGAGGCTACATGAGATCTTTCTTCGGCCTAAAAGCTTGATCCAGGAGCTATGTGGTTGATCTGGGATATCTATTGAATATATGGAATAATTATTTCTCTATGAGTAAGCTTATGGCTAGTAGGGGATCCATGAATTCTATCCAGAGAGTGAATATTTCTAGAAAATGGATCCTATATAATCCCCCATGTAGTGACTTTAAACTCAATACTGATGGCTCTTGAAATCTTGTAATCAAGAGTGGGGTAGCATTTTATAGGACTTGAGAGGCTCAGTGGTGATTTCCTTCAGTGGGTTCTATGGTCAAGTTGATTCTCTCATTACTATGGATAAGGATTTTTTTAATGGATTGAATATTTTTTACTCCTTTAATTTTGCTCCCATGGAGATTGAAACTGATTATTTAGTCATCTATAACTCTATTCAAGGAATAAATAACATCCTTGGTTTATTGATTATATCATTAGAAGATAAAGGAACTATATTGGTCAAGATAATATGAACCACAATTGGTTCCAAGGGAATTTTGTTATGGATTATCTTTCCTCTAAGGGTGACCAAATAAACCCTCTCATTATTTATTCCAATTTGGGTTCCCTTTTCCCTGAATATGTTGGTTTTATTCAGGTGGATGCCCTTGGCCTATACTATTTCAAGTTTCCATGACTGTTGTTTCTATTTTATTTACTTAATAAAATATCCATATTTTACCATCTTCCAAGTCATAAGCCTATATAACATACAGCTGACCACAACCCTGGCCACCATATCCTTGGTCCTGGCATGGTCCTCCTGGTGGTAGTGTTGGTGGAAGGAGCTCATAAAAACTTCTGCCACCACCAGCTCCTCCTCTGGGATCCCCTCCTACTCCTCTAAAAGTTCTACCTCCCTGGGGGGGAACCCTATCCATGACTGGGGAACCATGATCATGGTGTTTTCTCTACTTTGGTGGTCCATTCCTACCTACCTTCCCTCCTTATCACTTTAGTTTGGGAAATAATGTTCCATGTGACCTCTCACATCACATGAATAGTATCTCCCCTCTCTAGGATGCCCTTGTCCATGTGAGGTCCATGTGTCTCATTAACATGTTCTTGAGTCCATGTAACACCCTGAGATTTTATGAAAAATATTATTTTAATTTCATTGATGTCTTGTGTTGTACGCTACACCAAAATTAGCTTGTACTATACGCAACACCGTATTAGCTTGCAGTATACGCAACACTATTCTTGGCTAGTGTTACACACAATTTCAAGTTTGTTTTGTGGGAATTATTCTACGCAACATTAGGTATAGATTTTTTTTAATGTATAAATGAAATAAGTTTTGATTATGTTATATGCAACACCAAAGGGAGCTTCCACTACACGCAGCCCTGACTTGGCTTGCATCACACGCAATCGCAACCTTCCTCGATAGCGTTTGTAGTACGCAATATCGGGATTCACTAAACAACAATGTATTGTTATAATATTATTATGAACTAACTGTTATGGATAGTATTAACTACATTTTAAATGTTATAAAATTATTATTCATCTTACACATTTTCTAGAACATCGTGTGAGAACAAAATATATTTTTTGAGTAAAATAAGTATTTTACAAAAAATGTTGTTTTGTCACATTTTGATGGCGCACCCACTTTAAATATAGTTTTTAACATGTTTATAAGTTCAATTTTACAAAATAAAATTCTTATTTGGAATCATGATATAAAAATTTACTTTGGATAAATTTTTCATATTATTCTGATAACTTTCATATTTTAATGAATAGTAAAAACAAGCTATATTTTAATTAAAAACAACTTTTTTTATTGTAATAATTTATATGGTTATATTATATTTTTAATTGGTTTTAAAGTGTAATTATAATATATTTTTACCATTTAATCCAATGTTGGTCATTGGAATTAATTTCACTTTGAAATTGGACATAAACAAGTGTCGATCCTTTGATAGTTATTGTTTCTTAAAACACGCTATTTGTTTTGATAACGGGAATTAATTTTAAAATTAATTAATGCCACTTATATGTTTTGAATTTGGAAAAATAGAGATCATTTTTGAATTCAGAATATAAAATATAGTTTAGGCTGAATTTTTTGTATTTTTCTGAAAAACTTCAATTTTTCATGAATAGTGAAACCACTTAGTGGTAGTTAAAAACTGACTCTTTCATTTAAATGAAATTTTACCACTTCTGTGAATTGAATTTCAAAAATGTGACATACATGTTTGTTATCAATAAGTAAAATTTGGTTCAATAAGATGAAAATATTTTTTTGTGAATAGTAACTTTTGACATTTATTTACCGCGGTTAAAGGTAAATAGGGTAATTCAAGGTTAAAAGAATATTATAATAATTCAAAATTACCTTAACACTTGTCCTAACCTTATTGGATGATTATTGGCCAACCATGGGAATCCTTGGGTCGATTTTGGGACCCCATTGAGCCACTTGGTAGTGATAATGACAATTTGGATTAATTAATTTAATTTAAAGACAAAATTGACATTAACAAAAATATTTTAGTAATTAATTTTTATAAGAGGTTATATAAATTATTTTTTTGACTATAAATATTAATTGGAAATATAAAAATATTTCCTACATGATGGTATTTTTTTATAATTTTTAGACATCAAATACAATAAATTATTTATAACACAATAATGATGTAGTATTTACCTCATTAATAAATGATTTAAATAAATAAGATTATAATAATTAAAATATTATCCAAAACATGTCCAATTCTGATTGGATGATTTTATTTCTACCATGATTCATCTTATCTTCATCATTAATTATTTTTGGACCTTTTGAAACCGAAGATAAGTTTATAATAAAATAATATTTTCACACTTTCCAAAGGTGCCCCTCTCCTCCCTTATAAAAGGGAACCTCCTCCCTCTCCTCTTTACACAACTTTAAGCCTTCAAGCTCAGCCAAACCCTGACCATTTCCCTTATCAACATCCCTATAAACATATTAGAGGTTTTGGTATTCTCAAAAGACCACCTCTTGTCCCTTAAATGGAATTTTAAAGGAGGCACATCGAGGAAGAGGTAATTTCTTATACCGATTATTTCGAGTTTCTTCCTTCTTATACTTCCTATTACTTAGTTGTTTCATTATAAATTAATAATATTAGTATCACTAATATACTGATATGTTATTATAAATATGAAACAACCCCATTTCACCTTCTATCTATCCTACGAAAAATGAAATCACCGCGTGTGCGTACGTACGGAATACAGTCTCCAAGTCGTGGTGTAATTAGTTTTTCCAACACCACCTTACTTGGATGGGTATAATGGTGTAAATAATAACTATATATGGTTATTATAACATTATACTGATTCTGAGATATTATTCACTCCAATTCTATTCAATAATTATGGTAATGATATCATCGCTCGTACGTACGTACGGATTACCGTCTCCACGACGCGATGAGATTCATTCTCCATGTTAACCACTCAAGAATGATTATAAAGTATATATAATGAATAATAATGAAATATATTAAATGATAAAGTTACTAGATTTATTTATGTATATATATATGCCATCTAATTACTTCCATTCAAGTCAATAAGGAAAGGAAAACAGTGTTCATGCGTACGTACGGCCTACCGTCTCCATGAACGGTGTATTTCATTTTATTTATCTATCTATTATATATATATATATATACTGAATATATATGATATATAAATCATGATTTAAATTCTGGACGTAAGTAAATAATGATATAAGTAATAATAATATCAATGACAAAAAATTCCAAACACGTACGATAAATAAAATGATTTTACCCAAAATGCTTCTTTAACATGGAATTTACAAAATAACGGGTAATATAAAGTCATAAGTGAACCATATATGATATCATAACAATGAATATGATTCTTTAATAAGTCAATTACATTATTTAAATCATTATATAGGAGTTTCGGATACGTACAAAGCATATCAGACCTAAGGTAAGGGATAACTTTTACAATCTCGTTTTTATCCGAGATTGTTTATTCGTAAGTATTTACTGGGGTTATATTTATCATCCATGTCCCTATTTTATAAAAATGTGTTCAGGTATTCTTAAAGTATTTTTTACCCATTTTTTACTTTTATTACAAGTTATGTAGGGAATCTTTATTTTTTTTACCATACGAGTTACTTTTTGACTTTTCCGGCAAAAGTATGAGAAGAATGTTTTTTTAACTTATATGGTGTGAACTGATTTTTACAGTTTCATAATGCCTAATTTTCATAAAGATTACTTTACAATATTTCATGATTATTTTCAACAAAAGTCCTTTTATTTTAAAATTACATGTCATTTTGTGAAAAGAAAATGATTTTGAAAAGAAAGGATGTTTTCCTCAAGAATTCATTTCAAGTGTTTTGTCAAAACTATTTCCATCTAAGATGACATTATTTAGTATGATTATGTTTCAATTATAATGTCTCTATTATTTACACGTTTTGATTCTTATTATGATGACATGATATCCATTTGTTTTATATGGATTACTTTAAGATGGGATGATGTTTATGAAACTCATTTTATTCTTTGGGTTATGATGAATGATTTATGTTTATTTTGTGGAACAAGTAAGAATGATTTCATTATGAGATGGGTGGGACCTATATCTCCCTCCAATGAATTGGGTAAAGATTTATATCACATGAGATATACCTGGATGGAACGGAAAGTTAATCTAGTTCAGTGATACAGGACTGGAACGAGGAGTGAACTCGATTCAGAAAGGGACTTTGTCCACTAAGATGGTCTTGGAAGCAATGCCTTGGATACTGTGGAAATTATAACATGTTCTTAATGGTTTCCACAATTAAATGTTTTATTCCCATGAAATTTTATCATGATTAATGTTTCTTTAGGATCTATGCCTTACGTACTGCCATGTTTTATGTCATTGCTCAAGATTTTGATGTTTAAACATTATGTTCATGTTTTTTTGTTCAAATGTATATGATTTGTTTTATTTTCTCCATGTTTACCCTTACTGAGCATTTGATCTCACCCTTTATATGTTTTATTTTCCCCAGGATTTAAAGAAAGGTTTTAGGTAAGAGAAAAAATGGGGAAGATCTTTATGGGAGATGTTGAATATCTTTCACCACGATTAGAAGATTATATTTCGAGTTTCCAAAGACACTACACTATTACGGTCCTTGTGTGTCTGTTTTTTTATATATTAAGTATTCCGAAAAAGTAATGTAATGTCCATGTACGTCAAGATTGGGTCTCTACGGTCCATCCATGATTAGTTCACTTATGCCAAGACACCACTGACTGACACCTTCTAGATGTTATAGATGACTCATCCCCATGATGTCCACAGCCAGATTCAGCTGCATGTCATCCCTCATATAGTAATCTCACCATCACCAGTGCTTTATATATAACTCTAGAATATATAGGAATGTATACAGGTACTAAAATGGAATGGATGTATCTGTGGATACCCTACTCAAACTTTTGTACCTGGAAGTAACCATCCTTAATCATGTCATGGGAGTACAGTGTAAGGTCAATGAACCTCATAGCATACTCATCAACTATCATCTCTCCCTATTGAAACTCTAAAAGATCATGAATCTAATGGTAGTGGAAGTAAGAGGGGTAGTACTTCTCATGACATAGATTATGGAAGTCAAGCCGTAATAGTACCATCTCATAATTCATCTTCATGATTGGACTCCACCGGTGCTTAGCTACTCTATCAAAAAGGTTAGCTGTCAGTGCAGCTGTATGATTAGTTAGGATCTGCACTATCCTAAAAATTCAGATCATTGACTCAATTCAATCTTCTACTATCTTGAGATCTGGTTCACTACAGAACCTCAATGTCCTCTAGATCTAGAACTCATAGAGTGCTCTAAGTATGTGTGGATCCTTATCCTTCTTTATTGGTACAATCTACTACTCGACTATCATGGGAACTTTTACTTATCTGCATTGATGAAATATATCATGATATGTCCCCTGAAGTGAGGTTTCATCACTCACTGGTTCATCATTACAGTCCTAAATCGATAACCTGGATGGATTTCTGCACAAAGGTATCCTAAAAATTAATCATGATGTACCATGATCAGATGAGAATATATATATATGGGGGATGACTCAATAAGGATAGTCAATAGACTCAATACAATGTGATGCATGTATCAAAGTTCTCTATAACTAATTCCTGGGTATTCCAAGTCAACAAGCAAGTGGTCAGAGTCCTGGTGAATGGATAAATCAGCTATCAAGATAACTCTGGGTTCCTAGGATTGAAATCTGAACTTGATACACATTGATATTATTGCATTAAATTCCCAACCAAACCTCATAATGGGAAAAAACTCCAAGCACCATCCTGATATCGAACCACCTCTGATACCAATCTGCAACAACCTAACCCATCGGGGACCACCTGGCCGACAGAATGTCGAACCGCAACAAGCCCAAGCCTGCTAGCATAGGCTAAGGGATGGTCAAAATAACCAATATTTCATAACTAATATGCGAGTTATTTTTTTAGTATTCATATATCCATGCACCTAACTATCTCTATAAAAAATCTAAGAGGAATAATATTAAAATATGATAACCACTAGAGTGAAAACCAAGGATGTAGTAACCTCTAGGGAACAAAAAACAATGTGATATAGTAAATAAAAATGAAATCAGAAAATATATGACCACATAGAAACATTTTTCCAACCTGAAAACAATAGGAAAAGAAATATTGAGAGATCTTGGATTCATATCTCTAAGCCTCGACCATCATACATGGTAAAAAGAACCTGATTATCCCTATGCTCCATTGAAATCTATGTTGACCTATTAGTCATCTTCATTAGACATGACACGTGTGGGAAAATCCCATATAATAGTGAGTATATAAATACCCAGTATGATGTCCCAAAAATAGGAGGGTAAGTAATAGAAGACATGATAGAAGTAGTCATCTCAACACAAAGGAAGGGGGAAGCTTAACCTGAAAACAATAGATATATATGATCATATAATAAACCCAGATTAGAAAGAAAGGGGGTCTCTATATTCGATCCCATCCCAAGACGATGAGTCTTCCTACATCTCTAAAAGTTCCATTAAGGATACCCATCAACTCATGTGTCTATCCAAAGAAGCAACCACATGAAGTAACCATACCTTTCCATTATGCCACGCAATTGAGGGGGGAAAATCCCCAACTAGAGGAATTTTTACCTACTATGTCATGGGGTTACACTCAATATTTAAAGTTACCATGACCTAGAATATCATAGAGGCACCACTCGGTAGATAGATGACCCACACCCTAGTCTATTAGGGGGTACCACTCAGTAGATAGAGTATTAATTCCCTAGTCCATCAGGGGGTACCAATTAACAGATAAAGGACCCATTCCTTAGTCCTTTAGAAGGTATCAATCAATACATAGAATCCCATGCCATAGTACATTAGGAGGGTAACACTAAGTAGATAGATGACCCAAACCCTATTCTATTAGGGGGTACCATTTATTAGATAGAGTACCCACTCCATAGTTCATCAGGGGGTTACCATACAGTAGATATAGGAACCACACCCTAGTTTGTCAGGGGTACCACCCAGTAGATAAATAACACACAACATAGTCCATCAGAGGTACCACTCATTAGATAGATAGAGGAACAATACCCTAGTATGTCAGGGGGTACCACTCAATAGATATAGGAACTGTTTCCTAGTATGACATAGGGATTTCTAACCTAATCCTCTATCTGATGATCCTTCCTAATCACTATCATCATCGATCACCACTTAAATTTTTTTAAAAATATAAAATATCACATCATATCTTAAAAGACACTAATAATCCCACTATCATTTTATATGTGTAAAAACACTCGATATTGGCTACTCGTATGCCAAAATCAAAGTTAAAACAAAAGAGATTTGAGAGGTACAAGTTTCATAAAGAAGTATACAGCGTGTAAAGGGGTCAACATGGTGTATGACTTCACTTGGACTCTTATATGCTTTATTTATAACACATATATCTATGACCATGTATTACTACATAGAGTGTAAGGTTACTATATAATGTTTCTTAGACTCCTAGGGTCAAGTTGTTTTCTCCTAGTCATGAATGTGTCCTTTGGGTCATATTTGTGTACTCCGAGAGTAAATGGGGTGTCCTACCACACAGGGTCCAAGGTGTTTGTAGCTGGAACATATCCTAGATTCCTAAGTAGGGTCACACTATATGAATCCCAGCCACACATCATGAAATCCTTATCTTCTTCCTAAAAACCTAATCACCACAGCCAAGGAAATACACGGCGTCTGTTCATCCCAATACACACCATTTAGTTTTATTTTTTATGGAATTATATATTCATCACAAAAATAACAAATATTACATTTAATCCACCATTTGTGCTTGGTTAATAACGAAAAACATAGTAACCATAATTGACCATTAATTTCTAGGCTCTGGCGTCCATAAATTAGGAATTTGAATCACCTATATGATGTTATAGTGCCTCCTCCTATCTTCTTTTTCCACTATAGGTCTCAAATACATGAATTAAAACCCAAAATACATCCTTATATATTTTAAAAACACTTATCTGATAATCATGAACACATCCATTGTGAATCCATGGGTCTGACCACCCTCGTACTTTCTCGGAAATGTCAAACTATATCCTCGTATCCTAATAACAAAGAACGCAAATAACATGTGAGGAAAGGCATAAGAGAAAAGGTTTATAAATCATTATCCTTGTTTTATTGGACAATGATCATAGATTAAGGATATTAAATGTGAGAATCATAGAATAGTCAATAATAAATTGAAAATAAATTTAATTTGATACACAGGATAATGTAAAGGATTAAATTAATCACATATCAAAGAATAGAAGACAAAAACATGATCAATATTTTAATAAAGATAAGAGACCATAATTTATGATCCATAAATCGATATTAGATCATTATTTGGTGAATAACATGTTCACTAATGATTGGGAAGATATATAGTGTTCACTATCAATCAATTCACCTCAATCCAATCATTGTTCTTCATTTGATCTCGATCTTCCAATGAAGGTCATCAGAGATACTCTAAAAAATCTCTCACGATTATGTGACTAACCCTAGAAAAATATTATAATGACATATTTATAGAGGATTATATTTAGGTAATTTTAATTAAAATAAATAAATAAATAATTTATTTTAATTTAAATGCACCCACCAATGGTTGCATCATCCAAACATCTAGTTTTGACCAACTTTAGGTTATGCCTAGGGTAAACACCATACTCTAGATACAAATGTGGTCACAGATTTTTAATTTGGGACTTATCTCATAATATATTCCATTATTTTTTAAAATAAATTTATGTGTGATATACAATATATTTAATATTCATGGAAAATTAATTTTGGTCTCATTGAGCCTCGGAATCTCATGTTGTCTCAACGCCTCACTCCAAAAATATTTCTGAATATATTTAAAAGTACTATAAAGAAAAAAAGTGTCTCATAGAATATATAAGTTAAACCATTTCCCATTGTTTTGAATTATATGTCTCTCATATAAGAGTAAAATATGTGAATAATCATTTCTAATAAATTTTTCCCTAACTAGGAACAAAATTAAATGAGATTTTCAAAGAGAATTTTTAAGAAATAGGGTGAAGCTTAGGTGATATTCTAACTCCTAATCTAAAAATATACTCGCCCAAAATTCTATTTGTGGTGTATTTAAAACATATTATCCATCCCCAAAGGTATCAAAATTGCACTATTATAGAGGTTGTAAGAATAAAATAGAGAATTTATTGGAGGAAAACATCATTTACCCCATCTTTTACTCACAGTGGGTAAGCTCAATCCATGTAGTTCCCAAGAAAATAATATTAACCATTTTGATGAATAACCAAAATGAGAAGATACCCAATAGAATTTATAATAGTTGGAGAGTGTGTATAGATTGTATGAAGCTAAACTAGGTCACTAAGAGAGATCATTTCCCAATCCCATTTATTGACCATATTCTAGAGAGATTGGAAGGGAAGACTCGCTATGGTTTTCTAGATTGTTTTTCAAATTATATCCAGGTAACTATTTCTCTAAAAGATCAAAAGAATACTACTTTAACATTTCCCTTTTAAAAAAATTCTTTAAGATGATTCCATGTAGATTATGTAATGTTACAGGTACATTTTATAGATTCATGTTAAGTATATTTTCAGATCATATTAAAGACTTTATAGGGGTATTTTTAGATAATTTCACTATAATTAGTAATTCATTTGATCATCTTTTACCAAATATAGAAAAAAAATTAAAAAATTCATTGAAATGAACTGGGTTTTGAGTTTTCAAAAGTTTTATTTCTTGTTGAAATAAGTAATAGTCCTAAGCCATGTTGTTTTAAAAAGGGTATTGAGGTGGAAAAATCAAAAATTAAAGTAATATGTTTTTTTCCTTAACCAACATATTTAAAACATTTTAGATTATTTATATAACATAGATTATTATATATAAGGTTTATCAAGAATATTAAGAAGATTCGTCTTCCACTCTCAAGATTACTTTTGAAGGATTATGACTTTGATTTTAATGATGAGTGAAAGGAATATTTTTTAAAACTAAAGGGTAGATTAATAAAACCATCAGTGATACATTCACCCATCTAAGAGAGCCCATTTGGGTTACTTTTTAATTCTTCCAACCTAGATTTGGGAGTAGTTATTTCACAAAAAATTAAAGGTGGGCCTCAAGTCATTTCTTATGCTTTAAGAACCTTGAATGATACCTAACTCAACTATACAACTATTTAAAAAGGAGTTCCTTATAGTTTGTTCCCTTAGATAAATTAATATTATATTTTCTTCAAATTAAACTCACTATATTTTCTAATCATGTATCCCTAAGATGCATGAAGAAGAAGGAAGATGTAAATCCCTGGCTGGTCAGATGGATGTTACATCTACAAGAGTTTAGCATGGAGATTAAGGAAAATATAGAAGTTGAGAACCAGGTAGGGAACCACCTAAGCAGGCTTCCCAGCACAAAAAAGTAGAAATACCATAAAAACACCCATTGAAAAACTACTATAACACCTAATATTCAATTATATTACGCAATATTTTCTTTCCAAAGAAACAATAGCAGATTTCATATATATTTATTGAATTATGTGATTAATGAAAAAATTCCTAAAATCTATAAATTGAATTTGAATAAATTAATTTCATTTTTCCATTCATAATTTTAAAATTATCTTAGTATTAATTTTTTATATTTTTCAAAAATAGTTGATTTTTTGGGTGAATAGTGAAAATTTCGATTTAACAAAAAAATGTCCTTTTTATGGAATTATAATTATATAAGAATAAATTAAAAGTTAATGAGATATTAAATAATTCATATAATTCATATAAAAATATAATCCTTATCTTATAAATCTTTTTTTAACATTTTTTAAATCTAATTAATGTTTTTGTTAAAACAAAAACTATTTTAATTATTCTCTCTTAATCAAATATTTGCAATGTCTCTTTCAGATTTGGTTTGGTTTGAAATAAAAATAAGTATCCTTTAATTTAAAATAATTCTATTAATTATATTTTATTCAAAATTATTATTTTTTCTATAAAATAACTTTTATTCATAAAACAATTATTTTTCTAAAAATAGTTTTCGTTGTGTTTGGTGAAAATAAATTAAAATTAATTTTTATCACTTTAAAAAATTGAATATTATAAAAGTTATTACATATTTGGTAAATTAAAAATTAATATTAGGTAATAATATCATCTAAAGGTTTTTTCATAATGGATAGTAACCATGGTAAATATTTATCACCCCTGTTAAGGGTAAAATGAGTTAAAAAGGTTAAAATATAGAGATAAGGCTTTAAGATAAAACAAAATACTTTATCAAATAAAATTACTTTTTTTTATTTAAAATTTTACCTTATAATATTCTAATTTATTATAATTTTGAGACACTTTACTTGAGACAAAAAATATATATTATATAATAAAGTTTCAATTATTTATAAGTTTGATACTCAACTAACTTATAAAAGGTAACCCCATCTCTAATATTCTACACAATACTTGAGACACTTATCTCGACCAATACCTAACCAAATACCTTCTCAAAATACTTTATCATTACTTATAGTTCATGATATCACTAAAATATCACTTCAATAAGTCTTAAATTTTAAGCTAAAATAGGTTTCTAAAAGAAGAGGTATATATTCTTATCGAGATTTTTAAAGTTCCTTTCTTCTTAAACCTACTCTAAATATTTAATAACCATCATAATTTAATTACATAACTATATTCACCCCACTGATATGTGTTTATTTTAATTTTATATGTAACAACATGAAAATTTAATAATCTCGATGTCTTATTTAGCACACAACACCAAGCTTTAAGTAGATTGCATTATACTATAGAAATATTATTATTTAAAGGTGACCATTGTAACCTAGTCACTGAATTAGTGAATATGAATTGGAGTAACTATATTATGATATATGTGTATAATTATACTACTAAATATAAATTTATATACTAATTATTATAAAATAAACACAAAATTTTTAGTGAAGTCTTTTTATGCATTAAAAAAATTCTTCAAAATTTGTTTTTATTTATTTTTATGAGAAGATATTATAATCAGTTTCTGAAACTATTAGAAATTATAATTTATAAAAAGGATATAATTTTTGAAATTATCAAATCATAATTAGCTTAAAGTGAAATTTTGGTAATTTTTCGACAAGATAATTTTTCTAGTGAATAATGAAAAAAATATTGATTTTATAGAAAATATTATTTTCTATAAATATGTAAATACTTATAATATCATATATGATCCAAAATGAATCAAATAGTTAATATAACATATGTATCATAGATAATATGGCATATTATAATCAAATTGGTGTTGAAATGTTATAATTGTAACATATATGATATTATAAGTATTTACATATTTATAGTATTGAATTATAATAAATTTAAATTTATTATATATGAGGTTAGAGTGATTATGAAACAAGTCATACATGAGGTAAGGGTTTCTCATCTCACTTTTATTTCTATGAGACATATGCCATATTAACCATTTGATTCATTTTTATAGTATATATACTTCCCATGAATTAATTTTATGATTATTTTCCTGAAATTTTTAACTATTTATAAATTCATATAATTTTCTGTCTTTCATGAAGTTTTTATTTAGAGATTACCAAATTTGTAATATTTTTACATTACAATCTCATTTTACTAGGATTATTTATGAATAAATTTATGATAATAAAATTAAATAATAATAGTCTCCCAAATATTATTTTTTTCTTATAATTTATTTATTTATGGATATTACCAGTCTTCATTTCATTTTCCTCTCTTTAAGTACTCAAGATGCTGACATAATTTTTTTAAGGTAAGATAATTTTTTTATTATTTAGTCAAAAATATTTTTCTTTCATATTTTTTTAAAAAAATTCAAGAATTTTTTTATTATTTATCTATGATTTTTTAAAGTAATTTTTACCCATTTTTTAATTTCTATAAAATATTTTAAATGTAATCTTCTTTTAATTTTCTGAATGAGGTACTTTTTAATTTTTAACAAAAATATGAAAGGAAACTTTGTTTTAATATACAGGACATGAATGGAATTTCTAACCATCATGACCACTTAATGATTTGAACCTTACTTTTCAAGTTTCCATTGTTATTTTCAAACGAAATTTTTTCATTAATATTTTTCAAAATTTTAGATTTTAAGTAAGTGATTTCAAAATGAAAATGGTATTTTCCTCAAGAAATGTTCCAATTCTCCTTAAAAGAAATTTTTCATCTATCATAAAATCCTCTCACAATACATATGCTTTACTTAGAGCTGAAACATTGTTTTCTTTTTCAATAGCTGGTTTATGGGTTCCCGGTACCTATAAAAATAGTCCCCAAAACCAGCATTCAAATTTCAAATTCAAACAAAAAAACATCCCTCAAAAGTCACATGCCACACCTCAAGATTCGAACCCATAATCACACGTCGCCTTCACTAAATCGCAATCACTACAGGTCAAACTGTCACACTACATCGAATCATGGATGTCATCCATGTCGGTCACTAGTGATACCATCGAAAGCATCATTGCTGGAAAACCAAGATCATCACCAAGCGCCATCGTTCACCACAGGAAGACTCCGGAACCATCAGCTGACAATGTCACCGAAGCACTGTCAGACCACCACCTTCATCCCATCCACCGTAGAACAAACCCTGATTCACAATCCACGGTTTGTCTCGAACGAACAGCAAAATGATTCATCTGCTTCAACTGGATCACTGCTAAGCTTCACCATCATCCTTCGACAACACCAATGAAAAACCATACCCAGATTCAAGCCCTAAGTGGCCAAGAATCAACCAGGTCGAAATCAGCAAGCAAAAATCCACCACCAGATCGATACAAAACAACATGAAACAGACTTCCCCAAACCAACAAAACCAACTCAACCTCAAAAACGCATCCCAGCAAACATCAAGAATCCTAACTCAAATGAAAAAGAGAAGAATCAACGAAATAGAAAGCACCTCATCCGCTCTAAGAAGACCAGATTTTGATGCCGCCATCCGATAATTCCACAGAAACAACGCTCTACCTTCAAACACCCAAAACTGGATGAAGGGGTGGTCTCGGACCACCGGGCCAGGAACTCAGGCACAGATTCAACACTGTGTTAAAGAGAAAGACACCAGTACATGGTAGGTTATACCAAGAACAAAATTAGGGTACATGGGAGATTATCTCAATCCAAAAATAGGTTACATGAGAGGTTATCCCAATCACAAAATACTATACATGGGAGGTTATCCCAAACCCAAAAAGGGTAAAGATAAGTTTATCCAAAGCTTTAAGTAGATGAAAAAGTGGTTATCCCAAGCCTGACATGTGATTAATGTCTTGGTGGGTATCCTTGATATAATATTTTTATGATTATTATTATTCTAAACTTTGTTCCACACTTTTATAGAATGATCTTATGTTATTGTTATGCTCCTATGGACTATGCTCTTTGATTTATTTATGATTCATGTTTTATAAACTATAAATATTTATTACATTACTCATGATTATGATTTATGAACTATTGGGTATGATTTTCTATTTTTATTATCATGTTCTCATACCCTTATGGTCATGTTATGCTTTCAAATGTTCATTGACGGATTTCTCCAATGTTTACTCATACCGAACATCTGGGATCATCCTTTCTTATGTTTTTTATTCCCTATGATATGAAGAAGGATTTTAAGTATGTTATTCCTAATAATGATACTAGATGTGAATAACTTAGTGGTATATGATGTATATTTATTTATAAACTACTTGTTTATGTATTCCAAAGTCACTAAACATCTATAGTTTTTGAATAGATCGTAATGATATGCAATGAATATTCATTTTAAAATGATGTGATATTTATGTATGAAATATTTGGGATGCCTCAATTGGCATCAGATTAGGGTTTAGTTATTTTTGAATAATATCAATAGAAAATATTATTGAAAACCTTTAGGGTGATTCTAAGTATAGTATAACATCCTAAAGTTTTAGTAAATTTGATATTGTGCGTTTTCCTAGAAAATTTATCCCTACCTAGATACTGGAAAGTAGATGCGCCTATGGCAAAGATTCACCTAGGGGTAAGAACTATGAAATTGGTATATTGGGTATTAACTCGATCACCACTAGTTAAATTGAGTGGGATAAGGATTGCACACCTAGATAAACACTCCTGGGGGTTATGCTTGGGTAAATTCACATTTTATTTATGAAAGATTATTAAGGATTTGAATAGATAATTATTATCTATAGTCTAGGTTTCATACATTAAAAATAAGGTTTCATGATTTAGATATACTATGAACAATTATTCATGATTATATGCTTACTCATTATTATTATTATTTCTCACGTTATTATTTTTCAGTTTATTCAATGGATTGAACCATAATGAATTGTGTTAAAATTGAATATAATGAACAATGAAATGATTATCATCTTGAGAAACCATATGAAATAGGAGTTAGAATGAAAAATCTTGTGATTATTCTTAACCATATTTCTTGTTATATTATTAACAACCTAAACATAGGTGAGTTTCTAAATGAACCAAATAAGAGAAAAATGGAATTTTATGAAGACCATAGAGGGAAGAAGATTAAGCTTCCTATATGTCATAAATATAGGAAGAACCACCTGGGAAAATGTCTCAAATGAATGGGAAGATATTTTATTTGTGTAAAAGAAGATCATAAAGAAAATAATTACTAAGGAAAATTAAAGATCTCAATAGAGGGAAATAAATTACATCCTAAGGTACCATTTATAGATTAAAGGGTTATGTGTGGGGAACTTGGACATTATCTGATTCAATGATCTAATACAAGGGATAACTACTAGAAAAAGGAATTCCCTATGTTATTCTAATCATTAAAGTGGTATGATTGAAGCATTTATGTATTGGGATTCAAGAGTTATTTTGTATAAGTTCTTTATCAATTATATTCTATTTATATGATTTGCAAAACATCTAAGGATTATTTTTCAGTAATTTTACATAAGGACTTGGAAGAATATATTGAATGGTATCGATAGCCTAGAAAATTTATTTAGTGTTAAGGATATATTTTTTGTAAAACACATGATTGTGGGATAGATAAACCTTAATATTTTCTTGGTGTTGAGATAATAATGTTTAGTTTGGATAAAGAGAAGATTGATTTTGATAAAGTAAATTGGATAGTATTCATGACCATGGAATAGATTATTGATTTGATGAAAAAATAATTATGTTATATTTGATGAAGTTATATTACATTTTTGGATATATGAAATATATTTTTTGGTCTGTGGTTTTATTTAATGAATAATTATAGAGTTAATTTTTAGAAGAAACTATATTTTCATTGAGATTTTATGGTGATTCTTGTTATTTTGGTAAGGGATTAGCCTGTTTTAAGAGAATCTATGATAATGGTATTTATGTGTTTAGTATGTAACATTATCATATAATTTATATTATTTTGGGATTAAAGTTAAATTTATTTTTGAAATTTAGTGATTTTATTTATAAATTTTTGGTATTTGAATTCCTTTTATTACAATCCTTTTTTAGTATTTTCTAAAAATACACTTTAAGGTAAAGTGGGAACCAAACATACCAAAAAAAACTACAAACCATCATGTTACAAAATTTATAAAACAACTAACTCTATAAAATTTAAAAATTCAAAATAAAATACCCAAAACCATGGAATTAAAAATTTGAAAAACCACTACATGCTTGAAGCTGAGAGTCGCCACCTACTACATATCAGAACTGCATGATCCACCAATACATCATTTCCAAAGAAGTTTCCATTATCATAAACTAGATCATTCGAGCCCCATTTTCAGTCATCATAAGAATGATAACTACCGTTGACATAGTGATCTTCACTATCATTTTCATCGTTGCCCAAGCACCACACCAGTCACCAGAGACCAATGGATCTCGTCGTAGCCATTGTAAAACCCCATCACCATGTCATCGCGAACTAGAAATAGCCAAACCAGTAACACATAAAACAAAATATCATAAAAATGTAACCTTCATGAATAGAACTTATGGATTCCACTATAACAGCACTGAAAATAAGGGGGAGAAATTTGAAAAATAAAAAACAAAACCATGAATATTTCCATTGGAACCTCAGAAAGAGGAAGAGAAACCAAAACATAAACAAAGATAAAAAATGAATAATTTCATGTTGAGAGCATCGTCAGACACCAAATATCACTTTCCAAAACCTCGTAGGAACCACTGATCCCAATATGAATCAAATAAGAGTCATGGTACTTTAGGTTAGGGTAGTGATTTGAACGGCCTAGGGCTCTGAACATCCACAACAAGCCTAAAACCAGAAGCCAAAAACAACAATGAGTTAGCACAGAAGTGCCTAGAAAACCCTTTACCACCAAACCTCTTAACCCAAAACCATATTGTATCCATTAATCCATATCTTACCTAGATAGGTACAGAGTTACATGAGGTCAGATAAGGGTATAAGCAGTCAGGGGCTTCAACCAAGACTACCTTCGTCGGGACCAACAGATCCACCCTATAAGAAAAACACCAAGATATCCATGTCACCATGAAGTAGGATGGATAAAGGAGAGAAAAATAGGGAAGTAAAGGGATTAAAGAAATAAGTAATGGTGCTCAGATGCACCATCAACCCCAAATCGGAGGGTTTTGGGAGGGAACCTTAGGCAAATCCGAGAGAGAAAG
This sequence comes from Viscum album, assembly GCA_963277665.1. Classification (NCBI taxonomy): domain Eukaryota; kingdom Viridiplantae; phylum Streptophyta; class Magnoliopsida; order Santalales; family Viscaceae; genus Viscum; species Viscum album. The sequence continues at coordinate 1,768,791,048 of OY728140.1, forward strand.
GGGGAGAGCCCAGAGAGAAGGATTCCATATGTTTTCTATCAGTTTGTATTTTAATTTGTTCAGACATGTTTTGGAGGAGTCATAAGGTTAACTACATATATAATTGTTTAATTTGAACTTTGGGTTTTACTATTTAGGTTTTGGAGATTAATTTTTTATTTCATCATTTAACGATTTATCCATATTGGGTAACCTATACTAACCACTTTGGTAAATATATATGGACATGATGAATGATTTATTATTATTTTATGGATATAATGATCCTTTAAAAGTTAATTTTAATTCTTTAGTCATGAAAAAATCATCTTTAATATTAATTTCTTAGAGTAAGAAATAAATTGAAGATTGATTAAATCAAAAGCAAAGGATTAAATGGTGCTTAATAAATAGAAATAAATTAAGTATATTTTTTTGTGTTCTCTATATTGATAGTAAAATAATCCCTCAAATTGAGGAAAAGTATCTTGAAATAAAAATTATATTCTTTTACCTTCATTTTTGATTAATTTATGGTGTTTTCACCCCTCACTAATTTATGGTTTTTTGGTAATTAACTTTTCTATAAACATATTCTATATTATTTTCTATTAGTCCTTAAATGTTATTTTTCTCCTCCATGTCTATATTTTAACTTCTCTCTGATGTTCTTATTATCTTGGAATCCAATTATGTATTATTTTAGGTAACCTTTAGGCTTTCCACTCTGCTTTTTCAAAGGAAATTTTTCAATTCCTTTGTATGATGTGGGTTTACAGCAAAAGTATTTTCAAATATTTAATATTTGATAGATGTGATAAAATTTTGAGGAAAAAATCTATTTAAGGGATAATAATTTTACACCTTAAAATTTTAATAATCTTGATATCTTACTAAACATGCAACACCGATCTTTAAGTGAATTGAAATATACTATAGAAATATTATTATTTAAATGTGATTGTTATAACCAATCTATTAAAGTAGTGGGTGTGAATAGGAGTAACCTAATTATAAAATATGTCTATAATGATCCAACTAAAAAAATTATTGATTAATTATTAATAAATACACACTCAATTTTTAATGATGTTATTTTATAATTCAAAAATAATTTCTCTTAAAATTGGTTTTTACTATTTTTTGTGAGTAAATATTGTAAAAAATTTATGAAACTTTTAGAATGTTTATTTTTGTAAAAATTATATCATTTTTAAATTTATCATATAAAAATTATCTTAAATTGAAATTTTGGAAAAAAAATTAAAAGTTTAACTTTTCTGTGAATAGTGAAAAATAGTGATTTTATTCAAAAATTTCTTTTCCGTTCAAGTATTTACAAATTACCCTTTTTATTTTAATTGATTTTAAAATTTTATTAGTTAATTTTGATTACAAATAATGCAAATATTTTATTTTAATCAATATTATGATTAATTTTGGTATAAAAACATTTTTATACTAAAAAATGCATTTTTCTAGAAAACGGTTTTTCATTACATATTATGGGTTAATTTTAAAATTAATTTATTAAAATTATAGGGATTGAATTTGATAAAATAGATTAATTATTTTGAATCATAATTTCCAAATTTAGTAAATATTTAAACTTTATTTTTGGTCATTATGAATAGCAACCTAGTAAATATCTATCATCATGGTAAAGGTAAATAAAGTAATTAAGGATAAAAATAATGTGATAGGGCTTTCAAAATCTATATAAAACTTTAATTATTTCAATTTTATGAGTTTATTTCATAAATACTTATATAATAGTATAATATATTATAATTTGGTTCCATTTTTCTTTAATAATGGCCTTAATATTATTTTATGTAAAGAATAAATCCAAAATGTCGCCCTCTTTATTTTAAAAAATCAATTCTTTTTTATAGGGATAAAATGATGTTATTTTCAGTTATAAATATTTATTTTAAATATTAAATAATTTTCTTATCATGGTAATTTATAATTAATTTTTAGTAATATAATAATTACCTTAAATGATTACACAATGTCGACACAGTTCTAGTTTAAGCAGTTGAAAATCAAGTAAATGATTTTAAAAACAACCAAATTATTTTATTTTATTTTTGATATTTATAGTGTTAAAATAATTTTTGGGAAAATATAATGTATAATTTCTAGTAAAATAGATTATCTTTTAATTATGGGCCTGTATTAATTTCTTTAAATTCAAGATATATAAATAGTTCTTAAAATGACTTTAATTATATTATATGTTAAATAATATATTATTAAATGATTTAAAATCACAAAAACATGAAATAGTAAAATTATTATGTTATAAGGTCTAAAATTTCATCCATTGACCATTTTTGTTCCAATTTTTTCCTTAAAATTAAATTTATATCCCTTTAGTATTGAAACTTTTGTTACCATAGTTAAGGCTAAAATTGGTTAATGAAGGGGTTAAACTATAAGATAAGGTTTAAAATTACACATAAATCTATCCCAATTTTATTGGTTGAAGTTATTTTGACCTTATCCTATATTATATTATAATTTTTTTCTATTTTGTGCCACTTTCACATGAAAAATAATTTATTACATTAAAATCTTTTAAGTAATTCTTAGTGTGTTCGTTCCATCACTATAAAGGGACACCACCTATCCTCTTTTATTCATACCACCTTGAACCGTTTATCTTATAAAAACCATTCCAAAAACTCTTTTAAACATCATTATACAATTTTTTGAGGTTATGGTATCCTCAAAAACCATCCCTATTGTCCTTGAGGATAGATCTAAAGGAGGTTCTTTAGAGAGGAGGTAATTGTCTCAATCGAGTGTTCTCATTTTACATCTTCTTGTACCACCTTAAATTTTTTCCTAAATATTACAATATAATACAATAATTATATAAAATATATTAATATGTTGTTTATTTAATTTAATAACATTATTAATATATTTTTTCTATTAAATGGGAAATGAATGTATCACTCATGTGTACGTGTGGGCTGCCACCAACACGAAGTGATATGATTTATTTTACATCACTACCTCACATGTATGTTTATAATGATGGATATAATAAATGTATTTTAAATTAATGATATTATTATGGTTCTTGAAATTCAATTTATTATTTACCTTTATTTTATTTCATCCATCTAAAAGTAGAAACATCACTCTCGCGTACATATGGACTACCATCTCCATGAAGTGATGTAATTAATTTTTCATCACCGCTTTATTTTAATAGTTATAAAAGTGTATAAAATGATTAAATATGATAATAATGAAATTATTAATATTATAGAGATGATGTAACCATTATAAAAGTAAAAGGACAGGAACTACCAGACTGAAACTTACATGAAAATTGAAATAGTTAACACATGAAAACAATGATTTTAATAAATAATTAGTAAAAAATGGGGGTTGAAATGTTATAAGTAGATCATATATTATATTATAGGTATTTATATGGTTCTATTATATAATTATAATAAGTGTAAATTATTATACAGAAGGTAATAGTTCTTATGAAACAATTCGTATGTGTAGTAAGGGTTTCTCATCTCGCTTTTATTTTTGTAAGACATATGCCATATTCACCACATGTTTCTTTCTTATGGTGTATATACTACTCATTAATTTCATACAATATTATTTTCATAAAAATTATTTATATTTAAAATTCTATATAATGTTATATATTTTATAAGGTTTTGGTTTATAGATTACCATAGTTGTAAGTGTTTTACATTACAAACTCATTTTACCAGGATTTTTTATGATTAAATTTATGATGATTGAATTATATGATATTTGTCTCAAAAAAATTATTTATTTTCTTCTCCAATAGTTATTTATAGAAATTTCTTATTTTCCTTTAATTTTCCTCTCATTAATTACTCAATAAACTAACATAAATTTTTAAGTAAAAAAACTTAGTTTTATTATTCAGTCATAAATATTTTTCTTCCATACTTTCCTTAAAATGTTTTCAAAAATGTTTTTATTTTTCACATGTAATTATTTAAATTAATTTTTAACCATTTTTTATTTTCTATAAAAAAAATTAAAATAAATCATCTTTTAATTTCCTAAATGAGGTTCTTTTGAATTTTTACCAAAAAAATATGTAAGGAATATTTGTTTTAATATACATGAAATGAACATAATCCCCCATCAACATAACTACTCTATGATGTGAATATTCCTTTTCATGTTTCCATATTTATTTTCAAATGAAATTTTTTCCTTAATAATTTAGAAATTTTTAGGTTTTAAATAAGTGATTTCAAAATAAAATGGTTATTTTTCCTCAAGAAATATTCTAGTGATCTTTTAAAGGAATTTTTCATCTAGTTTAACATCCTTTGATGTTACTTATTATAAACTAGGGATATGGATCTATGATACCATCATTATTATTTATATAGATATATTATGGTTATAATGATGAAATATTTATGAAAATTGTTTTATTTTCTATGGGTTAAAATATGATGGAATGATAAATGTTTTCATTGTCTTGTGGAATACATGTAAATAGATTATGATTATATGAAAGGTGGTTTTGTTACAGTCTTCTAATTAATTGGTTAATAATTAATTTTATATGAGATCAAAGGTTAAATAAGATGTTATCCCAATTGATACTTATATATCTTTCTTAGGATGCCGACGGGAGTGGGAGCTAGGGCACTGCCTGGTGCGGGTGATGGTGAAGCAAACCCTAGGGGAGGGTTCCGCAATGCAAGGTCCTTTGCAGAAGTTTTTGTGGGTCCCGATTCATCTACTGACTTGAGGAAGGAAGAGTTTTTTGCTCCGAAAACTTACAGACACCTAGGATTAAATTCCATATCATTCTTGAAGGAGGAGGTAAACAATATTGCCTCATATTTACATTTCGCCTTGATAGGTAATTTCTCAAAACAGCGCCCATCGATCCTGTTTCAAAGAAATACTCTTGAAAATATTGGATTATCTAATTTCAAAATCTATTTATTAAACTCTTGGAATGTGCTTTTTATATTCTCATCCGATTCGGATTATTATAGATTTTGTGTACGTGGTTTTTGGAACTTTGGGAGATCCAACATGAAAGTGCTTAAATGGTCGCCCGATTATCTTACTGGTTTTGAATCCCCCATCGCTCCAATTTGGATTGCTTTTCCAGATTTTCTAATCCATTTTTTTAAAAGGAAAGCTTTATTTGTTATTGTTAATCTATTTGTAACCTCAATCAATCTAGTTCATGCTACTAAAAATCTAAAAAGGCCATCGGTTGCAAGGGTATGCACCAAGATTGATCTGTCCAAAGACCTTCTGAGCTGCTTTTGGATCCAAAATGGTGATAAAGGATTTGTGCAGAATGTGGTTTTTGAAAACCTACCAGAGTTTTGTAATAAATGCTTTAAAACTGGACATGTTTCCAATAACTGTGGAAAACAGGAAGCTACCCCTCCAAAATAGATAAAGTCATTATGGGTGGAAAAAGTTCCCAAGGAAATTTCTAATTCTCAGAACCTTTTAAATATTGATGGCAAGATCTCAACCCCTTCTAAAATCCCTAACTCTTATAGTATTCCAAGTACTTCTAAAGAGCCTATTCAAGTGGTTGAATTGATTAGTGACCCTAGTCTGGAGGTTAGGGTTGCTACTATTGATTCTCACAACTCTGAGAATCAAATTGGAGATTTTGTCAAGGCTGTTTTTGATGCTACAGAACAAACTAATGTGGAAAATAAGATCACTCAACATGATTATGTTAATGTCAAGGTTTCTGTCCAACACACCATGGAATATCGCAACTTACATCTTGATGTTAACCCATCAAATGATGCAAGTAAAGACTATCCTGCTGTATCTGTTAATATAGATCAAGAAGTAGGAGAAAGGGACCAGAAAGATGACTCTGATTATAGTGGATCATCGGATGAGAAGAATGATATTCCTGGACAACTAGAAGAATATTATTTTAAATCCATGGTTAAAAAAGGAAAAAACCAATGGTAGATGATGATGGATTCACTACCCCGAATCCAAAGAAAACTGGAAGACGTAAGGACTACTCACAAACAGAGAGAACCATTTATACTAGGTCGATAGATGTCAATAAAAAGGTTTCTCCTAAAGAAGATCTTGAAAAACTAGCATTTGAGGAATCCAACACTCTCTTATATTATTTCTCACAACTTTTCATAGAAGAATATATTCAGGAGTGGATTTATCATATGGGAAAGCAACAAGAAATTGCTCATTAGGAGCAACAACGGGGAATTATCAATGATGACCAATATCTAGAAGTTAAGAGATTCATTTTCAATGATAAACTGAAAATGAATCTAAAATCTTCTGGATGATTCTATTTGTGAGGAAGTTCAATTTCTGGTGCTTTTTGGTTTTGTTGTTTTTGAGTTGGATGCATCCTATTGTGCAGTTTTATCAGTGTTTTTATTTCTGAAATCTTGAGGATTTGTATCCGGAACTGCACTGTTCTGTTTGATTATATTTTTTTAGAATATTGATGCTAGATGGAAAATCTATTGTGGTACTTATCTGTGACTTATTCATAGATCTTTGATTGATTTTTTCTTGGGGAAATTTATCTGGTTTCTAGCTGGCCTGATCTGCAGATTTCGGTTCTTTAACTCTATAGTTATATGGCCTTCTATCTGATTTTCTTTCCTGGTTTGTGATTATGTACTGGCACTTTTATATGTGTTTCTGTTGGCGCTTATGTATTTTTGAGGATTCTAGTGAGGTATTTATGGAGGTATGGATTATTTTTTCTAGAATCCTGAGCTTCTGGACCTATCTTATCTTTGACATGCTCTGAAATTTGGATGATCTTCTCTTGTGGATGATGGAAGACCTATTGTTTGGTTGTGGCACTTCCTGGATGATGGGATGCTTTGAAGCACTTAATATTTGGACAATTTGTGTTACTATCCTGCTCTGTAATATGAGGTTGTCCCTGCTATGGGATATTTTGTATCTGACTGACTCTGGTTTATTCAGAATAGCTTGCTACTGGTGCGCATTTCAAGCTCAAGCTTCCACACCCAAGGCTCTAAGATCTCTCTGCACTAATCTTGAGCCTGTTAGAAGATAGATTGTCAGGTTCTTTAAAGATGCATTTGATTTGGTTTTCATATCTGTTTTTATTGGTGTAGTTTCACTATACCTCGTGTATTCACTGTAAACTTTTCTTTTAATAAATTCCTTTTATCATGGATTGGGAAACCAATCCATGTCACTTTCTTAAAAAAAAGATGTTATCCCAAGTATAAAAGAGGTTACATTGAAGGTTATCCCAAACACAAAAGAGGGTATATGATAGGTTATCCCAAGCCCAAAAGAGGGTACATGGGAGGTTTTCCCAAGCTTGAAGTAGGAACATGGGTTTTTATCCCAATCTTTACATGTAATGAATGTCTTTTTGGGTATCCTTGATATAATGTTTCTATTATTAGGATTGTGTCACATTTTATGTCCCTTTTTTCGACATGATCTTATGATAATGTTATTCTCTCATAGATTATATTCTTTAATTTATTTATGATTCATGTTATATGAACTGCCAATATTTATTCCACGACCCATGATTATGATATATGAATTTTTGGGTGTGATTTTATATTATTATGAACATTTTCTCATACCTTTATGATCATGTTAGGTTTAAAATGGTCACTGACTGATATCTCTCATTTTTACCCTTACTAAGAATATGAGATCACACTTTAATATGTTTTATATTCCTTATGATATAAAAAAAATTTAAGTATATTATTCCTAATAAGGGTACTTGATGTAAAGGACTTTTTAGGAGATGCTGTATATTTTTTATGAACTAGTTGTTTATGTATCCAAGTTTCTAAATACACTAAACCTCTACGGTTCTTTTATGGATCATAATTCTATGTAATTAATATCAATCTAAAATGATATAATATTTATGTATTAAATTTTTGTTTTTATTTAGTATATACATTTTATATCTCTTATAAAGGTTCCAGGGTACATTGTAATCAGGTAGAGTGAATCCCAATGAAATTTTTCCATCAACTTCTTTGTATTTCTCCTTCAAACTATATTTAATAGCATTCCTAGAATACATAAATAGATTATGAAATCACATATATTTATAATAAAATTTATTTAATTTAGGAATCATATTTCATTTCAGTCTTTATTCATAGATGAATCGATAGACTACTCTTGTCTCACCATCGCGTTGTCATAGGAATTTAGGGTAGATTCCCTCTAGTAATGATCCACATATACTTAGTGAATTCCCAATCCTCACTGTGGAATTTTATGGGTTCTATTACGGATGAATATATTGCTTACGATGATTGATGTTGGTCGTAGTTAGATCCTTTAAGGAAGAATAAATTCACTCTAGTGGAGGAAGATAATTGCTCTACATTCTTCAAATCATTATAGAGGGGGATCTATTTAGGGCTTGAGAGTATTCTCTCTAGAACTTGTTGTGTAAAATGAAAAAAAGTATCTATCAAGGCTTGAAAAAAATGTCATAACCAAGTTTATATGGTTATAGGGTTAAAAAAATAGATAATTACACAAGGGTCGTTGTTATTTTCTTAAATCCTAATGAACATAATTCCCAAATAATAATATTATTATTATTATTTACTTGACATGTTCTATACTCAAAGATACAAAAAATATTATTTTTCTTGAATAAATAAATTAAAATTTATTCAGATAATATTTAATATGAAATTTTTTATAGGAGCATTAAACATAGTCTTCCAATCTTCATCAATATTTATTGGTCCTTAAACAATGATTATGTAGTTAATTCAATAAATTCTACTTAATTACTCACTAATAAATATATATATATATTTTATATTCACTAAAAATATTAAATAGATATTTATTAAATATTCATGTAACTAAATGAATAATTATTTTTTTACATTGTAAATAAACCAAAATAAATTAATATTGTATATTCACATAATTAAAAAAAATAATTACCAGGTGAATAAGTATTTTTTAAATATTAAACTCACAAAAATATTGTCCTGGATAACTAGTGATTGAATATTTATGATCAAAGTAATAGGAATAATTATTAAACCATGTATTTGAATAATTTTTATCCAACATATTAAATTCGTATGTAATTTAACTAAGGTGTCGAACACACTTAGAGTGTGGCCCTCTAGGCCCCTTTCTCAGTGGAATTGCTCTATAATACCAAAATTACAATGTAATAATCTAGAAACACACTAAGGATCCCATAGAGAAATGATTTAATTTACCTAGTAAATGTAACCTCATACAAACATACATCATGTAATATAATCTCTTTATCTCAATGTCTCTAATCAATTATGTTTCATACTAGTTTCATCAACCTATATACTTAGTATCTATTTATTTGAATTTCTAGAAATGAACTTTCTAATAACACTGCCATGGACATGGACTTAATTAGGCAGTTCAATTCACATCAAAGGGACTAAGATATCTAATTCTATTAAATAATGGAAAGGATAAATCCTTTATCTTGTTATTAATTTATACAACATCACTCATGACACACCCAACATATCCTACTTCATCAAGACAATATTTCATCACAATTTTCATTAATACATCAAATTATGTGAATTATGAAATGTATTAATAGTAATCTTAAATTATAAGGATCATTGCATGAATCTACATATAGTAATATCTAATGAAACATATAAATTTTAATTTCCTATTAGTAGGCTATGTTATCATAATTTGTATACTAGAGATTGCTAATGGTTTACACCATGAGAAATTGTCTCAATGTCCTGTGTGTTTTCACCCCAGATATGTTGTATCATTTTTTTCCAATAAAATTATATCATCTGGCTATAGAACTTTTATTTTAGAATACTTTTACAAAACTTTTAGGTTCTCATCATAGTGGGAAACTTTTATGAAAATTCAGTGCGACAAGTACACTTAGTAAATTATTAGATACTATGTCACACAAAAGAAAAATCATGATGTGATAAGATATTTTATAAATATTAAAATAAATGAAAACAAGTAACCATAAATTAATTATAAGTTGGTTCTTGGGAACCAACTCCAATAAACTCCCACTTTCCCTAGAGACAACTTCCAACAACCTTTAGTTTAATAGATCTCACATGATGTTCATGCTTCTACTAATAATAGGATTTAGTCTAGGGGTCCACCAAGTTTTCTTTTGTGGAAAATATTCTCACATCAACTTCACACCTTTGATAAAAATCTATCAAGACATGTTATTTAAGGAGTATGTGATTTTTCTATTGATTTGAAATTGACTCCTTTGTGATATTCATCAATAAATTATTATCGCAATATAATTTTTTATGATATCTACTACTAGGAACTACATCAAGCTATTAGAAACATTTATGAATCCAAATAGCTTATTTGGCTGCATCAGAATCTTCTATACTCAAACCCCATTATAGAATCAGTGAAAAATAACTATTTTGAACTCTTTAATCATGAAGCTCATCCTTTGTAACTAAATACATATCCTGACAATGAATTCAAATTTTTATGATCTATTTGGAAACTGGAGTCAAAATATATTTTGATTACTAGTTTATCATCTCCTTTATATACCAGGAACATGTCCTTAGTATGCCTCGGATACTTAATGATAACCTTAATAGTATAAAAACGTTGTTCTCATATATTAAATTGAGATATACCTGCCATGATTAAATTGTAGGCAATATAAATCCCAGTACATTACATGTAATACATGATAGATCATATCAGAAATGTGTATGGGATAATACTCATTATATCCCTATACTATTGTAATTGAGGATGAATTTTCTTAGAGAGATGTATACCATGTGAAAATGGAACAAATACCAAATTGTATTATTCCATACTAAATATATTTAGTTTCAAGTCAATGTATTTACTTTGACCTCATGTAACACCAAGAAATTCTAATGTACAACTTTGTACTCAATAGTGTTTATGACATACAACATCAAGTGTAAAAAGGGAATATATTAACCAAAAAAATTAAAAATATTAAATAAATATAATATATTCTATATCTATTAATTCATCAAACACTAAGTTATCTTACATCACATGCAATATTGACCTTCCTCGATAGCTTGTGTTACATGAAAGACTGAGTTTCACAAAATAACAATGTATTATTAAAATATTATTATTTAATATAATATGACATAACCTAGCCATTATGTTAGTGTTTATGAATATTATTATCTAAATTATGAAAATTTATGTTTTATATAAATATAAAATGAATTCATTGGTTACCAATTAATGATAAATGAAAATAAGAACCAATTGGATAAAAAAAATATTATTATTTTTATGATTCCAAACGAGTTTTGTCTTAATAAACATAATTAATTATAATTAGTGAATTATTTTAATAAAATATATATGTTATATATTCAATAAAAATATTTTTTATATTCATCCATTAGGTTTGATAGGAATAATATATGAACAAACCCAATTTCCCACATAAAAACATATATTTTTATAAAGTCAATTTTATCACCTTTTAATGGAGAACCCATTTTAAATATGAATTTTAATAATTTAATAGATTTAATATGAAAAAATAAAATTAATATTTTAAATATAAACATAAAAAATATGTTATGGTGAATTTTTTATGTTTTTTGGAAAAATATCATTTTTTAATGAATTGTTAAAAATACTGAATTTTAGTTCAAACTGGTTTTTCATCCAATTTACTTATAAGGTTAGATTATAATTTTAATTGGTTTTAAAGTTTAATTATTTCATATTTTTATCAATTAATACAATTTATTTCATTTTAATCAATTTCACTTTCAAATTTATTATAAACCCATAACAAACTTTTGGACATTTTTTTTTAAAACCTGCATTGTCGTCCTGCCTGTGGGATTAAATTTAAATAATTTTTTGCCACTTCTATGATTAGAATTTGAAAAAATGGATTCCATATTTATAATAATAATAATTTAAAATTTATAATAAGACCAAATTTGTTTTTGACTAAAAATGTTAGTGAAAGTGATTAAAATTAATTACAACGATTAAGGTTAAATTATGAATAATAACTAACTAAACCTTAACCTTAAGGCCTAAAACGACCAATATACTTGTCCAAGAGATATTTTATATCCATATTTATACCCTATATTCTATTTTCTAAAAATTTACCATTATTTGATCCACCTTAAACATGGAAAATGTGGGAATAATTCCTTTGTCAAAATATTACAAGAGTGTTGCTCCTCCTCCACTATAAAAGGACATCACTTATCACCATTAATCATACCTCTAAAAATGATTAGGATCAGATAATAAATTCCCAAATATCTTCCCAACATCCCTCCCATATACCTTTATTCCTTTCTTTGGGAATAAATCCTTCTAAGGAATCCCTTTGGTATAAACCAAAAGGACTTACCCGGTTTTTAATGCAACGTCTTCCAACGATATCTTTTATTTAATTTACTCCTATACCCCTTAAATTATTTTTAAATAATGAATATATGATTAAAAATTTTCCTAATATAATGTTATTTTTTTATAAAGGTTTTAACATACACTAACACACACCTCCATCAAATGGGTAACGAATATTCTGTTTACATGTACGGTAAACTACCACCTCACAAAACGATGATTGTTCATTTTTTCATTACTTCATATCATGGTGGAAATTATGATGTAAAATATATTTATATATGTTATAAATGATTTTTATTATTATTTTAATATTATTTAATTATTTTCAAACAAACACCCTTATACTTTCCCTTTGGTGCAAATACGATAACATCATTTGTGGAAATGTGGACTATCGCCCCTCAAAGCAATGTGATTTTTTCACAATATACATGGATCATATAAAGGATAGTTTTAATTAAAAATATGTGAAATAAAAACCTCTATATTATATTAATTAAATAATTAACTTTCTATGAATATAATATCTATCATTTTCTTTATTACCCTTTTACACACTTAAAAAGCGATAACGTCGTTTGTGGACGTGGGGACTTCCACCTCCTCGACATGATATTATTCCTTTTACATTAAAATAATTATATATATATAAATATATATTATAAAATAACATGATATTTATTATATAATTATAATTTTAGAAATATATTTTGTTACATACCTTCTTTCTATAATGATCATTGAAAATTAGAAACATTATTCAGGAGTATGTATGGTCTACCATCTCCATGATTGTAATATTGATTCATTTTTTATAACCATATTTAATTATTGGTTTTAAAAGTATAATTGATGTATAAATATGATAATTATTTCATGATTATTATTTTGTATATGTTATATAATGACTACTTTGACCATAGTTGACCTACCAAAGTTGTTTTTAACACATGAACCAAATTTGGTCAAAACATCTGAAGTAAATATAATTATTTAAGTAGTTGTATAAAACAAAGTAAAAAAAGTGAAATAAAAGTAATTATAAACCTTAAAAAGGTTCTCAATAAATTAAATAATTAACATAATTTTTTTATTCAGTAATATAAATACACAAGAGACAAATCGGATGCAAGGTAATGGATTTTGTCTCAATTTACATTCCATTGAGACTTATTTGTTGTGATGCACCTAGATTCATTTATATGGTGTATATAATTCTCTTTTACATGATATATCATGAATCTAATTTATCTCTTGATATTATAACTTTGATTTAATATTATTTCTTCATGAGGATAATGATTTAAAATGTTTCAAAGTGGTATGGGATACTTTGGAATGTTTAATGATTATTTCCCTCAATAATAACTATAATAATCTTTCAATGGTATTTATATTAGAGGAAATTATATGAACATTTATTAGTAAACACTTTAATTTTCATCTCATCTATTTTATCATGACATTTTTCAAGTATTACTACCATTGTATCACTTTTGGTACTCAAGGTGTTTTATAAAATGTTTTTAAGAAAACCCTAATTCATTTATCTCTTTAGTCGGAGAACCTATTTTCTTATAAAACCATTTTTTATTAAAAAAATTAAAAAATTATTTTAAAATTATTTTTTAAATAAATTTTTACCCATTTTTATTTTACGAATATTTTTAATGTAATATTCTTGTCGCTTTTTGAATAAGTAATTTTTATAACCTTTTTACCACGAAAAAGGAACATTATTTTTACCTTGTATGGAATGTATGGATTTACCCACCTTCATTTCTTCAAATCTTCCTCTGCATGATTAAAATTTTAATTTTTAAATAAAATGTTTTAAAAATTATTTTTCAAAAGTTTTGTCGAAAAAATATATTTTTCTCTAGAATGTTTTTAAAAAAACTTTTTATAATATTTTCGTTCATCATTTAGAACAACCCTTTATTTTAATCCACTTAGGGTATGTTGTATTGATACCATCCTTAATCTTCCTCTAGATGTTTTTTGATTTATTTGGCTAAGGATAGTGTTCATATTCACTTCCTTGATTCCTTTTTCCCCTTGAAATATTCAATTTCATTTGTTCATTGACCATTGAATTTTCCCTAATTTACCAAATCATTTATCATGAATATGTTTATTTCATAAACTTTATATCATTATTATACAGTGTTTAATTCTAATTTTATTTTAATATTTAGGAAATTATTGATAAATATTTATTTATTACTCCATATGTATATTTGATAAGATGCATTGTTAAATTGAGTATTCGATATATGAGGAATGTTTTGGACAGATATGGCATGGGTGGGGCCTAGTTATAGATAGCCCCTAAATGCATAGATAGTGTCATGGGATGAGTAATTTGTCTAAACTCCTTATATTTGTTTTTACCAAATAATTTTTAAACCATATTGTGAAAGTTATTGATAGTAAAGGTACCATGTACCTAGGAAACATGGCGTCTAATAATCAAGAATTACCCATATTTAGTTTTATTTATTATTCATCCCTGAGATTTTTCATCGACATATCTATATATACATTTCATTTTTAGTTTATTGACTAAATGAAATGTTTTTTAGTTTCATACATTTCCATGTTGATTTTTCCTTATCTAGATATTTGAATGGAATATGTTTCTAGTTATTACCTTGACATATTTTTTATGCACTTATATTTAGTTTATTTATTACATGGTATGTGTTTTCAATTATTTACCAAACCATGATTATAATTATTATTGATCAATTATTGATTATGCTATATTTTACCCTTACTAATCATTTGATCTCACCCTTATTATGATTCCTTTCCCCAAGAATCCTAGAAGCATACTATAAAAGATATGCAAGGATATACAAGATGGAAGTTATTATACTTGAAGTTATTTAGCTAGAAAAAAATCATGTTGTAATTAGTGTATTACTTTGTAACACAAGACTCATGTATGTATCTGGATTACCAAGACTACTAAACTCTTGGTCCTTTGGGATTTTAGTCCTTGTATTCATTCCAATTTAATTGATATCAAACACTAGGTCTAGGATTTCTGGGGTTGGGTCGCTACATTTGGTATCATAGGAAGTTTAGTATCAACCTTAGGAACTAGATTTAGAAAAACATAGGTTGTAGAACGTATCCCAAAGGTATAATTTTAGACTAAGTATAAAATAACAACCTATAATTTTGGTAAGGTAGATATTATGTGTTCTTTCTAATTAATACATCCTTATTTGGATACTACAAGTGGATGTGGTTGTACCAAAGGTATACCGAGGACTAATAACTCTGACAAGATGTTCTGATCCTGACTTAGTGTAACCTAGAACATGACAATAGTTCTTACTGAGCTACTGGTTCGACACTCATAGGGGATATGATTAGGATAATTCACTTTTAATTTACAAAACACTATGAAGGATTTTGAAAATGAGTAACCTAGGTTAAACCCAGGGAGTTTTAGATTTAAGATAAGGTATCATGGTTTATAAATCTTAGAAATGATATTATGGAAAAGCATTAGACCAAGGAAGGATCTATGTGAAAATAAGTGGTAAATTATTTATGTATTAGGGTTGTATTCAAAACCATAGTTAAAAGTATATTTAGTGATTAACATAATTTTAAGGATGTTCAAAATAGTTATTTTATAAATTATATTAATATGTTTTTAGAAAGGGACAGCATGAAATATGGGTGACAACTAATCAAATCTAGAAAGGTCGCGGGTCTTGAACCCATGACTGAAGGAAGATAATGGTTTCACACCAACCATTAACCTACATACTTCCCTGGTTAAAAACTCATTGTTTTTAGTTAAAAAATTGAAGAATAAATATTAATGATAAACTAGTTGTGTTAATTTTTGGTTTATAAATTAATGTCTTAACCATATTAGTTTTCAAAAATAGTTATACTTTTCACTCTTTTATGGGCCTTAAGATCTTTTAGAAACATATTTTAATTCTTTAGGCATCAAAATTAATTTTTAGATGAATTTGAAAACCAATAAAAGAACAAATAAAGGATGAAATTATGTTTATAGAAATATATCAAGTAATTATATTTCCTTATACCCTTAGGAAGTTAATAAATTACCCAACATTAGGAAAATTACTTAGAAATAAAATGTTTTCCTAATATCGTATTTTCTGTTGAATCGATGGTCTTCTAAATCATTGAAGATTTATGGATTTTAGGCCCTCAAATTTATATTGATCATTAACTTTTTTGTGATTTATTACCTCATTCACTCCTTATAAATATTTATGTTTTTCCTCTAAGTATGTATTTTCACTTCCCACTAATGTTCTCCTACATAGAGACATAGTTACAAGGTAGTCCATGTGACCTTTGTAATCCACATTCTCTCTTTTTTTCCAGAAGATGTTTTATGAACCATTCTCATGATGTTGTATTTAAATATAGGAAATATCAAACAATATATTACCAAGATCGAGTTTAAATTGTGAGGATGAAATTTAATTAAGGTGGGGAGAATGTAACACCCCAAAATTATAAAGTATAACTTTGTATTCAATAGTGTTTATGACACGCATTTCCAAGTGTAAAAGGGAATATATTAACCCAGTGCATTAAAATATTAAATAAATATAATATATTATATAGCTTGTAATGCATAAAACTCTAACTTAACTTTCTTCGCATGCAAGATCAACCTTCCTTGATAGCTCGCAGTACACGCAAGACTAAGTTTCACCAAATAATAATGTATTATTAAAATATTATTATTTAATATAACATGATATAACCTAGTCATTGTGTTAGTGGTTATTAATAATATTATATAACTTATGAAAATTTATGGTTTATATAAATATAAAATGAATTCATTGGTTGCCAATTAATGAAAAATGAAAATAAGAACCAATTGGATATAAAAAAGAAATATTATTATTTTTATGCTTCCAAAGGAGTTGTGCTTTAATAAACATAATTAATTAAAATTAGTGAATTATTTTAAATATATATATGTATATATTTTCTATATTCAATCTAATATTTTTTATATTCATCCATTAGGTTTGATAGGTATAAGAAAAGAACAAACCCAATTTCACACATAAAAACCTATATTTTTATAAACGCAATTTTACCCCCTTTTAATGGTAAACCCATTTTAAATCTGAATTTTGAAACTTTAATTGATTTAATATTTCAAAATAAAATTCATATTTTAAATATAAACATAAAAATTAGGTTAGGTTGAATATTTTATTTTTTTCAGAAACATACCATTTTTTATGAATAGTTAAAAATACTTAATTTTAGTTCAAAACTTCATTTTAATCCAATTTATTTATAAGGATAAATCATACTTTTAATTATTTTTAAAGTTTAATTATATCATATTTTTATCAATTAGTAAAAAAAATTTAATTGGAATCAATTTCACTTTGAAATTTATTATAAAAATACAGTAAACTTTTAGATGTTTTTACTTTAAAAAACTGCATTTTTATCCCGCTTGTGGGATTAAATTTAAATCAATTTCTGAAACATCTATTTTTAGAATTTGGAAAATTTTATTCCATATTTTGAATCAGAATAATTTATAATATCTAATATTTCCAACTTTTTTTGACCAAAAATATTAGTGAAAGTGATTAAAATTAATTATAATGATTAAGGTTAAATTAAGATTAATAAGGGATTAAACTTTTACCTTAAGGACCAAAAAACTTATAAAATTGTCCAATATATATTGTATGGATATATTTATACCATATACTCTCTTTTATTAAAATTTTACCATTATTGGATCCACTTACAACATGAAAAACGTGGGAAGAATTCCTTTGTCAAAATATTACAAGAGTGCCACTCCTTCTCCACTATAAAAGAACACCACTTCTCCCCATTACTCACACCTCTCAAACCACTTAGGTTCGGCCAAAAACTACCCAAATATCTCCCAAAAATACCTAACCTCTACCTTTAAGCCTCTTTTTGGGCTTAAATCATTCCCATGAAGCCCCTTGGTATAATCCAAATGGAGTTACCTGATTTTTTTAGGTAATGTTTTCCAACGATGTCCTTTCTTTCATCTACTCCTACAACAATTAAATTATTTTTAAATAATTATTATATTAAAACACTATTATCCTATATATAATTTAATTTTTTTATTAATTATTAGTCCTACACTAACACACACCACCATCTAATGGGTAACGAACATATTGTTTACGAGTATGGTGAACTACTGCCTCACGAAAAGATGATTGTTAATTTTTTTCCTTTACCGCCTCTCATTGTATCCTTTATGAAGGAAAATTTATTTATATAGGTTATATATGATATTTATTATTTATTTAATCTTATTTAATTCTTTTCTAATACACACCCTTTTACTTTCCTTTTTAAATACGTTAACATCATTTGTGGAAGTGTGGACTACTGCTCCCTCAAAACGATGTGATTCATTCACACTATAAGTGGATCATATAAAGATTGGTTTTAATTAAACATATGTGAAATAAGAAACAAATATATTATATTCATTAAATAATTAAATTTATGGAAATATAATTTATATCATCTCACACACTTAAAAAGTGATAACGTCATTCGTAGATGTGTGGACTACCGCCTCCTCGACACGATGTGATTCCTTTTACATCACAATAATTATATATAAAAATATATATGATTAAATAATATTTTATTTATGATATAATTATCATTATTTAAAGATATGGGGTTATGTACCTTCTTTCCATAATGATGATTGAAAAATGGGAACATTACTCATGCGTGCGTACGGCCTACAGTCTCCAAAATTATAACGTTGATTAATTTTTCATAACCATATTTAATGATTTGTTTTAAAAGTATAATTGATGTATAAATATGATAATTATTTCATTATTATTATTCTTTATATATTATATAATCACCACTTTGACTATAGTTGACCTACCAAAGTTTTTTTTAGCACATGAACTGAATTTGGTAAAAACACCCAATGTAAAAAACATTATTTAAGTGGTTGTATAAAAAATAGTAAAAAGCGAAATAAAATTAATGATAAACATAAACAAATTTATAAATAAATTAAATAATTAACATAATTTTGTTATTAAGGAATATAAAGACACACAAGACAAATCAGACGCAAGGTAAGGGATTTTGTCTCAATTTACATTCCATTGAGACTTATTTGTTATTATGCACCTAGTTTATTTTATATAGTTTATATACTACCATTTTAAATTATATATCATGAATATACTCACTCTAATTATATTATAAATTTTATTTAATTTTATTCCTTCAAGTGGCTTATGATTTAAAAAATTTCAAAGTGGTATGGGACACTTTGGAATGTTTAAAGGTAATTTCCCTCAACAATAACTTTAATGATATTTCAATGGTACTTCCATTCAGGGAAATTATATGACCACTTATCAATAAACCCTTTAATTTTCCTCTCCTATGGTTAATTAGGACTTTTCAAATATTAGTACCATTTTTTCACTTTTTGGTACTCAATGTATTTTAGAAATTTTTTTTAAGAAAACCTAACTTAATTTGTCTCTTTAGTCGGAGAACCTGTTTTCTCCAAAAAACCATGTTTTATTAAAATGTTTTCAAAAAAAAATTTAAAATGATTTGGTAAAAAATTACCCTTTTTTATTTTACCAATGTTTTAAATGTAATATTTTTATTGCTTTCCAAACAATCCATTTTTCTAACCTTTTTACCATGAAAAGGGAATGTTATTTTTAAATCGTATTTCATGTACATATTTACACACTATCATTCCTTTAAAGCTTCCTTTACATGTTTAAAAGGTTAATTTTTAAATATTTTTTTTTAAATTTATTTTTTAAAAGGTTTTTCAAAACAAAAGAATATTTTCCTCAATAATATCTTTGAAAGATATTTTTAAAATATTTCTATTCGTAAATGAAAAAACCCTTCATTTAACACAACTTGGGGTATTTTTTATTGATACCGTCCTTAATCTTCTTCTAGATGGTTTATAATTTATTTTTCCAAGTGTGGTGTTCATATTCACTTCCTTGATTCCTTTTGTCCACTTGAAATATTTAATATCCTTTGATCATTGAATATTGAATTTCCCCTAATTTACAATATCATTTGTCATGAATATGTTCATTGCCTAAAATATAATTCATTCTGATACAGTGTTTACTTTGAATGTTATTTGAATATTTATGTAAATATTGATAAATATGTATCTCTTACTCTATACAGATATTGGATAAGTCACATTGTTAAATCAATTATTCGATATATGAGTAATGTTTAGACATGTGAGGCATTAGTGGGGGCCGGTTATAGATATACCCTTGATGCATCAGTAGTATCATGGGATGATTCATTTGGATACCTATCTTATATGGGTTTTTACTTGATATGTTTTAAACCGTGTTGTGAGAGGTCTTGACGGTAAAGGTACCATGTACCTAGGAAACATGGAGTCCAATAATCAAACCTTAACCTCATTTAGTTGTAGTTATTATTCATCTATGAGATTTTTCATTGACATATCTATGGATACATTTCATTTTTAGTTCGTTGATTAAATGGCTTGTGTTTTAGTTTCATAACTTACCATATTGATTTCTCATTATATTTTTATTTTAATGGAATGTGTTTCCAAATATTACCTTTCTATATTTTTTGTGCACTTCCATTTAGTTTATTGATTACATGGTATGTGTGTTCAGTTATTTATAATTCCATGATTATTATTCTTATTGATTCATTATTTATTACCCTATAATTTACCCTTATTAAGCATTTGAGCTCACCCTTATTATATTTCCTTTACCCAGGAATCCAAGAAGTGTACTATGAAAGATATGCAGGGATATAATAGATGGAATTTATTGTCATCAAATTTATTTAGTTAGAAAAAAAAATATGTTGTAATTATTATATTAATTTGTAACACAAGAATCATGTATGTATCTAGTTAACCAAGACTACTAAACTCACAGTCTTTTAGGATTTGATTCCTTGTAATCATATCGATATAACTGATAGAAGACATTGACTCTGGGCTCTCTAGGGTCAGGTCGCTACACCTATTCCAGTAATCCTTTTTGATTTATCATGAATGATATTGATTTTAAGGATATATTTTGTTTATCCTAAGTCCTTCATAGTGAAACATTTATTTAACCAGTCCTTAACTAATTGTAATATTGTTATTTAATTTCCAATAAGTAATATGTCATTAACATATACTACTAGGAATACTATTTCAATCCCACTAAACCACTTTTAATCACATGTATCATATTAATTTTTTATGAAACCAAATTTTCTCATAGGTTTATCAAGTTGAATGTTCAATGACTTAGATGCCCACTTTAACCAATAAATGGATCTCTACAACTTGAATATCTTATTAGAATTTTCTTGAGACATAAACCCTTCAGGTTGTTTCCTGTATACAAATTTTTAAAGGTTTATATTAAATAAAGTTATTTTTAAATCCATATACCAAATATCATAGTCATAGAAAGCTATTATGGAAAGTAGAATTTTGATGGATTAAAACATGGAAACTTGATAAAAGGTTTCATAATAATCAATTTCTTAACTTTATTTAAACACTTCATCCACTATCCTTGATTTATATGTACTAACCTTACATTCCATGTCAAGTTTTCTATTGAAAACCCATTTTTACACAATGGTATTTACATCAACTTGTAGATCAACTAGAATGCAAACATAGTTCTAATACATAGAACCCATCTCATAATTTTTTGTTTCTATATATTTAGAAAATTATGAGATTCCTACTTCCTAATTATAATAAAGAGGATCATTTTTTCAATTAATAATGATAAACCAAAATCATTGACTAGAAAACGATATATTTTTGGTTTCCTAACCTCTCTAGTGCTCTAAAATAGTACTTGTGTTTTAGGAACAAAATATTCCACATGAACCTATGGAAACTATTCCTATGAAAACTCTTGTGTATCTTGAGCATAAAATTCTTAAAATTCAATATTTATCCCACTTTAATTCTTATGGATGTGCACCTCTCAATAAAAATGGCTTTTCTTGCAACAGTCACATTCTTATCTGAGGGTTTGTGTAGATAAAATCCCTTTTTCCTTAGGATACCCTATAAAGATACACTTTATGTCTTGGGGAGCTCGTTTTTTACCAAATTTTTCCTTAAAAAATCCTTAACAACCCCATGCATGATTATGTGATAATGAATATTTATTTCCATACATTAACCCATATGGTATCTCATATTCCATCATAGTTGGTGCTCAATTTAGAATTTGTTTTACAACATGTAATTCATATCCCTAAAATGATAATTGAATAATTTTTTGGCTAATCATTGACCATAACATTTCAATAAAGATAAAGTTAATCCTTTCACTAACACCATTCCATTTTAGTGTATAAGGAGTTGGTTAGTATAGGATTCCACACTCACATATAAATTTGATGAATTCTTGGTTAAGATATTCACCACCTCAGTCAGATCAAGGATTATTTATCTTATTTATATGTTTTTTCTCTACTTCATTCTTGAACTCTTTAAATTTATCAAATGATTATCGCTTATAACTCATTAAGTAGATATATAAATATCTACTCAATTAATCAGTAAAAGTAATAAATTAAGAATACCCAACTCGAGCTTTCTAATGAAAATTTTCCACACGAATTAGAGTGTACCGATTCTAGAATCATTATAAATCTTTTACTTTTTCTAAAAAAAGGTGGTTGGGTTATCTTTACTTGTAGATATGTTTGATATTTTATGGATATTTTATCTCAAAATAGTCTAAGTAACCATCTTGATAAAGTTTTATCATAAGATTCTAATTTATAAGACCAGGACAAGGATGTTTCAAATGGGTGTGAAATTATTCATGTGAACTTGATTCATTAACATTTTATAATACTTAGTTTTTGTAATTTAATATACAAATATTGTTATTTAAATACATGATACCATAACATATGTTGTATTTAAAAAATAAATAGATTTTATTTATGAACATTAAAATAAAATCATTTATATCTAGGAAAGTTATAGAAAATATGTTTTTTGTAACAATTGGTATATAATAACAATCTTTTAAAACTAAGACCAACCTAGTTAGTAATGTAAGATGTTAATTTTAGGTTATATTAGGGTAAAATGGTAAGAGTGGGGGTGAATTGTCCTTTAAAATTTTAAATTAAATCAATCCAAGTTTAAAAATTTCTTTAAAAGAGATAAAAGAAATTGAAACCTTTTGAAGAGATAAATAAGGGAGTCAAAGTTGAAAGTAAAAAAAATATAATTAAATAGAATAATATATGGAGAAAAGTAGATTGGAGAATAAATTGATTAATATTGTTTGATTTATTAAAAATTTGAATAAAATAATACAATAAAGTGATAAATAAATTAAATTTTGTAAATTAAATAAGATATAATATTTAGTAAGGAAGCTTGGCAGTATCTCTAAAATACCCCCTACATCTACTACCCTAATCGCATGAGGATTTAATGTATTAGTCCCATGACTTTACAAGTAGGAAATATACCAAAAATTTCCCTTGCCTTTTATATTGTAGAAAGAAACCAAAATTATAATATAAAATAGCTCCTTAATAGGAAATATAGAAACCTCAAAGAGATTATCCCTTTTACTTTTTAATAAAAATGGTAAGAAAACCAAATTCCCTCACTTTAATAGTTGTGAGAACAGAAATCATAAGAAGGGGAAGAATATATGATTAATAGGAAGAAATAACTTTTTTGTAATCTCAACTCTCTCAAATAATATAAATAATGCTAGGAGAAAATGATAATAAAGAAGAGAGTGGGGAGATGTTAAAATTTTCACCCAATATAGAATAGAGAAAAGAGGATTTAGAAAAGATATCACATTGAGATATATTTTGTGATCGTATCATGTTGGAATTATAGATTGGAAGATAATTTATATTTAAAAGGCCACTAAGGTCTCTATTTATAGGTTGGAAAAGATTCAATAGTCTTCTAGAAATCACTGGGGGATTTAATCCATTGAATACAAAATTTTACCATTATAAATGATGGGCTTAGAGCTATTATCCCAACACCACCGGTTACCTGGTATCCTTCACTAAGTAGTTTTTGGGGTAATGATTGTTGAATTACTTTTATCAACTACCAATGGCTATATGGTGATCCTCCACTAGCTAGTCAATGGGGTTATGCAATTTTAAGAAGTTATTAGTGTAGGAACCTGGGTATTTATAGAATAATAATTTTTCTTTTCTATTAATATTTTATGAATAAGATATTATTTTTAAATTAAAGGGGGTGATTTTTTCGATATCATACTCAACACACAATAATGGGTTTCTTTGAAATCTTACGTTGCACACAACTTTGAGTTATACTGAAAAATAATACAATATTATTATTATTATTTTATATAGTAGTTAACGCCTAGCCGTTATATTGGCGGGAATAAAAAGAACTAGCTAAATTATGATTACAAATGTTTGTTAAATTTTTTTATATTTATCTAATAAATTCTATTGGATTAAAATAATAATGAATCTGATTTTAAGCATAAAATACTATAATATTTTTAAAAGGTTGTTTTACTGCCTTTTGAAGGAGAACCCTTTTTAAATATAGTTTTTTCCACATTTAGATGTTCTATTTGAAAAAATAAAATTCTTCTTTAGAATCGGGATATAAAAATTTACTTTGGATGAAATTTTGGTATTTTTATAATAAAGTTCATTTGTTCATGAATAGTGAAAAATATTGTATTTTAACTCAAAACTACCTTTTCATTTAATTTATTTATATAGTTAGATTGTCATTTCAATTGGTTTTAAAGTGTAATTGGATTATTTTTTATTATTTAATCCAGTTTTTATCATTGTAAATAATTTCACATTGAAATTTTACATAAAAACATGTCAATATTTTGGTAGTTTTTACTTCTTAAAAACACTCTTTTTGGTTTTGACAATGGGAATTAATTTTAAATTAATTACTGAAACTTCTATGTTTTGAATTTTTAAAAATGGATTCCATATAGGGAATCAAAATTTTCAAATTTTGTAAATATTTACCTTTTATTTTTTGCACATGAGCCTTAGCCCAGTTGGTAAGGACACCGTAAGTGAATCCGGGAGACCCGAGATCAAATCCAGAGAGAGAAATTATTTCTGGGGGTACTATAGTAGTACTGTAGCAGGTACTGTAGTAGTACTATGGTAGGTACTGTAGCGGGAACTGTGCAGTACTGTAGTAGGTACTGTAGCGGGAACTGTAGCAGGTACTGTTTGGCACTGTAGGAGTCAGGAATATGCCCCCGTTTGGGTCTTTGAGCCACCGATTTGGTCCCCGAGTCCTTTAAGGCCTCCGGGCCACCCAGGTCTTCATTTTAGTAAGGCCTTTGGGCCACCTCAAGGCCTTTGGGCCACCTTAAGTGCAGATTCAAACCAGACGACCTACGAGGAACAATCTCTACAAGGAGGATGAGCAAGGAGATTTTACCACTGCAGAAGCTAAATGGATTACAAGAATGAGAGGGTATGGCACCTTCCCTCGGTACAAGCATGTGCATGCACGGTAATGCCTAGCCTAATAGCCATGTGAAGTTGGAGAGCTGATTTCACGATGAAGATGCTGGGGAGTAGCAGTTCCAAGTAGTTAGTCTGGGTTGTATGTAATGTTTGAAGCCTATGGGAAAATGATTTCCTCTAAGGCCTACGGGCCATGTAATACTTACACCTATGGGCCTTGTAAGGGTTCCACATCACCCCTTGAAAGGTGGATTATCAAAAATCAATAAAAAATTAAGGCCTTCGGGCCATTGGATGGATGGTAAATAAGGATAAAAATAATATTATAATAATATAAAACTACCCTAACACATGTCTGAATCCTATTGTATGAGATATTTCCGACTATTGGAATAATTGGGTCTATTTTGGGACCCTATGGATCCACTTTGGGAGTGATAATTACTTTTTATAATAATTAATTTAAAGTATAGAGAAAAATAACATAAACAAGTATCTTTTTTCTAAAACAATTTTTATATGGGGTTATATAAGTGATATCTTTAACTATAAATAGTCATCATAAATATAAAAATATTTCCTATATCATGGTATTTTATTTTTAATTTTTAGACATGAAATAAATAAATTTAATTATGATACAATGATGATGTGGTGATTACTTCATTAATGAAATATTCAAATAAATGATATTATAAATATTAAAATAAATGTAATTTGATTATTTTGATGCCATACACGAATTTTATGTATGATATTGACATATTATCTTGGATTTAATGCATTTGTTTTGAAGGAAACAGGTTGATATGAATTTTTTAAAAAAAGTCAAGTATGAATAGTGTCCAAAATTCACATAATTCATAACCTAAAACATAAAATAGTTTATCAAATGATATTAAATTCCAAAAAATCTAAGATTCTAAAAAATTGTTAATATAATTCCAAATATGTCATAAATGACTTTTTTTAGTCTTTTTAAAAGATATGATAATTATATTAACCCATAATGTGTAAATAACATGATATCACTATAAGATTAAAAAGGGTTAAATAAGGGTTAAACCAAAAAAACAAGGATAAATATATATATATATATATATATATATATATATATATATAACTTGTCTAAAAATTATTGGATGATGTCTATTAGAACTTAAATCATCTTATCTTTGAATTAAATGAGTTTTGGATTATTTTTAATCAAAATATAATTTATAATAAATTAATATTTCAAAACTTTCTTAAAGTGCCCCTCTTCCCTCTTATAAATGGCCACCACATCTACCCACATAACTCACACCTCTCAAGCCCCTTGTATTGTCCTAATTATACTTAAATAAGCTCCCAACATCCATATATTTCTCCTATATTACTTACCTTGGTCATAAGAAAATTCAAGAAAGCATTTTGTCTCAAATCAAAAGAAGTTGCCTGATTTAGAGGTAACGTCTTCTCTCATGTTCTTTTCATTTATTTTCCTTCTCCATTCCCTATACTCTTATTATTATTTTATTACATAAAAAATCAGTATCCAAAATATTCTAGGATTTTGTTATGATAATTATTATAACTACACTTACACACACCTCCATCTAATGGATAATAACATATTGTTTCTGTGTACGGCGAACTATTGTCTCACGAAATGATGATTATTAAATTTTCCCCTACCACCTCTCTTTGTGGACAATATGATGGAACTATATTTATATATGATATATATTATATTTATATTGTCTCTATTATTCTATATTTTTCATTTACAGCATACCTTTATTGTATAATGTGTGAATACAATAATTTCATTTGAGGAAGTGCGGACTACCGACCCCTCAAAGTGATATGACTCGTTCATTCCGCACATGGAACGTATAAAGGATGGTTTTAATAAATTTAGGAAACATATAAAAAATATTATATTATACTGTAATTATAATATACCTATGTATCATTTAGTTTTCATTCCTTTAAATATAAAAAAAATTAAAGTAGTGTTCAAGCGTACGTACGACTTACCGACTCCATGAATGGTATATTTCATTTCATATCTTCAAATGTTATAGACTATTATAAATACATATATACTGGATATATATGATATTCAAATCAGTAATATCATTATTGAGATATTGTAATTTTGACTACATAGAGAATTTATAGCAAAACAAGTCCATTTTCAAATCAAGTACCGAATATCGACAAAACGACCGATATTAACTTAAATAATTATGTAATTTTTATAATGTGGTAATAAGTGATATAAAAAGAATAATAAACTTAAAAAAGTTTCTGAATCAAGTATAAATTAACCCAAATTTATTATTCAGTAATAGAAATAATGAACGAGACAATTCAGACTTAAGGTAAGGGACTTCATCTCAATATCCTTTCATTAAGGCATATTTTGGTTTATATATGACCTTATTTTAAACGGAATATAATTATACCCTTTTTCATTTAATTTAATTCAATGTTTTTCCAAAGTAATATTTTGTTTTACGAAGCATTTTACTAAACAAAAAATAGAATGTTTCTTTTTAGAATTATAATCATGATAATATTAAAAAATATATTTTAACTAGATTATAATAATTCTCCTCCTTTTAAGAACAACAAAAAACTTTATACCACAAAAAACATTTCAAATATAACCTTAAAAAATATTTCTCCCCACACAAACTTCTAACCCTTTGAAAAAAACTTATACCCTTTTAAAAACAAAAAAAAATCTCCCCCTTTGATATTATAAAAAAGGGTCAATATATCTGATTAGATTAAAAAAGAGAAATAAAAAAGACCATATTTATCATTATTAATGATTTTTCAAGATATTTTAAAAAATGTTTTGAAATTTTAAAAAACTTCAAAAAAATTAAAATATATATTTTTAATAAACCTCAACATAAAATAAAAGAAAATTTTATTTCATTTGAAAATAAATCATAAGAAGAAAAAAACTTAAAAAAATTATTTTCATAAAATATTAAAAGTTAAATAAAATTTTGAAATATATATATATATATAAATGTGTCTCCTATAGAATCATTTCAGTATTAACAAGACTATAACCCCATAAAATAATTTATCAGGGGATTTAAATGGATCATATCAAATAAAAAATACAAATAAATAATTAAAATATTATAAAAATTTTGAATAATCATTCCATGATTAAATTTTATCATAGTATGTGTTAATAAATCATAGAAAATTCCCCAAGAGTGGAAAACTTGGTGTGCAGTAAAGGCCTAATACTCATGCCCAAGATAGATAAAGGGATAAAAATCCAATCAAATATTTTTAGGATAAATATCTAAGAAAATATGCTTTATAATTACATCTACTTATTTGTATCCAGACAAGATTTTTTTTAGGGAGTATTACACTCACTTAACATTACCAAAATAATGAAAAGTTTGAAAAAAATTTAAAATAAATAGAATATTTTTAAAAATAAATATTAAATTGAAAAACAGATTGAAAATTTCTAAAAAATTCCAAGATTAAGAGATAATTATCATAATCTAATAATAACCAACTCACATTTAATGATGTCAAAGTGATCAAGAGGAATGGTTTTATAGAAGATATCGGTATTTTAAAGGTTTGTACAAAAAATCTTGAACAATATTACCTTTTTGAAAGTGATCTCATATAAAGTGGTGTATCATATCAATATTATTGGTGTGATATTGTTAGATAGTATTTTTAGATATACTTATCACTCTATTTCTATCACACCAAATAGGGATGATAGAATATGGTATCCCAAAGTCTAAGAGAGTATGTTTCATCCAAATAACATGGGAAAAAATTCCCAAAAGATATATATTCCACTTCAGCTGTAAAAAGATAAATAGTGTTTTCCTTATTACTACTCTATGAGATGAGGTATTTTTTTAGTAAATTAAAGTTCTACCAGTACTTTTCCTATCTAGTTGGAATCCCCAAAAATCATCATTGGAAAAATAATAAAATTTAAACAAACTTTCCTTTAGATAAAATAATCCAATTTTTTTAGTTCTTTTAAAATAAAAAATATATATATTGAGATATTATAACTGATATTCCTTTGGATTTGATTGAAAATAATCACAAAGTTATACACTAAACGTGATATATGTTCGGGTTGTAATAAGGTAAAGTAGACTTAAAAGCGCACTTCAATGAATCTTACTATCAACAGATTGGATGGCTTAATCCAATGTTCTATTAAACGTTATATTCATGGGTGTTCTATTTTTCTTATCATGATCAATTATATACTTATTTTTAAGTATAGTAGTTTATTTACTTTAGTTTTCAAAAATTCCATTAGAATTTTTGGAAATTTGAAAACCAATAAAGAATTTGTGTTCACCCATAAAACTCATTTCAAACTCTTTATTCATTAAATTGTAAAATTAATTACAAGGAGTTTATTTAGTTGATCTGAAAATAACATCATCAACAAAAATTAAAATAATTGATAAATCATTTGAAAATATTTTTAAAAAAGGGTGGGTTTGAATTTTCTCATTTTAAAACCATTTAATAAAATAAATTTAGCTAATATATCATATAAAGTTTGAGGATTATTTTAAATAATAAAGAGGTTTGGTAAGATTGAAAACATGAATTAGAAAAAAAAGATTTTAATAACTAGGTTATTGGTCCACAATATCATTTTTAGAAATGAAACCATTTAAAAAACACTTTTGACATCCATTGTAAAAAAATTAAAGTTAACATGAGCAATAAATTCCAACATGATTATAGTGGATTATATTTATTCTAAGGGTTAAAAGGTTTCACTATAATCAATACTATCATCTTGATTATTTCCTTTAGAAACAATTCAATACATATTATGAATTATAATTCCTTGATCATCAAGGTTGTTTAAGAAACCCACTTAGCACCAATGATAGTATGATTATCGGGATGTTCTATTAGAATGCAATTTTTTTTCCTTTGAAATTAGTTCAAATACTATTGCATGGAAAGTATCCAAGTTTCATCATTAATTTTGTAATCAATGGAATGATATTAAATATGAGAGAGAAAATCTTGATGTTTAACCTCATTTAAGACTAACCTTCTAGTACTAGTTCATAATTTTAATTCACTAATAACATTCTCAAGAGGATGGTATTTGGATTGAGTCTAAGCATCGGGTAAAGGGGTAGATCAGAGTTCTATAAAATCTTCAATTTATTTAGAATATTAAGGTTTAAGAAAGTCTAAACTTGGTTAGTCAACATCATAATTTCTTTGGGTATGTGAATAAGGAAGATTCTCATTGAATTTGATGTGAATAGAATATTCTATTATATTGGTATCCTTTTTTAAGTCTTAGAAGGCTTTACTTGAGTTTGAGTACCCAATAAATATGCCTTCATCGGATTAAGGTTAAAACTTTCCAAGATTATCCTTGGTATTAAGGATAAATCATTTATAACTGAAGACTTTAAAGAATAAAACTTTTGTAATTTTACCTTTCTAAACTTCATAAGGATTTTCCCCTAATATGGGTATTATGAGTACATGGTTAAGGATAAAACAATCGGTATTTTTCTCATTGCTCCAAAATAATTGATTAAGAGTAAAATCATTCAAGAGAGACCTATACATTTCTTGGAGGTTCATATTTCATCTTTCAATAACCCCATTTAGTAGAGGTGTTCTAGGAGTGGAGAAGTTGTGATGATAACCTTGAGAATCATAAAACTCAGCAAAGTCTTTATTATAAAATTATCCACAATATTCACTTCTTAGGTAAAAGAGTTTATAGCCATTTTGATTTTTGAATTTCATTACAAATGTGATAAAAACATTACAAGCCTCATTCTTATTAGCTAAGAATAAAACCCTTATAAATATAGTATATTCATTGTT
Organism: Viscum album; assembly: GCA_963277665.1. Classification (NCBI taxonomy): domain Eukaryota; kingdom Viridiplantae; phylum Streptophyta; class Magnoliopsida; order Santalales; family Viscaceae; genus Viscum; species Viscum album. The sequence continues at coordinate 1,768,822,929 of OY728140.1, forward strand.
AATTAAAAAGATATAATTTTTACATTTATACTAGTAACTTTAGTTGGTCTAAAAAGTCCAAGGTGGGCGATAATATCTTGGTTTAAGGTATACCCCCATGAAATTTTTAAATAGTTTATTTTTTGGGTTTGTAGGTATTTGGGAGTTTCTATACTAGAAATAGGCGGGGTGTTGTGTACAGGATTGTCTCATGTCCTGAATATGATTCAAAAATATGAATACGCCACCCAAAATAATACAGTGAATAGTTTCATGATGTGAAATAGTTCAGGACATGAATGAAATTCACATTGTGAATTAGTTGAGATTGGTATTTTTAACCCAAGGTAAAGCCTTTTTTAGTATATATGATACATAGAATATTCACTTCAAGAATAGAGGATTCACAATGTGAATTCATCATTCCTAGAAAGTTTGTTGTGCACTAAATCCTAAAATAATTTCAATCTTTTTTTAGCCTCTTACCTCAAACACCTAGTGTTAAACAATGTGATTTTTGGGTGATTACTTCCCTTCTGGATGTCCTAGTTCAACGTTTGATCTCTTGTGCAATTTATTTCCTTTATTCCTAGTATAAAAATCCCCTATTATCTATTTTATTCCAATTTATTCCTTTGGAATTAGTGTGTTTTCATATTTCTAATTATATCACAGTTTGACCTTGATAGTTGCAAAGTATAGGATTTTCTTATTGATCACCTTCACCTTTGTTATTCATTGGTTTTTCTTGTTGCAGTGTTGTTTTGATCACTAATTAAAGGTAGGTGGTTCCTTATTTCTTTTACAGTAATTTAAATATTAGTTTTCTTGAATGATTTGGAATGAGTTTTTAAATGATTTAAAACCTTTATTTGAGATAATTGATGTTTGATTTTGAAAAGGACATGGAAATTATGTAAAACCCCCAATTTCAATGGAATTGAAATTTTTATGTGGATTTTATATAAATAGATGTATTAATTTTGAAATTGATTTGATGAAATGATTTGATGTTGAACATTTCGATAAATGGATTAAATTGAAAGTTGATTTGAAAAGGAATAAATTTATGAAAACCTATGATTTTTTTTTAAATGAAAAAGGCATATTGAAAAATAAAATTGGTAAATTGTATTTTTAATTGATTTTAAATGATTTAATTACCCATAATTTATTGGTTGAATCACATTTGAGGATAGGTAGTTAGTGGGTGATTAGGAAAATCACCCTAGGATCTTACCCCCAAGAAATGGATTTATTATGACCACACTAAAATAAACTTATTATGGCGCGATTACCTCGATGGGGAGTCAAGTACCGATAGCTTGATTTGAGGGACTTATGAACACCTTGATCTAATATCATTGATTGAGTATCATAAGAATCCTATTTATAAAAACTGATGTACCATAAGACTTATTACATGGTGCTATGATATTTTTGATTTGATGATTTCATACCATTGATTATTGAACTGTCTTATTAATTCCACCTAATTTATATAATTTTTGTATATAAAATATATATTTAATTATATTTTAATATACATTTAATCCTTTTTTATTATGAATTCCCATTCTGTTGAAAATATGTAAATGTCACACCATGACTTGTTATATTTAAATTGAAAGTATAATTTGATTAATTATTATTAAAATAATTATAGAAAACTTGGTGAGACCCTATTAGGTTGTTTATCTCACACCCTCACTTTTCATTCATGATTTTGTATATTATCTTATTCTAGGTACAATAAAAGGGAAAGTGACTCTTAGAGGAGGTGGGTGTACATGATTTGAGGGACCCGGAGTGATGGAGGAGACCAGTGGAGATGTGATCCACCTCTTTCTTGGGTTTTATAAGATTTTTTTGGTAGATGTTGTGTCACTTTATGATGTACTATATTGGGTTTGTTTTCCTATTTTTTCCTGGTACTCTCCTTGAGGAGTGGGGAGCGTACTAACTTTTATTTTCTTTATCCATTTTTTGTGGAAAAATTATTCCCTTATGATTCTTGTATGATGTTAGGTGATAGTATCCAACCTATGGGTATTGAGAACACTATTTAGTCCATGTCAGATCCATATTGGGTATTAGTGTGCCAAGGTATCTAGGTTGGTTCATGATAAAGTGGTATCATAGGTGCAAGTTGTGCATCTTTTATTGATATTAGTATGCAGTTTGAGTTGTCCCGATTTTATTAAAGTAAAATTTACTATCTGTAAGTATAAGGGACATAGAAAGAGATTTTGTAATTCAATGGTGATGGAAAATAAGTATGAGGTATTGAATTTTAAAGACTTTGTAGTTATTTTCATGGATTAGTTCTATTTATAATCTATGTTATTTTTAAAATCCATTGAGTTTCTAACCTCTGGCAGGGTGATAGGACCATGAAACAATATAAAATCCATTTTTATATTATTTTTTAGTTTGATCCTAGGGAAGTGAAGAATGATAAAATGAAATATTGAAGGTTTGATATGGGTCTTGATACTACTATTTGATCCTAGGTATCCATGTTGAAGATCACATCTTATGTTGACATGTTATATAGGGCATTGATGGATAAGCTTGATCTGGATGGTATGTCAGGGTTGATGAGAGTTTATTTTTATCTCATTGGATGTTTTATGATTTCCTTTAAAGTAATATAAATTATGATGAGTCCCATTGTATTTCTAGATATCAAGAGTATTCTAGACCATATTTAGTTCCTGGAAAAGGCCCACAGCTTTCTTCCAGTGTGTTAGGCTAGGAATTCAAAATGGGTTTTTTTGGCACCCAATATTTATATTTTATGTGGTTTATAAATCCACCTACAAAAGTTTTTACATATATTTTTTGATCTATATAGTGGAATGGGTTCATCATCACCAAAAAGTATTATTGTACAATTAGATTCATCAAGAACAAATGGTTTGTTACTATAGAAATCCAGAATAAATCTTTTTTACCTAGTGGAAGAGTCTCCATTGGAAATAGATACAGGTCCAGTCACTATGAGAGTTCCCATCACTATAACTTCATCTTTAGTGACTAATTTATTTGATATTAGCGTGTGTTATTCATTTATATTGACTCGTATTGTGAACCTGCTAAACCTTCCTACAGAGCTTCAATCTTATGTGATGGATATTATTATGCCCCTCAGAACAAAGAGGGAGTAGGGTCTCCATTGTCCCTTAGGTGTTTTATCTCTATCATAGATTGATCTTGCTTGTAATTTTCTAGTTTACTATATGAAACCTCTAACATCCTTTTTGGGATATATTGGTTGATTACTCATAAGGCTCGGATTGACTATTGTCTTCAATGGGCCTCTAACACACTCATTTTTCATGAATAATTTTAAGTGGTTTATAATGAAATTTTTATGTATTTCAATTAATATTCCCTTATAATATATTATTTTATTAAAATATGCTATATTATAGAAATGGAATTTAAATTATTTAAAATGAATGAATTTTTTATGACTTTGAATTTTGGAATTTATTTTAAGATTTTTGAAATTGTATTAAGAGATTTTTTATATTTCATGTTATAAAAAAATTGGTCTAACTAGCCCAACCCTCAACTGAAAGATCCATGAAGCCACCTAGCTAGCCCAAGTGTTCCATTTGGCTAAGTATAGACTGAGGGAGAGCCGACTAAGAGGTAGGGATACATAAGGGGACCAAGCATGTGTGGCATGTGAGCACAAGGATGCAGCCTGTGAGTAGGGTTGGGACTAAGCTTGCTCAAGCAGTGTAGTGTGTGAAACAAATTTAAGAGTGTGAAAGTCAATATAGGAGCTCTCCCCTGCCGCAAGTTTCTGAACTAATGATTGTATTCTCTGATTATTAAACCATCACGACCCATGACTTCATTTTCAAAATGGGATATAATTGTCTTGGGTACTGTTCATCTTTTCATAACTAACATTATCCCGTTTAAATCCTACACACCCCACCTTAGACACCACCATTCCTTCATCATCTCCACCTCCACCAATTATCCACCATCCTTCCATCATCTGAAAATGTGGGAATCTCCATTACTACCACTGCTAGAAGCACGAAATTGAGAAATCCACCACTGTTGATGCCCCTTAACACCATGTAATCCATAGGAGACCTGTTTCAACCACCATGAAGGAGATATTGACTCATCCATCCACTATTAAGGTCATATGAGGCTTGATGGATACCACTTATGTACCTCAAGCACCCTCACCAATGTCGTACCTGGCATGTGGAACCACTATGTCAATCCATGCACTGAAACCCATGAAAAAAAGAAGAAGGTTGTGCTACCCCACTTCTTTCTCAGTCCATGCTACATATTCAAACACTTGAAATATTAGATTATTTCCAAAATTTGACCCCATGGATTATTTTTATATTTTAAAATATAATAATTTTACCAAATATTTTAATTTGGACTAAGGAAGGCTGAAGAGGGATCTTCCCCCTCTATAAATAGAGGTGATCACCACTACCCAATGGAATTATACCCCAAGAGAGGAGATGTCTCTCATTTGAGCTACTACTACATTTTGTTCTATTTTCTTGTTTTTTAGTTTTATGATCCTATAGATTTATTTTTTATTTTCTTTTATAAAATTAACACCTACATGTTTCTTCTTTAATTGAAGTATTTCCCACTATTCCTCTATCTATTATTCTACTTCTTCTTATTCTTATTAATATTATTATTGTTATTATTGTTTTTGTTGTCATTTTTATTGTTTTTTATTTTCTTCATTCTGTAAATATTTTCACTTTTTCATTTTTATTTTATTTTATTTTTTATATCTCTATCCCTCTCTCTTTATCTACCATTTTTATTCTATTATTTTATGTTTTATTCTTATTTATTTATTCTTTTTATTTTATTATTTTAATTTTATTCTATTATTTCTCATCTTACCACTATGACTTATTACTACCAATAATGGGAGGCTAACCTGAGGCTTGGCCCGGGGGAGGTAATTGGTGTTTCCATTCATTATACACTCCAATTCAAATGTTGTATTTACATTTGTCATGAGAAATAGTGAATTGCATGAGTGTGGACATTTACCACCACGAAACTGAACTCAAAATCATTTGCATTCTATTATTTTAATATTTTCTCATCCTTCCTTTTAACACCATCTCTTCACATGATGGATTTGAATCATTCAAGGGATAAAATGGCATAAAATGGATCCATTTTATGGAAGGTGTCATATACTGGATTAAGTTGTTCCATCAACCTTGATTATAGGAGGATGTGGAATTTAGTTTACTATAGGTATTCAAGATTTCAAAATCACTAAATAAAATAATTTTTTTTAATAGTGATATTTCATCATTAAAATTTCAAACTAAATTTAAAAAATAAGAAAAAGAATGATGGGACCCATAAACCAAACCACAAAGTCCAAGTTCTTTATTTTATAATCACATTATATCATTATATGTTTGTTTAATTTTTATAATTTCATATATTTTCTCAAATTCCATTGTTTTCATAAAATAATAAAAATAACCCAAAAGAAGTAGTTTAAGGGAATTATATTAAGTAAAAAAACTGTGAATCTTAATAATTGATATGACCCTGGTTAGCCGTTGTTATGCACTAGAAAAAACATAGAATTTTTTCCCACAATCCAAAACAAGAATGTTATTATTCTCCTTTACTATTTCTAATGGGGTGTTACATTTTTTCTAGGGATAATAGTACTTTGTGTTGAGTAGAGTTGAACCATTATTTTCATATCTAGGAAAGGTAATATCAGTGTTTGATTTTGACTTGGAGTGGGAATCTTTGACTGATTATCTCTCTCTATTTATGATCGAGTTTCCTAATGTTTTTTCCTCTGATTTCTATTTATTGTCACAAATAATTGAGGTATATTTTCCTATTTATTTATTATCTAGTACTTAGAAAGTGTCTATTCTTTCATACCATATATAAATAATATATTTAAAATAGATGAATTCCTAATTATATGATATGTTAGATAAAGGTTTCATTCACTTGAGTGTGTCACCTTGGGCGTCACCTATTTTCTTTGCAAAGAAATTTTTTGTAAAACTTCACCTATATGTTGATTATTGAAAAATCAATTGAGTTATAGTAAATAAAAAGTATATATTTCCAAGTATTTATGATATTTTTTAAAACTTGAAAGGGGAAATGTTGTTCTTGAAGATTTATATTTTTTTTAGTTATCACCAATTGAGAATTAAAGAACTAGACATTCATAAGAATGCCTTTTTGAGTAGGTATGGACATTATGAGTACCTTATTATTCCATTTTTTCTAATAAATAATCTTATAGTTTTTATGGATTTGATAAATAGAATATTCCATGAGTATCTTGATTCTTTTGTGGTGGTATATGCGGATGACATTCTAGTTTACTCTAAGTCTATGGAGGACCATGTACATTATCTGAGAGCAGTTCTGTAAATTTTTATAAATCACTGAATCTTTTTCAATTTATCCAAATGTAACTTCTAGATATGGGAATTGATATTTTTGGGAAACTTAGTCTTATAACATGCTATTTCAGTCAATCATAAGAAGGTGAAAGATTTTATGACATAGGAGAAACCACAAAATGTTTCTGAGGTTCATAAATTCTTGGGATTGGTAGGTCATTACCATAGGTTTGTTAAATATTTCTCAAATATGGATTCTCATATGACCACTCTCACTTGAAAGGGAGTAAAGTTTTTGTGGGATGTTAAATTTTATATTTCTTTTTATGAGATTTTTTTTTTTTGACTTCTACACCATTGTTGACTCTTTCATAGGGTGGGTAGGGTTATATGGTCTTTTGTTACGTATCAAGTTCAAGTTTCATTTTTTCCTTTATATAGGGTTATCATGTGGTCGCTTATGGTTCTAGACATCTTAGGCCACAAGATAATAATTATCTGACCCATGAACATGAACTCGTACCTATGATGCATGCTCTTCAAATTTGGTAGTGTAACCATTTTTAATAATCGTTTACCATATATTCCAATCACAAAATATTGAGTTATATCTTTTCTCAAAATGATCTGAATCTCTGATAGAGGATTTAGGTGTATTACCTATAGTCTTTTGATTTCGACATTTCTTACACTCCTAGTAAGTGGAATGTCATTGCTAATGCTTTGGGTAAGAAATTTTCGAAGTAGGATATGAAAAAATTATAATAAGAGTGGAATATGATGGATCTATTTGTTCAGTTCAAATTGGGAGTATAGGAGAGTGATACTGAGGTTGTTTTAAAAAATGAAAAAACGAACTCATCTCTTCTTGAGAATATTCTTCAGGATTATAATCTTAATGATGAATTCTATGGCATAAGGGACTCTCTTTATGGTGGTGATACCATTGGAGAGTGTGTGTTCTCTTAGGATGGTGTCATTTGCTTCTAGAACTAGTATGTCATGCTTTTTATAGTGAGGAAGGTCGTAATGGGAGATTTTCATAAGTCTTAGTGGGAATTGAACCCTTATACCATGAATATATTCAATGAGATGAAAAAATTATTCAAGTGTCTAGGTATGAGGTGAGACATCACTGACTTCGTTTCTCATTATTAAACCTTACAATAAGCCAAATCTAAGAACCAAATTCCTACAGCTTTACTTCAGATACTTCCAATGCTAACTTAGAAGTGAAATGATATATCTATGTACTTTGTGTTTGGGTTGTTATATACCCCTTGAGGGGATATTACGATATGGTTTTTGATCGATAGGCTGGACAAATTGGATCAATTTATACCCATTCAAGATAAAACTAAATTTGAGAATATGGGAAGTCTATATGTGTGAGAGATTGTTCATTTTCATGGAGTTCCTTGTCTTATAGTCTATGATAGGGATCCCTATTTTACTTATTGATTTTAGATAGGCCTCCAAGAGGTACTAGGATCTTAGGTAAATGTGAGCATGGTATATCATCCATAGATGGATGGTTAGATAGAAAAGATTTATAGATTCTTGAGAAAACTTTATGATCTTTCATTCTTAACTATAGTGAAGATTAGAATATTCATTTGGGACTGGTTGAGTTTTCTTATAACAATAGTTATAATTTTTCAATCCAGGTGTCTTCTTTTGAGGCCTTGTATGGTCATCCTTGTAAATCTCTACTATATTGGTTGGGAATTTTTGAAGCTTCCTCAGTCGGATCAAGTTTAGTCCAAGAGATGAAACTCAAGATTTAATTGATTAATCATATAATGGTGATGAAAAATCAATAGTTTAAATCCTATTCTAATCATCATCATAAACCTTTAGAGTTTTAAGTTGGTGACTATGTGTTATTGAGAGTTTCCCCTCGATTGGATCACCGATGGTTGGGAAAATAGGGAAAACTTATGTCAATGTTTGTGGGTCCTTTTTATATTATTGATAAGGTTAGGAATGTGGCTTACCATTAATAACTTCTACCTCAGTTGATTTTTATCCACAATATGTTTCATGTATCAAAGATTCAAAAGTACCATTATGACCCTTCTCATGTCTTGAGTTGGAAATATCATGATGTTTAACCTGGTTTTTCCATGACTGAGCATCTAGTCATGATTTTTAATTCTAGGAAAAAGGTTCTACATGGGAAGAATATATCTTTGGTCTTTGCATTTGGTATTATGGTTTTTATTCACATGATATATGGTATCATGAGGCACTAATGAGAGAGTAGTGACCTAATCTCTTTGTAATGGAATAATCTTGAAAGGATTTCTAGGGATAGAAAGTGTTTATAGCGGTAGGTTAAAATCCATTTTTAAGTTATACCCCTTTGAAATATTTAAAGATTTTTTTTCTTAATTTGGAAGTATTTGGGAGTTTCTATGTAGGAACTAGATTGGTAACTGTTTGAAGGACCATTTCACATCATGAATATGATTCACAACATGAATATTCTACCCAGAAAAATCCATGAAATAGTTTCATAAAGTGAAAATAATTCATAACATGAATGAAATTCATGTCCTGAATTGGTTGATATTGGTATTTATAACCCTAAGTGATCCTTTTTTATTGTATACACTACTAGAAATATTAATGATATGAATAGAGGATTCATGATGTGAATTATAATTCCCAATAGGTTTTTTGTACACTAAATCCTAAAAAAATCAGTTTTTGTGTAGTATCCTCCCTTGAACCCCTAGGACTACACTATGTGATTTTTGGGAAATTATTTCCCTTATAGACATCCCAATTCAGTGTTTGATCCTCGGGACCATCAATTGTATTCTCTCCTAGTATGTGAATCTCTCATCGTCTATTTTCTTCCATTCTCTTCATCTGGAAAGAGTGTGTTTTCATGTTGCTGATTGGATTGGTTTTGGACCTTGATAGTTTTAAATTCTAGGATTTCCTTGATGATCTCTTTCACCTTCATTCTTCATCGTCATTTCTCATTATGGGTGTTGTTTTTATCACTAATTAAAGGTTATTGGTTCAATGTTTCTTTTCCAATAATTGAAACCATTATTTTATTGATTTATTAGGAATTATTTTTTAAATGATTTAAAATATGTGATATGAGATTATTGGTGTTTGATTTTGAAAAGGACATGAAAATTATGAAAAACCCCCAATTTTAGTGGAATGGAAATTGTTGGGTATATTTGAAAAAATGATGGATTGATTTGGAAATTTATTTTATGAAATGATTTTATGATGAACCTTAAGACAAATGGATTAAAATAAAATATGATTTGAAAATTCATTAATTAATGAAAACCTGTGATTTGGTTTTAAAGTGAGAAAGGATTGTTAAAAAATAAAATTGGGAAACTATATTTTGAATTGATTTGAAATGATTAAATTTCTCATAATTGATTGATTTATTGATTTAAGAACATGTCATCCTGGGTAATTAGAGGCTAATTAGAAAAATTGCGTTAGTATTTGACCCCATATAAAGGATTAACGATGACAAAACTGACATATACTAACTGTGACATGATTTCCCTAATGGGTAGTTTAGTCCTGACAGCCTAAGATAAGGGATATGTGCACACCTTGAGACAATATCATTAATTGAGTAATGCGAGTATCCAATTTCTAGAAACTAATGTATTTCTTGGATTATTACATAGTTGTATGATATGTTTGATTTTATGATTATATGAAAATGATTATTAAACTATTTTATTCATTACAGCTATTTTATATAAATTATTTATATAAAATATTAATTTAAGACTATTTTAATAGATATTACATACTTTTTTATTATGTTCTGTTGAAAATATTTAAATTTAATTCCATTCCTTTATTTATTTAAATTTAAAGAATAATGTGTTTAATTGTTATGGAATTGATTATGGAGCACTTAATGAGACCCTACTGGGTTGTTTATCTCACATCCTACCTTTTTTTCAATAATTCTATTATCATATTCCAGGTCCAAGAAAAGTGAAGGTGCCTCTTGGAGGAGGTTGGTGTACTTGATTTGAGGGACCTATATTGATGGAGGTGACTGGTGGATGTGATCAACCTATTTCTTGTGTTTGCTAATATTTTCTTTGAGAGATGTTTTGTCACCTGATGATGTAATATTTTTGGTTTTTTGCCTGTTTCATGTTAATTTATCCTTGATGAGTGTTGATCATACTAACTTGTATCTTTTTACTTCTTCTATTTTCTGGAAAAACAATTCCCTTTTGATTCTTGTATGATGCCAGGTGTAATTCATCAACCCATGGGGAATGGTATTTACCTTCAATCCATGTTAAATAGGGATTGGGTATCAATGTATGAGGTTATTCAGTTTGGTTCATGACATGGACTAGTTCTAAGGATTTAAAAGAGTAAATAGGGTTTTAGGTTTGAAAGAAGACTTGTGTTGAATTCCTAGTTGGAAAGGTTCAAAAACTAAGTTATCTTTAAAATAAAATTCTAGTAAATCTCAAACTAGTTAGTTATGGTTGAATTTTATAGGATATTAAATATTATAATGACCAAGGTATCATTGTCAAATCACAAATTCTTTATCTCTTTCACTTAAACACTTAACATTTTTTACTTGTAATAGATTTTAAATATATTATATATACATTTTGAAATTGAGATTTAGCAAATAAAATATTATTTTTAGAATGAAAAACTTTATAAAAATAATTTTAAAAAATTAATCACATAATTGACTAATACATAGTAAATTATGCTTCAATTATTTGAAAAATTAACGTCATTAATTATAGTAGAGTTGGAGAAATTAATCATAACTATACTAGTAATTTTTCAGTTTGAATCATCTCTAAAAGTGACATGTCCACCATAAAAATTTTTGAGATGATTAAATTCAGAAGGATCACCACACACATTCCTTAAGCAACCATTATCCATATAATATATATCTTCTCAAGTTTTTCTATTGTTATAATTAATATTAAGAAGATGTAGCTTTTGGTACCCATATCTTGGGTCTACTTAAGATAGCCAATAAATATTTTAGAATCCAAACATTTTTAGAGTATTTTTTCAATTGTAAATATGAAAATGGATATGAATGATTTTTTTCTACCATATATATAATTTTTAAAACTTCATTAATAAACAATATGACCAAATTTCTTGGAATAATTAAAAAAATTAATTTTCAAAAATTTCTTCTGCAAAATTAGTCTTTTTAGATTTTTTGATAAAATTATATTTTTTGAAAAAACAAAACCATAGGGAATTATAATTGGTTTTTGAGAACCCAATATATTATTTAAATTTTATTCCCCTTGGTTAAAATGAGAAATATTATTTTAAGATATTTAATTTTAAATTCCAAATTTTTAATATTTGGTTATTCTTTTATCTTTAAAACCAAATCATATTTTTCTTTTTAAATTTGATCTTTTTTTAATCAAAAATATTATATTTCATTTTATAATATTTTAATTTAAAAATAAGATCATAAAAATCATTTTCATGTTCATTTTTAGCATGAAAAATATCTTCATAATTTAAATAAGAAGTTGAAAAAATAGAGTAGTAAAAAGAGGAATGAGAATGAAAGTGAAGAATGTGAGAACTAACATTGATTATTTACTCAACATGTTTCATGGGAAATTTAAGACATTCATTACTTGATTTATATATTGATATTGAGTCCTTTATATCACTCCATGTTGAAATCATTATATATTTATTACATTTCTTCTTGTATTTTGAATTCTTTCTATTCAAGGTACAATCCAACTTGATGTGTCCCTCATTTTTTCAATTGAAATGAGTAACCTAAAATTATTTATTTTTCCTTTTTAAGTGTTGAGAGGACCTGTTATTTTTCTTATAATTTTCCATCATCTTGGCAAAGATGGAAATTTTGGTATCGCTCCCAGATGTTTCATCATTTTTCACCTTGAAGAAATTTTTTTACTATTTTAATTAACCTCGTTATCCTCCTTTTTATCTTTTTTAACCATGTTTATCTCACACGTTATGACAGAATCATCCATATTTTTAATATCTTTATCTTCTTCAATTGCAGTAAATTTTGGTGCCTAACTTCTCGATAAAACCCAAAGGATTTTCTTGACCATTTTTTCTATATAAAGAAAGTGACCAAGATCTTTTCATCCTTTAAAAATATCAATAAATCTATTAAAAAATCAATGATAGGCTCATTAAGATGCATAGAGGATCTCTTAAATTATATCATATACTTATCAAGCATTTTATCCTTAACTTTATTTGTATCTTTATACATAAATTATAATAAATTATATATTTCATTTGTGGTTTTACATAAAGAAACTATATTGAACTCATTATCAAGAAATTTTAATTGCAATATAAATTTTCTCTTTAATGGGAAATCTAGAAAACTTAAAGAGATTATCCCATTTCCTTTTTAATTTAAATGTAAATAAAACCAAAGTCCCTCATTTTAACAGTAGTGATCACTAAAATTAGTAAAATAAGGAAGAATATAGGATTGATAGGAAGCAATTACTTTTTACTAATGTCTCAATTTTATCAAATAATATGTAGAATTCTAGGAGAGAATGATAATAAATAAGAGAGTGAGGATATATTTTAATTTTCACTCACACTATAATAGATAAAAGTTTATTTATAAAAGAGTTAAATTTGAGATAGATTTTTTAATCATAGCACATTGGGGTTGGATGTTAGAAGAGAAGGTGTGTTTCTAAGTCCACCAAGGTCTCTATTTATTGTATAGAAAATATTTGTTAATATTCTAAAAATCATCAAGGGTCATGAATCCACTGAAGATAGAATTTAATTCAATTTGACCATCATAAATTTTGGGCTCAGAGTTGTTGGTTAGAGCCTCCCCTAGGTAGCTGGTGGGGAATCTGTTACTATAATTCTTCTTTCTACTACCACTAACTAGTCATTGATCCTATATCGGCTAGTCAGTGGAATATTGTCAGATGAGAGCCTATTGTCTATGTGTACTGACTATCTAGTGCTCCTCCACTGACTGGTCGGTGGGGTTCTACTGCTTAAGAAAGATACTTGGCATGCCATCAACTAGTCAATGGAACTCATTGGGTATCGAGTTCTAATTGCATCCATGTTCATCACAAATTGGATTCTACACTTAGTTCAAAATTATTATATAGATCTTGTAATATCACTCCATGAATTAAACAAGTCCAAAAATACACCTTCATTAATCCTTCAAGAGTTCCAACAGGATTTCATCAAGGACAAATTCACATCACTTAAATGAAAATATTAAATAATTTTAATATTTTTTTATCATTAAAATCAAAGAACGGTTAGAAGAAAAATAGTATTCTATAATGGATTGAGCATCCATCCTCTCACCATTGGTAGCCCAAAAATACATCTCTCCTTTGGAAATATTTCAATATATACTTGGTTCCAACATTTTAATACAAATTTGATCACTACAAACTATATCAAATACCCAATATATAGATATAGAAAGATTTCACTTGATAACGAATGTACCTAAATCTTCCCCAGGCTTCATTAAATAGTTGAGGTTCTTCTTCCATTGACCCATCTTTCTATATGTAAAACATACTACATCCTTTTCCTTTTTCTGTATTTAGATATTAATTTTATTAGAAATATAGTGCTCTAGAGACTTGAATTTAATATGAGTCTTAGTCCACTTTTCCATGTTCTTACTTTTCTTTTTCACCATAAATATCACAGTCTTTTCATTTCCTTGTATTTATTAACTTGTTTAATAAGAATAAGGATTTATAAAAGTTTTTTCTCGCTATTGATGATATTATAATTAATAATAAAACTATATAAAATCTTAGGTGCTGAGTATAAAATGATATTTGTGTGTATCTCATATGGGATCATAAATACCAATATGTATAAGTACTCAATGTATCCATCCATATTGACTATTTGAGGCCTAGATGGCGCTAACTCTCTAATATTTCACATGAATAGTGAATTATATATCTCATATCTCTCTTGTTTTTTCTTCTCTTGGTAGATATCCTACAGTTAAGACATTATGATATACACATTCATATTCTAGTGTTACTTAAAAAGATCATATTAAATCAAAGATAACATGAAACATTGGGAATGTGTGTCATAAACAAAATTTTTTATATAAAGATATAGTTCTTCTTTACTATCCTCTTTGATAGAAACCTTAAGAATATGGTTTTCCAGTATATATATTTTTCATTCATGATATAGTATAACACTTAGGAATATATATCATTCTGTGAAATTTGATATGTTCAGAAGTTTATCTTCCTCTTTAATGGATCACAATGATATTTTTAATGTAGTTTGAGTTTTCATTTTTATAATAAATAAGGGTGGAATATTATTACTTTATCTGGATTACAATTTTGATAATAAATTTAATTTAATTAATTAATCTCCCTCTATTTTATAGAAAAATAATATCCCTCATCATTAGTTTTGGAATATCCCATCGCATGAATATCCCAGTGGTTAGGATCCTAATATACCTTGTCATAACCCAAATATTGATATAATAAGAAAATTCAAGGTATTTAGGTAATCATAACTTTCCAATTATATTAAATAATATATTTTTGATCTATTTAGTGGACTACCCAATCCTAAAATCCTATATTAGGATTTCCTCAACACAATTCCTATTAGTTTTAATAGGTCTTATGAAGGAGATCAACCCTTAATACAGTCTAGGTTAAGTCGACAAAAAACTCAAAATAGAGATTCCCTGATAATTGAAAGCACCCCATTGGAAGTTGGTCAATCAATTTGAACTACATTTTAATTTCTACCCAATAAGTGGAAGGCTATACTAACTTAATATTTTATTTGAGGGATTTTTATATTTATGTTTCAACTACCTATTTTATCTTATCATGTAGTTATTAATATTAATTGGATTTTACTTAAGTGGATATACATGTCTAATTAAATTTTGCATATATTTTAATATTTATTTTATTTTTATCCTACATTATTGGTAACAATTTTATATAATGATTTAAATATCTATAAATAATTAACCAATAAACTTCAATAAATAAAATAAATAAAGATGTTTGACCATACATATAGAAACCAAATTCTTTTACACATATTATAACATTATTTTAAAACTTAAATATCCATTAATAAAACACAAGGATAATTTGGCCTAATTTATTTGGATGAATGGGTTCATATTAAATCAAAATGAACTAAAACATGATATCCTTATTTTATTCTTTAAATTGAGCTTCTAAATCCATTCAACCTCCTAAAACTACATGGGATAACCTGGTGAATACAAGAATAAAATGGGTGATCTAAAAATATCAGTAATGTAATAAACATGATAAGGAATCATAAAATGTGACTCAAATTTATAACATGATATCATAAAAGAGAAATCACATCAGTAATCAAATGGTATCATAACAAAAATAGCATGGAATCAAAAGATCATTGTAGCATAGGAAATGTGGAAGAAATATAAAACATACCATAAACATAAGTCAAGGATAACCAATGAGACAACATCACATGGTGAAAAGAGTCCCATAATTGATTAGGTTCACTCCCTAATCCTATACATGATGTCTCATATAACTATAACTTTACCCAGTGTATTGGAGGTCTATAATTCTGGGTCCACCCATCACATTCATTTTATGTACATGTATATGTTTTCCACATAACTAAACAATCATAAGGAATGTATTAACCCATAAAATAAAGGTATAATGGGATAGTTATATATATATATATATATATATATATTTGGTAATATAGAATCATTATGTAACATTAAAGTGAAATATAATGTGAGTTATATAGAAAACAGTCATATCTTGAAGAAAAAGGTGGTTTAGAGAGATCCCTTACCTTAAGCCCGATTAGTCATGTGAATTCTTTGTCCTCATGAATAATAAACTTATGTTAATTATTTAATTTCTTAAGAACATTTTCAATATTATTATTACTTTAATTTTATTCATTACCATTCCATATTCAATTACTTAATCATTTAGGTTCATGTCAGATGTTTTGACAATATTTGGCACATATGTCCAAAATCACTTTGGTAAGTTGACTAAAGTCAAAGAGATTATAAATTTATAATATCCAGAATAATAATCATGACATAATTATAATTTATATTCATAAATTATACTTTTAAAACCAATCATGAAGTATGGTTATGAAAAATTAACTGTGTTACAATCATTGAACGGTAGGTTATATGTACGCATGTGTAACGTTTCCATTTTTCAGTGATCATAATGAAAATAAGGTGAGTATTATTTTATATTTTCATACTGATCATTATATAATAAATATTTATATTATTTCTTTAAATACAATTACATATACCATTCATGTGACATGGTAATAAAAAATTAATCACAACACTTCGCGAGGCGGTAGTCTGTCGTACACATGAACGACGTTATATTTTTAAATGGACGGTAAGGTAAGAAATTTCATGATATTTTAATTTTTTAGAGTGTTTAATATTTCATGAATATCATATATAAATATTAAATATATCAATATGAACAAACATGAGAGGCGATGATGGAAATGAATTACATCGGTTCGCTAGGTGGTAGTTTGTCGTACACAAGAACAATGGTTTCATTTCCCATCTGATGGAAGTGGATATCGATTTAGGTTATTCAATTAAAATAATAAAAAATGATTATATTTAATATAATAATGTTATTATATTATCATTATTGAGTAATATTTGAAGTATGTTTAATAATAAGTTAAACAAAGATGATCACTTTAGAATGTTATCTCTTCTTCATACCACCTCTTTAGGATTATACCTAAATCCTTCAAATATTGGATTTATGATCAAAACAATTATTCTATGATGAGGGTAGGTAAGTAATAAAGTTATTTGGGTAGATATTTTCTAAACCAATTAGTTTTTTAAGTGTGGTAATTAGAGGAGAGTGGGTGACATTTTATAAGAGAAGAGGATTGACATTCTTATAAATACGCAAACTATTCAATAATGGGAATTCACTCTCAAGTAAATTGACTCAAAAATTTTAAAAAAATTATTTGGCGAGTTATAATTCTTATCCAAACCTATAAAATTAAAAATAAACATTTTTTAAAAAAATTATCCACTTTACCTATAAGGTTTTTCACTTTTACCCTTTAATTGTTTTACTACGGTAAACAATTGTTTTACTATTTTAACAATTAATTATGAGAAAAAATTAAGTTGAACTTATTATATCATATAAATTATTATGATTCAAAAAAATGGGATTCATTTTACTAAAATTAATTTCTAGAAGTGTCAAAATTTAATTTAAAATTAAACTCACAAACATATTGAAAAAACAGTTTTTCAAGAAATGTATTTTTCAAGCATAAGATGATCTTATAATAACTATATGAAAATAAATAATAATTAAATTGATTTAAATTGATATTTATATATATAATTAATAAATTTAATTTAAATAATTCCTCATTGTGGGTTATTTTAATTAGTTGAAATGGAGAAACATTATGCACTTTAAAACAGTATTCAGAAAATTGTGTTTTAAAGCCTAAAAACTTATATTAAAATCCAATATAAATATGATTTAGATGTAATTAATTGAATGAAATAAAAATAAATAACACTTTTTTTAATTTTAAATCATATTTAAATAATAATTGTACATTTAAATTATTTAATTTATTAAAAATAGATGATTATTTTACCAAAAATCAGTATTTTCATTATTCAATGAAAAATCAATATTTTCTGGAAAAAACCAAAAATTTCACCCTAATTTAATATTTATATTATAATTTTAAAAAATATTTTCATTTTATAAAATAATATTTCTAAAAGTTCCAAAAAATTTATAATATTTTTTCACAAAAAAAAACAATAAAAATCATTTTTGAAAAAAAAATGTATTTTTTGATGAATAAATGTATTTATTAAAGAATTAAGTGCTTATTTACTAATAACTTATAAATTTAGTAGAAAATTTATATATATTTCATAAATTATTTAATTCTGTTATTACTTTCCAATTTTTTGGCTAAGTTATAACAGACATATTAAAATAATCATGGTTCGTTTGGGTTCAGTGTTGTGTGTTGCATACGCTATCGAAAAACAAATTCCCTTTTCAAAACTCAGGGTGTTGCATTCTTACCCCTTAAGGAATTTCACCTTCAATATTTTATATTTTAGAATAACGTTGAAATAGTTTAGGTTACTTATTCTTTGTTGCCTCTTCTAGTTCCCATGATTCTTCCTTAAACTTGTTTCATCACAACACTTTGAGAGTTGTCTTATTTCTTATAACTTTATCTCTACATTATAAGATCTTCACTAGATGTTCCACATTTGAAAAGTATTTCTCCAATGGTACCACCTCTATATTCCTTAAATGTGAGGTGTATGGTATGAACTACCTCAAGAGGGATACATGGAACACAACATGTACTTTATATAGGTTAGTTGGAAGTGCTAGTCCATAGGACACCACTCTGATGCATTCAAGGATCTCAAATGTGATGGCGTATCCAGGAATAAGATTTCCCTTCTTCCCAAACCTCATGAATTTATTCCATTATAAAATATGGAGGAACTCCTGATCTTATACCATAAACTCCAGGTCTCATCAACAACTATATTTATATATTTTCTACTGAATTTTCATGGATTTCATATAACGCTTAATGGTTTGACCCTTATCTATCATCTCTTCGAAAAGATAAAATCCCATAAACTTCTTCTCTCTACATTTATACTATCATATTAGATACTAACACCACTTCTCATAAATATCCTTATAAGGTTCCATTTGAATGCTATAATGTAAGGTGTTGTTATAAAAGAACTCTATAAGGGGAAGGTGTTAATCCCAACATTCTTGTAAATCCATTGAACAAGATCTCAGCATATCATCTAGATTTTATATTTTTCTCTTAAACTGACCATCGGTATAAGGGTGATAAGTAGTACTAAAGTTGATTTTTGTATCTTACACTTGCTAAAGGATTTTCCAAAACCTTGATGTAAACCTTGGATCTCGGTCATATACAATAGAGAGTGTCACCACATTTAATATTAACAATTACTTTATGTATATATTTGAGAGGTGGTCAAGATAGAAATCTTCCTTGATAGTAATCAAATGTTCTGAATTTTTAAGGTAATCTACTACCACCCAGATCACGTTATTGCCTTTATTTTTTCTATGGAGACCTATGATGAAATCCATTGTTATTTTTTCCGATTTCCTGACTAGTATGAGAAATAGTTGTATCATAACATTAGAATTGAATCATTCATCCTTAACTTGTTGTTATATTGAGCATCGAGACATAAATTCTACAATCTCCCTCTTTATGTTATCCCACCAGAAGCTTTACTTCAGGTCTATATACATCTTAATGTTTCCTAGATGAATAGAGAATGATGAGTTATACACATCATTCAGCAGCTCTCACTTTAGTTTTGGTTATAATGGGACACATATTCATATTTCAAAACCTATAACTCCATCTTCAACAAATTTTAACTCAATAATATTTGGTACCTTTTTTGTATCACCACATCAACTTTCTAGGGCTCCTTGATCTTCTCAAGAATATATGGTTGAGTAGTAACTTGAGAAATTTGGGATGAAGATCCTTTTACTATTATCATATCCATCTTTTTCAATTTTAATAAGATTGGATCCTTCTCAATTCTCATCATTGATAAAATTTTCAGATTCATTCTACTTAGAGCATGTGAAACTTTGTTTTATTTCCTAGTATGGTAATGGATTGATAAATCATAGAACTTGATCAGCTATGACCATTTTCACTAGTGCATGTTAATATATTTCTATGTGAATATATATTTGAGGATCTTTTGATCTGTATATATTTTACACTTCTCCCCATAGATATAATGTTATCAGATCTTCAATTAAAAGATCACTACAGCCAACTCTAGATCATGTGTGGGATAGTTATTCTCAGGAACATTAAACTTCCTTGAGTCATAGGCTATCACTTTATTATTCAGTATTAGTACATAACCCTAACACTTCCTTTAAGCATCACTATAACCCACAAAAAGTACCCCACTTGAGGGAAACATGAGGATAGGTGAAATGATAAGGATAATTTTCAACTCATTAAGGATCTCTTCACTTTGACTAGTCTTGAAAAACATTACTCTATTCTATGTTAGATTGGTTAGTGTGTTTGAAAATCGTGAAAAAAAATCAAAAATCATCAGCAATACCTAACTAATACAAGGAAAATATAGATCTCCATTACATATGTTGGTCTAGGTTGGTCCTTGATTGCATTTGTCTTATATATATATATATATATATCCATTTAATAGTTTTAATATACCCCAATAATGATACTTCATTCATCCATAACTCACATTTATTGTACTTTACATACTACTTCTCCTTTATCAATGCCTTTATCATTGTATTCAATTGATCCTCCTTTATTTTGATTTATATCAGAATATCATCTTAAAGACTACCATAAATTTGTTTAGGTGATCTATAAAGACTCTATTCATTGATTCCATGAATATTTATGGATCATTATTGATTCTGAAAGGCATGACTATGAACTCATAGTGTACATAACTTGTTTGAAAGGTATTTTTTGGAATATCATCCTTCTTAACCCTTAATTGGTGGCATCCTAACTAAAGATCCACCTTATAGAAATATATATCCCTACTTATTTGATCAAAAAATTCATCTAAACATGTCATGGTACACTTTTTCTTCATCCTGATTATTTTGATTTCACTGTAATCAAGGAAGAGTTGCATTGACCCATACTTATTCTTCATGATGAGGGAAGGTGCATCCCCATAGTGAAACACTCAAACATATAAAACCATTTTCTAGATTATCTTGTAACTTACTTTTCAGTTCCTTGGGTTCAACAATGTCCACTTAATATGGAATCTTGTATATTTGAAAATATATAGGTATAAACTCAATTGAAAATTCAACCTCTCAACTAGGAAGAAGATCAAGAAACTCTTCTAGAAATACATCAGCATAATCCCTAACAAGGATAATGTATTCAAGAATTATATTTTCCATAGTTTCAATCATTTAAGAATGATATTCCTTCTCATGAGGTAATAATATCGAAAGTTTATATAATGATATCAAATAAGATTTATCTTCATCCATGAACTTGTATATAATTAGAGGGTGATTTGCAATATTGACTGTGATTTACTTCTCTCATAATTTTATGTTGGATCTATATAAGAAAAGTCAATCCATGCTTATAATTGCATCAAATTATTCTAAAGGAAGTATCATAAGGTTTTATAGGAATTTTCTCCCACAAATATGGATAGGGGATGAGATATATGTTTGGGATGCAATAATTGACCCATTTGACATCTTCATTGATAACACAACTTCATGTTTTTGAGGTGGTTATTGAATAGTTCTAAAAAAACATGCATTATATTAAAGAATAGATTGAACCATAATCAAAATTTATTTTCACTATTATTGATTTAATATATAGTGTACCTTTCATCACTTCCCTATTGGGAAACACCTACATGATTGGTATGGAAAAAGCTCACCCTTATTCCCTAGGCCATGGAGGTTATTTTTGTTAGTTTTAATTTAAAACCCATAGATTAGTGGATTATTTCCCTTAGTGTCATTGTTATTTATAGTTAAACAATGTAAAACAATCAAGGGTTGGTTGGAGCATTCTTTTCTTCCATTTCATTGGTGTGTTTCTCCCATTATAAATCACTAGATAGGTGTCCTTCGTTCTTGCACATAAAGCACTTAATAGTCCCCTTCAAGAAATTTCTCGGATGCTTCTTCCCACACTTTTGTAAAGTTGGATGTTGTAATTTATTTCAACCATTATATTTCACCATTTTACTACTATAATTAAATTCCATTTTCTTCTTCTTATCCCCATGAGAACCTTGAGATTTTTGTATCTCTATTTAAACTTTGAGGGTAGATCATATAATGTTTTTATAGCTTTCAAAGTCTCAAATTTCCAAATCATTTTATAAAATTGGATTTAACCTGCAAACTAAGTGTTTAAATTTAGTTTTATGGGAGAGGGAAAATCTAGAGATGTATCATGTAAGTCTTGTGAAGTTTTCTTGGTACTCCCCAATTGATTTATCATCCTTTTTATTGAGGCTAAGGAAATCCCTCTCCAATTTATTTCAGAGTGTGAGTAAAATATTTTCCAAAAACCATTTCCCAAAATTCTTCCACTCTATCTCTTTGGTCTCTTCCTCTAGATTCATATTTTTTTATTGATATCCACCATTGATCACTTTCTCCCTCAATAAAATTAATAGACAACACAAACTTATCTTACTCATAGAATTTAAGGATAGAGAATATATTTTCAATGGATTTGATCTATTGTTACTTGATTAATGGATCATAATATCTACTGGATTTTGGAGGCCTTTATTGCATAAAGGTCTCAATTACAACATGCTCTTCTTATGGGGATTTAGGAATTTTTACTTATTCTAGTTTTGGTTTAAAACCTGAGTTACATTTGAAAGTATTGTCATGAAGTTTTCAAATACTACTTTTATCGGTATGGACTTCTCATTTGGGAAATCATCACATTTACCCTCACATTGGTTGTTGACTCGGTTTATTCTATTTCTATCCATTGACTGAAAAGAGGGTAAAATTAGGGATGATTATTTTTAAACTATTAAAAAAATATACATGAAACCATGAACATTAAAGGGGTAAATCATAAATGACATATATTCCTTAACCTGTGTGTTAATATGTTCAATCTATGTTATCCATGACCTATTTCCTAATATGAAATCTTATGGGCATTTATATTCCCTTTATGATGGTTTGTAAAGAGCTTGTGAATTTATCAAAACATATCCCCTATGAGTGTAAAAATAGGTGTATACCAAGGCCCATTTTTAAACTATGTGAGGATAGAGTCTATATCAATGATCCCATTTTAGGATTATTACCCCTAGGTATCTCTTTTCTAGATCAAAATCCACTTGTAGTATCCAGACAGGGATGTATTTTCTTGAAAACCACTCACTACATCCTTCACCAATATTCCAAGATATTTTTGTATACTTATAATTATCCTTATACATATACCTAGGGTTATAAATAAATTTTTTCTCATCCTAGTTTGAAAATTTTAACTAAACCTTTTCTCTATACCAGCTATACTGACCCAAGCCTTTTACACAAATTATTACATGATTTTTAATCTTAAATATCCATCAATACAAAACAAGGATGGTAAGGCCTAGTGTATTTATAATAATAGGTTAATATTACATAAAAAGGAACTAAAACATGGAATTATTATTTTATTCTCCATAGTGATCTCCTAAATCCATTCGATCTCTTAAAACTACATGGGATAACCTAGGGAATACATGAATGAAAGGGGTGATCTAAAAAGGACAGTAAGGGAATAAACATAATAAGGAAGAATAACATGTGATCCAAAGTTATAATAGGATATCATAAAATATAATTCACATTCTTAATAAAATAAGATCATAATATAAATAGAATGGTATTATAATATCATATCAGCAAAGTAAATGTGGCAACAATATAAAACATGATATAAATATAAGTCAAGGAAAACTACTCAAACAAAATCACTTAGTGGATAGATTACCATATTGAATTGGGTTCACTCCCTAATTCCATACATTATTTATCATGATACTAAAACATTACCCAATGCATTTTAGGGCTATATAATTTTTGGACCACCCGTCACATTCATTTGATGTACATACATATGCGCGTCACATAAGGAAATAATCATAAGCCATATATTACCCCATAAAATGAAAGGATAATCATATAGGTATATATATATATATGTAAGATACATATATACATAATTTATAATCATTCCATAACATTAAAGATAAATATAATGTGTGTTAATGATAAAATTGAAATATCTCGAATAAAAGGGTGGTTTAGAGAGATCCCTTACCTCAAGCTTGACTCGTCACATGTGTTCTTTATATTCATAAATAATAAAACATATTTTAATTATTTAATTTATTAATGACATTTTTCAAGCTTATTATTTATTTTATTTTATTCATTACCATGATATATTCAATTAATAAATCATTTATGTTCATGTCATATGTTTTAATGATATTCAACTCATATGTCCAAAATCATTTTGGTAAGTTGACTAAGGTCAATGGGATTATTAATTAATAATATTAAAAATAACAATCATTACATAATTATAATTTTTTAAATCATTTATACTTTTAAAACCAATCATGAATGATGGTTATGAAAAATGAACTATGTTACAATCATGGAGATGGTAGGTTTTACGTACTTTTGACTAACATTCCTATTTTTCAATGATCATAATGGAAATAAGGTAAGTGTTATTTTATCTTTTGATAAATATTTTCATATCATAAATAATCATATAATTTCTTTAATTATACTTAAATATACCATCCATGTGATGTGGTGATAAAAAATGAATCACATCACTTCATGCGGTGGTAGTCTGTCGTACAAATGAATGACGTTATCATTTTTCAGTGGATAGTAAGGTAAAAATTTAAATGATATTTTAATTTAAAATTATTTTTAATATTACATGAATATTATATATAAAAATTAAATACATAATTAGTAACATTTGTGATAGGTGATGATCGAAAATGAATTACATCGGTTCATGAGGTGGTAGTCCTCCGTACACATGAACAATAGTTTTGTTTACTGTTTTATAGGTTATTAAATTAAAATAATAAAATATTATCATATTTTAGATACTTATTTTATTATATGATCTTGAATTATTAATATTTTAATGAGGTGTAAGAATAAATAATACAAATATTCTCAGTTAATAATGTTACCTCTTCTTTGGACCACCTCTTTAGTATTATAGCTAAAACTTTCCTAGATTGTATTTATGATCAAAAAAAGGATCTAGGATGGATATAGAAAGTTAGTTAATTTATTTGGGAAGGTATTTAAAGAACCAATGGATTTTGAATTTTTGGGGAGGATAGGATAGTGGGTTCCCCTTTATAAGGTAGGAGGAGTGGCATTCTTGAAAATACCCAAACTATTCAATAATGGGAAGTCACTCTCAAGTAAAGTGTCAAAAAAATTGACAAATAAAGAATAATAGGATATATAATTATTATCCACACCTATAAAATTCAAAATAAACATATTTTCAACATTTTATCCTCTATCCCTTTAAGGTTACTCACTTTTACCCTTTTAAATTTTTTACCACAGTAATCATTTTTTTACTTTTTTACTATTCATAATGACCAAAAATTAAGTTGAACTTATTATATAATATAATTTATTATGATTAAAAATATGGAATCCATTTTATAAAATTCAATTCACATAACTATAATAATTTCATTAAAAATTAAACCCACAGATGTGTCGAAAAAATGATTTTTCAATAAATGAATTTTTCAAGCATAAGATGGTCTTATAATAACTACATAAAAAGTAATGGTAATTAAATAAATTTAAATTAATATTTATATATATATAATATATAAATTTAATTTAAATCATTCCTAATTATGGGTTATTTTCAATAGTTAAAATGGAGAAACATTATGCACATTAAAATAGTTTTCATAAAAGTGTGTTTTAAAGCCTAAAAATAAACTTATTTTAAAATACATTATAAAGAAGCTTTAAATGTAATAAATTGATATAAATATAAATAAAGAATAAATATGTTTTTAAATCATATTAAAATAATACTTAGGGTTTCAAATTACCTAATTTATTTAAAATAGATGACTTTTTTACCAAAAAAATCGGTATGTTCACTATTCACTGAAATTAAATCAATATTTTCTAAAAATCACAAAATTTCACCCAAAGTTGATATCAATATTATGATTTTAAAAATTATTTTCATTTTATAAAATAATATTTCTAAAATTTCTAAAAACTAACTATAATACTTTTTCACAAAAAATCAATAAAAATCATTTTTGATAAAAATGTATTCTTTTGAAGAATAAATGTATTTATTAAGAAATTGAGTATTTATTTCCTAATATTCTATAAATTGTGTAGAAAATTTATATATATTTAATAAAGTATTTAATACTATTAATATTCACCAATTTAATGTTTGTGTTATAATGATTGTATTTAAATAATCATGGTTTGTTTGGGTTCGGTGTTGTGTGTCGCATATGTTATAGAACATATTTTTCCATTTTAAAAACTTAGGGTGTTGAAATGAGATTATTTAATGGTTGGTTTATCTAGAATATGATAAACTAAACCTTTAACTTAGGTAATTAACTCTTATAACCAAGCATGGTTTGAGTTATAGAATTCCACTAGTTCTATTGTTTTCCTCCTAGATGGGTTTTGACCCAGCTCCAAACTTCAACCACCTCCACTCGCTTGGGGATCCATCCATTACATAATTTTACACACACATAAGTGAGGGAACAAATGATTTATTAAGGCAGTTTACATAAAATAAATTTTTGTCACACCGGGCCTTACATAATGAGATTGTATGAATGGAATTAATTGAGCATTTATTAATTCTAAAAACATTTATTACATAGACAACATGTAACACCCCTGGTTTAAGATACTTTACCAGTAAGAACCCAGTTTTTAAATGAGGTAAAAATCATTTAATTTTTATATTTTTTAATTAATATGATTTCCAAGTGAGGATATGGAGAAAACAGGGGTGTTTGGA
This sequence comes from Viscum album, assembly GCA_963277665.1. Classification (NCBI taxonomy): domain Eukaryota; kingdom Viridiplantae; phylum Streptophyta; class Magnoliopsida; order Santalales; family Viscaceae; genus Viscum; species Viscum album. Next base: position 1,768,850,114 of record OY728140.1, read on the forward strand.
GATTTTTCAGAGCTCAAAACCCTTACCAATGGAAGAAAAAATTTGGTCACATGGTTAGTAGAAACTGTACAGCCCAGCCCACATGGTTTCTCCTAATTGTGGAGTGAATTTAAAAGAGAAGAATATGGTGAATAGATTTCCCTAACCATGTTCCCATGGTTTTACACCAGTGTAGATTCCATATAGTTTTTAACATAGGCTAATGGCAGGTTGGCACATGGTTTCTCAAACCATGTAGCCAAACTCTGCAGGTCCCCTCCTTGGGTAGAGCATGGTGAATGGTTTGGGAAATCATATGACCAAACCATGGGAGCTAGTATTTCGGGTGAAATTAAATTTTTACTCTAAAAATCTATTAACTCAACCAACCTTCTCCCTTTCTTCATTCTAGAAATAGGAGGCTCCTTCTTCCTCCTATTTGAACTCATCCTCCTATCAACCTAGGTTCATGAATAAAACTCTCATCTGAACTCTGATTTAATTTTTGATCATCTTGTTAGATGAATGCTGGTTAGTACTCTATTCATCTTGCACCTTTCATCATTTGTATTCATCTTGACAGAGTTATTTAGGTGTAGTATCTTATGCTCTATTTTTAGGGTGTTCATATATTTTTCAAATTTATTTTGATCAGGACCAAACCAAAGGATAATTTTGGATGAGAGATCCTCTACAGGTATAAGGTATTTGGTTTAGTTTTTATCCCTAAAATTTTATATTCTTTATAATTTGTGTCATTGTTCTATATGCTTGTTTCACCATGTGTTACCCTTAAAATGAATCTATCTTAAACTTTTTCCCCTTTTTGGAACCCAATGACACTTATCGATCCTATGAGATGTTGGATGTATTCAACCTCAACATGAGGCACCCCTTTGGGTGCTCCCTTTCAAATTATTAATTTAACTTAATATTTATATAAAAAAACTATTGGTGTGCTTGGTTTTACTTCTAAATTAGGTTATCATAAATGAAATGGATAATTGTTTTGGTGTAACATTACTAACACGCTTATGAATTTAAAATAAATTGAAAGGATTTGAGTGTTATAACCTCATCACATAATTAAATATTAATATGGTTACACCCTTGTTAATATGTAATGTTAATGAGTATTTCATTATTAGTTGGCTCTTATTTAATCCTTCGACTACTTATCACTATTATGATGATGGTCACGAAGACTCTTATGAATGTTGTATATGGGACCAATGACCCCTATTCTTATTTATATATGAGAAAGCCATCCCTTTTAATGTTGTTATATACGAACATGACGTCCCTCCTACTGTTGTGATATATGGGCATGGATACCCACATTAATTGTGATATACGAGCATGGAGACCCTCATTAAATATGACCCATGGGAATGGAGACCCTATTGATATGATACAAGCATGATGACCCTTACTGTTATATAAAGGCATAGTGACCCTTCTTGATAGCATATGGGCATGGTGACACTTAATTATATGATTTTGGCATGGAATCCCTATTATTGCATATGGTAATGATGACCATTACTCGTATATATGAGCATGATGACCCTTATTAATATGATACTAGGCATGGAGACCCTTCTGTTGTGATTTGAGCAAGATGGCCCTACTACTGTGATATTGGGCATGATGTCCCTTGGTACTTGTGAGAATATTGTTACATCTTATGAATTCCTGAGTTATGCCTTGGGTATAAGATACTAGTAAGTACCCATATATATGGATATAAACATCACTACATATATAGATAATATATTTGTATACATCTGGTTACTTGTTCAGAGATTATTCGGCTTAGGCTAAAGCAAGTAGTGTTAGACTGGTGTCCTTTTGGAACTAGATTCAACCCTTTATAGCTTTATTACTTCTTACCACTATTATATTTACACTACCATATTATATGCACTAACTAGATATTTATATAAATTTTTGATGGTGTCCTACTAATTTTACATCACACATTATTTGGATCGTCTAAGGTACCTGGGCATATTATGTGGATGTAGGTAGGGATAGAGGAAATCACCTGGTGGTTGATACTTGACTTGGTTATAGCATGGGAATAGGTAAGAATAAGAACTAGTTATGGATCATGATGCTATTGGAGATAGACTTTTGTTTTTTTATTTTGATTCATGTATTATATAAAATTATTTCATGTTAATTTTTATTAGACAGGTGACATTACATCATTCTATTTTTTATGACGGATATTGTTGATATTGGTTATTTATTACATTTGGATGCTTTAACTTTAGATTTCAGTTATTTATCATTCTTTTACTAATTGTATTTTCATTTAACCATTTTTTATACTCTAATCATGAGGGTACAGTCTCCCTACTATACCACCTTGGACCCTGATTGCTAGTCAGTAACCTCTGGCATACAGGGAGGAATTCTTAAGGCCATATGGTGCATCGGCTCAAGGCACTGTTTAAGTAGCATCTGGGATGGGATGTCACAAAGTGGTATTAGTGGAATTTCTTTTATTTTCTCATATAATTTGATAATATTATATAGAATATTAATAATGTGTTAGAATTTGGTAATGATTTGTGTCTAAGAGTGGAAAACCCACGGATAGGGAAAGGCTACATTACCTAGGATAGGACCTGCTGTTCTGTATTTTTCTTATTATAGTTGATTTTATTCCACTATTGGGTGACACACATGATGTGTGATGTTTACTATTATAATTGGGGACTATATTTTATCCTTTTCTAGATATGGAAAGTAAAAATAGAATCATTAACAATTTTAGGCACCTTATAGGGTTTATTTATCATGCATTATTCCATGCCACATTTTCTTACTACATTCATTTTATATATCATGTTTCATTAATTTATTGTTATTTTTGTGAATTTTACTAACATTTATTATAGAAACATAATAAGTGAGTGGTTGGGATTAAATGGGAACCATATTTCAATTTATAATGTGTATAGGCCCTTGTAAATTGGAAGTGGTGGCCCATATAGTTTAACCTTTTAATGAAAATTTCTATACAAATGAGAATCAAATTAAATGAAATTGTCACTATTAAATAGGGATACCAATTTCCATTTAAATGGTTTTTTCCTATATAAATTGAAATTTACACTATGTATACTGGGAATATGGTCTCAAACACAGAGCTTGACCTAGATCATACCTTATTAGTGGGAATTAAGTATTATCTCTTGTGTTCTATATAATTGATTATACCACACAGACCTGCATTTATGAGTAGTCATAAAGGTGTGACTATTATATAGGAAGTATTATACCTATCCTATTAATATTTTTGTGATTTATACCATGATTAGACCTATAAGAGGAATGTTTTTAGAATTTTTAGATTTATTCCACCACGATGACCTCTAATTGTTCTCTAACAGGGTTCTGATAAATGTACTCTGAAGGTGGTGGGCCCTGAGCCACCAGTGATACCTCTAGTAGTGCCACCTATTAAACCTCCTATTATCTCATATTTGGGTGATGATGTTTAGTTTAAAGGTGATTTTATATGACTTATGAAGACTGTATAGGGATATCCATGACCTTATCCTTCTATGGGAGAGCTTACATGGGAGTTCAAACAGCAGCATTCACCTAATTTTTTAGGGGATGGTGGCCTCCAGGTTGTAGATTTATGGCTTGAGATGGTCATATCTATCTTTGAGCATCTAGAGACACATCCTTGTAGGATATTGAATATATCTATTATATTCTTTGTGGATCCTTCAAACTTTTGTGGGATATTCTGAACAAGGAAGGTCAGTATCAGAAAGTTATTTATATGGATTTCCAATTGACTTCTATGATTATTTCTTCCCTAATACCCTATGTGCTGATTGTTCTAGGGAGTTCATGAACTTGAAGAAGGGTTATATGATAGTTATGGAAAACTAAGATCATTTTATAGAGCTTTAGTTATTTTTTCCTATCTATAATGATGATGAGTTAGAGAAATAAAGACAATTTGAGGATGGGTTTAGGCATCCTATTCATTCTCAAGTGAACATTTTATAGTTGAATATTGTAACTGATATAGTGAACTAGGCAATTATAATAGAGAGAAACCTAAGGGAGGCTGATGTTTTGGGATAGGGAAATTCATAATAGAGATAGATTAGTGATTCAACTAGTGCTTGAAATCGATGCTTTGAGACTGCATGCATGAGCAGTGATAGCTAGGTGACACCCATTGATAGCTACATGGTTTTTCACCAATGTGGGAAGCCTAGAAATAAGAAACCCAAGTATCCTAGATACCGTATTTAGTTTTTTAGGCTATGGCCTATTGGGGAATCTTTAGCATTTTTCTATGACCTTCCCATCTATGCCAAGTGGGAGATGATTCATATCAGCTCCACCTTCAGGATCAGGATCAGTATCACCTCACCAGGTAGGTATCTAGAGTAATATTTCCCATACAGGTAGAGGAGGAGGTCATGGTTGAGGTAGCTAGGCTTTAGATACATAGTGCCAATAGAGAGGACCTTCTTCAGGTAGTCAAGTTGTATCATAGGTTCATGGTTTAGGATAGATTTATTTGATGTATACTATACTAGAGGATCAGGGTTCTTAGCTATCTACTATTCGAAGTATTATTCTAGAAGCCTCTAATATAGTGTTTCCCTTATTTGATATAGGTGCATCTTACTCCTTCATTTCTATGGATATTTTTGAAATCTTTAGGATTTATATTAAGTAATCATGTGGAATTATGACACTTAAAACCCCTTTTGGTATATATTCAGATAGAATAAAATAGTGAAAGTAATTCCCCCTTGAGGTAGGCAGCCTTTGTTTCTTATGGTACCTCGTTATCCTTGATATGATGGGATTAATTTCATTCTTGGGATGGACCGGTTGATCTCTATCACACCTATGTGGATTATTTTTGTTGTAATGTGTCCTTTAAATCACCATATGGTGGTACATATATTCACAAGAATGAATGGGATGCCCAGGATAATAGAACTGAACCAGAACATCTTGGGATAAGTGGAGTGACCACCTAGAATTCTAGACTTTATATGGAGGATCATGGGTTATATCTGGATGATTTTCCTTCTATAGTCAATCATTTCAATGATATTTTCCTCTACTACTTTTATAAACTACCTCCTAAGATATAGGTAGAATTTACTATCGAGATAGTTTCTATATTTTCACTAGTATCCATTCCTCCTTATGGGATAGCTACTATTTAATTACAAGAGCTTGAGAGGTAGCTAGAGGATTTATAAGCAAAGGGTTTTATCTAAAACAGTACTTATCCTTGGGGTTCACTGGTCCTTTTCTCCAATAAGGTGGATGGAACCCTCTGTATTTATGTGGATTATTGGAAGTTGAATCATCTTAATATGAAGAACAGGTGTCCCTTACCTCATATAGATGATCTCTTCGACTAGATCATAAAATAGAGGGTTTTCTCAAAGATCAATTTGAGTTTAGGAAATCACCAGGTTCATGTTATACCTTCACATATACCACATATGAATTTCCATAGTTATTTTGGTTTATATTAGTACCTGGTTATGTCGTTCGATCTTACAAATGTTCCAGTAGTCTTTATGGATTTAATTAATAGGTGTTTCAATCCCTGTCTAGATTCATTTGTGGTGGTCTTCATAGATGACATCTTGGTGTATTCTCACACTCGAAGCGACCATTCCACACATATTGAGATCATTTTGAATAAACTAGGATATAACCAACTATATTCTAAGATCTGAAAATGCCACTTTTGGATCAATAAGGTTTACTTCTTGGTTCATATTATCTCATAGGCAGGAGTATTAGTTGACCTAATGAAGGTGAGAGTTGTAGTTACCAAGGATCAACCCAAGAATGTCTTTAAAATATGAAGTTTCTTAGAGATATATGGATATTATATTAATTTCATACAAGATTTATCATGCTTATAATCACCTATTATGGGATTGACTAAGAAGGGTGTAAATTTTATATGGTCATAAGCCTGTGAGATAGCCTTTCAGGAGATGAAAGGGAGATTGAATTCAGCACTGATCTTAATTCTACCAAGCTGGGTAGAATCTATATAGTGTATTGTGATGCATAAAGTATTTTTTATAAGGGTAACTATAATGTATGAAGATTGATTTTTTGTGTACAAATTGTAGTAGCTAAGGCCTCATGAGTGGAATTACCTGATGCATGATCTCGAGTTCCTCTATTGTTCATGCCTTACACTGTTGGATTCATTGCTTACAATGAGATAATTTTTTCATTTTTATAGACCACAAAATCCTAACATATATCTTTACATAGAATGGCTTAAATATTAAGAAATTAAGGTAGTTTTAATACCTTAAATCCTTTGACTTCAATCTTACTTATGAACCTGGGAATGGAAATGATGTTGATGATGCTATGATCAGGAGGACTCAGGCACAGATCGTTCAGGAGGCTGATAGAGAGTGAAAGATCATGGATCTATTTTATGAGATGCATATAGTGGTTTAGAAATTTCTAGTATAGTCTTTACTTTAATTATTATTAGTGACCTCTTTACATCTTGAGAGATTGAATATGAGGAATTTTTTGGATCATGAATTCTTGGTTCTATGGGAAAGTATTCATGGTGATACCCACCTCTGGATTGGTCTATTGATGGAGATGACATCTTGTGTATACATGGACATATTTGTTTTCCTACAGAAATGATATAGGATCTGATTTGAGAGTCTCATTCCTCTTAGTGTTAAATTCACCTAGATATCTCTAAGATGTATCATGATATGCACTTAAAGTATTATTGTCTAGGGATGAAATGTCAAATAGTGAGTTTTATCACTAGGTATTCCACCTTTCAATAGGTGAAGGTGGAACACCATTTAAATGGGAATATTTATCAATGGATTTTTTAGTTGTCTTACTAAGGTAATCTCAAGTTAGAGACATGGTTTGGATAGTCATGTATTAACTGAAAAAGGTAGCCCACTTCCTTTTTATCTAAGATACTTTCTCAGTTGATGAGCTGAGAAAAATATATGTCTGTGAGATTATATGGATACATGGGGTCCCTTGTATTATCTTCTTAGGTAGGGATTCTCATTTCATATCAAGGTTCTACTATGGGATACATAGATTTATGGGTATACAGGTGCTTCTGAACATATCCTTTCACCCCTTGACCTATTTCTAGTTGGAATAGATAATACAGGTACTCAAGGACATTCTTAGAGCATATATCCTTTATTTCATAGATTTTTTGGAAAATAATAACCCTCGCATCGAGTTATCCTATAATAATATCTCTCAAGAGATGATTCATTTGTCTTCTTATGTGGCCCTATACGAAAGGGTGTTTTGTTCACCCCTATGATGGTTAGAGGTAGGAGAGTCAGCTCTACTAGGTCCTTATCTCATTCAAGAGACTTTAGAGAAGTTTAATCTTATCAGAAATTATATTTCTACCACTCATTCTAGATAGAAATTTTATATCGATCACTATCAATGGACTCTAGAGTTTGAGGTTGGGGTCGTGTTTTATTATGGGTATCACTCAGACTTTGGAAAAAAGGATAAGGAGGAAAGGGAAGTTGTCACATCATTTTCACGGGACTTTTGATATCTTGGATAGAGTCATGATGTTAGCCTATCAATTTTTATTACCTCAAAGGTACCATTACATGCATGACATCTTCCACAAATCACATATTCATCATTATCATGTTGACCCATCTCATACTTTTAATCTAGGGGATGTAGAGAAGGATGTTGATGCTTATTTTGAGGAGTATCTCATATGAATAATTTTTCAGATAAAAAAGTCTCTATAGGGCTGGTATGTCCCTTTAGTAGGGGTTTTATGGAAGCACATCCATGTAAAGGAAAATACATAGTAGTGATAGGCTGACATACATGCTTAGTGGTTGGAGTTATTCTTAGACAGAATTCTACCACCCTTATAAGGTAAATTTAGGGATGAGTTAATTTAAGGGGGAATACTGTAAGAACCTTATTTTTATATAAGTTTCATATCCTTTAATTTTAGTATAATTCTTTTGTTTTGACCAAATTTTAATTCCTATTGAAACTATAGAGAAAATGAGGGTGGTTGGGGCTTGTTTAGAGCTCAGATCCCCAGTTAATGGAAGAAGATATTGGGTCACATGGTTAATAAAAACTATGACACCCATCCCACATGGTTTCTCATAAACATGTGAAGAATTTTAGAGAGAACAATAGGGTACATGATTTTCCCTAACCATGAACCTAGGTCCACATGCCCATGCATATTCTCTTTAGTTTTTAACAGAGGTGAGTGGCATAATTGGTTCATGGTTTCCCAAACCATGTGGCCAAACTATGTGGGTCCCCTCCTTGGAAAGTTTATGGAGCATGGTTAGTGCACGGTTTTCCAACTGTATGGAAAAATTGAGAGACACATTTTTTTGGGTGAAATTACCTTTTTCCCTTAAATTATATTAAATCAACCCACATCCTCCTTTCCTCTATTCCAGATATAGGAGGATCCTTCTTCATCCCATTTGATCTCATCCTCTTCTCAACCTAGGTTCATGGATAAAACTTACATACATACTCTGATTCAACTTCTTATCATCTTGTTGTATGCACACCATTGAGTATTCTATTCATCTTGCAAATTTTTTTCATTTTTCTTCCTCTCGATGGAGTTATTTAGGTGCAATCTCTTGTTCCCTATTGTTATGGTGTTTTAAATTTTTTCAATTTCTTTTGATCTAGACCAAATCGAAGGTTATAGTAGAAATTTTCTCATCTATAGGCATAAGCTATGTGGTCTAGTTCTTATCCCTCAAATTTGAGATGCTTTATAATATGTTTCATCATACTGGATGCTAGTTTCATCGTGCGTTACCCCTAAAATGAATCTATCTTAAATCAGTTTCCCTTTTTTGGAAACCATTGGCACTTATATATTTCACAATATGTTAGAGGTTATCAACCTCAATGTGAGCCATCATTTGTGTGTTCCCTTTTAAATTATTAATTGACCTTCATGGTATTATATCCAAAACACCTATTGGTGTATTTGGTTTGACTTCTAAATTGTTTTATCATAAATGAAATGGATAATTGTTGTAGTGTATCATGGATATCACACTTATCAATTTAAAATGAATTAAATGGAGATGATTGGTATGACCTCATCACCTAATTAATTAGAACAATAGTTATTCCCTTATTAATAAGAAATTTTAATGAATTCTTTATTATTGGTTAGCTCATATTTAAGCCTTTTACTATTTATCACTATTATGATGATGGTAATGGAGACCCTTATGCTTGTTATATACAATAAAAATGACCCCTATGCTTATTTATATATGGGAAAGGAGTCATTTCTAATGTTTTTATACACTAGCATGACATCCCTCCTACTATTGTGATATACGGGCATGAAGATCCACATTAATTGTGATATACGGGCATGGTGACCCTCATTAAATATAAAACATGGGCATGGAAACCCTATTGATATGATACAACCATGAAGACCCTTACTTTTATATACTGGCATGACAACCCTTCTTGATATGATATGGGCATGGAGACCCTTACTAATATGATTTGGGAATGGAGAGCCTATTATTACATATGGTCAGGATGACCCTTACTATTATATATGGGAATGAAGACCCTTATTGATATGATATTAGGCATAGTTACCCCACTATTATGATTCGTTCATGGATACCCTAATACTGTGATACTGGTCATGAAATTCATTGATACTTGTGAGACTCTTGTTATAGCTTATGGATGTTTGAGTTACACCTCATTTATACACTAGTATCAGTAGACATATATATATAGTTGTATAAGACACTATGTATATAGACCATATATGTGTATACATCTGGTTACTTGTTCAGATATTATCTGGATTAGGCTGAAGCATGTAGTATTAGCCTAGTGTCCTTCTTGAACAAGAGTCTACCCTTAATAGCTTTATTACTACTTACCCTTATTATCTTCACACTTCCATATTATAAGCACTGGTTGAATATTTATAGACACTATTGGTGTTGTCCTAGATAGTTTATCTCACACCCTACCTAGGACACTGATGTTACCTTGGAAAATTATGTTCATACAGGTAGGCATAGGGGAAAACACCTAGTAGTTGATACTTGATTTAGTTATAGCATGGGAGAGGGGATGCATAGGACCAATTTATGTTTCATGATGCTATTGAAGATCGAATTTTTTTATTTTTTGTTCTTTTGATACATGTATTATATATCATTTTTTCATGTTGCTTTTTTTTATACACATGAAATTACATCATTATATGTGTGATGCTAAATATTATTGATATCAATTATTTATTACCTTTGGGGGATTTACCTTTGACTATCAGTTATTTATAATGATTTCACTACTTATATATTAATTTTACCATTGTTTTACTCTAATCGTTAGGGTATAGTCTCCCCACTATATCTCCTTGGAACCTTACTACTAGTTAGTAGCCACTATCATGCAGGGAGGCGTTCATGAGTCCATGTGGCCCACCAGCTCAAGGAACCATTTAAGTGTAATCTAGGTTAGGACATCACATTACCCTATTGTGTATATTTTCAGGTTATATAACGCTTGGGTTATATTTCAAGAGTTTATAAAAGGTTTTTTAATGTTTTATATATGTTTCTAGAGGTTTTAGGGTAGTTCATGATTAGTATAAACCATACACTATCTCTAAGAAACTGTGCAAGGTGATTTTGGGAGTCATTAGGAAGGCACACGGTTGGATCATGGTTTTTCCAAACTATGTGCATGCTAGGGGAAAGAATTTAAGTTAATAAAATGGGAGAAGAATGGTTGTATCATAGTTTTTTAAACCATGTGAACAAACTATGTGAGTTGTTGACCATGAGATAGTATTACCACATGGTTGGTGCATGATTTTCTAAACCTTACAACCTAACCATGTATCTACCTGGGTGAGGTCTAGTAGTATGTTCATGGTTGGTGCGTGATTTGTCAAACTGTGTGACCTAACCATATGACATGAAGTTAATGATCTACAAGTTGTCATTTTATTTTTTATTAAGGTTTGGAAGCCTCATTAGCCACCTATTCTTCCATGTTCTTGAACTTTTTTCCTCTTTTAGGATCCAAAGGTGATTATCGTTATTCTGGACATAACTTTTGGATGAATCAAAGTGTGTTAGAGATTCGAAATTATTGGTAAGTCCTTTTTCATCCTTGTTCTTCTTAGTACTACTCTTCTCCTCTCTATTTGGGATATAGATCTAGTTTTTTATAGATATATATATTTACTATGATATAAATCTTGATGATAACTTATTGGATCTATTGAAAGGAAGGTGTTATGATCCTAGATATTTAATTTTTATGTTTCTGTAATGTCCCGGACCTCTTCGGTCCATTTATTTGTGAAAATATTGTGTTTGAGGTGTTTCGGGAGGTATCTCTAACACTTTTCCAATTTTCAAGTTTGGTGAATAGTTCCAATGGTAGGCAATTGTAAAAAGTGCAACGGTAACCTTCTATGAACAGTGCATCGGTGACCTTAGGTGAACAGTTTCATTGGTAACCTTCTATGAACAATTCCATCAGTGAACAGTTCTATCAGTAACCTCTAACGATAACCTCTCTTTTCTTTTCCAAATTTCCAATTCTGTGAACAGTTTCATCGGTGAACAGTTCTATCAGTAACCTCTAACAGTAACCTCTCTTTCCCTTTCCAAATTTCCAATTATGTGAATAGTTCCATTAGTGAACAGTTGTATTAGTAACCTTTAATGGTAACCTCTCTTTCCTTTTCCAAATTTCCAATTTTTTGAACAGTTCCATCGGTGAACAGTTCTAATGGTAACCTCTAACGGTAACCTCTATTGGTAACCTCTAACGGTAACCTCTATTTCCTTTTCCAAATTTTGAGTTCTGTGAACAGTGTTTCCAAAACAGTGAGGTTCTAACAACAACCTCTATTTCCTTTTCCAAATTCTAACTTCATGAATAGTGTTTCCAGAATAGTGAGCTTCTAATAGCAACCTCTATTTACTTTGCCAAAATTCGAGTTCATGAACAGTGTTTCCAGAACAGTGAGGTTCTAACAGCAACCTCTATTTCCTTTGTCAAATTTAGAGTTCATGAACAGTGTTTCTAGAATAGTGAGGTTCTAATAGCAACCTCTATTTCCTTTTCCAAATTTTGAGTTCATGAACATTGTTTATAGAACAGTGAGGTTCTAACAGCAACCTCAATTTCCTTTTCCAAATTTTGAGTTCATGAAAAGTGTTTCTAGAACAGTGAGGTTCTAACAGCAACCTCTATTTCCTTTACCAAATTTTGAGTTCGTGAACAGTTTTTCCATAACAGTGAGGTTCTAAAAGTAACCTCTATTTCCTTTTCCAAATTTCGAGTTCATGAACAGTGTTTCCAAAACACTGAGGTTCTAACAGCAACCTCTATTTCCTTTGCCAAATTTTGAGTTCATGAACAGTGTTTCCAGAACAGTGAGGTTCTAACAGCAACCTCTATTTCCTTTGCCAAATTTTGAGTTCATGAATAGTGTTTCCAGACCAGTGAGGTTCTAACAACAGCCTCAATTTTCCTTTTCCAAATTTTGAGTATGTGAATAGTGTTTCCAGCTTCCTACAGTTTCACCCCTTGGACGTTTCCTTTGACGTAAAATACATTTAAAGCTTTATTTTAAGGACTCTAAGGCTGATTCAAAGACCATAAATCTTATATTAATTATTCCTAAATCTCATCATGTTTTTACTTGGTTAAACCATGTGGTTTAATGAGATATTCTTTTAATGGGATATTAAGTGCATCTTTAACTGTCGCTCCATTAAATCTTCTAAAGGGACGAAATATCTTCCTCCCTGATTCTTAATCTTTGTCCTCAGCTATGAGATGCTCGAACCTTTCAATCCTTCTCATAAGAGTTTCACAATCAATCATTCCTCCTCAGATTGGTTCTGCTCTGTCTTGATGCCACCAAGCTATATCAATCAATCTTCGATATAAGGTATGTTTTATCATCATTCTTTTGGGGTTCATCTTCTCATGTTTCTCCTTTCAATTATAATAGCATGTAATCTCCATTCTTATAATGGGGTTTTTCTTGGGTTTCAGTTAGTGCGGTCGTACCATGGCATCCTTGGGGGGATGTAGTTGACGTGAGAGGAGGATTGTGACCTATTGGGTGGATAAATAACGCCAAGAACTGTTTGAGGTAGGGGATTCATTGCTTCTCTTTTATTTTATATGAAACTGTATTGTTAGCATGTTTTATCCCACTGGACCACAATGGAATTGAAATAATAAATATTTAAACTGAATAAATAAATTGATATTTGTTTTATATTATTCATCCTTGTTTTCTAGATAGTGTGATATCCATGCTTGCTTCTCTTATCTGTTCGTTCTTGATGAAAATTTGTAAAGAACGTAAATTGGAATTAATTGATAATTGCTGGATATGGATGAAGAGGCTTGTAAATGAATATATTTCTTCTTATTTTAATTTGATTTTAATCAAATTAGTGTATTTAGCATGTTTAATTATTTGTGATAGCTTATTGATTAGGTTTCTGGAATTTTGGAACCTATGAATAATAAATCTATTAATTCAAGATGGATTAAAGAACTGATTGTTTGATAATTCCTTGAAGGGTTCTGAGTTACCCTCTTGATTGTTAAAGGGAAAATAGCCTAATTGATGTGATGATTGTTTTCTTGTTGATCATGTTGTGATGTGATCCTGGATGGATGTTGTGATATGTAGGGTTATAGAGACTTTTGGTTGTGGCAGAAGATGACGCCTAGAGTGGTGAGATGCATCGGTTTATGCATATGGGTGTTGGGGAGGACACCAAGTATAATGGAATGGGATGGATGTGATTGTTGTATTCTTGCTGATTCTTATTGGTTGATGATATGATTTACTTTTCCCCACTGCTCAAGGCATCTGGTCTTGCTTACCCTTCTTCCTAAATAGGTGAAGACGTGTGGGGTATTCCACGTGCTTTCCGTGTTTAGCTTCTCAAGGGAGGATGGGTCTACTCTCTTTATATAGGTGACAAAGACTCGATGGGTAGTACATCTACTCACCGTGTTGATCCCCCATGTGTTTAGTATCATAGAATGTTTTTCTAGAATGCCTCGTAATGTGGGAAAGTAATTTTGTAATGAATATTTGAATAAATGGTGTTAACCCATGGGGTTGGAGTTTGCTGGAACATAATGATGAGGTTGTAATTTTGAAGGGACATTGGACTTGGGTGTGATACTAATGAAATTTAATGTGGAATTGTTCATGGATAATTAATGTTTAAATAATTAATTAACATAAAGTGGAACTGATAAAAAGGGAATGAAGTAACCTAATAAAGCTCTTTAAATGGTTGTGTGCTTATAGGATACCTAGTCTTAGAAGTAGCATCCCAGAGTCTGAGAGATGTTAGCTGCAGTTGTGTCTAAGATGAGGTTATTCCCATAGTGTGGTTTTGAGATATAGTATATGTTGTACTTTTTGTGTTTCTATACGCTATTCCACCCTATTAGTAAGGGAAACTAACACCCCGGGGATTCTGAGCCCTGGGGGGTGTTTTCCCCAACATTCTGGTGGGAGGATGGATGGGTAACTACCCCCTTTGGCCCCGATCTCTTCTGTTGGTAGTTACTTGTGCTGGCAGGCACATTGGTTAGTTTTTTCCATATATTTGTGTAGAGGATTGTAATGGCTTGTGGTTATTCACACACATATATTCTGGATATAGTTTTCTATGGACTACTATAGGTGTAACATGTATAGGATGTTATGTCTTGAGGATCCTTACTCGGTGTATGGGTTGTAATGGATTGAGGTATAATACTCGATGTATGATACGTGTTATGTGAGTTTTGGTGGCTCCTAGAAACTACCTGGTTACTTTGGTGTGTGGACATGGTGGTTTTTTTGCACGAGGTGCATATTTTGGTGCTTCGCCCAGCTGTCTGTGGGAAAGTCTTTTTGGAGAGAGATGCTTAGGATGTACGATGTTGGGGAAAAGCGACAAACTAGTGGGGAAGTAGTAGCGGGGTACCCTTTATATTCTTTATTATATGATATATTCTTGTATGTGTTACTTGGTGAGAGTAGCCATGGTGAGGTTGGTAACTTGGTATATCCTTTTAGGTGACGAGTTAGTTTCACTTGTTGTTCACTGTGATTTAGCATGATTTCTTTACTTTTTCACGAGAGGCTTTTGGTAGGATCCTACTGATTATACTGTTATACTCACCCTATGTATATATAAACTGTTTTCAGGTCACTTGGAGCAGGTTGGATATCAGGCTGGTTATTACTAGCTTGTGGTTGCAGGAGTTTTTCGGGATTGTGGTCGCTGTTGTCTTACTTTCTTTTGGGTACTTGCATTTTTCTCCTTCTAGTTGTAGTACTTTTTCATGGAATTACATATGTTCACTTGGGTTTCTTTTATATTTTAGTTCTGAGTTGGAGTTGGTTGGTGTTTATCTTATCTCTCTCTTTCTCATGTGTTCTCTTAGAGGGTAATGCCTCTCATTTGTGTGTTTACTATACCCTCGGTGCTAGTTGCCAACCTGAGGCCTACTAGAGGCGGGACTTAGGGGTCATTATCTCCCTTCTCACATTATCGACCCATTAGGGGTACACTTTGTGGGAAGGGGGTCATGACAAAGTGGTATTAGAGGCCAGGTTGAGGGATAGGATGGAGTTTGGAGTTAGGAACAAGTGAGGTTTCATGTGTTGGTAGGGAAACAGTGTCATTCATGTTTATAAAGTGATGTAAACACTAGATACTAGCTGAGACATAGGCGTTTAGGTCCCCCTATGATCTGATGTATGGACCTTTAAGTTTACAATGGATACTGAACGAGGTGATACTAGTTGTAGGGTAGAGACCTAGGAAAGGATCATGTATCATTCTTCTTTGTGTATGTGTTTGAATGGGTAGACCTTAGGATAGATTAACCTAAAATCAATGAAAGAAAACAATTAATTAATTAATGATGAGTCTTCCATATTCCAGGATTAGGATCTCTAACAGTTTGTTATTTTATAGGTATGGATCTAGGTTGACGTCCTCATTAGGTTTGCATAAAAAATGTATAGGAGGTTGTTCCAGAAAACCGACACAGGGTAGAGGTTGACGACGATGACACTTGGAGGAAGACACTCTGAGAGTTTTAGCGCCAGAATTTACAGAAGTAAGAGGGCTCGGTTTCAGATGCAATCATAGAAGACTAGTTAGTTGAGGTTGATATAGGCTTTAGTTTGATCCATGATCGGAAGGATAACTGGGTGTCCTTGGTTGTGATGATGATGTGTGGAGCAGCGAGGCAGTTGTGGTTCTTGTTCCTTATGGATCATGAGGAGTCATCGATCTCATGGGAGGAGTTCCGAGACAAGTTTAGATTCTAGTTTCTTTCTTTGACTACGAAGGCATCCAACTGCCAGGATCTTCTTACCCTTTGACAGGTGAGCTATAGTGTTTGAGAGTTTGGAATCCGTTTTAGGAACCTTTTATGATATTCTTCATATCTGATGTCAGATGAAGAGGCCAGGGAAAGGCATTTCTAGGAGGATTTGCATCTCGAGATCCAGCGCCAGGTCACCCCATTTATGTTGAAAACATATATTGAGGTATTGGCGAGGGTAGAGGTTGTCGAGATGACTTTAACCAGGATAGAATCATCATGATATGAGAATTGACATGATTCCACATGAAGTAGAGTTGTAGTCCAGTGTTATCGGTTTTCAGGGTAGAAGAGTTTCCGTTCAGTCGGGGGTAGGTCACATCCCTTCACATCTCATTTCTCCAGAGGTAGCAACTCTCAGGCCTATTCCAAGGGATCAGGCGCTTTGTTTTCTTGTGGTGGTCATGGTCATCAGCAATAGGAGATCCCGACCTTTCAGAGCGGTCATCGTGCACTAGGTGCTACGCTCTAGGTTCCTTCATTGAGATAGTTCTAGCTGATGCAGAAGCAGCAGGTTGCACCAGATTTAGATCAGTAAAGGGTAGATGGGGTAGGCAGAGGATATCCCCATGATTCTATCTATACCTAGAGAGTAGATTGTGGCCATGGTGGTGGTTGTCATCAGGTTCATAGATGTCGTGGATGTGGTCGTGGTCGGCTTTATCTCTAGCGTTGCCAGCTCCAGGTGAGCCAAACATCGTTCGAGGTACCCTTTGATTTTTTTCTACCTTGGTGTACTCCTTGTTTGATTCAGGAGCAACACACTCCTTCATATCACCTACCCTTTTTCATGCTTTGGGACTTGAGGTAGAGAGGCTTCTAGTGCCCTTGGCGTTGACTACGCCAGTTGGAGGTCGAGCTGACTTGTTTGAAGTATGTAGAGACTGTAAGCTAGTATTGGGGTAACAATGCTCTTGGGTAGATTTCCTATGTTTGTTAATACAACCATATGATTCCATCCTTGAAATGGATTGGTTGTTTTCAGTGCAGGATATCGTGGATTGCTTCGGGAAGAATGGTCATTTTCATTGGTGCGGATGGAGAGCCAGTGGTGTTTGTTGGAGAGTGAGATGCTCGGATGGGTCATAGGCGCATTCTGTACTTATCATCCATGATGGCTGAGATGATGTTGAGTTCTTCATAGGTTCAGCAGTTGATGTTTCCTAGGGTCTTGGAAGAGTACCCTAATGTCTTTCCATAAGAGGTTGTAGCATTACCCCCTTGACAAGAGATCGAGTTTGGGATTGAGCTACAACTAGGAGAATCTCCTATCTCTATGTCTCCATATAGGATGGACCATTTTGAGTTAAAAGATCTATGTATATAGCTTGATGGTCTGTTATAGTGTGGTTTTGTTTGTCCAAGTGTGTCGTCGTGGGGTGCAGCAGTTTTGTTCATGAAGGATGATGACATTTTGCGGTTGTGTGTCGATTATTGTTGCTTAAACAGAGTGATAATAAAGAATCGCTATCCTCTTCCATGGATTGATGATTTATTTGATCAAATGAAGGGTTCAAGTTTGTTCTCAAAGATCAACTTGCGGTCAGGATATCATCAGATGCGTGTAAAGGATGAGGATATCCTAAAGACTTATTTCTGTTATCATCATGGGCATTATGAGTTAGTTGTAATGCCATTTGGTGTGATGAATGCTCCAGCTGTATTCATGGGATTGATTAATGATGTGTTCCATGAGTTCCTAGACAAGTTTGTGTTAGTTTTCATCGACGACATCCTTGTGTACTCCACATCTGAGGAGGAGAATGCAGAGCATCTACAAGCCATTTTGGGAGTTCTTCATCAACATCGGTTGTTTGGGAAGTTGTCTGAGTGTGAGTTTTGCGATCGAGAAGTCCGTTTCTTGTGGAATGTTGTGTCCCAACAGGGGTTAGGTGTGTATCCATTAAAGATAGAAGCAATTATGTCTTGGGTAGCCCCCAAGACAGTGTTAGAGTTGTGAAGTTTCCTTGGTCTCACAGGCTACTATAGGAGGTTTAGAGCCAATTTCTCATGAGTTGCGACTCCTCAGAAAGATTTTACCAAGAAGGATCAGGCATTCATATGGATTGATCAGTGTCAGGTAGCTTTCGAGTATCTAAAAGAGAAGTTAGTAAGTGATCCAGTTCTTTGTCTTCCAGCTGAGGGAGTTCAGTTTGATGTTTTCTGCGATGCTTCACATCTGGGTTTAGGTTGTGTTATCATGCATTAGAGGTCAGTTGTTTCTTATGGGTCTCAGCAATTATGTCCCCATGAACATAACTATGCCACTCATGATCTTGAGTTGGTAGTTGTGGTGTTTTCTCTGAAGTTGTGGAGACATTACATCATTGGTGAGCACTTTGTGGTTTTCACTGATCATAAGAGTTTGAGGTATGTTTTCTCCCAGTGTGACTTAAACTTATGATAGCATCGGTGGATGGAGTTCTTACAGGAATATGACTTAGAGATTTCATATACACCTGGAAAGGGGAATTTTTTAGCTGATGCACTGATTTGAAAGTCACATAGTGATGTTTTGCATGAATCCAGTGATTCATGGAGAGTAATGGAAGAGCTGTGAGTATTACATCTTGGTATGAGAGAAGTTGGAGGTAGAGGTTTTATTTTTCAGATGACGGTACCGTCATCCCTGATGCAGAAGGTGGAAGAGTCCCAGTTGGGGTATCTTGAGGTGGAGTTCTGGAGAGACCGAGTTGTTTTTGGCGAGGCCCTAGATGGTTGGACTGAGGATGAACAACACCGAGTGTTGTATCATGGAAGGATTTTTGTTCCTTTGAAGATGTGAGATATGGTTCTCAAAGAGTTCCATAGTTATTCTTTAGCGGTGCATCCTAGTGTGGAAAAGATGTACCGAGCCTTAAGGAGCCAGTTTTGGTGGCTTGGGCTAAAGTGTGCGGTTGCAAAGTTTGTGTCTCGATGTTTGGTCTTCCAGAAGGTAAAGGCTGAACACCGTGTTCTTGGTGGTCTTCTCCAGCCATTAGAGATTCCTCAGTGGAAGTAGGAGGACATATCAATTAACTTTTTTACTGGTTTACCTCAAGCTCAGGGAGTACATGATGATATTTGGGTGGTAGTGGATCATTTAACAAAATCGACCCACTTCATAGTGATCAAGGAGTCGAGTTCAGTGGAAGTTTTGTCGAGGAAGTATCTAGAGGAGGTGGTGAGACTTCATGGAGTCCCAAGGACAATCATTTCTGATCGAGATCCTCATTTTACTTCTAGGGTGTGGAGAGGTCTCCAACATGCTTTCGGTTCTCAGCTATGCCTTAGCACTGATTTTCATCCTCAAATGGATGTTCAGACAGAGTGAACCATTCAGACTCTTGAAGACATGTTACGCTCTTGTATTCTTGATTTTGGAGGTTTATTGATGATGCAGTTACCCTTGGTGGAGTTCTCTTACAATAATATTTTTCACTCCACCATCGATATGTCACCGTTTGAAGCCTTATATGGTCGACTTTTCCATTCTCCGTTGTGCTAGAATGGGGTCGAAGAGTCAGCAATTCTTAGACCAGAACCAGTGAAAAATACAACAGAGATGGTTCAAGTGATTAGTGATAGGATGAAGATAGTGCAAGATTGTCAGAAATCATATGTTGATCAAAGAAGGATACCCCTAGAGTTTAATGTTGGGGATCATGTGTTTTTGAATGTGACTCCCCGTTATGGGCAGCGAAGGTTTGGTCATGGAAGTAATCTTTCTCCCTAGTTTTTTGGGCCTTTCGAGGTGTTATCTTGTGTTGGAGCTATGGAGTATCGAGTATCACTTCCCCCACAGATGAGACGGATACATGTTCTTTTCCATGTATCACAACTTCGTCGTTATCTTCATGATGACTCTCACATCATCGATTGGGGAGAGATCGATGTTGATGATGATGAAACCTTTGAGGAGCAACCTGTGGAGATCCAAGACCGCAAGAGGAAGGTGTTGTACAGGCATTCTATTCCCTTGGTTCATGTCTTATGGTGACATGGTGGCATGGAGGAGAGTACCTAGGAACATGAGTCACAGATACATGCTCAGTACCCAGAGTTGTTTTATGTTTAACTTTTTTCATGTATCGATGTAGCTTATGTGGTTATGAACCTTTTATGTTTATGATATGGCTCTATTTTTTGTTTTTGTGGTCTGCTCTCTTTTGAGAGGTATCTCGATGGGTGGTTTTTCAAACCCAATTTCATTTTCACTTTAGGTGGGTTTTGAATTCTTGGGGATGAGAATGTTTTGAGAGGTATCTAATGTAATGGCCCAGACCTCTTCGGTCTATTTCTTTGTGAAAATATGGTGTTTAAGGTGTTCTGGGTGGTATCCCCAACACTTTTCCAATTTTCCAGTTTGGTGAATAGTTCCAATAGTAGACAGTTGTGAACAGTGCAATGGTAACCTTCTGTGAATAGTGCATTGGTGACCTTAGGTGAATAGTGTCATTGGTAACCTTCTATGAACAGTTTCATCAGTGAAAAGTTATATCAGTAACCTCTCTTTCCTTTTCCAAATTTCCAATTATGTGAACAGTTCCATCAATGAACAGTTCTATCAGTAACCTCTAACAGTAACTTCTCTTTCCTTTGCTAAATTTCCAATTTTTTGTACAGTTTCATTGGTGAATAGTTGTATCGGTAACCTCTAACAGTAAGCCCACTTTCCTTTTCCAAATTTCCAATTCTGTGAACAGTTCCATCAATGAATAGTTCTATCGGTAACCTCTAACGGTAACCTCTATCGGTAACCTCTAACGGTAACCTCTATTTACTTTTCCAAATTTTGAGTTATATGAACAGAGTTTCTAGAATAGTGAGGTTCTAACAACAACCTCTATTTCTTTTTCCAAATTTCAATTTCATGAACAGTGTATCTAGAACAGTGAGGTTCTAACAGCAACCTCTATTTCCTTTGCCAAAATTCGAGTTCATGAACAGTGTTTCTAGAACAGTGAGGTTCTAACAGCAACCTCTATTTCCTTTTCCAAATTTTGATTTCATGAACAGTTTTTCCAGAATAGTGAGTTTCTAACAGCAACCTCTATTTCCTTTTCCAAATTTTGAGTTTATGAATAGTGTTTCTAGAATAGTGAGGTTCTAATAGCAACCTCTATTTCCTTTGCCAAATTTCGAGTTCATGAACAGTGTTTCTAGAACAGTGAGGTTCTAACAAAAACCTCTATTTCCTTTACCAAATTTCGAGTTCATGAATATTGTTTACAAAATATTTAGGTTCTAATATCAACCTCTATTTCCTTTTCCAAATTTCGAGTTCATGAACAATGTTTCTAGAACAGTGAGGTTCTAACAGCAACCACTATTTCCTTTTCCAAATTTCGAGTTCATGAACAGTGTTTCCAGAACAATGAGGTTCTAATAGAAACCTCTATTTCCTTTGCCAAATTTCAAGTTCATGAATAGTGTTTCCAGACCAGTGAGGTTCTAACAGCATCCTCTATTTTCCTTTTCCAAATTTTGAGTATGTGAACAATGTTTCCAGCTCCCTACAGTTTCACCCCTTGGACATTTACTTTGACGTAAAATACATTTAAAGCTTTATTTTAAGGACTCTAAGGCTGATTCAAAGGCCATAAATTCTATATTAATTATTCCTAAGGCTCGGGATGTTTTTACTTGGTCAAACTGCGTGGTTTAATGCGATCCGCTTTTAATGGGATATCAAGCGTATATTTAACTGTCACTTCGTTAAATCTTCTAAAGGGACAGGATATCTTCCCCCCTAATTATTCCTCTTTTCTCTCAGCTATGAGATGATAGAACCTTTCAATCCTTCTCATAGGATTTTCACAATCAATAATTCCTCCTCAGATTGGTTCCACTCTGTCTTGATGCCACCAAGTTGTATTGATCAATCTTTGATATAAGTTATGTTTTATCGTTATTCTTTTAGGGTTCATCTTCTTTTGTTTATCCTTTCAATTATTATAGCATGTAATATCCATGCTTCTAATGGGGTTTTTCTTGGGTTTCAGTTGGTGCGGTCGTACCATGCTATCCTCGGGTGGATGCAGTTGACGCGAGAGGAGGATCATGACCTGTTGGGTGAATAAAGAACATTAAGAACTGTTTGAGGTAGGGGATTCATTGATTCTATTTTATTTTATGTGGAACTGTATTGTTAGCATGTTTTATCTCACTAGACCACAATGGAATTGACATAATAAATATTTAAACCAAATAAATAAATTGATATCGATCATATGTTATTTCTCCTTATTTTCTAGATAGTGTGATATCCATTCTTGCTTCACTTAGTTGTTCGTTCTTGATGAAAAATTTTAAAGAACGTAAATCGGAATTCATTAATAACTGTTGGCTATGGATGAAGAGGCATGTAAATGAATCTAGTTCTTCTTGCTTTAATTTTATGTTAATTAAATTGGTGCGGTAAGCATGTTTAATTATCTGTTATAGCTTATTGATTAGGTTTCCTAGATTTTAGAACCTATGAATAATAAATCTATTAGTTCAATATGGATTAAAGAATTGATTGTTTGATAATTCCTTGAAGGGCTATGAGTTACCCTCTTTATTGTTAAAGGGCCAATAGCCTAATTTATGTGATGTTTATTTTCCTGATGCTTATGTTGTGATGTGATCCTAGATGAATGTTGTGATATGTGGGGGCATGGAGACTTTTGGTTGTGGTAGCAGATGACACCTAGAGTGGTGAGATGCATCGATTTATGCATGTGGGTGTTGGGGAGGACACCAGGGATGATGGAATGGGATGGATGTGATTGTTGTATGTTTGCTGATTCTTATTGGTTAATGATCTACTTTACTTTTCTTCACTCCTCAAGGAAGCTGGTCTTCCTTACCCTTATTCTGAAATAGGCGAAGATGCATGGGGTATGCCACGTACTTTCTGTGTTTAGCTTCTCAAGGGAGGATGGGTCTATACTCTTGCTATAGGCAACAAAGACTCGACGGGTAGTACATCTACTCACTATATTGAGCCCCCTTGTGTTTAGTAGCATAGAATGTTTTTCTAGAATGCCTGGGAATGTGGTAAAGTAATTTTTTAATGAATATTTGAATAAATGGTGTTAACCCATGGGGTTGGATTTTACTGGAACATAATGATGAGGTTGTAATTTTGAAGGAATATTGGACTTGGGTGTGATGCTAATGAAATTTAATTTGGAATTGTTCATGGTTAATTAATGTTTAAATAATTAATTAACCTAAAGTGGAACTGATAAAAAGGGAATAAAGTAATCTAATAAATCTCTTTAAATGTTTGTGTGCTTATAGGTTACCTAGTCTTAGAAGTAGAAGCCCGGAGTTTGAGAGACATTAGCTGCAGTTGTTTCTAAGACTATGTCATGCCCATAGTGTGGTTGTGAGA
The DNA here is from genome assembly GCA_963277665.1 of Viscum album. Lineage (NCBI taxonomy): Eukaryota > Viridiplantae > Streptophyta > Magnoliopsida > Santalales > Viscaceae > Viscum > Viscum album. The sequence goes on from OY728140.1 coordinate 1,768,873,962, forward strand.
TATAGTATATATTGTACTTTTTGTGTTTCTATATGCTACTCCACCTTGTCAGTAAGGAAAACTGACACCCCAGGGATTCTGAGCTCTGGGAGGGTGTTTTCCCCAACATTCTAGTGGGAGGATGGATGGATGACTACCCCCTTTGGCCCCGCTCTCTTCTCTTGGTAGTTACTTGTGCTGGTAGGCACATTGGTTAGTTTTCCCCATATGTGTGTGTAGAGGGCTGTAATGGCTTGTGGTTATTCACACACATATATTCTGGGTATAGTTTTCTATGGACTACTATAGGTGTAACGTGTATGGGTTGTGATGGCTTGAGGATCCTTACTCGGTTTATGGGTTGTAATGGCTTGAGTTATAATACCCGGCGTATGATACATGTTATGCAAGCTATACTGGCTCCTGGAAACTACCTGGTTACTTTGGTGTGTGGACGTGGTGGTTTTGTTTCATGAGGAGCACATTATGGTGCTTCGCCCAAGTGTCTACGAGCAAGCCTTTTTTGAGAGGGATGCTTAAGATGTATGACATTGGGGAAAAGCGGCAAACCAGTGGGGAAGTAGTAGTGGGGTACCCTTGATATTCTTTATTATGTGATATATTCTTGTATGTGTTACTTGGTGAGAGTAGCCATGGTGAGGTTGGGAACTTAGTATATCTGTTTAGATGATGAGTTAGTTTTACTTGTTTTTTACTATGATTTAGCATACTTTCTTTACTTTTTCACGAGAGTATTCGGGGAGGATCCTACTGAGTATACTATTATACTCACCCTATGTATATATAAACTGTTTTCAGGTCACTTGGAGCAGGTTAGAGATCAGGCTGGTTACTACTAGCTTGTGGTTGTAGGAGCTGTTCGGGATTGTGGTTGTTGTTGTCTTACTTTATTTTGGGTACTTTTAGTTTTCCCCTTCCAGTTTTAGTACTTTTTCATGGAATTACATATGTGAAATTGGGTTTCTTTTATATTTCAGTTCTGAGTTGGACTTGGTTGGTGTCTATATTATCTCTCTCTTCTGTATGTGTTCTCTTAGAGGGTAATGCCTCTCATTTGTGTGTTTACTATACCCTCAGTGCTAGTCACCATCCCAGGGCCTATAGAAGGTGGTACTCGAGGGTCATTATCTCCCTTCTCACATTTCCGACCCAGGAGGGGTACACTTGGTGGGGAGGGAGTCGTGACAGTTTCATTCTTCATTTTTTTCCATATGTTGAGAAGTAGGTGGCTATTATTCCATCTTCACTTGTTATATATTTGAAGGCTTAGTTTTATTAAATGTTTTTTATTAGATTTTATTTGGTAATTTTGTGTGATTATATGAATTAAAAAAATTCATTGAGTTTTGGAAATCATGAAAAATTGGTTGGCTTTTGGAAAACTTCTTTTGATTTTAATTTAAAATATTGTTTTTAAAATTATGTAATGGTTTTGATGAATGAAAAATGTTTTATGAAATTATTTCAAAAGATTAATTTTTTCTGTGAAATGTATTAGCATGGAATTTGGAATAATTGGGTTTTTGTGTGTTCAAAGTAGACAAGTTATAGTTAGAAGTTCCACTGTTAAGCTAGGATATATTATGGTCATACATTACCACCATTAATGGTAATACCAAACTTGATTTTTTATAGATGTGTGTGTGTGAACACAGAAATTGTGATTCCAAATATGAATGGATGGAAATGTGCTCGTTTATGATTTTCTCACATAGATTTAATTTATGCATTTATATATAATTTTTAACTATTTTCATTTATTTTATATAAAATGTGTTAACCGATTATTATCCAACTAGTGTGTATTGGGAAGTATTTTTGGGATGCATGCTGAGTTTATACTCACCCCATACTTGGGAAATGTTTTCATTTATATATTTCATACACTAAGAAATAAGTAAGGGAAAGGTATATTATTTATTTAGTGACACTTATTGATACCATTGTCATGGTAGGAGTTGTTAGAGCTTTTAGCTAGTTCGGGCAATGTTGGGATAATTTCATTTTGATGTATTTGAGTTATATTGTCTTTTTTTTGTTCGTGGATATTTCTTATTCTATTTTCACTCTGATATTATTATTTTTTTGGTTTTATAATTGGTTTTTATTACTTATACTCATGCATCATATAATAGGATTGGATGTTTTTGTTTTATGTTATTAGGTTATTTATCTAAAAAGAAAAAATTATCCCCCAATGTTTCTTGTGATCTTGGAATTTATTACTATCCTTTGGTGTCTTGGAATGTCACCTAATTTTAATGGAAGTGTATCTCTTCTCAAGCCAATGGGATGGGTTGGGATGTTAAAAATGTGTTTTAAGACACTTCTAGGTGTGTTTTCATCTCATCATTGTGGGTTTAGTTGATGAGTGTTTCATATCATGAATTGTTAGTGAGACTTCCCACTAAGACTACATTGTTCATTTTGAGTTTCATTATTTATGAAAATGATTAAAATGGTGGTTTTTTGAAATTTTAGTTGTAATTCATGTTTCTTATGGTGATTTGTAACTTTATAATCCTTTAGTTTCTAGTGAGTGGTGACTAAATGGAGTTTTGTTTTAGTTATATAGAATTTCATTAAGTATATATTTTAAGACTATATAATAAGAGAATACTGAAAATGTGGTTGAACCTGATCCATAGGTGAACCAAAAACTTATATGGAGTAGTTTTTATGCTTTTCAATCCTTGTATACAGGAAATATGAATGATTATACTTAATAAGTGGACCACTCTATTCAATTTTATAAATATAATCCACCCATTTTTAAGTTATATTTTGAACCTAAAAATTTATAATAATGGATGAATAAAATGAACTAAATCTTAGAATTTTTTGCTACATTGGTGAAGTTGAAAGGTAAGTTATCATCTTATATACTTTAGGATCTTGCATGATAATGATGGGATTTAGTTGTTTAAGATAAATTTATCCAAGGAATTACCTAGGAGGACTTTGAAGAATTTTTCAACAAATAATTTGATCCTTACACATTCAATATTGTAAGAACAATTGATTTCTTCATATTAAAACAAGATAATCTTTCTATGACAGAGTATGAAGCTAAGTTTCTAAACTTAGACTAATTTTACACAGAATTTTTTATTAATTCATCCTTGAAGGCACACATATTTTAGTTTGTGTTGTGACTAGAGATCCTCTCTAAGATAGTTTTTGTTTTTATTATGGATTATATATAAATAGTAAATAGAGTGATCCTAGAGGAAAGATATATTTTTGGAAATATGGTTGGAAAAAGTATGTTTATCACCATAGGAACATGTGGGAACTCAAACATTGGGAATAAAAGGAAGAGGGATGTCTACTTCCAATGTGGTAGAGAATCTCATAATTAGATTACAGGATCGGTTAATTTCCCTCCATGACCAAATATTAAGCATGGATATTTCCAATGTGGTTATACTTCTAATAAGAAGTGATACTACATGAAACCATGACCACGTTTCCAAAACTGTAATCATATGGGACATCTCTAGTTTTATTTTCATAGTGCTCCAAAATCTAGTGTAGGAGATTCATCTCATGTTTCTTATCCATAACATGCTTTAATGGGGATATCTCATCATAATAACTCTCAACCTCAGAACTGAATGATCTAAGGTGGTTTTAGGAACATTATTACTTTTCAGGATATGTATCCTTGGTAAGGAAGCAAGGATCTGGGAGGAGCTAGCAAGAAACTTTATATTTTAGAGAACATAATATGGATGATCAATCTGGTCCTTCAATAGATTGAGGTATGGTTATTTTCAATTAAATACTTATGTATGCTTTGTCTGATATAGTTGCATCCCACTCTTTTATCACTTCTCATATTGTGGATTATATGGGTTCACATGTTGAGATGATACCCTCTATTTTGAAACTTCAAACACCTCTTAGAAAATGGGAGTGTCAAGTATTTAAGTATACAACATGTTCGATAACTATCAATGGAGAGGAAGTGGTTTGGTATTTCTCTATTATTGAAATGGATTTTTATAACCTAATTCTGGGGATGGAATAGTTGAATACTTTCAAGGGCCATATCAACTATTATATGGATTAGGTGAGTTTCATATATCCTAATGGTGTAAGTATCTATTTAAAGGAGATTAGGATTTAAATTCTAGTAAAAATGGGCCTTTAGTATCAGTTATTTGAAAAATATATTATCATTTTATATAATTTACTTTAGAATATATTAATGAAATTAGACGTAGATATTTTCCAACCATTTTTGACCAATTTCCTGATGTCTTCCCAAATAATTTATTTTGTTTTACACCTAAAAGAGACATATAATTTATGATTAATCTCCTACTAGGGATCAGTCCTATTTCACTTATATCTTATAGGATGGTGCTGAAGGAATTAAAAGGAATTTAAAGACCATCTAGAAGATTTTAAAAGAAAGGGTTTTATTCGAACAATCACATCTCTATGGGAAGCATTGGTTCTTTTTATAAAGAAGGTGGAGAAACCCTTAGGATTTGTATGGATTATTGTAAACTCAGTCAAGTTATGATAAATAAATAGTATCTTATTTGATGAATTGAATATCTATTTGATCAATTGATGGGAGACACATGGTTCTCTAAGATTGATTTACAATCAAGGTATCACTAACTTTATGTTTTGAAAGAGGATATTCTAAAGAAAAAAACCTTTTTAGAGCTACTATCACCATTTGGTATTATAAATACACCAATGATAATAGTTATGATGATGCATCAGGATATTGGTTGGGTTGTTTTCTAATTCATGGAGATCATTATGTTGTTTATAGATCATAATAGTTATGGTTGAATAAGAATATCTACCCAAAAAATTATTTGGAATTATTTTTTTAATTAATTCATTAAATACTTGGCATCACTATATTTTTTTAATAAATTTAATGTTTTTATAGATCATTAAATCATGGAAAAGAATTTCTCAAAAATGGATTCGAACCTAATGAAATTCAGATGGATGGAATATCATTTATTTTTTTATTTCAATTTGATGTACACACCAAGAAAAGGGAATTTTGTAGCATCTTCATTAATTAGGAATTCATATAATCATTTGGCTAAATTGGATTCAATTCAATGGTAGATAATTTTAGTTATAGCTAATATACATCTAGATTGTACTAAGAAAGGTGATTTTGTGGTTTTATTTCTTATTTATCTTATTCCTGATTTAATTGATCATGTTAAAGATAATTAAACATCCAGTAATGAATTTTTACTAATGAGATCAAAACTCAATTGTGGGGAGACCATTGAGGGATGGAAAAATTATGAGAGTCTAGTGTTTCATTTTAGAGATCAGATAGTGATACCTCTAGTATATCAGGAATGGATTCTTTCTTCCTAACACCATTATATATTGGGTTTTAGTCCAAGAATTTCAAAGATGTATATTTCCCTGAGAGCATAGTTTTGGTGGGCTGATATGAAGAGGAAAGTGGAATAATTTTTCTCGATATACCTCACATATCAATGGTTCAATGTGGAATGCCAAAGGCCAGCTGTTATGATACATTATTTATTGATTCTTGTGCATAAATAAAATTAGATGTCCATGGATTTTGTCTGATTTCTACCAATAATGGTCTGGAAACATGATGTTATATGGGTAATTATGGATTGACTTATGAAGTCTATTTATTTCATCCTTATTCGTGAATCTAATACAGTGTAAAATTTTCCAAAATTTATGTTAGGTAAATTGTAAGGATTAATAGCATCCAAGTTTCAATTGTGTCTAACCAATACCCCAATTTTATCACTTCGTTTTGGAAATACTTACAACAAGCCCTTAGAACCCACTTGACCGTGATTATAGATTATCGTCTGGAAATGGATGGTCAGTCTGAGTGGATGTTCTAATAGTTGGAATACATTATGAGAGATTGTGTAATATATTTTTGAGTCTCATGGTAGGAGTATATAATATTAGTGGAGTTATTATATAATAATATTTTTTAGTAGACAATATATATGGATCCTTTCAAATCATTTTATGTTTATCATTGTCATTCTCCAATTTTTTGGGATGAAACATGTGAGAATTCACTTATCAGAACTATGAGAGGGGAAGTATAAAGAACTATACATCTGGAATATTTAACTAGGTATATCTAGTAGATGATAAATCTATCAAGATAGATGGTATAGAAAACATTTATGTCTAAATAAGGAGCATAATATTGATGAATTTTCAAGGAGTGTGGCACATCTTGGGGTTAAAAAAGAACCTAATTTCCATTGTACAGTTAGATGACATAGGTTTATGTAAAACATTCATGGATGGAGAACGAAAGCTTTTGTTTGGTTCTATAGTTATGGTAAAATAAGTGAAGGATGGTAATTTTTACCTAATGAGAGTATTGGAAGGTATGATGCATGCTAGACAAGTAAATTCTACAAAGTTATGGAATGAATTTATGTGTCACTTTTAAAGGGATTCTGAAGGCCAGAAGCATAAATTATAGAAGATTTAAGGAATGAATTATAGGGAATAAGTGAAATTTGTATTTCTAAATAGAAGGAAATATATAAAAGAATCAAAATTTAGAGTTGGTTCACACTGATGTATGGGGCCAACTCTGGTTCTTTCTCACAGAGGATCACTCTACTACTTGGATTTCATTGACGATGTAACATAGAAAATATGGGTTTTTTTCTCAAGATAAAGTATAAGGTATTAAAGATATTAATTTAATGGATATACATGGTTGAAAATGATACTAGTTACAAGATTAAGTATTTAAGCTCTGATAATGGTGCAGGTATAGAAGTAGAAAATTCTAGATATTCTGTTAGTGGAAGGGAATATTGTTTTAGAAGACCATACATGGTACTTTGAAACATAAAGTAGTTTCAAAGAGGATAAATCATGTATTAATTAGAAAAAAAATATGTATGATAATTCACAAGGGATTCCCCAAGGTGTTTTGGGTGGAATTGGAAAATTATATGATATGCGTAATCAATATGATTCATTTTTCTTCACTATGTATAGAACTACCGAAAGTTTATTGGTCCATAAGGTAGAATTTAATTATATAAAATTCATTTATGCACTCACCTATATCCATACTGATTCTAAGGAGAGGGAAAATATTGAATTTAAGTCTCAATTATGTTACTTTATAGGATTTTTAAATGAAGAATTTGGACTTTGATTCTAGGATAAAAACCTTTAGAAGGTGGTTAGAAGTAAAAAATGTGATCTTTAATTAATGGATCATATAGAAGGATCAAAAATTAGTGATGAAATTTGATGAGATAAATGTATCATATGAGGATAAAGTTTAATTGAATAGACATATATAAGTTACATATGTTCTGGATAATTCTGGAAGTATGTCAATACTAGAAGCACAATACTATCGAGTGGAAGTTTTGGAAGGTAGTCAAGTTATGATGGTGTTTCTAAGGCCTAAAGTACAAGATACCTCAAGGATAGTGGAATATCAATAAAAATATCTAGAATATATATCCTTGTAATTTTTAGTACTATAATTAGAAAACCCATAGGAATAGCTATGGAGATATACCAGAGTGAGTCGTTAATTTAAATGATATGGAATGATATACACTACTTTATTCTCATAGATGATAGAGAGCCTAAGAGGTTGGAAGAGGCTTTAATTTCGAAAGAATCAGATTAATGGGAGTTATTTATGAGAGATTATATTGATTTTATCCATTTTTTTGAAACATGGGAGCTAATAGAGAGTTCATATGGGAAGAAATTCCTTCAAAATAAATGGGTGTATTGGATGAAGGAAGAAGATGATGTTAGGTGAAGGTACAAGTTTAGGATATTTATAATGGGGATTCCACAAATAGAATTTATATATTTATTATATATTTTTTCACTTACAGTTAAACATGAAACTATTTGTCTAGTTTTGATCATGGTTTCAATGTAAGTACCTCATCTAGAGTATTTGGACGTGAATATGACATTCCTTTATGGGGACTTAGATGATGAAATCTATATATATTAGTTGATTGGTTTCATATAGAATCATAATTAGGATCTTTTGTAGAAGTTTAACTAGAGACTTTACATTTTGAAACATGCACCAAGGAATTGGAATCATAAGCTCAATATTTATGAAGGAGATAAAGTTCATCCTCAGCAATGTTGAATTTTTTTGTTACCAAAATGTGTTTGATGATAGAGTTTCATCATATTAATATTCAATGTTGAAAACATGATTATTTTCAAGCTAGTTAAGTAAAGGATCAATGAGATGAAAATTTATTTGTCAAAAATATTTGAGAAAAATGATCCAGACCAATCCAAATGGATATTGGGGATGAGAATAGTGAGAGACTTAAGTCTTGATACTCTATATATGAGCTAGTTGTATTATGTATAAAAGGTGTTGTATCACTTTGTAATGAGTGAGGAAAAACCTGTAACCACTACCCAAGATAGAAACATCAAATTAATAAATTAGAAGTGACTTGAATAGAAGATAAGGTAGATTACATTATGAAGGTTCAACATGCATCAACATTTGGAAGCCTAATATATGTCAAGATTTGTACTCAAACAGACATTAATCAAGAATATGGATTTTATAGTAGATTCATATTGAATATAAAAATAGAATATCGGTAGTTTGTGAAGTGGATTCTTTAATACTTAAAGGGTTTTTTAGGTTTGAATTTTTCTTAAAACTAGAGGATTTGATACAAGGGTTTTCTGAATTTTACTTTTCTGGGGATGGAGACACTCGGAAAAAAACCAATGGATATATGATCACCTTCATAGAAATAAAAAATAACTGGATGTAAAATCTTAAATAAATAGTTTTACTCTAAATAACTAAAGTGGAGTATGTTACTTTAACAAAATATGGTAAGGGTTTTATCTAGATGAAGGGGATATTGAAAGATCTCAGAAGGATGGAAGATAATGGGATTCAATTTTTGTGATCACAAAGTGTGATTTACTTAACAAAAATTATAATTTTATATTTCATTAAAAAAATTGATTTAATGTATAAATTTATATTGAAGTTATTAGAGTATAGATTTTTGAATATTTGGAAGATAGAATGGGATTTAAATATAATAGAGATACTGAAAATTTTCATTTTTTAAAATGTGCTAAGGTGGTGTTGCACCTTAGTTGAGATAGGATGATTGAAGGCATGGTGGGTGAACCATGTAGCTATAAAGGGAGATTATGGAATGTATGTTTTATGTATGATCTGGAAAAGGAATTAATTATGAATCTTATAAAATGATTCTCAAGTGGTAGATTATTAGGATGAAAACCATTTTCCAAAAAAAGGGTTTGCCTAGTAAAAGCAGAAATTTTAGGCACCTAATTTTTTATGGTTTTGGATGATGGTGATAGAGCGGTAGAAACTAGGGTTCAGGTGTCAAAATGATGGAAAACTGGTAGTTATACATTATATATTACTAGATAATGTTGATCATATGATACATCCAAATAGAGTCGATTAGAGGGTGTTGTCAGATGTTTCCATCAAATAATGCATCCAAATGATGTGATCAATTATTACCTTTAACCACTTCTCATAGGGTAATTGTGTAAAATATAATGGGGTGATGTGAAAATATTTGTAGATAACATTGTTTATCGGGTGAAGTAGTTAAAATGGTGGAATTCATTGACTGAATTAGTGGAAACCCATGGAGATTGAAATATGTGGACTCCTCCCTAAATAGATCAGATGGAAAAAAAACTATCAAATACATTGAATGGATACTATAATAAATAATATTATAAATCAATTGTGATTGTAATGATAGACATTGAGTGATCTTAATTAATTTTAATAATCTTATATTTCCTTGAATAAAATTGAATCATTGTTCCCCTCTTGGAGTAGCACTCTCATCTGAACCACATAAATTGTGTTATAATTTTTTCATGCATTATTTTGGTTTTTTATTTTGATATTTCATTTATTTTTAGATTAAAATTGGTTTTTATATTTTATTGTAGTGATTTAGGTATATATTTATCTAAGTTATGAAGGTTCTAATTCGATCATATTTCTAGTAATTTATTTCCAAACCTCTTCCTCAAGATAAGCACTGTATTATGAACTAATTAAAGCCATTAAGAGATTTTATATAGGGTAATTTACATAGTTAAATGATAATTTTACCCCTTGGGTAGAAAATTACTAAAGTAACCTTGAAAACTTTGCAAACTCCAAGGCTATAATTTTTAAACATTTAAAACTAATAGATTTGGTTAATTTATGAATTGATGTTTTATTTTTTAAAATTAAAAAACTGTTGGTGGATAAAACACTAAAGATTGGTGGATAGGTCCTATGTAAGTGGAGATAATTCTATATCAAGGAAGAATAAAGTAGATTTTAGAGAAATTTATGAGACTCATCTATGTGGAAGAAGCTTAACTAAGACCATTCATTGATTCCAATCAGGTAACTTCTTTCCATTATTCCATTACTTGATATGGTGAGGTCATGTATAGATAAAAGTATTAAAATAAAGTGTTTATGGGAGACATCCTAGGTTTTTTATTGTTTTTTAAGAATTATTCTAGGACTTCTTTAGGATTTGAAACTAATCACCTTTATCTTATTAGGCATTAAATAGAATGAACCTTACACTTTAAATTGTGTATTTTGATTTTGTAGGTATGTCATGGCAAGGACGGAACTTGAAGATAATGAAGGAGAAAGAGGTTAAGATTCAATGATAGGGGTGTATAGTTTTTAATTCCATATATTTTTACAATCTTTAAATTTTTATTAATTTACAACCTTTTAAGATGAAATGTTGCATCACACTTATATTATTTCTATATTTTTTGGATACAAATACTTTTTTAGGAATACCATTATACCTTAATTTAAATATCATTTTTTATGAAGTCAGTTGCACCAAATGATGGTTGTATAACTAAATATAATCATGAAAATATTAATAAGATGAATCTTGATTTAGGTAAATTGATTTATTTCTGTAAATTAAATTTTTCAAAATTTTGATTTAAAATAAATTTGATATGAGAATTGCTTAACGTAATTTGGGAAATGAATAAATGGTTGAGATTTAAATTTATTCTTAGGATTTTAGAAAAGTTTTAGAAAATAAAAATATGGGATTAAAAAATAATGAAATAATCTTGAATTAACCTATAGCTGGAAAACTTTTTCTATTATTGTCATAGTTATCATCAACAGTGTCGTGAGGAGATTAATGGTGGGGACTGAGCTATTAGTTTTTGTTTGACTTCTCAAGATGTTTTGGATGTTTTAATGATCTTTCAAGTATTTCTTAAAATCAAGTTTTAACTATCAAAAATAGTTTTTGGATGTGATATAAAAAAGTAATATTAGTGAATGCTACACTTCACTACAAAAAATGTGTTATTAAAAGGAATATTTTTTCATTTAGAGGTGGTTATAATCTCTTCTAAATTATTTTATGGTAGTTAAGTAAACCCATTATTAAAAGGTTCACCTAATTTTATTAGAAGTTTTCATAGTAAAGTATTGGTATACTAAATTTTTTAACGATGGTTATTTTAATGGTTATTAAAACACCCTCTAAAAAATTATAATTTGAAAATCAATATTTTTTTGAAAAAATATCACTATTTTTCTTTAAAAAATTAAAATGACTAGCTTCAATTATATAATTTTCATTATTTTTTAAAAAAATAGGAAACAAATTATTATTACTTTTCATTTTCAACCTCCCAACTCCCCACTCAAGATCAAATATTTAAATGAAACAAAAAAATCTATTTTTTTCCAACCTCTACAGTCCACTCATATACCCATGATTCAGTTCCCACCAAAACTCACTTTGAACCTACTACTTCTTCCACGTACACACTTTTTGTATTTATTATAAAAATATTTATATAATTTATTTATATAATACATTTGAATACATTTATTGATGTATTTAAATAATATATTAAATAAATTAATATAATGTATATTTATATAAATTTATATAATGTGTTATATTTATATAATGTATTTATAATATATCTATATACTTAAATAATAAATATATTTATTATAATCTATAATGTATCATTGTACCCTATCATGTAATATCATAAAAAATATTATTATTATTATTATTATTATTATTATAGTAGATGAGGCATCACGTCAGTGCTAAGTTATGGAAACCAAAACTTTATGGTCTTGAGTTTGCGTCATGGGGGCTTTACAATTTCCTCATAGATAGGGAAGTCTAGTTACATGTTAATTATAGAACCCTAGGCCTTTGTAAGGTACAAATCTACTAAATTTTATAAAATCTTGGTGTTTTTTCTTGAATTATATATGCTTGAAGTGTTGAAAAGTGAGTCATGGTTTGTCCTAAAGGTATTCTTAGGAATTTATAGTCTTAAAATTATGAATAAATGGGGGCTTTACACTACTTCATGGTTTGAAAAATAATGCGAGGTGTCCAGGGAAAACTTCTTATGTAATGTACCAGACTTTTATAAATGAAATTTATATTATAACTGAATATATGTCCTATTTAGTATATAATAATAAAATATAATTGATGTGGAATGAATAAGTGATGACTTAAACTAGTAGGATCATCCCTTATAAAGCTCATTTATCAGAGCTTTCATGGTAGATGGAATCACTATGGTTCACCCATGACCAATCCAAAGATGCCATTCAAAAACTAAGAATTGAGACGAATCGATTGTGGGAGAAGTTAGAGCTTAAGTTTCCATTAAATCAATGTTCATTGAACCACCCAATGAAATTATTAACATCTCACACCTTACCCTTATAGAATATTCCAGTGTAATAAGGGATTACGTATCTATACTTTAGTAGTATAAGGAGTAAATTTTCTTGTTAGAAATAAAATGGTGGTTACTTTGATCCCATTTTCAATATTATGGACATGAATATAAGATAAAATGATTTTTGAATACAAATAAAACAAAATTTTAGTTTTGGAAAATGTATGATTATAATTAAAATACAATTATATGATTATTTAAATAGTTTTATTTCCATGAAATGGTCTTATAAAACCATATTTATTTTAATATAAATGATAATATGATTTTATAAAGTCCCAAGTAATTTTTATAGGTTCGGAAAGTTGAATATGTCATAAAAACTAGTATTTTTTCAATAAATAAGATTTTTTATTTAAGAATTAAATTTCTCATATTTATAAAATATTTTTTATTTTTTAAACCAATATTTCAAAATTAGCCAATAATGATTTTTTATACTTTTCTAAGACTGTTGAATTTTTGGGTTAAAAATAAAGAATAAATATATGGTAAATATTTTGACATCATAATGACTTAAAAGTGACGTAATAAATAATATAAAGGTATTTATTAATCAAAAATAATATTATTCATTAAAATAAGGTATTTTAAAGTTATAAGATTAATTTTCTAAAACAATAATGAGTCTTTTAAAACCTAAAGTATATTAGGTTTTAAAAACGACTCTTTATGAAAAGAAATTCCTTCCACCTCCAAAATATTATTTATTAAAGAAATTTTATCCTTGAGATATTAAAATATTAAAAACCATCCCTCCTTGGAAAATACCATGGTTAAAACCCATATTATTTCCAATGGTTTTTCATTTTTTATTAATTATATGTCTAGGTACTAGGTTTAGAAATTAATAAATAATTATCCATATTTTTCTATAAATACTCACTCATTATGCCATTCCTATTCACTTTAAAAATTTTGAGAATGAATTTACTCTCATTTTCTCTCCTAATATCCCTCCCAAAGAGTTTTTAAGGTTCTAAGAAGATCCGCCCAAGATTTAAGATGCATCCACTCAAGGTAAGGAGTTCTCTCCCTCCTCTTTTCCAAGAACTTCATTTATAATGGGCCTTTTTATTTTTAATTGATTATGTTTTCATATGTTTATGAACATGACTTTACCATAAAAATTCCCAAATAATGAGAGACAATCTTCCTCTCACATTAATCACTTCCATAAAATTTTATGTATACCCATTATGCTGCCGAAAATATCTCTTGATTTTCCATTAAATAACTTGTGTGTTTTGAATACTCATCCATATTTTCATTCATGGTTATTTATAATTCATTGATTGGAGACTTCCATTTATGAAACCCACATTACTTACTATTTTTATTGAAATTATGGAATATGATTTTATGTTATATTATCATTGTGGAACATGTAAATTTATACATATGAATGGTGTTCCCTAGTAGCACTCCAATGCATTGGGTACTATTTTCATCTCATGATATACCATGTATGGTGCATGGGTGGTCAGCCTAAGCACACTATGTTATGATTTCTTTAAATTTATACCTAAATTATACTTATTATTTCACATTTTATGTCTTCACTACATTTTTATGATGCCATGATCTTATGATATCATCCTATCAAGTCATGATTCAATGTATATTTATATGATTCTCACCTTTTTATGATACCATGATACACCTATTGACTCACATGTATTAATTTTCATCAATATATGCTTGATTATCCCCTTATTGGGATTTATATCTCTCCATTTTTAATATGTATATCCATAAGTTATCTTGTTTAGTAATTAAAGTTAAAACGAAACTATGATCTCATTATGGAGATTTAAATTAATGTTGTTATTTTTATTTTTAGTTAATGGTTTATGTATCTAATTTAATAAATACACTAGGATTCTCAATTCTATTGGATTTTATTCTATGGGTATTTATGTTAAAAATAATATAATAAAATTTATAATAGATATGTATTGTTATAGTTCATATATTAAAATCCATTTTAGTGATCACACACAGTTAGTGTACGATTTAGTAAATCATGGTCCCAAACCATGAATCCTTTCTTAAGTGTTAAGGGTAAGTCATATGGTTGGAATATAGTTATAGGAAACCATTCATACCAACCATGTGAGGTATTGGTTTCCTTAATAGTGGGAACCATATAGTTGGAGCATGATTTCCCAAGTCATGTGGCCAAACCATGTAGACTACCTAATCACTTAAAAATTGCGATTTTACCAAAATTACTATGATTATTTTAATCCCTTTTACCCTTATTTTCTCCCACCAATTATACCATTGGATTTTAATATGGGATCTCTTACTTCCTCCTAATATTTTGGATGGTTTCTCATTTAACCCATAGTAGATTCAACATTTGTTTGTTCTAAGGGTGATCTAGAGGTAAGTCCAATACTCCTCTTGCATACTTTTTTAGTTTCTATTGTTTTTTGGTGATATTAATCCAATTATGGTTATTATGAACAATTTAAAGGCTTTTTATAGTTAGTTATCTTACATAAATTTTGGTTTTTATGATCTATTTCAAGGTTTTCAAATAGTTTTTCATTTTTTCCCATTTGAGATCAATTTAGAGATTAGGATTCAGTGAGGATACTTTTGTTAGTATAAGTCAGGTGGTCCTCAAGTTATCCCTAAATCTATTTCTACTTTAAAAAATCATGTGATGTGTGGTTTCACTAAACAAATGGTGATTGAACTTAAAACAAATTAAAATATTTTATATTATTTTATTATAAGAAAGATATACAATTAGATATGAGTAGTCTGCTAATTAATAAATAGATAAGACCTTTTGTTTCTAAAAGTATCATGTTCTAAAATAATGGGATATAGATAGTTTAGAGGAAAATTGATTGGTGAAAGAATGAACATGGATTCCTGAAAATATGACTAAGGGGTAATATTGGGAAATTAACTTTTTTTGGTGTAGTAATTAAGAAAAATGATTGATATGAAATAGTGAATAATAAAAGGAAAATTTGAAAAATTGAAAAATTTATAAATGATGTTGTAATTGTGGAATAATAAAAAGTAAGGTTCCAGAGAAATATAAGTTTCCCATGGGTGTTCTTCATATAATTTTAGGGTAGGATGAGTTTCCCCCTGTGTGTTATTTATATGATTTTAGGGTAGGATGAGTTTCCCCTGGGTGTTTTTATATGGTTTCAGGGTAGGATGAGTTTCTCCTTGAGAGTACTTCATATAGATCCTAATTAGGGTGAGTTTACCATTGGTAATTCCTTATATAGTTTATGGGTGGTTCTTATATAATTATAGGGCAA
Source organism: Viscum album (assembly GCA_963277665.1). Lineage (NCBI taxonomy): Eukaryota > Viridiplantae > Streptophyta > Magnoliopsida > Santalales > Viscaceae > Viscum > Viscum album. Next base: position 1,768,890,074 of record OY728140.1, read on the forward strand.
GATGGGTTTCCACCTGGGTGATTCTTATGTGGTTCTAGTTTAGGATGAGTTCCTAAATGTGTGTTTATATATCTAATTTGGAGACATATGACACCGGTCATAGAAGGTATAGTCAACTCCAGGGGTCACCTTATAATATAAGGATTGATAGTAACTTATTTATTTTCATTTAAATTATTTTATTATTGACACATAAACATGAACATTATATTTAGACTGGACATATTTAATTATTTAATGGTAGTGGCCTAATAAGTTGTACTCACACCCTGCTTAGGTCATTGTAGGATCTTGATAAAACTCCATGGTTGTAGGATAAGAAAAAAAAAGTAAATTTCCCTCTGATTGATGGTTGATATATCATGGCTAGGATGGAACAAGGGGGGATGAATCTGGTGTGGACTTTGGATCAGTTTTGGGGGACTTCTCTTGTTATGTTATTTTGGGTTCTTTTGAGAGTTTTGTTTCATACGATCTACCATAATGTATTTGTCTTGTATGTGGAACTTTTATAACTGCATGAAATTTATAGCATGAATTTGTTACAACGTGATTTATATGTGTTCTTTATTGAAACTTAATGAGATGATTATTACTCTTTCTCATCTATATTTATCGTATTGGTATTATTTTTTCTATTATTTAATACTTTTATATGAGCGTATAGTCTCTCTATGGTAACTCTCAAGACCCTTATTGTTATTTAGAAAATTATAACATACATGGAGGCACACCTAGGATCATGTAACACTCTGATCTGGTTATAGTGGGGTAAACTAGGTCAGGGTGTTATAAAGTGGTACCAAATCATCCTTTTCTTTTTTTTTTACTTTTTCTGAAAGGTATAAAGGAGATAGGAAATTTTTTCAATTTGGTATATATATAATACCTTTGAGTAGCTAACCCACATATGAGGTAAATCTAGGTTTCTAGGGATTAGATTTTTACTCTTGGTTTTCTCTTTTATAGTATACCTACTTCACCTAGAGGGAAACATTTGAGTTTTGGATTTTTAATTTATGGGAATTTAATCTCTTGGATGGAATGGAAAGAGGGTTTGTGTTCATGTATCATATTTTTCACATAGGATTCACATATAATTTGTATGATTTCTTGTGATTGGTTGTCTTGGTTATGATATCAGTCTGATTATTTAAATTTTCTTCACCAACTTATATGGTTTTTTATCATATAACTTGATGGTTGAATTTTATCTAGTCAATTATTAAATAGATTAAATTCATTCAGGGCTATTAAAATTATTTTTGTGTGGTGTTAGTTAAATAAAATGTTGATTGAAAATTATAAAGTGTTTTCTTCTATAAATTATAAATGAAATTTAATTTAATTAATCCTAATTTGAAAAAATATTATTTTAAGAAAAATTAAAAGATATAATATGGATATTATGTATAATATTTGGTGATCTGGAATTGGAAATATAGGGATATAGAGTACTTAATTTTTAAGGATTTCATGATATAATATGAATAGGGTATTAGGATATTTTTCCTATTATTTCTTTCCCTAAACTACGATGCTATAAATTGTTATAATAATATATTTTGAGGTGTGTTCTTGGAATTATAGATATATGACTTCATGATAGCCTCCAACTGTGCATTGGGAGGTAAAGGATGAGCATACACCACTGGTGGTTAAATTGAGGCCTCCAATAGCATCAGGACCTACTATGGATAACCATATCCATGAAATATTACTAAAGGTGATGCAGTACATATAGATATATATAGAGACAAAAATTCATGCCTACTATATCTAATATAACATCCTTGAACCCACACTCTTGTATCTAGTTCTAAAATCATAAAATTTAAATTTTGGGATTTGATACCAATGAATGTGACCCAATTTTTTCCATCCAAAACCTAAAACATTAAAAGGGATATTTGATCACTTATATACCCAAGGACTTTTTAAGTTTATATTTTTAAATAATTAGTAAAAAGTCTTACATAAACAATACCCATGAATTCAAGATATTATCTTTCCCACTATACCCATATTTTCTTATTTCACAATAAGTCGTCATCAACATCCATATGAAACCCTTCTTGAAATAATTTATTTAACATAACTCATGACAACCTAGTGAAGAGAAAACAAAAGAAGGGTGAGATTAAATGATCAGTAAGGATAAACCTAATCATTAAAAATTGAATTTAATTAGTTTTAATAATAATATAATAATGGTATGATGAAATAATCAAAGTTCACTATAATAATATAATAATATTCATACCCATCAATACATGGATAATCAATTAAGAAACATGGCATAAGACTTTGAAAAAATAAAGAGTTAAGAATAAATAATCAAGAGCCATATGAGATCAATATTGATCACAGGAATCATTAAAAACCTATAGCAAGTATAAATAAAACATGTTGGTATCTTGGAACATTATCTTTATGTCACTCTTACAAATGGAATAACAAGTATAGTTTACTTCCATCTCTGGAGTACCCAATGCATTAGAGGGCTATCACAGACCCACCCATCCATGGTTTATCATGGAACTACCCATACTTAGTTTATCATGGAACCACCTATGCTTGGTTTATCATGGAACCACCCATCCTTTGTTGATAATATAACCACCCATCCTTAGTTTATAATGGAACCAGTCATTATCATAAACAATTTCCAAGAATCGTATCATGAATAAAGTACATAGAATATTAATTTCATCATAAACTCATAGAAACATCTTTTATTATTTTCATAACTTGATTTACCCATGAAAAATAAATGGGTTCCATGAAAATTTATTTTAAATGTTATTAACGCATGGTAAAGAATCAGGTTCCATGAAAATCTCTTTGAAATGTGATTAACCCATAGAAAATAAATGGGTTCCTTAACAATCTCTTTGAAACATGATTAACATGGGAAAAAGAAACTGGTTCCTTTTAAAACATTTTATAAAAAACTAATTATGGTTAAAATTGACTTTAAACATTCAAAGTAAAACATTTTTAGAAAATTTGGATTTGAAAGAAAAAGGATTTTCAACTGAAGAGATAAATGAAGTTGTATTTTCCTTAAAAAAATCTTAAATAATTTTAAATAAAAAAAGAGAAAAAATTGGTAACATTACATGAAAATTTCATAAATAAAAAAAGGAGAATAAAATTAAAGGGTTTTATTGGATAATGATCAAATAATTTACTTCAATAGAAATTCTAGAATAAAAAATACTAAATAAAATGGAGATTGTAAAATAAATCCTTTTCCACTTTGGTACACTTAAATCATAAGCCCCATTAAAGAATAAATTCAAATAATAATTTAAATGTCATGAACATAAAGAGTTTTAGGATATAAAATTTCAAATGTTCAGTAGATACACCCCATGAAATAAAATAGTTGTATAACATAAAATATGTCATAAAGAAGATAGTTTGAGATGAACAACCCTTATAACGATCATTACATTGAAGTGAGAATTAATAATTTAATAAATCATGTGTATCAAATGTAAATCCACATAAAATAAGTGTAAATACAACATAATATAATAAAAATTCATTACACACATATTATTAGAATATCAAATACAATAAAGAAGTAATATAACCTAATAAAAAGAAATTGAGTTATGAAATTCTTTACCACTTGGTAACTTTAAAGTCAAATCACTATGGATAAATTAATTCAAATTAAAAATTTAAATTCCATTATGTATGAATTATTCATGATTTTACATTTAAAATATGAATTATATGCACCATATAAAATAAATTAGGTTCATATAATTAAAATATTCCTCAATAAAGGAAAATTGAGATGAATCCCCTTACTTATTTAGTGATCTATGGATCAAAACCCTGTGAAATAGAGAACCTCATATGGATACATAAATCCTAATAATTTTCATGAATAAAATCATAAAAAACATTCATGATAAGTATATACCCCATATAATAAAAACAAGTGGTGAATATGGAATATGAATCAAAGAAATAAAAAGTGATACGAGAAACCCTTACCTCAAGTCCAGACTTTCCATGTATGTCCTTTAACTTGTCTTCTTTGGAAAACCACCTTAGTTTAGCACCAAAATCCTTCTTAGGATAGATTTATGATAAAAAAAAGGAAACTAAATCATGGATATGGAATTTAGGATTTTATTTGTTTCAAACTTGTCTGATCCAAATGGATTTGAAGGTGTGAAGATGAGATCATAGGGGTGGCCTTTTATAAGTGTGGTGAGTGGAAAACTTGTAATATTTTAAAAGAAAAAGGTGTACCCACGTTTTTCACATGCCAAAAGGCTAAAAAAACTGACCATTACTAATAATTAGATATGATAAGGTCAAAATATGTCCATTAAAAATATTCTAGACATGTTTTTAGGTTATTTTAACCCTTATCTTTTTATTTTAACCCCTCAGTAAACCTATTTTCATCTTAACTGTGGTAAATAATTATTACAGTTTTTACTATTCATTATGGTCAAAATTTAATTTGACATTATTATATAATATAAATTATTTTTATTATAAATATTTAATCAATTTTATCAAATTAAATTTATATAAGTGGAAAATTTTAATGTAAAATTAATCCCACAGACATGATGAAAAAATGGGTTTTCAAGAAGTGTATTTTTCAAGAAAAAGATGATTTTATATTAACTCTATGACTAATAATAATAATTTGATGAATAAAAATTAAAATTTATTGATATATAATCTATAAATTTCATTTAAATCATTCCTAATTATGGGTTGTTTTAATTAATTAAAAATTAGAATTATTATTCAATTTAAAATTCTTTTCAAAAAAATATCATTTTTAAACCCAAAAATAAACTTTTACTAAAATACAATATAAAGATGATTAATAATTAATTTAATGGATTAAATATATATAAATAATACTTATTTTACTTTAATTCATATTAAAAACATAATAAGTCTTTTAAATTACTTAATTTGTTGAAATGAAATTGTAGTTTTACAAACATTGGTAATTTTTATTATTCACTGAAAAATCAATATTTTCTGAAAAATTGAAAAGTTTCACCTTAAGTTAATTTTGATATTCTGATTTAAAAAATATTTTAATGTAAAAAAATACATTTTATGCAAGTTCCAAAAAATAATTATATTATTTTCTCACAAAAATATATGAAAATCATTTTTGAAGGAAACATATTTTTGAAGAATAAAATTACTTTACTAAAAATTGATTGATTATCTCCTAAGAATTTATCAATAATTTATATTGATTTTGAAATTTATATATATATATATATATTTCATAAATTAGTTAATATTATTCATACCTTCCAATTTAACAGTTAGGTTATAACGGTTATATATTTTATAGGTCGTTTAAGCTCGGTGTTGCGTATCGAATACGTTGTCGAACATAATGGTCTTCTTTTAAAATATTGGGGTGTTATTTCCTACCCCCTAAACATTAATTAATTTCATCCACACAATTTAAACATTATATTAGTAAATAAATTTTGTACATTTGAAAATACATTTGTCGGAAACCCACATCATAAAAAGGGTTAATAAAATTTTCTTTTAAAAAGGGGGAAAGGAAAATATGAAGGTCATCACATAACTAGGTTCCCACATAGTATAAAACTGGTTTAAATTAAATAAATGGACATGGAAGAAAAGAATAAATAATTATAGATATTTATAGATATCATTTATCAAAAGAAAGTGAATGATTAATAGAAAGTTAAGGGCCTCAAAACCATAAATCATTAATGAGATAAATGATCATTGATTCATCAGATATAAAGGTAATAGGATAGAATTATTGTTTAAACATCATTTTACAAGGTTTTAGTAATTAATTTACCATAAAAACATAAAACATAGTGAAATAAACTTACTTTAAATTTGGATCTCATTCATTAATCAATGTCCACCACAATCTCATCTTTTACTCCAAACAATGAGTATTCAAGATAATTTTTTTATGCATAAATAACTAAAATAAACTTTTAAAGGATAAAATAACCATATAAGGGATAAAAATATATTCTATATGTCTTTATACATTAACAAAAATGGTTATCATGTGGTAGGATAATTACCAAAATAATTAAAGCTTCATATGATGAAATAATACATTAATCTCCAAAATTCAACAGTAATACCCAAGATTCAAACTAAACCATTACTAAATGACCTGAAAACTAAAGTGTGTTTAACCTAAAAATAAATCTCATAAATTTAATCTTTAAAGTCCCAAAATATGGATATCTCATTTTGAAATAACATTAATCACTTAGTCACTAAATCACTTTTCAATTCCATGGTTATATATATGATAAAAAATGTGTTCCAATAATTACATCAATATCCAAGATCATATAAACCCTAAAGATTATAAATTAATTTAAAAAATTCCAAAAAATGTAAATTAATTATTTAAATTAAACCGAATCTTTACATATAATTCTACCTAATAAAACATCTCCTAAAATTTCATTGATCACTTTAAGATCTCATCACCTAAAACCTCAAAGGGGTGTCTAAGACTTTGAACATATTATCATCCTTAATCTTATAGACCCATTATGGTATCCATAAATCTTAATATAACCTCACATGAAAACATCCTAGTATACAAAGTTATCTAAACCCTCCTCTGATACTAACTATGACATTCCTAAACCCACACTCCTGAGTCCAGTACTAAAATCATAAACCTTACATTTTTGGATTTGATACCAATGGATGTGACTCAATTTTTGGCATCCAAAACTTAAAACATAAAAAGAAATATTGGATCACTTATATACCCAAGTACCTTTTAGTTTTAGAGTTTCAGAGAATTTTTGAAAACTCTTATATAAATGATACCCATGACTTTAAGAGAGTATCTTTCTCACTATACCAATATTTTATTATTTCACAATAAGTCATCATAATCATCCATATAAAACCCTTATAAAAATAATTAATTTAATATAATTCATGATAACCTAGGGAAGAGAAGACAAAATAATGGTCACATCAAATTTTCAATAAGGCTAAACATAAGCATTAACATTTTAATTTCATGAGTGATCATAAGTAGAGAATAAGGGTATGATGACATAATCAAAGTGAATGATCATAAAATAAGAATATTCATACCCATAAATACTTGTATCATCAATAAAGAAACATGGGTTATGGATTTATCAAAGTAAAGAGTCATAATAATCAATATAATGAACTATATGATATCAGTATTGATTGCAGGAATCATTAAAAACTCATATCAATCATAAAAAAAATGTGTTTGTATCATGAAATATTATCTTCATATCACTCTTAAAAATGGAATAACCAATATTGTTGACTTCCATATCTATAGTACCCAATGAATTAGAGGGATATCATGGATCCACCCATCCTTGGTTTATCACAGAACAACTCATCCATGCTTTATCATAGATCCACCCATCCCTGGTTTATCATAGAATTATCCCTCCTTGGTTAATAACATAACCACCCATCTTGGGTTTATAATGGAACTACCTATCATCATAAAAAACTTACAATAATAGTATCATGAATAAAGTACATAGATCATTCATTTCATCACAAATTCATAGAAAAAACCTTTATTATTTTTAGAACTTAATTAACCCGTGGAAAAGAACTGGGTTATGTGAAAATATCTTTAAAATATGATTAACCCCTATAAAATAAATGGTTTTCATTAAAATATCTTTGAAACATGATTAAATCATGGAAAAAATGGTTTCTTTGAAAATCTCTCTGAAACATGATTAACCCATGGTAAAATGGGTTCTTTTTAATACATTTTGTAAAAATACAATTATGGGTAAATATGAGGTTAAAAATTCATATTAAAACATTTTTAAAAATATTTTAAGAAAACATGTACTTGTAAGAAAATGGATTTTCTACCTAAGAGAGAAATGAAGTCATATTTTCTTAAAAACGTTTTTTAGAATAATTTTAAGTACAAAAGAGAGGAAAATTGTAATATTACATGAAAATTTCATGAATAAATAGAAGATAAGAAAATTAAATGATTTTATTATACAATTATAAAATAATTTCCTTTAATGGAAATTCATTAATAAAAAAACATGATTAAAAGGAGAATGTAACATAAAGTCTTTTCCACTTTGGTACTCTTCAGTCGCAAGACCCATTAAATAATAACATAAAATGATACTTTAAATATCATAAAAAAATTGTTTTTATGATATAACATGTCCAAGGTGTAGTAGATACACCTCATAAAAAAATATGTGTATAAAATAATATATTTCCCAAGGAAGACAACTTGAGATGATTAACTCTTATAATGATAATAACATTGAAGTGAGAATTGATAAATGAATCGATTATGTGTATCAAATATAAATATATATAAAATAAGTGGAAATAAAACATAATATAATAAAAATTAATTACTGACATAATAATATAATATTAAAAACAATTAATAAGTAATATAACCTAATGAAAATAAATTGAGTTATGAAATTACATACCACATGGAAACATTAAAATCAAATCCCCTTAGATAAATTAATTAAAATTGAAATTTAAAATACTGTTATATATAAATTATTCATGATATTAAATAAAAAAATCATTAAAAACAGCATATAAAATAAATTAGGTGGATAACATTAAAATATGAATCAATGGAGGAAAATTGAGATGAATTCCCTTACTGCTTTGGTAATATCTAGATCAAAACCTCATAAAAGATAGAACCATATATAGATTCATAAATGAAAATAATTTTCATGAAAATGATCACAAAATAAATTAATGGGAATTATATACACCACACAATAAAAACAAGTGGTTAATATGGTATATATCTCATGGAAATAAAAAATTGAGATGAGAAATTTTTACCATGAGACTAGACTTTCCATGTATGTCCTTTAACTCCTCTTCTTTGGAAAATCCCCTTAGGTTTGTACTAAAATCCTTCATATGATGGATTTATAATAAAAAAGTATCTAGGTGGTGGTGAGATAATTTAGGAATTCATTTATTCAGGTCTCGTCTAAGCCAAATGTATTTGAAGGTGTGGATAGGAGTGGAGAGGGCTGTACTTTTATAAGAGAGGTGAGTGGCACACTTGTAATTTTGGAAAATAAAAAGGTGTACCCACATTTTTCACTTGAAACAAGGATCCAAAATAGAATATTATTGATATTTATGCATTATAAGGTAAAAATATGGACATAAAAAATATTTTGGACAAGTTTCTATGTCATTTTAACCCTTACCTTTTTAGTTTAACTCCTCAGTAAATTGTTTTCACCTTAACTATAGTAATTGATTTTTACAGTTTTCACTTTATTATGGTTAAAAATTAAGTTTTCCTTATTAGATAGTATAAATTATTATAATCTTAAATATTAAATCTATTTTACCAAATTAAATTCTTAAAATTGGTAAAATTTAATTTAAAATTAAACTTACAGACGTGATGAAAAAGTGGGTTTTCAAGAAGTACATTTTTCAAGAAAGAGATGATTTTATATTAACTCTATAACTATTAATAATAATTTTATGAATTATAGTTAATATTTACTAATATATAATATATATAAATTTAATTTAAATAATTCTTAATTATTGGTTTTTTAATTAATTAAAAAAGATAAACATTATGTACTTTAAAACAATTTTCAGAAAAATAATGTTTTTAAACCCAAAAATAAACTTATACCAAATTATAATAAAAATATGATTCAAATGTAATAAAGTGGATTAAATATAAATAAATAATACTTATGTTAATTTAAATTATATTCAAAAAATAATGGGACTTTTAAATTACTTAATTTATTGAAAATGAATTATGTTTTTACAAAAAACGGTATTTTCACTATTCACTGAAAAATCAATATTTTTTAAAAAATCCCAAAAAATTTACCATAAGTTAATTTTGAAATGATAATTTCAAAAATTATTTTAATTTTATGAAATAAATTTTCTAAAGTTTCCAAAATTTAATTATAATATTTTCTCACAAAAAACAATAAAAAACATTGTTGAAGAAAACATATTTTTGAAGAATAAAATTACTTTACTAAAAATTGATTGATTATTTAAAAAGAGTTTATAAATTATTTATATTTAGTATGAAATTTATATATATATATCATAAATTTTTCAATACTATTCATACTCGAAAATTTAAATGCTAGGTTATAATTGTTATATATTTCATGAGCCATTTAAGCTCAGTGTTTCATGTTGAATATGTTATCAAACATAGTGATGTTATTTTAAAATATCAGGGTGTTACATATAATATATCTAGAGAGTTTAAAATCCAGCACACATCATTGATTACTGGTGAGGTTATCCCTTTAGTAACAAAGATCTAGGTAGAGTCTATTCAGATATTATTTGACCACTTTGAGGTGCCCCTCGAGAAGAGGGTGAAATTAGTAATGTATGTGCTTCAGGGACCAATAAGGAATATGTGGGATGTATTAGTTCTGAATAAATAGTATGTAGGGTTATCCTGGAAGTATTTATAGACCAGGTTTTTCTATCACTTCTTTCTAGTGATGTTGAGGGTGGACAGGGCCCCAGGGTTTATGCATCTGACATAGCGAAGGATGTTAGTCCTTGATTATATAGCACGCATTACTAATTTGAGGTTTACCCCTTATTATAGTTGTGTATGAGGTTGATGGGGTGAAAATTTTTGATGATGGAATGATATATAAGATCATGGTTTATGTGAATATTTTTTGCCTTTTATATTTTTTTGAGGTAATAAACCATGATATTATTATAGAGAGGAACTTATGTGAGGGAAGAGGCTTAGGGATAGTGTCTTATACTGGTGGAACTATTAGTGGATCTTTAAGAAAAATAATAACTCTTTTTATGATTCATGCCAAGTAGGTAGTGGAAAGATTATCTTCTAGAGCAGTTTGTCACCTTCTCCTCAGGGAGACAGTTCTATGGAGTGTTATTAGTATGGTAGACGGGTAAATATTCTTCATTGGTGTACATGGGCACCAATTAAGTGTCGATTTCATGGATATATGGGTAATGTAAAATGGTTTTATTGGATATATCAATGGGATCTGAGAAGCTATGAATCTATACAAGTATAGGGTTTGCGTGGAGGATCTAGTATTTTGTAGTAGGTAGGTAATTGGATTTCCACTAGTTATTCGGCTTGGGATGGAGGGTATGGTGCCCAGGGGTAAGTCCTGAAGAGACAGTTGAGTAGTAAAGTACAAGGGAGTTGGGATGGATCATCAAATCAAGGTTTTGTATTGTAAAATAATATTAATACTACACCCAAAAATTGGTATTTTAGACCCTCTAGCATCTAAGGTTTGATTCTAGTATCTTCCACTCTAGTATTTTCTTTATTTGATACAAGGTCATCACATTAATTCATATATAATCATTTCATTAATGGATTTGGTTTATCCATTTAAAATTTTTATGGATTTTTTTAGATCAACACACCTTTGTGGGTGTGGTGTGAGGGAATTCATCACTGTGGTGGTTGTTGCCTAGTGGTTAGAGGATATAGATTTATTAATACGTATTCATACTATAGATGACTGGATTTTATGTTACCCTTAGGATGGATTGTCTCATATAGTATTGATCACACATTAAATTTTATCACATACGGGTTTCATTTACTACTAAGGGTGATATTTGTTATGACCAATCTGATAAAAAAGAGTATCATTTTTTAGGTATTGTGTTTTGTTTTTAAGGAAGTTTGAGAAGAAAGTTAATCACCTCACTTTGTATAAGTAGATGATCAGAATGATCTTCATAGTTAGGAAATTAAATTCACAATTCTTAATAAAGTCCATTTAATTTGTAAGGAAATATATTTCTAGAAGATAGGGAAGTTACAATACATTCCTTGGTAAATCTGATGATTCTTTGCTATTTTGTAATTCACAAATAGCATAAGTTGTCCAGAGAACTTATGATGAAAGACTTATGACTGTAAGGGGGAGAATAGGTGTTACCAATCATTTTTCAATTTGATTGAAAATAAGGATATTACAAGATTACTATGAATTAGTATTTGTGGTTTTTTGAATCAGATTTTACAATGGCACGGTTTCCTAGTGTTTTCCAGATTTTTGGGGTCCAAAATTTGGAGGGTGGTGAGCATTGAGAAATATGGATTTTCTTGAAGATCTCATAAAAATGTGGAAAATTCATGGGTTTTGTGAATATGGGCTTCTTAAAGGGTGTTTTTTGAAGGCATGAATATTCTGATAGTGATCTTCATGATTACGAGAAATGGAGCATCATGAGTGCACGATGGTTTGACGGGGAGCTCTGCGAAAACGTCAAATATCAAAGGAACGTCATGAATGGAGGTGTGTCGTGAATATATTTTTGAGAGATCCAAAAATTATGTTGGAGGCAGTGTAGAATTGTGAATTGATGAGACTATAAATATAAGGTGACCCCTAAATTGTTTCTATCTAGAAAAATCTTAGAAATCTAAAATTTATTGGATTTCATGAAGGTACAGGAGCTCCACAAAGAAGGATTTTTATTCAATATTGATCATCATTAAAAGACTTATAAAGTATTCACTGATGCCATTTCTTTTAATTAATGGGTTCTTCATGATGATGTGATATTTCATATTGACTTAGTGATCTTCGTGAAGGCAGTTGGTTCTGTAAAGGTAGTTTTCTTCGTTAAGGTTATGAGATTTGCTAGGGAGATTCATGAAAATAGGTTTCGAATACCTAGTTTAAGTGAACATAGCTTTCATAGATCATAAAAAGAAGACTGAGGTAACAGACTAAGTATCATTATGAAGTCTAGGAGGTTCTTACCAGCTTCTGGATACGATATAGAATAATTTTTTAGAAAGATCAAGTTTATAGAAGTTGATCAAGAATCACTGTGACATTGAATTACATCATTTTGTGCTAAAAGAAGCACACGCACTATGGGATTGTTTTTATAGTGCTATTCAAGTTTAAGGGAACATCAAACTCATTTTAATACACATAAAAGGATTTTTTTTATAGTGTATTGTGTGGTCAATATTATTTCCAATCATGAAAAGGACTAGTTAATCTTATAGAGTAGTGAACCTTGTAAATTCTTGTGTTCTTGGGGGTGTGTGTTTGAATTGTGTTCAGAAGGGAAATAAATCTTTAATAGGAAGTGAAGTTTGTTTCATTAGTAAAGAAACATAAAATAAAAATATATCATTGATTCATCCCCTAACCCACTCATTGATACTTGAATACTAACTGGGAAACTTTAATAAGTATTAGAGGTGAGGTTCCATTCATTTATTCTTTGCTGAAGTTTTGAAAATAAGTTGTGATGGAGAATCTAAATTTGTTGAATAATAAAAGGATTCTGATATTTGATAGAAATAATTATCATATCTAGAAAGATATAATGATTCATTATCTTATGTCTCTTGGGTATGAAGTTCTTGAAGTTACAACAAATGGATTTCTTCCTATTGATGACAAGGTTCCTCTTACACCTGTAGATAAAAATTATCTTGATAATGGTGGAAGCGCTAAAAATGATTTACTCTCATCACTTTTTGAGAGTTATTTTTTAAGAGTGGAAGTTATTGCTACATCTAAAGGTATCTGGGATAACCTAAAAACATCTATGAAGGAAATACAAAAGTGGATAAGGAAAAACTTAAAATTTGGAGGCTTAAGTATGAATATTTGAAAATGGGAGAGCTTGAATCTTTTGGGGACTTATTTACCACGGTAAATGAAATTGTTATCATAATAATATGTCTTGGTGAAAATTTATATGATTCTATAGTTGTTGAAAATATCTTAAGAATTATGCCTAATAATTTTGATTCTAAAGTTTCTTAATTAGAAGATAGAGATCCTAAAACATTATCTCTAGATTATTTGCATAGAAATATCATCACTTATGAAATGAGAAAGGAGAAGACTATGAAGAGAAAAAAAGTCAGATAAATAAATGTATTTTAAATCCACCAAGAAAGAAAAGTATAAAAATGTACTTGAGGAAGATGATGTTTCTAAATCTGAATCTAAGAATTAGGTATGTAAATATTAGGATGAAATTTTGTCCATTAAAAATGTGAGAAGAGTTATAGGTAAATAAAAACGGAAACTTCCCCTAAAGTGTTTTGAATGTGGATCTATTGGTTAATTTAAATATAATTTCCCTTAAATAAAGATATAATAATACAGTGATGAAGATTAAATAAGGCCAAGAAGGTCATGGAAGAAATAGTTAGATAAAGATTAGTATTTTTCCATAGGGAAGGATAAAAAGTTATTCAAATCTAAAAGAAGAAGATTTTTGTTTAAAGATGAAGAAGAAGAAGAAGATAGTGAAATTGAATCCAAAAAATATTTTTTTTAGAAATATGTAGAGAATTCCTTTATTTCAGTAGTGAATAATGAATATTTTTGAAGCATTAGTTCTGAAGAAGAAGAAAATCAACTTGAATCTCATCTAAAATAATAGTTGAATGAATTTATAAAAAGGATTAGAAGGATTGAGAATGAAAATTGGAAGTTGAAAATTTAAAATTCCAAATTAAATAATCAAGAAGGTTTTCCAAGTGAAAAATTCAATATGTTAAAAGGAATTAATTATTTGACTAATTTTCTTGACAATGAAAAGAATCATAATGAACATCTAGAAGTTAAACTAAAGGAAAAAAGAAGAAGAGATAGAACTTGTTCAACAAAAACTTTCAAAAGATGAACATAAAGGTAAAAGTTCTAAAAACTATATCTATGATATTGGTGAAATTTCTGGTAAGGATGAACCTAACAAGAATTAAAAAATATTACTTTCAAAGGTTAATAAGAAGGCTATAATTTGTTCTGAGAAGAAAAAATTTGTGAATGTTATGTATGTGGAAAAAGTTAACAGTGTTGATAAATCAGAAGTTTCTAAAAAACCAAAGTCTAAAAAAAATTCTATTACTTTTAATTCAGATAATTCTAGAATTAAATCTGATCTAAAGAAGAATGTTTCATTTCAAAATAGAAAAGTTTATGGTCAACAAAGTTCAATTAAGAAGGTTTCTGAGAAACATACTCTCAACACCAGTCAATTCAAAAAAAATATAGGAAAATACTCTTTATATAGATATTGCTGGTATTGTGGTGGATTTGGAAATATATAAAATATTTTTTGATTCAACCAAAAATATCACTACTATTCCATAAATTATGGAAGTTAAGGTATGAGGGGTAGTCAATCCTCTCAAAAAAAGAAGCCTAAGAAGGAAGTTTGAAAGAAATATGAGAAGGTTGGTGTGAAAATTGAGAATAGATTTCAACCACTGGAAAATATTTGTGAACGATGTGAACAACCTATACATCTTTCTAAGGGTTGTCTTATTATGTTACTGGAACAACAAAAGTATCCCAAAAATCCTTAGGAGATGGAGGTGAATAAAGAAAAGGAATAAGAAAAATCTCTTGTTGTTGAAACTGCTTTGAAAGATATAAAAGGAGAATGACCTTGGATTCTTAATAGTGGGTGTCCTTCTTATATGATAGGAGACTTAAATTTGTTGAATAATGTGAAAATATTCAAATAAGGAATGGTGACATTTTGAAATGATGAATCTCTAAGAATCAAAGGTATTGGATCATCCATCATTGGGAAAGAAAATATAAAATCTAGAAAAAATTTATATATTGATGGGTTGAAACACAACATGTTGAGGGTTTCATAGTTTTTTGATGAGGGTAACAAAGTTATATTCATAAATATGGGTTTTTATGAAAAGTGAAGTATATTGAAAGATAGTTACAAGAGGACAACGTAAAAGAGGAAACTTGTTCCAAGTTAGTGAAATTCCAAACTCTAGTTACATTTGTATGGTGAAAGAAAATCAATTATGGTATAAAATTATGAAACACATGTGTTATAGAAACATGAGAAATTTATTAATGAAATATAGTATCCAAGATATTCTTGATATGTCGAGAAGAATAGATTTTTGTTTTACTATTTTTAAAAAAGGAATGATTACAAATTCGGTGCATAAGAAAGTTGACATTTATTCAAAACAACCTATGGAACTTATTCATTCTGATATTTTTTGGGCCAATGAGAAAACTATCAAAAAATAGAGAGAAATACTTCACCGCTTTCATTGATGACTTTACTCACATTACTTGTGTTATGTACATGAGACATAATCCAGACGCTCTGAAAATGTTTAAAATTTTCAGGAGGAAAGTTGAAAGGGAATGTGAGTATTCAGTAAAGAAGTTGAGAACTAACAATGGTGGTGAATATAAGAATGATTAATTTGAAATTTATCTTGAGAAACATTTAATTCAGAATGAGTTCATTTTTCCATACACACCTCAACAAAATAGGGTTTCTAAAAGAAAGAATGTAAGTCTGGTTGAAATGGGGTGAACTGTGTTTCTTGAACATGGTCTCTCTCATTACTATTGGAGGAAATCCATGAGTAATACTATGTATATTCAAAACTGATTTTTCTATATTCCAAGTTCAAATATGAATCCATATGAAATATTTTATGTCTAAACTCCATGTTTGAAACACTTAAGAGTTTGTGGGAGTCCATGCCTCATAAATTAGAAAGGTGGAAACCTTTGAAAGTTTTAGAAAAGAGGTGATGATGGAATTTTTATTATATGTGCTCTGAAAGGAATAGTATATAGATGTTTCAACAAAGAAATAGGAATAATTGTTTATTCTCATGATGTGAAAGTTGTTGAAAATTTTGAGAAAGAAAATAATTCTTATGCTGGTATAGAAGTTGAGCGGGATAAGGAAAGTTTTGTTAACAACTTTAATAATGCTACCGATAGTGGTAATCCCACTCAAGAAGAAGAATCGGACTCAATTATTTCAAGTGATGAGGATGAAACTCAAATATATCATCCTAGGATGAGGAATTAAGTGGAGACTCAGAACATTATTGGTGATCAACATCCAAAGGTTAAAACTAAAATAACTTCAAAAGTTGTTTCACACACTTCTTTGTATTCAAAAATCTATTCGAATGATGTTAAGATTTTGAGAATCCATAATTGGTTCAAGCTATGAATGAAGAATTTTATTAGATATAAAACAATGATACTTGGGAACTCATACCCAATCTGGATAACAAAAATATTATTGGTCCAAAATGGGTTTTCTAAAATAATTTGAATGAAGAAGGAAAAGTGATAAGGAATAAGAAAATATTAGAGTGAAAAGGTTACTCAAAAATTAAAGGAGTTGATTTTTATGAGACTTTTTCTCCAATTGAAAGGTTATAAACAATCATAATCTTTCTTTATATTACAGAACAATGAGGTTACAAAATTTTTCAAATGGATGTGAAGTCTTCATTTTTTAATGGGGATTTTTATGAGGAATTTTACTTTGAACAACAGTGTGGATTTGTTGTTGAGAAGGATGAAATTAATGTGTGTAGGTTGAAGAAAGCCTTGTATGGGATAAAACAAGCACTAAGGTCATGGTACTCTAGTTTGGATACATGCTTATAGAAGATGAGTTTTAAGAAAGGAAGAGTTGATAGAAATATTTACATCAAAGAAGGTTAGGATTTTTCTCTCATCATAATTTTTTATGTTGATGACATTATCATTGCTAGAAATTATGAAATATCTTATGAAAGATTTACTGAAGAGATGAAAAAGTTGTTTGGGATTTCCATGCTAGGAGTAATGAAATACTTTCTTATGTTACAAATTTCACAAAAGAATAAACCCATTTTTCTTTATCAGGAAAAGTATGTTAAGGAACTTCTTAAGAAGTTTTGCATGGAAATTTTGAAACCAGTTTCCACACCAATTTTAAGGGGAACCAAGTTGTATAAAGATGTTAAAAGAAAATAAGTTGATCAGAAATATTTTCAAAAGATGATTATATGTTTTTTATATTTTACTAACTCAAGACCTAACATTATTTATGTTATTATCTTATGTGCATGATTTTAGAGTGCTCCCAAAGAATCATGTCTAGTTTATAGAAAAAGAATTATCAAATATATAAAAGGCACAATAAATTTTGGAATCAGGTATGATAGCTTAGAATGTATTAACCTGTTTGGGTATTTAGATGCAGATTGGGTAGAAAATGTTGATGATAGAAGATCCACATCTGGTGGAGTTTTCTTTCATGGGAAAAGTTTTATAGTTGGTATAAAAAGAAATAGAATTTAGTAACTCTTATCATGTATGAAGATGAGTATGTTTCTACCACTCAAGATGTTACCCAACTTATGTGGATGAAAACTCAATTATAAGACTTACTTTTTGAATTAAAGTTACCATTTCTCTTGGGATGTGACAATCAAAGTGCAACCAATATTACAAGGAATATGGTACAACATTCTCATTCAAAACATATTTACATAAAGTGTCACTTCATCAAAGAGCATGTGGAGAATAATGAATTAAATCTGGAGTATGTTTTTAAACCAGAACAAGTTGCTAAGATATTAAAAAACCATTACCAAAGGAACCAGTGTCTAAATTGAGGTTGAATATGGGTGTCCAACCTCCTTCTTATCAAGGTTGTGGTATGTATTTCTATCCCCTCTCTCATCTTACCTTTTGATAGTGTTTTAAAGGGGTATAATTGTTTCATAAATCGATCATTATGGAAGCATTAATTAAGGGGTTTGTGGGTAAGTTGTGAATCCATCATATAAGTGTGTGAACTATTCTAACTATTTTTTGGAGTGGTTATAGGAAATAAAATTCTCATTTTCTAGGGAAGTTTAAAAATTGGATAAAGCCAATGAAGAAGGATGTGGAAGAAAGCTAAGTATGTAATCAGTCACTACTTTTGGACGACATGGTTATTTCTATCAATAATTCTTGTTTCCTAAAATGAGTTATCTCACGTATGCTTAGAATTTTTTATTAGTAATCCATTTCTTGAGGTTACAAAGTTCAGTGATTTATGAATCTTGGTTGACAACTAAATCCAATAACGGATATTGTTAGGACTAAGCTGATAAAGAAGAGTTTCATTTGTAATTATTTTCTTTTGTTGTCAAGGAAGTTTGAGATAAAATTAAATCACCTGACTTTGTATAAGTGGGTGATCGGAATTATATTCATACATAGGAAATTAGATTAACAATTCTTAATAAATTCCATTTAATTTGGAAGAAAAAATATTGATGGAAGATAGGGAAGTTATAATACTTTCCTTGGTTAAACTGATGATGCTTTATTGGTTTGTAATTCACAAATATCATAATTTTTCTAGAGAACTTGTGATATAAGACTTATGAATGTAAGGGGGAGAACAAATTTTTCAAGTCATTGTCTGATTTTATTGGAAATAAATAAGTTATTGTATGACTGTGAATTAGTATGGTTGGTTTTTTCAAAGAATATTTTAATATGGCACAGTTTCCTAGTGTTTTTCAAATTTTTGGGATTCAAAATTTGGAAGATGGTGAGCATCATGAAATATGGTTTTCTTTAAAGATCTCATAAAACTGGGGAAAAGTTATGAGTTTCATGAATATGGGATTCGTTAAGGGTGTTTGTGAAGGCATGAATATTTTTATGGTGATCTTTGTGATTATGACAAATGGAGCATCATGAGTGTGTGATGGTTTGATGTGGAGCTCTGCAACAACGTCAAATATCAAAGGAGCATTGTGAATGGAGGAACAGCATGAAGATATTTTTGAGTGATATAAAAATACACTAGAGGTGGTGGATCATTGAGAAAGGGAAAGACTATAAATATAAGGCGACCCCCACTTTATTTCTAGATATAAAAATCATAGAAATCCGAAATTTATTTGATTTTGTGAAGGTAGAGGAGCTCCATGAAACGGGATTTCTAGGTGATCTTGAGAATCATGAAAGGAATTCTAAAGTCTTGACTGATGAAAATTATTTTAAGTAATGGGTGATTTGAAATGATGGGATATTTCTTGTTAACTCAGTGAGCTTTGTGAATTCAGTTGGTTCCACGAAGGTAGTTTGCTTCACGAAGTTTGTGAGATTTGTGAAAGGAGTTTCATGAAAAGTAGTTTTGAATATCCAGTTAAAGTGAATGGAGATTTCATGGAGCATCAAAAGTAGATTTAGGTATCAAAAAAATTATCATTATGATGTCCAGGAGGTTCTTACCCGCTTCTGGGTAGGAAAGGGAAAAAATTATGAAGATAAAATTTATGGAAGTGTATCAAGAAGCACCATGACATTGAATTACATCATTTTGTGATAAAATATGCACACACACTATTGTATTGTTTTAATAGTTCTGCATGAGTGTAAGGGAACATCCTAATCATTTTATTCCACAAAAAAGGATTATTTTCTAGTGGATTGTGTGATTAGGATTATTTCTAACCATGCCAAGGACTTGCTACTATTATTGATTATTGAACCTTGTAAATTCTTCTATTCTTGTGGGTGTGTGTTTGAATTATGTTTATAAAGGAAATAAATATTTAACTGGAGGTTAAGGTTGTTTCAATATCAAGGAAACATATAAAAAAACATCATTAATTCTCCCCTCCCCCTCTTAGTGATACTTGAATATTGACTGGTCAACTTCAGTATTTATGTCTATATTGAAGAGTGGGATGAAAATGGTGATCATGAAGGGCCTAACTAGCTAGGTGGGATCATATCCCAGGTTTCTAGTCTCATTTTTTATGATAGTGTGGTTGATTAATAATTTTTTCCTCCTATTTTTGATTAGTTCCATGATATTTTTGTTGATTATTTCTCAAGAATTTCATCCAAACAAGAGGTTGGTTTTACTACCAAAATCATTCCAAGTTTAGAGCCTATCTCTATTCCTCGTTATAGGATAACTATTTTAGAAATATTATATCTAAAGGCTTGGTTAGAGGACTTGTAAGGAAAGGGTTTCATACAATTGAGCACATCCCCTTAGGGGTCTCTATTCAGATTCACCAAGAATGCATATGGATACTTAAGGTTATGTGTGGACTATCAAAGGTTGAAACAAGTGATGGTCAAAACCAATATCCAATTATTAATAGCAATGACTTATTTGATAGGTTATAGGATCTAGAGTGTTCACTAGGATTTACTTGAGACTAGGCTATTATCAACTAAGGTTGAGGCCTTCTGACATACCCTGCATGAAATTTAGGAACTGGTATATTCTATATAAGTATCTAGTGATATTATTCGGCCTGAATAACATGTCAAAATTTTTTATGGATCTAATGAATTGGGTATTCCATCCTTACCTGGATACTTTTTTTATGTCCATTGATGATATCCTCATGTACTCCGAGTTGAGGAAGGGACACAATAGGCAACTAGAGATCATTTTGAGCACACTTAGAGAGAATTAGTTATAAGAAAACCTCTTAAAGTAAAATTTTTAGATCAATAAAGTAAACTTATTGGGTCATGTGATATCATAGATATGAGTATCAGGGGACCTCAAGAAGTTTAAGGAAACGGTTTCTTGGGAGTGGTCCAATAACATTTTTTAGATCCATAATATTTTTGGATTGGTAGGTTATTACCAAAGATTCATTCAATGCATCTCCCACTTGGAAGTGCTGATGAAAGGCCTAACCAAGAAGGGTATGAAATTGGTTTTGATATATGCTTTTAGGAAAATATTTTATGATCTAAAAGGGATATTTTCATCTATGTCGATATTCATCATACCTCATCTAGCTAAGAAGTATATGTTATATTTTTATGCATCAAGAGTCTTTCCAAGAGTGATTTTATTGTATAGTGGTACAGTAGTTTCTTATGGGTCCAAACAACCAATGCTCCATGATTGAAACTACCAAAAACATGATTTAGAGTTAGTAGTGGTGGTTCACGCCATGAGATGTTGGTAGTATTACCTTTTGGGTGAGATTTTGGTGGTTTTTTTACAAATATTGTTTTTATTATATATGTTTTATTTAAAAATAAATTCCCATTATTTAGAGTATTAAAATTATGGGAAATTATTATTTATACATGTAAAAATGATTGATCATTCATACATATATTATCTATTGGTTATAAATAAAGATAAAATCATTTTATGGTAAAAGGTATTTTTAAAAAACTATTTTTTATGCACTCAATGTATTTTATCTTAATAAATTCATATTAATCACAATTGATAAATGATTTTAATTAAATTTTTAGATAATGTATTCAATAAAATAAATTAATATATATCTAATCATTTTTACTAGGCAAGTAATGTGAATAAAATAATTTTTATTCTTAAAGATAGTTTTTTTCTAAAAATGGTTTTTGTACGTTTTTTAGCATGAATATTAAAATTAATTTATACCACATTAAAAAATTTCATCTAATAAAATTTATTTCATGATTGGAATTAAAATTTCCAAAAAAAATTATAAGTTTCATTTTATTTTTACTTATAATGAATTTTTACCATGGTAAAAGTTAAGCCATCATGACAAAGGTTAAAATGTGTTAGAATGGATTAAACTAAGGGATAAGGCTTCAAATATTATAAAAACATCATCTTTATTTCATTGGTTGAGTATATTTCAACCTATCCACACATTATCTTTAAAATTGTGCTTATATGATTCTAATTTCCTAATAAAACAACTTTATATTATTTTAAAGTTAAGGGTAATTACAAAGGTTTCACTCCCCTCACTTATAAAAGGGAACCTTCTATCTATTATTAAAGTGGGTTCCCTGGACCCAACTTTAATAGTACTTTTATATTTCTAAATGATGTATAATGATAGTTATGAACGATATATACTTGCTATAATAGTTTTTATTCTTCTGTGCCTGTTATTTATATAGTAAATTCCTTATATTATTTGTCGTATCAAAGGGTTATAGCACTTTCCATCTATAATAAAAACCTTGAGATACTATGATAGTATTCTTAGAAAATATTTCTTATAGTCTATATACATCATACTAATGGGACATTGATGATGTTATACTATCAGTTTTTGGGGTATCATAATCATTGATACTTCTACTCAAGAATTTCACACTTAGTGACCTTGAGTAGAAGAGATCTTGAGGACTAGCCCACCACTAAAAAAAACCACATGTTTCAAGTGTCATTGGTTATTCCTATTTATGATCATGTGTATTGGATTATATAATTGAGATCATTATCAATTTATATCATTTTATTATGTACTTTTATACAATATGAAAACCATGACATTTATATTTCGGTAAGGTATCCTGTTTTTGGTGTATCATTGATGGTATGGCATTGGTTAAATGATCAAAAAATAATTTTTTACTTCTAAAAGGAAGAGATATCTCATGACTAGTTAAATAGGATGGTAGTACCTTTATTAAATCCATGTTCATGGTAGAAAAAGGTAACTCCATATAGTAAGTTCATAAATATATAAATCCATAAAGGATGATGACATGAAGTATACATCCTGCTTTAGGAGATATCACACAATAAAGAGATTATATTACACTGTGTGTGTTCTTAGGAGAGGTTTTCATTACTATGACTAAATATTATCTCCTTAGGAACCTTGATGGGTTGTTATAATGCACTATTGGTTTGTGAGTATCACTCACTGCTACCAATATAAGGTCCTAGAGGGTTACACAAAAAGTGTATTCAAAATCTTGGTCAACTCTAATAAATTAGAGTTTAGGACATGGTGGGCCCTATGGCCAGGTTTAGGATATTCCTATGATTAAACAATCATAAGTAATAAAAAAATTCAATATTATTTTGAGTTTATAATAATAAGTATTTAATTTAAAAAATCAAATTATTCATAAGTTATTAAGTGAATACTATAAAAAATTATGAACAAATATTTATTTATTCAAGGTTCATTAAATATTTAATGGGATAAGTGAGTCAAGATAATGGTTTTAATTTTATTAGGTAACATTACTTTGATTGTATAAGTATGTGATACAATATTCTTGACATTTATGCTAAGTTTTAAGTGTCGTTTTTGGGTCCATTTGAAGGGTTAACTTCCAAAAGAATCTAAATGAAATTTTTAGAAGTTATAACCAACTTATTTAAACAATTTATGACACAAAAAATTAAATTATAAGTTCTTGATCAAATACTCTCACCTCACCACCTATCTATCAGGTTTAGAGAGGATAGTGAAGCGTATTTCAAGAATGGTTTGACCCGAGTTTAAGGATAGATCATTTTCATCTCAAATGATCGTGAAAATATAAAAATTATCTTAGATTCTCAATGATAGAACCTTTATTTTAAATTTTAATGTTTGAGTAAGATTTTGAATCATGTGTAGATGATCTAGAAGGTTCATACTTCCATTCCTCTAAGAAATGATCTTCGAAATCAAGTGGAGAATGTGTTCGATCAAAATTGAATGAGGTATGGTTTTGATTTTGGTTTATGGTTTTGATTTATTTTTTTCATGATTAATTTAAATTAAATGGGATCTGTGGGTTATATAGTGTTTTTATTATGCTATAGATGATTTTATTATGTCTATCACAGTGTAAAAATTTTAAATTCCCACCATTTTGAGCTTTTGTTGCGTGTCTAGTACCAAAAATTGGTATTAAAGTGATTTTTTATTTTATTAACTTGAATTAAAATTATTTTTACATATAGTTCATTGTTATAGTCCAAATTCCATGAACAATATTTCAATCTGAATTCGGATGGCCTGTTTATGGCCATCCGAAGATAGAAAATCAGATTTTATGGTTTAATATATATATATATATATATGTGTGTGTGTGTGTGTGTGTGTGTGTGTTTATGTGAAATATATATATATTGAAAATTAGATGAGATTTCAGTGGAAAGGGATGAACAATCCTTCAAAGGTTGCATATGTTTGGATGGAATAGGGTCAGTCGGTTTGAGGAGACTTCCACATTGATAGGGAACTTAAAAAATGAAAGCCTTCTCATGTTGGTTGTAGAAAGAAAACAAAAAATTCTTTTCTAGGGGAATTTTTGTGTCAATATGGAAATCTAAAAGAAAAAAATTGAAAATAAATATAAAAAACCCCATGCATGACATCATCCGTGTGGAAGAAGATGTTTCCCCCATGACTTTGGCGGCATATGGGGAAAGGGGCACCCATATCACATAGGTGATATCTAAAAAATATATTTTTTTAATATAGTTGGAAGCTCAGTCTCCCCCCCCCCCCCTCCATTTCATGGGTTCCTATTTGGGGTACCCCCTACTCACTCAACCCAACCCGCCCACCCTATTTGGGTCGTCTCGCAACTCAGAATCCCTTTGTAGGTGTTTCCAAAGCCCTAAGTTACCCCAAAAATTCCTAAAAAATTCATCAAATATTTAAAATATATATTTTGGATTTATTAAAATTAATTTTAGGAATATGTGACTATTTTTGTTAATTAAAATTGTTTTGATTTATTATAATTCATTAATAATAACCTCAATTATAATTATTCAAAAAAGTAATTTTATTATGAAATTTTAATGTATATCGACTAATCATGATCCAAAGTGACCAATTTTCATATAGTTTTTGATTTTTTATTTTATTTATTTATTTATTTAAATCTGATTATTTGTAATAATTATTTAATTAATGGTGTTTTTTTAATCATCTTTATCCTTGTTATATGTATAATATTTTTATATTCATATTAAAAATAATTTATCGATATTTTTCATTCCTAAGATCTCCTAGACTATGTGTGAGAATATTTGATGTATAATGAGGAGGATATAAATTGATTTAGTCCATGCTAAGACATGGTGATGCATCGAATGAGATATTGAGGCATTGTATGGAGTGAGTATTGTAACTTGTTCCAAATGTGACCTGACTCAGGGAGTTACCTCTATGGTTTACATTGATCCACTATTCAGTCAATGGATCAACCATGAGAATTATCCCATTATAACATCATTTTTTTATTTATGCGTGGTTTATTATCTTTGTATGTCCAGTGTATACACACGACCACATAAAATAATAAACAGGAATGCATATATAAAATGAACATGCATGGTGCATGTTTTCTATTTATATCATGGTTAAGTTGTGAGTGGGGTCATATAGAACAATAATATTAAATATAAAATTATTTAATTCATCGAGAATAATTAAAATCCCTCAAAGAAAATATTAAGTCATTAAATACTTCCATTACTTGAATTTGAACAAAATCATGAATTTGATGCGTTTTCTAGCCCTAGTTGAGGCTAACTCTTAATATAGGTATATTATTATAAAAGGTATGGTTTTACTTAACTAAAGTCAGTAGAAAAGAATTATACATAGCTAGATTGTTGGAATTTTAGAGGTAAATTATTGACTAATGAAAGGTTACACTTTGAAAAATATGGGACTCCACTAAACAGATCAAGGAGCCATGATTTAATATGGTCATCTATCCAAACACCTATCTTTAAACTCTTGGAGTAGTAGCGTATCCATAGCTTGTACTATGAGAAGATTTTTTAAGGATCCTTTCCACTATAACACTAAAACAACTAAATATTATGAATCTAGTAATTGAGGGTTATAAGGATTTGATACAATAGTAGGATAAATTTAAGATTAAAAAATCTATATTGTATAATAACTAATAATCAAGGTAAAAGTAATAATATAATTATATTTTACTTTATAGAAATATTGAAAGTAATAATATAGAAACACTATGATTAATAGTGCACAAATAACTTTTCCTTGATATCATTAATTTCCTAGATTGGTACAAACACATGCACATAGTATTATGATATGAAAGGAAGTTGTGTGTACTAGAGTCCCCATTACCTAATGATCCACCTCAGGAAGCATGTGAGGGTGATAAAGAAGCTTATAGGATATTCATGGATGATTCATTTTATGTTTACAATATAATTATATAATAAATTTTCAATGAGTTGTGAAAGTAACATGAGTACATGGATGGTTATACCATGTTGTCACATCTCTGATAATTATTTGAGGAGGAAGTTAAGCAATAAATTAATGATATTATGATTACATTGATCAAATATAGATTGAAATATGAAATTTTAGTT
This sequence comes from Viscum album, assembly GCA_963277665.1. Classification (NCBI taxonomy): domain Eukaryota; kingdom Viridiplantae; phylum Streptophyta; class Magnoliopsida; order Santalales; family Viscaceae; genus Viscum; species Viscum album. The sequence continues at coordinate 1,768,917,074 of OY728140.1, forward strand.
GGTCATAATGTACCCAAGATGATAGAGTGTATTTAATGGTTAGATTAATTGGGATTCAAGTTGAATCGTGAACTTTCAATTCATCGTGTTCTCTCATACCTATCACCTAGTTACTCCAATTTCATTGAGAATTATAAAACTAATTGTATGTGAAAAAATGCTTCAATATCTTTAGTGTAAGGTTATAAAATAATATGTGACTGTAAATAAAGATAAATATTTTGTTCTTATGGTGAACAATAAGAAATAAAATGTGAAAAGTTCAATAGAAAGTGTAATGCCAAAGGCACATTCTCAATATCCTTCTAAGAAACCAAAGATAAAGAGGGAAATCATTGAACAAGAGGTTATTTTATTTTCATGTGGAAAGAAAGGTCACTAAAATAAATTTTTCAATAAATTGAATAATAAGAAAGAAAAGGATTATACTTTAGGTATTCATCATTTTATATGATATTTATATTTTACTTCTTTCATATTAGATACAATATATAACTCACATAACTATATCTAAATATAGGAAACAAATAAATTCATAGATAACATAAGTGTTAAGTGGATCTTCAAGTTTCTGATATATCTTGTATTATACCCCAAAATTCTAATATATGATTACCATTAAATAAGCCAATTTGTTCGATATCTTATTTCACATAAAACATAAAACTTAAACAAAACTATGATATGTTTAGATAAAATATAAACATTTAAGTATTCCCATTAAAACCTATCTATTTAATTAGTGATAATGAATAGGAGTGTCCACTTTGTTAAATCTATGTACCAAGAAAACAAATACTCTTAATATGAATGAAAATAAATTATTTTACCTAAAATGACTAATAAGATTTTTTATTGTTTAGAAAAGTATTATTCTAAAAATTTACCTTTTATGATATACACATTTCTATTTTAAGAAAAATATGAATAATTATAAATTATATTTGATATTAATAATTTTTTAACACCAATTTATCTTGTAAATGATATGAAATAAGAATAATATCAGTTAATATTTTAAAATTACATTTTTCAATGAAAATGGTTTTTCAATATATTTTAGGATTATATTAAATAACGAATTTATAAGTTTTTGAATTTGAAATAAATAAAAAATAACTTTATTTTTTAATTACTCATATCAAAAATGACATAGTATGAACTTTTTAAAATTTTATAAAAAGATTAATTTTTAGTCAAACAATGTGGGATTTACAAAAATTATAACTTCCATGATTTTATCACTATATAATCATAACCTATAAGGTTTAAAAACCATTTAAGTATTAAAATATGGATTTGAGGAATAAAATTTATCATTTTAAAATATTCCTTAAGCTTATAAAACCTATGAAAACCTATTTTATAACTAAATAAAAATTTAGTTTAATATAAAAATTATTTTCACTCTTCTCTTTAAATTATTTATTTTCAAGGTAAGGTTCGGTTTTGGATTGCCTTGGAAGCCTAAAAAATTATTCAATTAATTATAAATCAATTTATATCATTAAAATCAATAAACATGATAATTTTATCTTATATATAAATTTAAATCTTAAAACATTCTTTTTCTAAAAACTTGTTTTACACAATTAAGGATTTTTATTTTAAAATTAACTTCTCACACCATTAAAAATTATATTTGATAAAATGATTTTTAATTTTGAAATAATAATTATCAAATTAGTTTAAATGTTCAATATTAATATTTTTTGTTAAAAGTAATTAATAAGGTTATAAATTAATTACCAAGGTAAAAGTAAAAGGGGTAAATTGATTTTAACCAAGTGTAAAAGACCTAAAACATTTAAATAATGTTCCTATAAATGAATGGTTAAGATTTGGGTCGATCAATACATGTTTCCCCTATACTTTTTTCCAAATTTAAGCCAATATCCCTTGAATAGTGTAATGATGTTATTGAAAAATGTAAAAGTGCTCCCAAAACATCCATTTCCTTCACTTATAAAAGGGTTACATCTTCACCACTTCAAGACACACCTTACCTTTGAATTAATCATTAATAATTTTATATTTTTACTCTACCTATAACCCTCTCCCAATAACATAATACCCCAATCAATTATATTTATCCTAATCTCTTCAAATATAAGGATACTTCCAAGGAAAATTAAAGTCCCTGATGTGAGTATTATATCATTATTTTATTGGGATATACATTCCTACCACATAAACCCTTTAAAAAATATTTCTCACTTATTGGGATATATTCTATTGAAACCATCCACTTTCTTTCATATAATTTCTTATGATATTGTTATTATAGTATTTTTCTTATTTGTATACCCATTATTCTATACTTTGTGTACATCATACATTAAATAACTCAGATTGGATGATTTCCACATAGAAATTATGATATTCTATTGAAATAGGGAAAATTATTGGTATTACAATACAGATTATTATTGTAAAATTAACCGTGTGTTGTTTATACATCCACTTTATTTCTTCATATGGGTTATGATCAGGTTATCCCTTTTATTGACATGAGTAAAATTGTTGGTATTGATTATTTTGTTATTTAAATATGGATAATTATTGTGAAGGTTGATTATGTATTGTTTATTCATTTTACCTTGTAGTGGATGTATTGGACTTAAAAAGGTGACAGGTGGGGGACGACATTATATAGACCCTTGATGCATCGATAGGTCTCATGAGACAAAACTGGTTGACTTTTGGTGTATGCCTCTTTTTATAATATGATATTGTCTGGTAATAAATTCTTTACTGTAGAATATCCGTAATACGATCTTGACAACAAGTAAAGTATCTTGGCCCAAAGGCTTGATAGTAGGTTTTTGATGTCCATAATTATGTATTCCATCAGTATGAGATCAGTATTATTAGTCTCCATATTTTTATTTATTTTCATGGATGTAGCATTCTCTCAGTTTCAAGTTTATTATGGCTTCATGTTGTTTACCTAGTCCTTCCATAATTTTTATGACATGTTTATGACATGATTATTTTTGTTATATGTTTTAATTATTATGCATTTGAGCTCACCCCTTATTTTTTTTCCATTTACCTGGGTTATAGATAAAGTGGTACATGTGACATGTTTAAAAGTATAACACAAGTGAAATAATTTATGGAAGGCATTAAAGACTTTTCATGAATCAATTAGTCTTGTATATAGTGGTAAAATTAACCATTTGATACAAAGAGCATGGGAAATATCATTTTATGTTGTGTCCTAATTCTCTAAAGATATAAACCATAAAAGATCCTTCAAATTTAATAGATTCAATAATTATTATTGTTTTTGTAATTATGTATGGTTATATATAGGCTTTTACAAATGGTATCAAAGAAACTATGTAAATTATGTTTCTATGAGAACCGAATCTATGAATGTGGGTTTGGGGTGTCATATTTGGTATTAAAGGAAAGGTTTAAATAAAATTGGATATTATGATGTTTTTTTAGGAGAATTTTAGGTTTGATAAGTTAAAGATGATCAAAATTTAGAAGGTATAGATAACCCTTTGGAATGGTATATGATTTTATGTAAAGGTAATAATGCACATGTTATTTGTGGATTAGGGTTAGAGAACCCTTATAAAAAACCAAGGGAAAATCATAGAAATAATTATAATTATTTTATAATATTCTTATGTTTTTTTAGATATATATTATGTGTTTTTTACTATAAATACATCCCTATATGGATATTGGAAAGTGGATGAGTCTATATCATAGATTCTCCTAGGGTTAATCACTCTGGAAAGGGTTGGTTGAGCATTGACTCAATCATCACTCTGATGCACGATGATTGGGATTGATACTGCACGCCTAGTGAGACACTCTTGGGGATATGATTTGGGTATTAAAATTATCTTTAAAACCCATTATAAAGGATTTAATAATGATGATAACTAATTAGGTTAGAGAACCTAATAGAAAAATGATCATTGATAACCAAGGATTGAATAAAGAGAGTCATAAATTAATCTGAATGTATCATATGTGTCATAAGGGAAGACATATTAAAATTGATGTTTTCATATTCATATTTTTTATATTTTCATAAACATTTTTTGTTTTAGTATTTGGTTGAAAAATAATCATAGAAATGAAACTTATAAATTCATGTACCTAGAAACCACTATTTCTTATAACCAAATAAGGAAGCATCTTAAATGTTCATGAAATTTAGTATATGCCTATTATAATGGAAAAAGTAACTTTCATAGTATTTCTTAAGGTGGTGATTTTTATATCATAATAGAAATTAATTCTTGATACTTTTTTCTATTTAAATTAGTGAAGTGATATTTATCAATGTTATTTTGGTATACTTTAAGTTTAATTAAGTATTATGAGAAACATCTAAGTATTATCCTTCGGTAGTTATTTATTTAAAGGTATAGTGAAATATATTAAATGGTATTAATAACCTTGAAAATATATTTTATTACAATGTTATATTTTGGTGGATAAATATTTAAGAATACATGATTAAGGTATGGATAAATCATAAGCTAAATATACACATGATAATGATATAATAAAGGGTTTTTTTATTTTAAAAAATTAATTTAGATAGTATTGATAACCTTGGGATTAATAATTGATTCATGATATTTTTGGATAATTTCATCTCATTTTTTATTATTATGATATATAGTAACTAGTGTATAAACTATTGTTTAATATGATTTGATGTTTAAAGATAGAGTTAATTTTTAGAGGAATATATAGTATTTTTTTTTTTGATTTAATGTATTGTATATTCAAATAGGTTTTAGTAAATGTATGTTATTGAGAGTATATGATTAGGGAATATGCATAATTCAGAATTTTATTCAATGAATTATTAATTTTGTTTGAGGAAGGATAAGTTTGATTTTGAAAGCATATGTTTAAAAGAATTTTAGGTTTAGAATATTTTAAGAAATTTCATAGTAATTTGGGATCTATATTAAGTATTTGGTTAATAAGTATAATAGAACCAAACTGAATGTAATCTAGTTTTAACCAATAATAGTATATGAGAGTGATATAGGTTAAACTAAGTCTGATATAAGTTGATTTGTTATAACTATAGGATAACTTTATAGTGTAAAAAAGTAATACATATTAAGGTTAAATTTTCTTATGGTTATTTATGATAATTCACTTATAATGATCATCACTCATTATAACTATTTTGGTTTTATTAATGGATAGAACTAGAAGGAACCATGGGTGTGAGGGACAATCCAGTGATTACCTTGACGAACAACCCATCATAATGTGAGATGGAGTGAGAAGCCTTATGATTATTCCAAACCAGCTATCATGAAATATGATTAATAATGTGAACAAATTCAAAGCCCTAAACACATGAAGGAATAAGAAGATGGAGTCTCATGAAAGATCAAGGTATGAAAATAATAAAGGAAAAAAGATTCAATTTTCTATATGTAAAATATATGGGAAGAAAAATGGAGTAAATTTCCTTAAAAGGGATGGTTAAATGATTTAAGTGTGTATTTGAATATCATAAAACTCAAAAGTGTAAGGCGATGAGAGAAGATACAAAAAATTATTTTCTTAAATTGTAAGATATTTAGGAAATATGTTACTAGATGCCCTAATCTAAGGGATGGTGTGGGAGATAGTCACTAATAACCATACAAACAAATAAAATTCTATAAAAAAACTACTAATGAATTTGATAGTTATTTTTCAGTCTAGATTTTCTAGAGTCCTATGTTATGTAAGTTTTTACCAGCTATTGGATATTGAATTATAAAAATCCCTAATGGTATTATTATTATATAAATAATTTTTATGATTTTGTAGAAGTTATTCCTTATGGATATAGATCAATATCCCTTGGTATAATTATATTTGAAATTAGGAATGGGTTATATCTCTTTATAAAGTGCTTATAATAATTTTTCACATAGATAAATCTCTTTCTGCATCCTAAATAAACCCATGATCATCTACAAGTGTATGGTAAGTTATGAGTTTCCTATAGAAATTACTCTAATATTATGAGTCAAATTTTGAGGATTATATTTATTTAGTGGGGAATGTAGCACTCTAAAATTATAGTATAAGATTACCTTTAAATAAGACAATTTTTTTTATAACAATGAACCTAAAAGAAACCATGATATATTTAGATAAAATATACATATTTAAGTATGATCAATAAAACCAATTCTTTGAATTAATGAGAATGAATAGTAGTAACCACTTTATGAAATATATGTATAAATAAAATAAATATTACTCTTAATATGAATGAAAATCAATTAGTTTACCTAAAATGACTACTACGGTCCTTTATTTTTTAGAGATGTATTCTTTAAAAAAAATCTTTTATGAAATACGCATTTATATTTAAAGAAAAATATGATTAGTGATAAATTAAATTTTATATTAATAATTTTTTAACATTAATTTAGTTGGTAAATGATATGAAATAAATATAACATTAGTTAATATTTTAAAAAGTCGTTTTCTGATAAAAACGGTTTTTCATTATAATTTAGGATTTTATTTAAAAACAAAATTTATAAGTTTTATAATTTGAAAAAAATAAAAATGGACTTAATTTTTTGAATTCCTCATATCAAAATTGAGTTAGTGTATATTTTTTATTATTTTCTAAAAAGGTTGATTTTTAGTCAAAAAATGTGGGATTTACAAAAACTATAATTTCCATGATTTTATTACTATATAAGCATAACCTAGAAGATTTAAAAAACTTTTAAGTAATAAAATATAAATTTTAGGAATTAAATTATTCATTTTAAAGTATTATATAAACTTATAAAACTTATGGAAAAATTTATAACTAATTAAAATGTTACTTTAATATAAAAATTACTTTCGCTCTTTTCTTTAAATAAAGAAATTTCAAGGTGGTATTTGGTTTTTTATTTCCTTTTAATATTAATAAATTTTATTAAATTAATTATAAATAAATTTATTTTAATAAAATAAGTAACCATGATAATTTTATCTTATATATAAATTAAATTCTTAAAAATGTTAATTTTCTAAAAACTGTTTTTACACAATTAAGTGTTTTTATTTTAAAATTAACTTTTAATACATTTAAAAATTGCATTTGATAAAATTAATTTAAATTTTAAAATCATAAGTAAAAAAATTAGGTAAAAGGGTTAATATAAATTTTTGTCATTAAAATTCATTACTAAGGTTATAAATTAATTACCAAGGTAAATGTAAAAGGGGTAAGTTGAGTTTAACCTAGTATAAATGACCTAAAACATTTAAAAATAATTCCTATAAATTAATGTTTGAGATTTAGATAAACTAATCCATGTTTAACCTATAATTTTTTCAACTTTTTATCCATTGAAACTTTAATAGTTCTGTGGCATTATTGAAAAATGTAAAGGTGTTCCCAAAACTACCCTTTTCTTCACTTATAAAAGGGTAACATATTCACCACTTAAACACACACCTTACCTTCAGAAAATTCCTTAAACTATTAAATTCTAGTATCCTTATAACCATATCCCAAGAACATAAGACTCTATTCACTCAAATTTATCCCAATCCCTTAAAATATAAGGATACTTCCAATGAAAATTCACGTCCTCAACATGAGTATTATTAACTACTTAGTTTTCTTCTTAATTTTATTATTTAAAATTAATTCTAAACACACAAATATAATTATATTAGTATAATTTATATAAGTTAATTTTATTATAATAAGTTTATTGACATTATTTATTCATATTCTCCATACATTAAGAAAAACAAAATCATCATATGTGCGTTGTATGGACTACCGCCTCCACAACGTAACGCATTTTGTTTTCCTTTATCACCTTACAATGATGGATATAAGGATGGTATTAAAGGATAAATTTGATTTTTATGATATCATTAAGGTTTTATTATGAAGAATTATAGAAGTTACTAATGATATTTTCAACAAACTATCATTGTTAACTTGATCATTTAAAATAAGCATACTAAAGGGGTAATGATTTATTCAAATCGTGTAATATTTTAATATCCATTACTTATTATTATAATTAATTATAATTATGATATATCACACTAATAATAAAAATTTAATATCTTTATACTTATATTATAATGATATTACAACTAAACCACCTCATAATTATTCATTAAATTAGGGTATGTTCATGTTTAAGTTGGTTTGAGCACCTAATCGAAAAATACTATGAATTTATGTCATGGATGACCATAAGAACTTATTTACTATAATAATATGATATAAATATATATATAATGTTATGTTTTATGTTCTTGTTATTTTATATCAACATTTAACTCATTATTTTTCATGACATCCCCCCCAATGTACCCCTCTTGAGTCAGAAATGAGAGAAGAGGGATGATGACCACCCAAGTCTCACATCTAGTAGGCCCAAGGTTCCTAAATATCACTAATTCTATAATAAACATAAAAATGTGAGGTATTACTAATACAATCATTTTTTCATACAAAATTATAAAAAAATAGTTTTTAATGAATTTTACCATGTAATTAATTGTTTATTGAAGATATTGTAAATTAAAGTTGAATAGTTAATATGGATAAAAATAAATAAAAATGTTGCACTATGAAAATTTGAATTTAATTATTAATTTTTGGTATTTTACTAGCTTTTATGATCATTTTAGGTATAAAAATAGGCTAATTTGATAGACCTCAACCAATAAGGCTGAAATCCATATAGTTATCCCAATATGGTTTGGTTGGCCAAGTAGTCTAGTAGGGAGAGCCTACTTAGCAATAGAAAGAGAGACGTCCATGTGGGGAGGATCCTACACAGCATGTGGGATAAGACCCGTGTAGGCCACACATGTTGGTATGGGCCATGTTCATGTGTGGGTTGTGTATGTGGGAGCCCATCCCTACAGCAGGCATTCTGAGTTGCCGATATGGAATTTTTTATAAGGGAGTGGTATAATGCCCACATTCTCAATTAGGGATGGAAATTTTGTGGATATGGTCTATCACTTACTCAAATGAAATTGTCATGCTTTGCTCGTGTTGGGACACACCCTATCCACCAGCTTATTCTACTCTATATCGTCATAACACTATCTACAACTCACATGAGATATCGTGGTTGACACATAAAAATATCAAGATCAAGATTATGTCCACTGTTGAGGACCAAAATCACCATCAATGACCCTTAAATCCTCAGACGACTACCATGAGACTAAATATAATATACAATACCCATGAAAGATTATGATAAGCTTTATTCATCCACTGTGAATACCAAATGAGTTTAGTGAGTCACCCTACACCATTGAACCACCACTACATTGAAGACTCAAACAAATATGGATATCTAGTGAAGAAATTGTTACATAAAGAAATTTGTACATAGAGGGAACTGGTTAGGTCAAATTACTATGTACAGGAAACGACTATGTATACTCCACTAGAAAATGGCTACATGATCCCATTGATGAAAATAGTTATGCCAAACTATTACATAAAGAATAAACAAATCGGTTATATGAAACCCATGGTAAGATAACGTCTATGTGACTTTTCTAGAATTAAAATCCACCTCAGAATATGGAAAATCCATGTGAATGTGGATTTTAATTAAAAAGATCAAAGGTATATATAAAACCAAAGTTGAAGATATGTGAATTTGGGGGAAAGATGCCCTATTATTTATCTCTTTTATGTATGTATTCAGAAGGAAATATTTATTTAGATTTGATGAAATGGGTCTACATTGTGGTGTTGCAGTTACCTTAAGGTTGTGCAAGAGAAGGAAATTATTTCTCCATAAGAACTATACCCACAGTGTAGTAAGGTTTTATAGTCAGGTATTAAATACATAATATTAGTGGATATTCAAGGAAGAAATTTAAAATAAATATACTCTAATGATATAATAAAAGGAAACTTTAAATATGAAGAAAAAAAATATTCTAAGAAAGATCGATGGTCATTCCTCCCTCTATAAATAGGAGGGTTTTATTATTGTGCTAGATTTTAGAGGATCATAGGTTGACTATTACTAGGTTGCTCTATTTTTTTCTTGGGGTTTTATTTTTCTTTATTATTGTATATTAGATTTTTGTTTTCTTTTTTAGTTCTTGCGTATTATTTATAATAAAAGTGTTCCACCCTATTTCATTCACTATTTTATCATTTATCTCCCTCTCTCTTTCTTCTATTTTTCTCATTCTTCCATGGTGAACTATTACACTTGATAATGAGTGACTGACCTAAATCTTTTCCTTGGGGTATGATTTCAGCGTTTCCTAAATTCTAGTTTTAATTCTTAAAGGTTTTGAATCTGTTTGTGCTGAATGAAGGTAAATTATGCGGGTGTGGTGATCTTCCACCATGACATGGATCTTGAACTCACTTATATTATATTATTTATATTTTTTCCCTCCCTTAAATTAAATGATATCTCTTCACATGATGTATTTGATTTTTTCAATGGATGAAATTGAGTATGATGGAATTGGGTCCTGAAAGCTTCCATACTCTCAATTTAGGTGTGTCATAAATATTTATTATAAGAGGAGGTAGAGTTTCATTTTCCAAATAATATTCCTAGTAATATAATATTTTACAACCAATAAATAAAAGGATAGTATTTCATGAATGAGGTTTCATTATTGAACTATCAGACTAAATTTAAACAACCAAAAATAATAATGAAGGGACCTGAAACCAAACCCTTAGTCCAAGTACTTTCTATCTAAACACATTATGTTTGCATTATATGTTAGGTATATTTTCATTCTCATTCTTATTTACTTTATTTTTTTCATTTTTTTCCATAAAATAATAAAAACACAAAAACAAGTATTTTAGGTGATTTAGAATTAGTTGGGGAATAATTGTGGAGCTCCTCAAGTGAGATGAACCTGATTAGCCATTGTATTGCACTAGAAAAAATATAAATAGTATATTTTTCTACATATTGAAATAGGTTCATGTCAAAACATGACATTATTTCCAGGGATCCAATCAGTTTTTTATTTACTCTTTCTTTTCATACTTTGTAGATAGTTTTTCAATTTTTTAAAAAAACCCAAAAAAAATATTTTACCATGATGTGTTCAAATGATTACTATTATTCATAAAATAATAACTCAAAACTGATGGACCAAAAAAAAGTGGTTCACAATGATAAGAAGGCCCTCAAAAAAATATTTTATTATATTGTGTTCTTGGTAAAGTATATAAACAATGGATAAGAATCAAGAATCTCACTTCTAGAATTTATGTACATGGTTAAAAAAATTCAAACTAATTATGAAATACTGAAGGCCATAAGGGAAGTACCATTGGATATTCCTAATTTTTATAAAGAGGTCCAAAAGGTTGAGGTTTCACTTAAATAATTTCCACAACCAAACTATCTCAAGAATCAGATTCAAACTGACCACAAAGAGATAGAGTGGATTCATGATGAGGAATACTTTCCTGCTGAGCAACATGTATGGGATCTGCAATATTTGGAAATTTTTTGTAAGTAGTATGAAGTACAACATAATCTTTATATACCTTATAAATTATAAGATCCATCACCACACTATTTTTCTCTAGAGTTAGAAGAGGAAGAAACCACCCAAGTGGTAGGGTTTGAATAAAATATAGAGAAGCCCAACTACCCACCTCTATCTAGTGAAATATAACTTCAAGAGACACTTAGCACTAAAATATATATTAAAGATGATCCAACTTAGGGAATTGATCCTTTCTTAAACTCTATCTCATACAATTTTGTTTAGTCTGAATTTAGTATCACCTCCCACTATTTTGAATTTTTATATTTGGGAAATCCTTATTTTTTCTAATAAGGGGATGAATAAGAAAACCATGAACCTGTTGGGGAACACAAGGAGATCCCTAGCCTTGTTAAACATTTTTTAAAATAAAATCATGAGGAAATACAAGTGGCCTTGCCTAAGGAAACCTAGACACAGGATTCATGTATTGAAAGGGATAATAATCATATTTATTATTCATGTTTGAATTTAGTTCAAGTTAACTTACATTCTAGATCTCACTTTGAATATTAAATTCATACTACCCTCATTGACAAATCACTTAACAGTCAAGAGTAGGTTGCACATGTAGCAACAAATAATGGGGGAGATCTATACTTCATTATACCCCCACCATGAAAACTATACCTTATTACAAAGGGGTGGATTTAGTGTAATCTATCCATAGACTCCTCCTTACTAACAAATAAGAAGTGTGAGTTGGGAAAAACCACATGTGGTTGTTCAAATCCAAGAATATCCACCCCCAATAGATTATGGATGATAGCTAGTACTTCCCTTCTATAGAAATTAAAAATACAGGGCTCATTTGGGGGATTAAACCAAGAATTATCCATTTACTTGATTTATAGGATATTTTAATTTCATTCTTTGGAATTGTTTTATAATTCATACCAATACATTATTCTTTTTCAGTTAAATGACATGGTCCTTATTTTTTAAATGATTGGTTTTTATAGGTATGTGGTGGCACAAATCATCCCCCAAATGGTCAAACTAGTCTTTGATCCAATGAATATGATATGATATCACAAGTAATTAAAAGAAATTGTATTTTAATTCAATACAATGATCAGAGTATAAAAAATTTAAATGATTATACCATATAGTGTATATAATATCTTAATAAAATATGTAATGAATGTATCATAATTAAAACAATTAAAATAAAAAAATAATATGAATAGAAAGAAGAAGAAAAAAATCCATTTCTATTAAATAGGTAGTAGAAAAATAAAATGTATTACAATTATTTTATCCCAAATAGTAGGGTATCCTTTCACCTAGGATAAAAGGTCTGTCTTACCACCACCCAGGTAAGACCTCGATATGATGATTAGAACATCTATCTTCTTGTCCATGGAATCCCTCAATTAAGAAGGTAATTGGTACCTATGTCTTTCAAATACTTAAAATACCTTGATACAATGAATGGTATAACTATATTCCTATCCCTGAAAGCCCTTTATTGTTATCATAATGATCGGTTGTACAAATAAATACAAAGAATTTATTGGAATACAAGAACTAAGAACAATTCGTTCAAGTCTTGTATCTTCAAGAATTTTTGCACGAAGCAAGAGAGATGTCACAAAATCTCTCTCTAGAACTTGGAAAATGAAAATTTTTTATTCTATGGTTAGAATGACCTCCTATTTATAGGCCTCAGGTTCCAATAATCACATTTTCTCCAACGGTCATATTTCTCTAGAAAATTCAGAGGGACTTGGACACTTGGCATTATAACAGTAAAAAAACAGAATACACGAAATCATTTTGATTGTTATATAACTAACTTCACAACATCATTTTGGTTAGAAGATAGTGAATAAAAATTTATGAAACAATGAGTATGATGAATTACAATGAGAAACATGAATACGGTATTGGAGTAAGATATGAGTAAAATTCATTACATGAGTATGATACATAACTTGGTTGTGATGCATATCATGGATACGATGCATATCGTGATTACGATTCATATTTTGGTTACGATACATAACATGATTATGATGATTAACATGGTTATGATGCATATCGTGGTTATGATTCATAATGTGATTATGAAGCGTAATGTAATTACAATTTATATCATGGATATGATACATGGTTATGATGCATAACATGAATACGATGTATATCATGATTACAATGCATATCATGATTACAATTCATATGGTTACAAATACATCATATTTGGTTATTATTGTAAAATAATATATGTGACTTAAACAACGTGTATGATTATGATAAGAAACAGCATATGTGGTTACGATGGAAAACAAATAGCATATGATTACGATGTAGAACAACATCATATGATTACAATGTAGAATAACATCATATGATTATGATAAGAACACAACATATATGATTATGATATATGTAATTATGATTATAAAACAACATATATGATTATGATATATGTGATTATGATGAGAAAACAACATATATGATTACGATATGTGTGATTACGATGAGAAAACAACATATATGATTATGATAAGAAAATGACATATATGAAAGATAAGAACTAATTTGTGATTTAAAAAACAAAAAGATAAATGATAAAATCAAAACATATTTTGACTCAACAATCTCCCCCTTTTTGGAAAGCACAAAATAAAACAAACAATAAAGATTTATCTCCCCTTGAGTTTAGTAACTCTTTTGAAAGTGATAGTAAATATGACTAAGTCCACCCTAGGATAAAAATATCACTAAGGATCATATTCTCTTTACTTTTACTTGTGATTTCTCCCCCTTAATAAGGTATTAACCCTTTTTTATAAAAGAAATATATTATTTTCCAAAATATTCTCCCCCTTTGTGATTTTCAAAAATAATAAGAGAAAACATTCATTTTTTGAAAAGAGTTAGAGAAACAGAGTATGAAACAATAGACATTAATTGGAATGAAATAAGTTTTTATTACAACAACAGTTCAATAGTTCATTATTTCTCCTTTTTTTCAAAGAGTTTTAACATAGATAGATTCATCTTCTTAAACTCTTTTCTATCCTCTATTAATTTGTCAAGAGATTCTTGTTTATCCTTCATCTTTACATATTTTTCTTCAATAATCCTTTCCTACTTCCGAAGCCTATCTTCATGAAGCTGATTGATTGCTTCTTGTGCTTTAATCCTAACTTCATTTTCATTGAAATCGTCCATTTTGAGTCTGTAGGCCTTCTCTAGGATTACAACTCTATTTGACAGCAAAACAACCACATTACATTCATTCTCCAATTTTTCCTTTATATGATCAATCTCTTCAGAGGCTATTCCTTTTGAGGTACCCAGTCTTTGAAATACTTCTAGTTTTTCATTCAAATCAGTGACCAACTTTTGGTAGACTGAATTGAGATCATTTACCGCTTCACCAATTCATCAAGTTTTTTCACATGATACTTGTGTAAGAACTTAGATCTTAATTTCAGGTATGGGTATTTATTTAGGGTGTTTTTGAGGAAAAATGAATAATTTGGAAATTTTCTAAGTACACGCAATGTACTCTTGAGTACACGTCGTGTACCTAGTTTTCATAGGTATCCATGTACTGGTCAGGTAATGGATGAGTACATGGTCGTGTGGACCACCTAAAGTAGGGGACGGTTGAGGCATTTACACGGCATGTATATTAAATGAACATGCCATGTACTTTTCTTTTTATTTTATTAATCAGATTGGGGTCACATCTAATCACTATAAGAATCTTCTTCCTCCCATTTCTTGTACAATAGAGCGATGTAAGGCCGAAAAACTTTGATCCCCTCCCATTCCTTCATCTGAGCTCTAATTGAGGTGCCTACATGTGCATTGGATTCCCCCAGTGAGTTATCTCTTTCCTTGGAGCCCCTCTTCTTGATTTCTCCTCTCTCTCAATTTATCCAAGGTTGAACGTTTTTGAACTTTTTGTAGATCAACGACATTCTAGGATGATTCAAGGGACTATGTTCAATATTGTTCATTGTACATCATCGAGGTAGGTGGTTTTTTGCCTTTCGGAGTTTTTCTTTTAATTATATATGCCTAAGTGCCAATTTCCCATGGTTTGGGTATTTCATGTTAAGTAATTGAACCTTGTTATCATCTACCTTAGATTGATTGTTAGATTAAGGGTTTCATTAATATATTATTCTAAATTGTATGTTTAGGGTACACCCTATAGATTTGTTTCCTTGTTTGAAGGGTTATGGTTGTTTGGTCTAGGTTGCCTATGTGGTAGACCTTATTTCCTTGCCTTGCTTGTTAGGTTGGAATTGATTTCTTAATTACTTCTTGTTAAATTCTTGTGATATGCATTGTAACTGATTAGCCTCGTAGTAGTTGAGATTTCCTTGGGATGTTGGATATCGTTTGTGTATGATTTTATTACACAGGTATGTGAGAACCTGGTGTAGTTATACCATAAGGGGATTTGATGTTGAGGGCTTCCCCGGACTGTCTGTTATATTTACATTGTGAGACCATAGGGGGGATTGATAGTGAGTGCCCCATAGTAGTGTCTATAGTATACCGTTACAAGACCATAGGGGGAATGGATGTTGAGTACTTCCTTATAGAGTCAATAGTTTATCGTTAAAAGACCACAGGAGGAATTCACGGTTAGTGCTTCCTCATAGAGTTTTTTTTTTGTGAGACAAAAGGGGTTATACTGTCTAATATTTCCTAGAGGGTAGTTATATATTTATTAATTTTATGATATGATGAACTAGAGTGGTTAGGCTATGAGAACTTTCCCAGAGGGTTGCTCATGAGTGATTTATTGGTAGTGATGAGTCTTCCAAGATAAAGCACAATCTTGTACTCTGTCTTACTTGATTGTTAGATGGTCTTCTAAGACATCTACTTTTCTATTACACAGGGGATATAGATATTAGGCTAGATCACGAGGTTTCATTATTTAATGGTTTGAATAATTAATAAATGTAAATGAATGTAATTTTAAACTATAGGATTTTTTACTTTTGAGTACTTCTTGGTTTATTGATTCATTTTTCATATTTCCTGATATATATATTCACTGATAATTAGGCATAGATATTTTGGTGGTTTCCTACTAGGATTCATCTCACACCACATTTGGGTCATGCTTCTAACCCAAATAGATTATATGGTTGTAGGTATATATAAGGGTAAGCGCCCTTCTACATCATGTACTTGATTGTTGTTGGAGTTAGAGAGCATGGTACCAAGATGAGGCTTGTGATGTCATTAGAATTATTTACTATTTTTAGTACTTTGGTTTTAGTATTTTATTTCCATCATTATGACTTTTTTGGATGATTTCCTAGATACTTGTGACATGAATCATCATTTATATATATGTTGCAGTGGTTTATACTATCATTCTTCCACTATTTACTTTGTTGTAAGGTATTACGGCTTCTGCTATTGTTTATTATTGTTATTTCACTATGTTACTCTGCCAATGAGGGAATAGTTTTCCCACTATCACACCTAAGTCCCTTGATACTAGTTGGAAGCCTCTGTCATTTGGGGAAATATGCTTGAGTCCATGTGACCAACTAGGTACGGGGCACCTTTAGGAAGAACCCAGAACCGAGACATTACAAAGTAGTATCAATGGAATTCTTTTCTTATTTGACTTACTTTTTGGAGCCTATAGACAGGGATAGAAAGGAATAAGAGGTTGGTAATAAGTCTTGCCCAGGAGTAGCTAACCCGTGTATAGGGAAAAGCCAAGTTACCTCAAATATTGCAGTTTTTTTGGTTTTCAATTGTTACAGTTGATTTGATTTCACCGTTGGGTGACACACTTATTTTGTGCTATTATAATTGATATTATTGTGGTTATATTTCTGTTCCAACCTAATGAGATAAGGGTATTCCATCTCATGAATCATATAGGCACTAGTTATAGATCACCTTTCATGAATTCTTGTCATTCCATTTAGGGTGCATTAATGATTGCATGTTGTTGTGATAGATGTTGTGCTAGATATGCATGTTTTTGAAATAGATTCCATGATAGAATACCTACTATTTTGATATGGTATTGATATATGTAAATCTTATTTTGCATGGATTCCAAACTTTGGTCCCTGAGGTGTTATGAGACCTCTTGGAACAGAATTTGGTGGATCATGTTTGAACTTAAATTGAATTTTTTCAAGTTGTAATGTGAAAAAAGGATGAAAAACTTTGATTCATGGGAGTATGGGCTCTCATGGGTTGGAATTTGTCATTCCTTGGAAAACTTTCTAAGTTTTTAATGGTTCTAGATAAGTTTTAGAGTATTAATGTCTATAAACCCAAACAATATAGCATGTGGTGTTATGAACACACGCCATGTGTTCTTCTATTTTTGAAGAAACAAATTTTATTAAGTACACACTTTGTACTATGATTACATTCCATGTAGAGATTAACTGTGTGACTGACTGTGGGAGTAGAGACAGGGGTTGATAAATTTTGGGTAGAACATGCCATGTATTGGGAGTGCACGTCGTTCCGAGGAGTCCATGTATCCGGCCGTGTGACTAACGACACTGGTGGATGAAACATAGGTTGTACACGTCATGTTCCGTTATTGCACGTCGTGTAGATTCGACCGTGTCCCCGACCGTGTGACTAATGACACAAGTAGTTAGAACTTAAGTGGTATATGCTATGTGTAGTGTGAACATGTTGTTTAGTGTTACCTAGGAGTGATCCGTGTGGTTTATCCATGTAGAATAACTTGGGCAGGAGAAACAAATTCAAGTACACATCGTGTATGGGGATGAACGTGTCATGTGTAGGGGTGTTAAATGACCAGTTATGGAAGAGGCACATGACCATGTTGAAACCTAAAGTAACATGCTATGTGGAGGGTATACACACCATGTAACCCTATTTTGAAAAACTTGAATGGTTTCTTATCATGTTCTTTTATTTCACTTCTAAGTTTTAGTACTTGATAATCTTGAAATGAGGTGTGAGCTTGACCTTGAAGATTCATGCCACCGAGACATCCTTTAGTTGTATGCCAGATATAGGGCAATGATCAGACATCGGAAATGGTAGATTAGGGACTACTAGTAGATCCTCCTGTCGTACCCATCTTGGCACTAGCTGTTATACCGGACACAGGTGTTGATGCACAGTTCTGATAAGGCTTCATGAGGTTATTGCAAACCTACCAGGGAGCACCGCATCCCGCCCTATCTATGGCAGAGTTGACATGGGTTTTTCAACAGCAGCATCCTCCCACTTTTTCAGGGGATGGAGGACCTTAGGCTTTAAATTCATGGTTATAATCCATTTTATCTATCTTCAAGCATATAGATACACCTCTTGATAGAAGGGTGAATCTCGCAACCAATGTGCTTCAAGATTCCACCAAGAGATGGTGGGATGTGATATCACAGGTGGGAAGCCAATGAGTTACGTCTTGGGATGAGTTCCATTAGACCTTATATGACTATTTCTACCTAGATACCTTGAGGGTCGACCGATCCCAAGAGTTCATGGGTTTGAAATAGGGTACTCTTTTATTCATGGAGTATTCTTGTCGCTTTACAAAGCTGCAGTGCTTCGCACCCATTCCAGGGGTGATGAGTTATTTCTAGCCAAGAAGTTTGATGATGGTCTTAGACATGACATCTGATCCCAGGTTAACATCTTCAGGTTGACTTACATATCTTATATAGTCAACCAAGCATTGATCACTGAGCATAATCTAAGGGAGTCTGGAGCTGTGAGCCAGGGAGGTTCAGCATCCAGATTTGGTACTCCTCTGTCAGATATTAGGAAGCACCACAGGGAGTCTACGCATGGAGATCTGAGTACATGGGATATTCCTTCAGATAGCTAGGTGTTATGCTACTAGTGTGGTAGGAGTGGGAATATGAGACCTCAGTGCCCGAGAGACCTAGTCGAGTGCTGGTCTATTGGCATGATGGGTCATCTTCATCATTTCTGCCAGTTTTTTCTCACCATAAGCTAGTGATAGGAGTTCTTCTATGACTCAACATTCAGGAGATGGACCACCAGTTTCTCATCAATATAGGAACTAGAATTTGTTTGTCCATTCAGGTTGAGGAGAAGGTTATGTCCATGGTATCCAGTCGGCAGGCTTTCAGCGATAACAGGGTGGATCAGCTTAGGGTAGTCAGGCAGGGTCATAGGGTTTCGGTACAGGTCAGACCATTGTAGTGAAGTAGACCTAGCAGGAGCAGGATCTTGGACCCTCTATAGTTAGAGGTATGATTCTAGTTTCCTCAGTTTTAGATTCTACACTTTTCAATATAGGGGCTTCCCATAGTTTTATATTTGTTGTCATTGTGGAGATCCTTAGGCTCTGTATCTTTATTTCTAAGGATGTTATGTCTCTGGACACTCTGTTGGGGCTTAGAATGGCTAGTGTATGTCAATACAAGGAGTTACCTCTTGAGATTGGTGGGTGTCACTTATCATGGGACCTCAATGTCTTAGAGATTATAGGCATCAATTTCATTCATGGAATGGACTGGTTAGTCTCTTTCTAGGCCTTTGTTGACTACTATTGCCACAGGGTGAGTTTCACATCACTAGAGAGAGGGTCTTTTATACACAAGGGCGAATAGGATGTTCAAGTGAGTAGAACTGGACCCAAGCATCTTGGGTTAGGAGGAGTTATAGCCCAGATTTCTAGTTTATATCTGGATGACCAGGGGACTTCACAGATAGACTTTCCTACAATGGTGGATCATTTCAAGGATGTCTTTTTAGATGATTTTTAGGTTTACCTTCAGAGTTATAGGTATATTTCTCTATTGAACTTGTTCCAGGAGCAGCATCAGTATCCACTCCTCCTTATAGGATGGACACATTAGAGTTACAAGAGCTCAAGAAGTAGTTAGAGGAGTTATAGGCAAAGGTTTTAATCTAACCCAGTACTTCTCCTTGGGGTTTTCTTATCCTTTTTTCAAAGAAGGTGGATAGTACCCTCAGACTTTGCATGGATTATCAGAAGCTGAACCAGTTGATGGCCAAGAATCAATATCCTTTTCCAATTATTGATGATCTCTTTAATCATCTTCGAGGAGTCTTCATGTTCTCAAAGATTTAATTGAGATATGGTTATCATCAGTTATGTGTTAGACCATCAGATGTACATATTACAGCCTTTCGAATCAGGTATGGTCTATACAAGTATATGGTTATATAATTCGGTCTCACGAACACGCCAGCAGTTTTCATGGAACTGATGAACCGATTGTTCCATCCTTGGACTCTTTTTTGGTTGTTTTTGTGGATAATATCTTGGTGTACTCTCACACTCAACATAACCATTTCACCCATCTTGAGATTGTTTTGAGTACACTAAGAGAGTATCAGTTATATGATAATCTCTCAAAATGAAACTTTTGGATGGACCAGATTCACTTCTTGGGTCATGTTATCTCAGATACAGGAGTATCAGTATACCCAGAGAGAGTGAGAGAAATAGTTTCTTGGGAGAATCCGAAGAATTTCGTTGAAGTAAAGAGATTTTTGGGGCTGGTTGGTTACTACAGACGCTTTATACAGGACTTTCCACGCTTAGTAGTTCCACTGATGGTCCTAACTAAGAAGGGTGAAAAGTACATGTGGACTAATTCCTATGATTCAACCTTTCATAATATGAAAGGGAGATTGACTTCAGCGTCGATACTAATTTCTCCAGATCCAAGAAAAAGTTACAATATTTACTGTGTTGCATTAGGTATCAGGCTAGGAGCAGTTCTTATGCAAGGGGAAGGAGTCATTGCGTATGGGTCTCGGTAGTTGAGGCCACATGAGAGGAACTACCTGATGCATGACCTCTATTTGGATACATTTGTGCATGTTTTTCACTGTTGGAGACATTATCTTTTGGGAGAGCATTTTTTGGTTTTAACTGACCAAAAAAGTCTCAAGTATATCTTTACTCAGCGTGATCTGAATTTGAGACAGTGAAGGTAGGTTGAGTAACTTCAGTCTTTTTACTTTGAACTTGCCTACATGCCTAGAAAAGGCAATGCAGTGGCTGATGCATTGAGTAGGAGGACTCAAATACAGAAAGTTCAGGAGGCCAGTAGTGAGTGGTACCTTATGGCTTTATTCTCTGAGATACATTTAGAGGTGCATGATAGGTAGGAGAAGATGTTTCTTTCTTATGTACCTATTACCACTATTCTTATGGATCAAGTGCGAATGAGGAAGTTATCAGATTATGAAGGCCTAGTCCTATGGGAGAATGTGTTGGGAGAGGACCCTACTCCTATATAGACCATAGGTGAGGATGAGATCTTGCATTTTTATGGGCGCGTATGGGTTTCAGAAGACATACATGAGGAGTTGATGTGGTATTTTAATTCCTAAGTGTGGTCAGTTCATCCTGGTGTCACCAAGATGTATCAAGATCTACACTGTCAGTATTTTTGGCCAGGTATAAAGGGAGATGTTGATTGTTTTGTGATGACATGTTCCACCTGTCATCAGGTGAAGGTGGAGCATCAACGACCAGAAGGGCTTTTGTAGTAGTTACCCATTCTCAAGTGGAAGTAGAATGATGTCACGATGGATTTCGTGATAGGTTTACTGAGGTCACCTTGAGATAATGATGTAGTTTGGGTTATCATTGACAGGCTCACGAAGGTTGCACACTTCTTGCCGATCAAGGAGACCTTCAGTGTTGATGAGATGGGAAGGTTGTACATCTAAGATATTGTACGGTTTCATGGGGTTCCACACTCTATTGTTTTAGAAATGGATTCCCAATTTACTTCTCATGTCTAGTAGGTACTATAGAGGGATTTGGGTATATAGGTACTTCTGAGTATAGCTTACTATCCCCAAACAGACATCCAGTTTGAGCACATGATTCATGTTTTGGAGGACATGCTTTGAGCATGCGTCCTAGATTTCAGGGGTTATTGGGAGAGAGGCATTCCCCTATGGAAGTTTTCCTACAATAACAATTTTTAGGAAATGATTTAGATGTCACCTTATGAGGCTTTGTATGATAGTCCATGTTGTTCACCACTATGTTGGTTGGAGGTAGGAGAGGTAGCTATGCTGGGACCTCATCTTTTCTAGGAGACAACTGAGTAGGTGGAGTTGATTCGGAAGAGGATGGATATTTCACGGTCTCTCCAGAAATCTTATGATGATCGACAGAGATGACCACTAGACTTTGAGGTTGGAGATCAGGTTTTATTATGTGTCACCCCAAGGTTGGGACAAAAGAGGATTAAGAGATAGGGAAAGATTTCATCGAGATACGTCGGGCCGTTTGAGTTTTTGGAGAGAGTCAGACCGGTGGCCTATCAGTTACAATTACCTCATAGGTACCATGCTATGCACAACATTTTCCATGTTTCTTTGCTATGAGGTTATTTTTTAGACATGTCTAACATTTTTTAACCCAAGGAGTTTGAGTTAGAGGTGGATTCATCCTTCTAGGAGAACCCTATATGGATTGTGGATCACAGTAAGAAGGTTATTTGTGGCCGTTTTGTTCCTCTAGTACAGGTTCAATAGAAGCACAAGAAAGTACAGGAGGATACTTGGGAGAGGGAGGTCGACGTACGATCACAGTGGCCAGAGTTGTTTGAAGTTTCTTCTTCACCGCCCTTGGAAGGTAAATTCGAGGATGAATTGCTTTAAGGGGGAAGTTTATAAGAACCCAGATCTTCTTTTCAGGTATGGATCTTGATTTCAGGTGTTTTTGAGGAAAAAGGAAGAATTTGGAAATTTTTTAAGTACACATCGTTTACTCTTGAGTACATTTCATGTACCCAATTTCCATAGGTAGTCGTGTACTGGATATGTAATGGCTGAGTACATGGCTGTGTGGACCGCCTAAAGTGGGGGTTGATTGAGGCATGTACATGGCATATACATTAAATGAACATGCAATGTACTTTTGTTTTTATTTGATTAATCAGACCGAGATCACGTCTAATCGCCAGAAGCATCTTCTTCCTCCTGTGTCTTATACAAGAGAGCGACGTATGGACAAAAATCTTCAAGCACCTCTTGTTCCTCCATCCGAGCTCTGATTAAGGTGTTTTTGGATGCATTGGATTCCCCCTGGTGAGTTCTCTCTTTCCTTAAAGCCTCTCTTCCTGATTTCTCCTCTCTTTTGAGTTATCCAAGGTTGAAAATTTTTGACCTTTTTGTAGATCTATAACTTTATATGCCTATTCAAGGGATTATGTTCAAGATTGTTCATCGTGAATCATCTAGATAGTTGGTTTGTTTCCTTTCGGAGTTTTTCTTTGAATTATATATGCCTAAGTGTCGATTTCCCATGGTTTGGGTATTTTGTGTTAAGGAGTTGAACCCTATTATCATATTCCTTAGATTTATTGCTAGATTAAGGGTTTCATTGATATATTATTCTAAATTGCATGTTTAGGGGACACCATGTGGGTGAGTTTCCTTGTTTGAAGGGTTATGGCCATTTGGTCTAGGTTTCCTATGTGGAAGACCTTGTTTCTTTGCCTTGCATGTTAGGTTGGAATTGATTGCTTAATTGTTGGTTGTTAAATTCTTGTGATATGCATTTTAACTTCTTATCCTTGTACTAGTATAGATTACCTTGGGTTACTTGATATTTTTTGTGTACGATTATATTACACAGGGCTGTGATAACCTGGTTTTGTTAGAACATATGGGGAATTGACATTGAGGGCTTGCCTAGAGTGTCTATTATATTTACATTGTGAGACCATAGGGGGGATTGACGGTGAGTACTCCCTCATAGTGTCTATAGTATATTGTTATGAGACCACAAGGGGAATGGATGTTGAGTTCTTCCTCAGAGAGTATGTATTTTATCCTTAAAAGACTACAGGGGGAATTGACGGTGAGTGCTTCCTCATAGAATCTTTGGTTTTGTGAGACCAAATGGGTTAGAATATGTGAGATTTCCTAGAGGGTCATTATATCTTTATTTATTTGCTGATATGCTGAACTAGAGGTGTTAGACTGTGAGAAAATTCTTAGAGGGTTGCTCGTGAGTGATTGATTGATTGTGATGAGTCTTACAAGATAAATCACAAGCTTGGACTCGGTCTTACTTGATTGTTAGATGGTCTTATGAGACATCTAGTTTTTTATTACACAAGGGATATAGAGATAATTCTAGACCATGGGGTTTCATTATTCAATGATTTGAATAATTAGTAAATGTAAATGAATGTAATTGGAAACTTTAGGATTGTTTACTTTTAATTCCTTCCTTGTTTATTTATTTGCTTTTCATATTTTTTAATATATATATATATATTCATTGAAATTTAGGCACAAATCTTTTGGTGGTTTCCTACTGGGATTCATCTCACACCCTATTTGGGTCATATTTTTAACCCAAACAGATTATATGGTTTTAGGTATAGATAATGGAAAGCACCCTTCTACATCAGGTACCTGATTAATGTTGGAGTTATTTACCGTTTTTGGTACTTTGGTTTTAGTATTGTATTTCCAGTATTATGACTTGTTTGGATGCTTTTCTATATGCTTGTGACATGCATAATCATTTATATATATGATTTGGTGGTTTATACTATCAATATTCAACTTTTTACTTTGTTTTAAAGTATTACTACTTTCACTGTTGTTTATTATTATTATTTTATTGTGTTATTCAGCCAATGAGGGCATAGTTTCTCCACTATAACACCCAAGGACCTCGCTTCTATTTGGTAACCTTTGGAATTTGGGGAAATGAGCTTGAGGCCATGTGACCAACCGGGTACGAGGAACCTTTGGGCGGCACCCAGAACTAGGACGTTACAACTTGAGATTATCATCAATGTTTTATAACCACTTGAAAACCTTGTTGCAATCCTTGCTGGGCTTAGTAGCACGTTCTTTGAATAATTTGAAATCGGCTTCAAGATTCAAAAACATTTTCATTAGAGTCTTGATATAATTTGTTCTTTCATTATGACTGTTTGAAATGATATCAAGCCTAACTTCAATTTTTAGAAAGAACGGTATAATATTTTCCAATCTGTTCAAATATTGTTCGATGTATTGAATTTCCTTCATTGTGATTATTATTTCTGAATTTGTATCATCATTGTATTCTGGAAGATCTCCAAAATGAGTTACGATGCCGATAAATTGAGCTGGATGATTCCAATTCTTATCGGATTCTTCTTCTTTATCATATATTTGAATGACTTTCTTCGAAGAAATCCTTTTAGAAACTTCTTTTTATGGTTAAGGATCGAGAGAAGGAAACTTAAAAGATGGAAATCTTGACGATTCTATTGAATGATTTCCCTAATTTGAAGATTCAGTCTCTTCCACTTATTCTTATTCTTGTCCTTTTTCTCCTTCTCCTTGTTCTTATTCTTCTTCTTCATATTCTTGGATGAGACTTTGTGTAGACAATTTTTTCGATGCCTGTTTCTCCTTTCCTTTCTCTGCTGGATCCTATTGAGTTTGAACAGTTGGTTCCCTTATGACAATTCTGATTCTGGATTCCTCATATATTTTAAGAAGACTATCAATATCAATATATTGGGCCTTTCTCTTCTTCATTCTCTTCTTCTTTTCTTCTTCTTTCAAAATTTCTTCGGTTCTTATTTTTTCAGCCAGGGCTTCAGCAGGATTCAATCAAAACTGAGGATCACCTTATTTCCTTTGTTCATTATTCTTCCTCCACTCTGCCGCAACCTCATTCAATACTATTTTTTTATTTGATTTCTTGGTATTTGTATCCTTAGCTACCCTTATTTTTCTTTAAGAATACTTGGATGTATTTGATAGTTTTTCACTCCCTTCATCTACTTCTTTTCCTTTATCATCTTCCGGATCTTTCTCAAACTTTATGGATTCATGATTGAATCATAACTTGAGTCTCCTGATCATATCCTTACTAATGAGGGGATCCTTGAAGGTTTTTAGATCTGACTTTATTGAAACACTACATAATATTAGGCACTCTTTCAAAAGCTTACTAAGAATTGTGGGAAACATGATCAGAAGATACTTTATGGTACCAGATTTAAGCTTCTTGATTTTCAAGAAAATGAAACCCATAAGATTGAACTTCCTCATATTCACTAAATAATCAAGAACATAAACATCAAAAACATTCAAAGTTTCCTTATAATCCTTTCTCGGTACTAGAAATCCTTTCATCTAGAGGGAAATTAGAATATTGTCATTTGATAAATGATTAACCTTCCTTTTATAATCATGAATCTCAAAAGATATTCCTCTACTTTCCTTTTATCAAAAGTCCCATCAAGTTCTAGTAATTTGTAGGAAGTACATAGGGAATCACCCTCATATGGAACTCCTGGGAAAGTTGATGCATGTTTTATAGTGGTTTTTCATTTCTTAACATACATTATAAACAATATCTTGAGACCATTATCTATATCCATTATTGCCAACGAGCCTGTACCCTAGTGGTATAGGCTCTTTCTTGGCATCCAAAAGACCCGGGATCAAATCCGGGTAGGGGGGAATTTCTGGGGGTACTGTAGCAGGGCACTACAGCAGCGGCAACACTGTAGCGGTGGAGGGACTGTAGCAGGTACTATAGCGGTGGTTGTACTGTAGCAGGTACTGTAGCAGTACTGTTCACCAAGGGGTCTTTTGGGCCAAAAAATGGGCTTTCAAACCTTGTATTCAGGCCAATTGGACTTGGGCCTTCGGGATATGTAATGGGTCTCCCTCTACCCAGTATAAAGAGGTCTTTTCTTTAAATAATAAATTGAGGCTTTGGACCCAACCTTTTAAAAAAATTATCTCTATCCATTGTTTTATAGAATTGTAAAACTCACTCATAAAACACAAAGTCTTGATCTGAATCTGGTATTTCAATACAAAGGTATTCCCACACTTGTAAACTTATTATCCTTTTCAATGAAGAATCAAAAATCTCATAAAAGTCTCGAGAGACTAACCTTTCACCTTGAGAGGTCATAGAAGATAAATCTTTTGGAGAAATTTTCTTTGGAGATGAAGCAGTTGACTCAAACATGAAATGTTATCTCGAATTCAGAAGTTTTTAATATTTACAAAAGCTAAGGAATTCTCTGATTATGAAAAATGAGATAAAATCGGATTATGAACCATGCTGGGTATTTATAGAACATCAGAAGTTTGGATAAATTCAGAGGAAATCGATGTGGGATGGGTAGGAATGGGTTATTTTAAAAATAATTTTGACAGTTAGATCTAAAATATCCAATGGTTGAGAATAATTTTGAACTCTTGAGGTTTTCCTTTAAATAAAATTGTATTTAGAATGAATCCTATTAGGGGTTAAAAGAAAGAATTGAAATACCAACAATTTGAAAGATAAAGGACAAAATACGGTTTTAAAGGTTGTATCTGTCAGAGTATCAGGATAGATAAATTGGTTTCAGTATATTGTTCCAACAAAATTGTAATAACAAAAATCATATGAAATTGATAATAATTATAAAACCAAAAAATATATAATACTAATAAGATATTCTAATACTGATAAAACATTAAACTGATAACCATGAAACTGATATACATGAAACTGATAATTATGAAACCGATAATCATGAAACCAATAAACATGAAACCGATAAAATATGAGACTAACAAAATATGAAACCAATATAATGTGAAACCGATAAAATGTGAAACCGATAAAATGTGAAACCAATAAAATGTGAAACTGATAAAATGTAAAACCAATAAAATATGAAACGATAAAATGTAAAACCGATAAAATATGAAACTGATAAAATATGAAACTGATAAAATGTGAAACTGATAAAATGTGAAACCAATAAAATGTGAAACCGATAAAATATGAAACTGATAAAATATGAAACTTATAAAATATGACACCGATAAAATATAAACTAAAAAATATAAAACTGATAAAATGTGAAACTGATAAAATATAAAATCGATAAAATATGAAACTGATAAAAACATGTATATTCACCTTCAAAAAGGAGTAACTTAATGTAAGTAGATGGTTTAAACAAGAAATAGATCTGAATGATTAATTTATAGTGATCATTCCTAGATTCTATTTAATGTATTCAAATCTATCAAAAGATAATGGTTTTGTGAAAATTTCATCATGTTATTCTTTTGTTATGATGAATTGTAAAATAATATCTCCCTTTTTGTGTGATCTCTAAGAAAATGATGCTAAATATCTATATTTTTTTCAAGTAAATGATTTGTAGGATTTTTACTAAGAGAAATGGAACTAGTATTATCACATAGTATTTGAGTTTTGGAAAAAATCATTCCATAGTCAGTGAGTGTGTGTTGCATCCACAATACCTGAGCACAACAACTTCTAGTTGATACATATTCAGCTTCAGTAGTGGAAAGTGATACTCAATGTTGTTTTTTGCATGACCAAGAAATTAATGAGTCTCCTAAGAAATGACATGTTCTGGATGTACTCTTTCTATCCATTCTACAACAACAAAAGTCAGCATCTGAAAAACTTTTTAAAACAAAATCATTTCTAGAAGAATAAAATAGTCCTAAATCCATGGTTTCCTTTAAGTAGGGAAAAATTATTTTCACTTCTTTTAAATAAGATTCCTTTGGATTATATTGATATCTTGAACATAAGTATATTGAAAACATTAAGTCTAAATGACTATTTGTTAAGTATAAAAAAATTCCTATCATACCTCTAAAAGATGTTTGATCTACTGGTTTCCCAGCTTCATCAAGATCAAGTGTATTTGAGGTACCGATTGGAGTGCTTATACTTTTACTGTTGTCATATCCATACTTTTTAAGTAAATATTTGATATAATTATGTTGGGATATATAGGTTCCTTATGGTTTTTGAGAGATTTGAAAACCTAAAAAGAATGTTAACTCACCCATCATACTCATTTCAAACATAAATTTCAT
The DNA here is from genome assembly GCA_963277665.1 of Viscum album. Lineage (NCBI taxonomy): Eukaryota > Viridiplantae > Streptophyta > Magnoliopsida > Santalales > Viscaceae > Viscum > Viscum album. The sequence continues at coordinate 1,768,946,474 of OY728140.1, forward strand.
GAGATTCGTAAAAGAATCAATTAGAGATTGAATAGTTGATCCAAATATAATATCATCAACATATATTTGAAGAATCAAAATATTTTTGTTTTCCATATTTATAAAAAGGTTTGGATCTATTGTAACTCCTTGACCCCAGTTACCCAGAGTCGGTGCATTATAACATAATATTGGCATGATCACAAAAGATCAAGTCTCTAAAGACCAATTAGTTTAGTAGCCTTGGAATCACTAGATACATTCATAAATTTTACATTACATCATATAGTTAAAACTACAACAACATATTGTCTCCACACTCATATCCTCTTATACTATCCCTACAGGTCATTCATAAAATACTTCTTCACATCCTGCGAAAAAAAAACATAGAAAGGGGTGAGCTCAAATGCCCAGTAAGGATAACAATATAGCGGAAACATTCATAAATAAGCATAATAATTTAAGTAAATTTATAACTAAAATAAAATCCTTTTAAACTTGAACTTCAGCATAATATGGAAAAAAATAATATGAAATAATGCCACTTACTTATTCACATTGATATTCTACTAGTTGAATAATCACATGAAATGTCAATAACCACTTTCATAATGATGGAATGTATAATGTCAGACTATCATAAACACATAGTCAAGGCCTTGTGCCAAGACTACAAATAAGATTTTGTCAAGGCCTTGTGCCAAGACACTATTTTGTCTCATGAGACCTACTGATGCATCGAGGAGCTATATCGGGCTCCACCCGTCACTTATTAAGTCCAATGCATTCCTCATATGAATAGGTTTAAACATAACATAAACATTTGTATTAAAACTAGCATACAAAATGTCAATACTTTCTCCATAAACCATGAATGGTATAAAAATAACACATCCACAGTCAAAAATATCCCAAAACCTTCAATACATTATGTAAGTTTTGTATTATAATAAATTAACTTCAAATAAGCTTAAAATCCATCAAAGGATGTTGACATAGATGAAATCAAAACTATTTGAGAGAAATATCTCTTTTTTGAAATCATTTAAAAGTCACATAATTATAAAAGAAAACATTTACTTTGAAAATATTATTATAATCTTTTAAGAGAAGCTTCTAAGATTTTATAATGGCGGAAAATAACTGCACCCTCTGTATAAGTTAAAAAAAGATATTCTTACCTTAATTCTGTCGAAAAGGTTAAAAAGCACCTTGTTTGGAAAATGACAGAAAGATTCCTTTGTAAACTTCTTATAAAAAGTCAACAAGGGTATAAATTACTTTAACCCATAGTCTGTAAAATATTAAAAATTATTTGAAATACATTTTTAAGAAACATGGATGTGGATGATAAAGAGGTCCCAGTAGATAATTATGTATAAACAACCTTGGATAATGAAGAGATTGTGAAATAAACCCTTACCTTGTACTTTTCCTTAATTGAGGGTAGGTTAACCTCCTGTATAGTAGTGAAATAATTGTTATTAAATTATACAAGAATCATATACATTAATATGATATCATATATGATCTTTTAACATTGCTTTGTTAATAATATCTTAGTATTATCGTCGTTTCGGGTGTTAACTTACTCATTTTCTATTATATGTCTTGTTACATAAGTCATGTTTGTTATGGATAGGTTGTATCTTATTCATATCCAGAATTATATCAAGTCCTTAAACATTATTTTTAATCATCAAATGAAAATTAGTCTTGAATGGATACGATGGGGAATGAATCTCATCGCGGTCGTGGAGACGGTAGTCCGTACATACGCACGAGCAGCAATATCATTCTTTTGATATTAAAATAAAATATAATTGGATGGTATATCATATATATAGAATAATTATCATTTTATATTTATTATTTACATCAATTACACATCATTATCATACCCATCCAAAATAATAATGTTTTGAATAACAATTACACCACGACGTGGAGACGGTAAGCTGTACGTACGCACGTATGGTGACATGTCATTTAAAGGATGGATAGAATACTGAATATTGTTGTACCATATTTATAATAACATCACAGTATATAGAAGATACTGGATTTATTATTTTATAATGTAAATAACAAAGAAAGAATAATTTGAAGAAGAAAGGAACTTGAAAGAGGGTGGTGAAAACATTACCTCTTCTTCGGGTTCTTCCTTTTGATTTGATCAAAAGAACTCCTTAGGTTGTATTTTTGATCAAACTAAGGCCTCTAGGTTGAAGTGAGGGAAGTTGAGAGAATATTTGGGTAGGTTTGTATGGTCCAAAAGGCTTTTAAGGTGTTAATTAGTTAGAAGGGGGAGTTCCTTTTTATAAGAGGGGTGAGGGGAACCTTAGGAAAAGCTATAAATATTATTTTATAATAAATTCATATTCTGTTTCTAATGGCTACAAAGTGTATTATTAGAAGTATAAGGTGGGGTTGGGTTGAAATCCTTTAAACCAATAGATTTTAGACAGGTTTGGGTCACTATATTAACCTTATTTTTAGTTTTAACTCTTAGTTAATTAGTTTGACATTTACCATGTCACTTTGTATTTTTATATTATATAGTTAATAAACTTACTATATACATTCCAGAGACCCCCAAGTGGTCCATTAATAATACACATACCATTATATAAGTCCTTTGGTCGAACCTTATAATTTTAGGAATAGAATATCAATTATTAATATAATATTTTTTTTAAAAACTCATTTATGTCAATTTTGACACTATTCAATAATTGATTTTTGTTAAAGTCTTAATAACTTTATTAATTAGAATAAAATTAATTTAAGAAATAATAACATGTAATATTGACCAATAAAATTCGTGTATGTCATAAAAACTTTCAAAATATATTTTTTTAACTTTTATAATACCAATTATTTGATTCTTTTATTATTAAGAAAAATACTGCATCATTATTGTGTCATAAATAAATTTAATTATTCAATGTCTAAAAAATATAAATAAAATACCATTATGTATTAAATTCTTTTATCTTTATAATGAATATTTATAGTTGAAAATATAACATATATAACCCTGTGTAAAAATTGTTTTTCTAAAAGATATATGCTTATGTCATTTTTGTATTTACTTTAACTTAATTAATATAAAGTGTCATTATCACTTACAGGTAGATCCATGGGGTCCCAAAATCGACCCAAAGATACCCATGGTCAGAAATTTATCAACCAATAGGGTTAGGACATATTATATGGTAATTTATTATTATTATAATATTAATTTTTTACCCTTATTTACTGGATTTACCCTTTAACTAAGGTAAATAAAATATTTACCGAAGTAATTATTCAAAATGTCTAAAAATAAAAGTTACCTATTTTCACAATTTGGACCTACAGATTATAAATATGGAATCTATTTTTATAAATTCAAAACACAGAGGTGGCAGAAATTAATTTAAAATTAATTCCCGTTGTTAAAACAAAAGGCGTGTTTTTAAAAGATAATAACTATCAAAAGATTGACCCTTGCTTATGTCCAGTTTAAATGTGAAATTACATCCAATGACCAAAATTGTATTAAATGGTAAAAATATATTCTAAATATACTTTAAAACCAGTCAATGTCATAGTTTATCACTATTAATTATTTTTATTAAAAAAGTTGTTTTTAATTAAAATTTAGTAATTTTCACTATTCATCAAAATATGAAAGTTATCCAAAAAGTACCAAAAATTCACCCTAAGATAATTTTGATATTCAGAATCCAAAAATGAAGTCCATTCTGAAAGATAAAATTTATAAAATTTCAAAAAGTGGGTGTTACTATTCATAACGGCTAGTTTGATTGGTTGTGGTGTGTTAGAACTCGAAGTTACGTACAATGCAAGATATTGCATTATTCAAAGGGAAACGTACCGTGGAAGCTTGGGGTGTTACATTCTCCCCTCCTTCAAATAATTTCATCCTCAAAATTTCTAAAATACTATCACATGAAAAGACTCAGGTGGTTCTTCATCATAAGTTCCTCGGGTTCCCACGTTGCCTCTTCCATATTATGGTTTCTCCATAGAACTTTTACAAGACGAGTCGTCCAGTTTCTCAGTACTTGTTCTCTCATATCAAGAATCCTGACGGGCTCTTCTCAATAAGACAGATTGGGTTCCAGTTCTAATTCCTCATAGGTGAATACATGTGTTGGGTCAGGCATGTATTTCCTCAATAGTGACACGTGGAACACATCGTGAACTTTGGAGAGACTTGGCGGCATAGCCAAATGGTAAGCTACAACCCCAATTAGTTCTAGAATTTCAAAAGGTCCGATGTACCTAAGACTCAATTTACCTTTCTTACCGAAATGTATAACACCCTTCCATGGAGATACCTTCAAGAAAACATGATCTCCTACCTGAAATTCCAAATCCTTCCTTCAGTTATCAGCATAGCTCTTCTACCTACTTTGAGATGCTTTGATGTGGTTTTGTATTACCTTCACCTTTTCCATTGTTTCCTCCACTAGTTTTGGGCCTATGAGTTTTCTTTCCCCAACGCCATCCCAACAGGTTGGTGTGCGAAATCTCTTTCCGTATAACGCTTCATATGGTGCCATCCGAATACTTGAATGGAAGCTATTGTTATAGGAAAATTTCACCAGAGGAAAATATTGATCCCACATACCCTGAAAGTCAATTGATCATGATCTCAACATGTCTTCTAAGGTTTTAATAGTCTGTTCTGATTTTCCATATGTTTGAGGGTGGTAGGTAGTGCTCAAACGAAGTTCAGTATCCAGGGATTTTTGAAGACATTTCCAGAATCTTGAAGTAAAACTGGGATCACGATCAGAATCAATCGATAGGGGTACTCCATGAAATCTCACAACTTCATTAATATATAGTCTTGCTAGATGTTCAAGTGGTAGATCTTCTCTTATATCAAGAAAATCCACTGACTTGGTAAGACGATCAACAATGACCCATATTGCATCGTTATTTCTAGGAGTCTTTGGTAGTCCCATGACAAAGTCCATCATGATATTATCCCATTTCCACTCAGGTATGGGAAGAGGTTGCAATACTCCACCAGGCTGTTGCCTTCTAGCTTTCACTTGTTGAAAAACCATACATCTTGACACAAAATCAGCAATCTCCCTCTTCATGTTGTCCCACCAAAAATGTTCCTTCAAATCTCTATACATTTTGGTGCTCCCGGGGTGTATAGAGAAATTGGAACTATGAGCATCATCTAACAATTCCATTTTTAGATTAGGTATATCAGGAACACAGAGTCTCTTCCCAAATTTCAAAATTCCATCTTCATACACAAAGTCATTCAATCTCCCATCATTCACAACTTTAATCTTCTTTTGAAATTCTTCATCATCGGTCTAAGAACTCTTTATTCTTTCTAGTAAATATAGTTTGTCAACCATTTTAAAAAGTATCAATGTTTCACCTTCCATGGTTATTCCCATATCCAACTTTACTAGATCCATGAAAATAGGATCCCTTTCAATTCTCATCATGTTCAAAACTCCATGATATTTTCTGCTCAAAGCATATGCCACCTTATTTTCCTTCCCTGGGTGGTAGTGTATCGTGCAATCATAATCCTTGAGTAGTTCGATCCATCGCCTTTGCCTCATGTTGAGTTCTTTTTGTGAGAAAATGTACTTCAAACTCTTGTGGTCAGTATAAATCTCACATTTTTCACCATAGAGATAGTGTCTCCAAATATTCAAAGAAAAGATTATAGCTTATAACTCAAGATCATGAGTAGGATAGTTTTTCTCATGAATTTTTAGCTGTCGTGATGCATAGGAAATAACCCTATCATTCTGCATAAGGAAACAACCAAGTCCTTTCTTCGATGCATCACTATAAATAACGAACTCATCATTCCCTGATGGTAGAGTCATTATAGGATCATTGAATAATATTATCTTCAGTTATTCAAAACATTCTTCACACTCTTTTTTCCAAACAAATTTAACCCCTTTATGTGTGATCTTCGTTAATGGGTTATCCAATCAGGCAAAATTCTAGAAAAAATGCCGATAATAACCTGCTAAACCAATAAAACTGCGTACCTCAGTTATACTCGTCGGTGCTGGCCATTCTTGGATTGCTCTTGTCTTAGAAGGATCAAAAGAGATTCCATCCTTATAGAAAATATGTCCAAGAAAAGAAATCTCCTGAAGCCATAATTCACACTTGCTAAACTTCTCATATAATTCATGTTGTCTAAGAGTCTTCAGGATAATGCACAAGTGATTTTCATGATCCTCATATCTTTTGGAGTATACCAAGATATCATCAATAAATACCACCACAAAATCATCGAGATATTCCTTGAAAACTCTATTCATTAGATCCATGAATATAGAGGGTGCATTAGTCATCCCAAAAGGCATTACTATAAACTCATAATGCTCGTACCTGGTTCGAAATGTTGTCTTCGGAATGTCTTCTTTCTTTACACACAACTGATGGTATCCAGATCTAAGGTCAATCTTTGAAAAGTATTGAGCTCTATGCAGTTGGTCAAATAAATCATTAATGCGAGGTAGGGGATACTTGTTCTTTATTTTTATAGCATTGATTTCCCTATATTCGATACATAACCTCATAGATCCATCTTTCTTCTTAACAAAAAGGACAGGGGCTCCCCATGGAGAAACACTAGGGTGAATAAATCCCTTATTACTCAATTCCTCTAGCTGTTTCTTTAGTTCAACTAATTCCACAGTGTCCATTCTATAAGGGGTCTTCGATATGGTCCTTGAACCAATAATTAAATCAATGGAAAACTCAATTTCTCATTCTGGAGGATGTCCAGGTAAATCTTCTGGAAACACATCTAAATATTCTTTCACAATAGGTACATCCTATATTTGAACATTTTTTTCCTCACCCACAGTCATTTCATTATCTTCTCCCCCAATAATTGAATTTAGTTGAGCTGCTGGGGGTGGATCTAGATAAGAATTAGGTGGTGATGATTCTGCTCTAAAGATAAGGTGTTCCTTATCATCATCATCAAAAATCGTAACCTCCTTCTTCTTACAATAAATCTTCACATAATTGTCTAAAAGCCAATCCATACCAAGTATTATATCAAATTCAATCATGGGTATGACGATGAGATCAGCAGATAAAGAACATTTATGTGCTCTAATGGGAACGGATCCACAGAAATTTGTAGCAATGATACTTCCCTTAGGAGTTTTGACTGAAAACTCCCTTGTTAAATCAAATTGGAAATATCTAATTTTCTTAGCAAACTGGGAAGATATGAAACAATGTGATGATCTAAAATCAAATAAATCATTGGATAAACTTGAGGAAACCATTAAATTACCTACCACCACGTCTTTTGGAGCTTCAACCCCAGCTGTAGTGATAGCATAAGCTTGGCCTTGATCCCTTGGCCTTTTCTGAGGTAAGTTCCCCTGATGCTTAGGAAGTTCATTTTCATAATGTCCCATCTCCCTACAGTTGTATCATTGAACATCGGTAGCTTCTTTCTTCCCTTTGCAATCACGAGCTTGGTGGCCTTTTTCACCACACTTGTAATAGACTCTCATTGCTTTCAAGCAAGTACCAGGGTGTTTCTTCCCATATTTACTACAGGATGGATATTCAAATTTTTCCTTCTTCCCCTTATTTCCATTTCCAGAGTGATCAGAAGATCTCTTCTTCTATTTCTTTGCTTTAAAGTCATAAGACTTAGAGAATTATTTTTCTGTCTTGATAGCGCATGAGACAATATCTTCGTACAACGAGAAGGTTTGTGAGACTAATGCTCGATAGAGAAATGGTTTTAACCCATCAAATAAATGATCAATATTACTTCTTGGGTTACATATATAATCTGTATCATACCTCACTAACCTTGTAAAGTTAGCCTCATACTTTGCGACATTCTCATCCTCCTTTTGTCTCAGACTCAGAAATTTTCTTTCCATATCTGCTCGATGGTCACGAGGGAAGTATTTTTCTAATAAAATATATTTGAACTCCCTCCATTCCATATTTGATACTTCATCATCTTACTTTGTTTTTTTAATCAATGACCATCATTGATCAGCATCTCCAGTGAGGCGGCAAACTTCCATGATAACTTTTTCCCTTTTACTACTCCCTAAGGCATGGAATATTTTCTCTAAGTAATTTATCAATTGCTCAGCTACTAAGGGACTTATACTCCCATTTAATGTCAGTGGTTTTTACCTCATGAATCGATCTAACATTTATCCTCCATGATGCGGATCAGGGTTCTCTATACAGGTAAGGTTATTATTTATAACCTAAGTGAGTTGTCCCAGTAAGGTGATAAGGTGATCAGCACCAGTTGTATCACCAGATCCACTATAATTATCTTGAGCAGGAGGGAAATCCCTACATGGAGTGCGTGCATTGATACGGTTTCCATTTCTTCCACTAGGCACCATTTCTAAACAATGGCATAAACTAGATCAGTTTATGAATCGCAGTACATAAATACAAACTTGTAAAACACTTAACATAAATTGAAAAGTTTATGGATATAATCTATAACCATAAAAATGTTTTCTTTGAGGAATTATATACTCATAAACCCTTCATAATGGTTTGTAAAGAAAATGAGAATTATCCTAAGCATATCCCCCATGAGTGTTGTAACCAAGAGTGTAGCAAGGCCCATTGTCGTGCACCAGTTCCCGTTTGAGTCTAGCTCAAAGCGGTGTTTTTGGGTTTTACCCCTAGGTACATTTGTTCCAGAGCCGCCTCTACCTTCTCGTATCCAGACATGGATGTATTGCTCGTAAAACTCACAAAATCTCTACAATACCAAAATTCTAGGAAGTTCTTCTATACTAATCCTCAAAGTCCATCTTAGGTCTATGTGCTCTAATTAGAGTTTATCTAAATATATTTTCCAAGGTTTGTACTAAACTTCCTCTGATACCAACTATAACGCCCCGAACCCAGTTACCTAGAGTCGGTACATTATTACATAATATTGGCATGATCACAAAAGATCAAGTCTCTAAAGACTAATTATTTTAGTATCCTTGGAATCACTAGATACATTAATAAAGTTTAAATTACATCATAAAGTGAAAACTACAACAACATATTGTCTCCACACTCATATCCTCTTATATTATCCCTGTAGGTCATTCATAAAATACTTCTTTACATCCTGGGATAAATAAAACATAGAAAGGGGTGAGCTCAAATGACCGGTAAGGATAACAATATAGCGGAAACTTTCATAAATAAGCTTAAACATTTAAGAAAATGTATAACTAAAATAAAATACTTTTAAACTTGAACTTCAGCATAATATGGAAAAAATAAAATGAAATAATTCCATTTAATTATTCACATGGATATTCTAAAAGTCAAATAATCACATGTAATATCAATAACCACTCTCATAATGATAGAATTCATAATTCCAGACTATCATAACCACATAGTCAAGGCCTTGTGACAAGACTACAAATAATATTTTTTAAGGACTTTTGCCAAGACACTAGTTTGTCTCATGAGACCTACTGATGCATCGAGGAGCTATATCGGGCTCCACCCGTCACTTATTAAGTCCAATGCATTCCTCATATGAATAGGTTTAAACATAACATAAACATTCGTATTAAAACTAACATACGAAATGTCAATACTTTATCCATAAACCATGAATGGTATAAAAATAACACATCCACAGTCAAAAATATCACAAAACCTTCAATACATTATGGAAGTTTTGTATTATAATAAATCAACTTCAAATAATCTTAAAATCCATCAAAGGATGTTGACATAGATGAAATCAAAACTATTTGAGAGAAATATCTCTTTTTTGAAATCATTTAAAAGTCACATAATTATAAAAGAAAACATTTACTTTGAAAATATTCTTATAAGATTGTAAGGAAAGCTTCGACGATTTTATAACGGTAGAAAATAGCCGCACCCGTCATATAAGTTAAAAAAAGACATTCTTACCTTAATTCTGTCGAAAAGGTTAAAAAGAACCTTGTTTGGAAAACAACAGAAAGATTCCATTATAAACTTCTTATAAAAAGTCAACAAGGGTATAAATTACTTTAACCCATAGTCTGTAAAATAGTAAAAATGATTTGAAATACATTTTTAAGAAACATGGATGTGGATGATAAAGAGGTCCTAGTAGATAATTACGTATAAACAACCTCAGATAATAAAGAGGTTGTGAAATAAACCGTTACCTTGTACTTTTCCTTGGTTGAGGGTAGGTTAACCTCCTGTATAATGGTGAAATAATTGTTATTAAATTATACAAGAATCATATACATTAATATTATATCATATATGATCTTTTAACATTGTTTTGTTAATAATATCTTAGTATTATCGTCGTTTCGGGTGTTAACTTACTCGTTTTCTTTTACATGTTTTGTTACATAAGTCATGTTTGTTATGGATAGGTTGTATAATATTCATATCCAGAATTATATCAAGTCCTTAAACATTATTTTTAATCATCAAATGAAAATTATTCTTTAATGGATACGATGGGGAATAAATCTCATCGCGGTCGTGGAGACGGTAGTCCGTACATACGCACGAGCGACAATATCATTCTTTTGATATTAAAATAATATATAATTGGATGTTATATCATATATATAGAATCATTATCAGGTTATATTTATTATTTACATCAATTAAACATCATTATCATACCCATCCAAAATAATAATGTTTTGAATAACAATTACACCACGACGTGGAGACGGTAAGTCGTACGTACGCACGTATGGTGACATGTCATTCAAAGGATGGATAGAATACTGAATATGGTTATACCATATTTATAATAACATAAAAATATATAGAAGATACTGGAGTTATTATTTTAGAATGTAAATAACAAATAATGAAGAAGTTGAAGAAGAAAGGAACTTGAAAGAGGGTGGTGAAAACATTACCTCTTCTTCGGGTTCTTCCTTTTGATTTGATCAAAAGGGCTCCGTAGGTTGGATTTATGATCAAAATAAGGCCTCTAGGTTGAATTTAAGGAAGTTGAGAGAATATTTGGGTAGGTTTTGGCCAAGAAAAAAGGCTTTTAAGGTGTGAATTAGTGATAAGGGGGAGTTCCTTTTTATAAGAGGGGTGAGGGGCACCTTAGGAAAATCTAGAAATATTATTTTATAATAAATTAATATTCGGTTTCTAATGGATCCAAAGTTGATTATTCAAAGTATAAGGTGGGGATGGGTCTAAATAATTTCAACAAATAGATTTTAGATAGTTTTAGGTCACTATATTGACCTTATCCTTTAGTTTTAACTCATAGTTAATTAGTTTTACATTTACCATGTCACTTTTTATTTTTATATTATATAGTTAATAAACTTACTATATACATCCAAGCTACACCCAAGTGGTAAATTAATAATACACCTACCATTATATAAGTCCTTTGTCTGAACATTAGAATTTTAGAAATAGAATATCAATTATTAATATAATATTTGTTTTAAAAACTCATTTATGTCAATTTTGACACTATTCAATAATTGATTTTTGTTAAAGTCTTAAAAACTTTATTAATTCGAATAAAATTCATTTAAACAATCCTAACATGTAATATTAACTAATAAAATTCTTGTATGTCATAAAAACTTTCAAATTATATTTATTTTAACTTTTATAATACCAATTATTTGATTATTTTATTATTAAGGAAAATACTGCATCATTATTGTGTCATAAATAAATTTAATTATTAAATTTCTAAAAATTATAAATAAAATACAGTTATGTATGAAATATTTTTATCTTTCTAATGAATATTTATAGTTGAAAATATAACATATATAACTCTATGTAAAAATTATTTTTCTAAAAGATATATGCTTATGTCATTTTTGTATTTACTTTAACCTAATTAATATAAAGTGTCATTATCACTTACAAGTGGATCCATGGGGTCCCAAAATAGACCCAAAAATTCCCATGGTCGGACATGTATCAACCAATAGGTTTAGGACACGTTTTAGGGTAATTTATTATTATTATAATATTATTTTTTTATACTTATTTACCAGATTTACCCTTTAACCAAGGTAAATAAAATATTTACCGAAGTAATTATTCAAAATACCTAAAAATAAAAGTTACCTATTTACAAAATTTGGACCTCCTGATTCTAAATATGGAATCCATTTTTATAAATATAAAACGCAGAGGTGGAAGAAATTAATTTAAAATTAATTCTTGTTGTTAAAACAAAAAAGCGTGTTTTTAAGAGATAATAACTATTAAAAGATTGACCCTTGCTTATGTCCAGTTTAAATGTGAAATTATGTCCAATGAACAAAATTGTATTAAATGGTAAAAATATATTATAAATATAATTTAAAACCACTCAAAGTCATAGTTTATCACTATTAATTATTTTGATTTAAAAAGTTGTTTTTAATTAAAATTTAGTAATTTTCACTGTTCATCAAAATATGAAAGTTATCTGAAAAGTACCAAAAATTCACCCTAAGCTAATTTTGATATTTAGAATCCAAAAATGAAGTCCATTTTGAAATATAAAATTTATAAAATTACAAAAAGTGGGTGTTAATATTCATAACGGCTAGTTTGATTGGTTGTGGTGTGTTAGAACTCGAAGTTGCGTACAATGCAAGTTATTGCATTATTCAAAGGGAAACATACCGTGGAAGCTTGGGGTGTTACATCTGTAGTACCTTTATCATAATTTTTTTGTAAAATAAATCATGTAAGTCTATCATACCAAACTTTAGGGGCTTGTTTAATTCCATACAAAGATTTGGTAAGTTTAAAAACGTAATTAGGATGTTTTGAGTTTATAAAACCTATAGGTTGTTCTACAAAAACTTCTTCTTGTACAAAACCATTAAGTAAAGAACATTTTACATCCATTTGAAAAATTTTAAAGTTAAGTAATTCTGTAAAGGCTAATATAATACAAATAGATTCATGTCTAGCTACCGGAGCATAGGTTTCTTCATAGTATATTTCTTCTTGTTGATTATAGTCTTTAGCAAAAAGTCTTGCTTTATTTCTTATGATGACTCCATTTTCATCACATTTGTTTCTGAAAACTCATTTTACTCCAATTACTATTGTTTCTTTAGGTATTTAAACCAAGGTCAAGAATTTATTCCTTCCAAATTTATTTAGTTCATCTTGCATTGCTTTAATCCAATCCTCATCACCTAAGGCCTCATTAGAAGTTTTAGGTTCAAATTGGGATAGAAAAGCAAGATGTTATATTTCATTTCTCAAGTAATTACTAGTCCTTAGAGGTTTATTTACATCACCAATGATATTATCACTAAGATGATTCCTAAGAAACAATTGATTTGGGTTTTGTAAAACTTTTTCATCAATATAAGGTAGAAAGTTTTCTGAGGTAAATATTTTAGAAACATTTTCTTGTGTATTTCCCTTTTCATAAGAGTTTTAAATCAATTGTTGACAATCAATTTTTTAAAACACATCTATTGATGTAAATATGGGTTGTTTAAAAATAAAAGGATCTTTTTCATCAAAATTGACATGCACTGTTTCCTCAATAGTACAAGAGTTTTTTTTTTTGAAAACTCTATAAGCCTTGGAATTAGTAGAATGACCTAGAAAGATTCCTTCATCAGATTTGGGAGAAAATTTATATAGGTTGTCTTTAGTATTCAATATGAATACTTTTCATCCAAATACTATGAGGTAAGAAACATTAGGTTTTCATCTAGTCCATAATTCATAAGGTGTTTTATTAAGAAAATGTCTAGTTAAAACTCAATTTATAGTATAACATGTAGTACTTACAGCTTCAGCCTAGAAATTATTAGCAATTAAGTATTCACTCAACACGGTTCTTGTCATTTCCTGAAGAATACAATTTCTTCTTTCAATAACACCATTTTTATGAGGGGTTCTTGGAGCTGAAATTTTGTGAGTAATTCCTTTCTTACTACAAAAAGGTTCAAAATCTGAATTTTGAAATTTTCCACCATGATCACTTCGAATAGTTATCAGTGGTAGGTTTTTCTAATTTTTAACTTGGGATTTAAAAGTTTTTAAATAAAAAAAAAGCTTCATATTTATTTTCTAGAAAATATACCCCTGTAAGTCTGGTGTAGTCATAAGCTAAAACAAATACATAGTGTTTTTCTCCAATGATTCTAGTTTGTGTAGGACCAAAAAGATCCATGTGTACTAACTGTAATGCATTAGTAGTTAAAACTTCCTTAATTGATTTAAATATAGTTTTATTTTTCTTTCCATATTGACAAGGGTAACATACTTTTGAATAATCAATTTTAAGATCTGATAAACCCTTAACAAGTCTTTTCCTTGAGATTTTACAAAGGTTCCTAAGGTTATAGTGTCCTAACCTTCTATGCCATAACCAAGATTGGTATTCCCTTCCACTTAAGAAAGGTATGTCTTGGATTCCTAGTTATTATAAGTTAAGTGTATATATATTCTCATTCCTATGGGCAGAGAGAATGAATTCAACCTTGGAATTGTGAACTAATCATTTATCATTCCTAAAATTTACAAGGTAACCTTCATCACATAATTGACTTATGCTTATGAGGTTGTGCTTAAGAGATTTAACAAACAAAACATTTGAAATTAAAAATTTTCCTAAAATAAAAATATTACCTATACCAATGATATTTTCTTGAGAATTATCTTTGAAGGTCACTCTTCCATCTTTCATTTCAATGATCTTTTCAAATAAATATTTATTTCCAGTCATATTTCAAGAACATTTACTATCCATGTACCAAATATTCTTGTTTTTGGTACACTTTTTGTTTTCTTAATAAATAAAAAATTAGTTTTTCAGAACCCAAACTTGTTTGGATCCAGAAATATTAGATAAAATAAATTTAGGAATCCACATTTATTTTTCAAAAGTGATATTTATGAAATTATAAATATTGGGTTTTATTAAGGGGACAATTTATTTCTCAATGTCCACCACATTGACACTTTTTGTAGAATCGATCACTTTGTGGAACAAAATGATTATGACTAAAAACAGGTTTTGAATGAGTATAACCAATTCCATAACTATTCTTTATAGGAAGAATTTTTTAATACATTTTATCAAAAAAATTTCCTTCCAGAAGTGAAATTTGATAAAAGTTTCTTAAGAGACAAAATTTCATATTTTATTCTTATGAATAAATTTTCATTCTCACAATAAATTATTTTGAAATTTTTTTTTAATTCAAAAACATTTTTCTCTAAAACAAGTTTTTCAAAACCCTTAGAAAGTTTATCCTTCTCAAAATTTACTTCCATAATTTTTTTTTAAATATTTCTTAAATAAAGAGTTTTTAAATCAATAAATTTTTAGAGATATGATACTTCTTTTGTAAGGATAGATATTCTAATATTTTCCTTATTAATATTTTTCTTGAGTTTGGAATTTTCATTCTCAAGTAGTTTGGAAAATATGGATACTTCTTCAAAAGAAGGTAAATTATCCTCTACTGAGGAAGATTTTTCATCTGAATAGTAAGAATATTTCTCATCAGGATAATTGGAATTTAAAGATACATTTTTAAGAGATTTTTCATTGTGTACCTTAGCCACAAGACATTGATTTTCAATAGTTAGTCTGGATACAAGTCTAATATTCTTCTAACCAAAATATTCATATTTAGAAGATTCGTCTGAATAATCACCACCACTTTCACTCCAAGTATCATTTTATTTTAATAATTTATTATCCTTAGAATTTTAATACTTATTCTTGTTTCATTCAAAAAATTTATCCTTCCTACCTTTTCTTTTAAGCAAAGGATAATTTGGTCTAATATGACCTGCTCTTTTACATTTATAACAAGCTACTTCTGAGTCTTTCTTATCCTTTCTATCTTTATTTTTGAATTTATACTGGAAATATTTATTTCCCACAATCTTGTTCATTATTAAATCTAGATTGGCTAATTCATTCTCTGAATTATCACTTTCACAGAATTCTGAAATAATAATAGATTTCTTAGCTTTGGATCTTATTATCCTTTCTGGTGTCTTGGCTTTAGATGTAGTAGTAAAAGATAAAATTCCATTACCATTCTTCTTTTTATTAAAAATCTTCATCTCTTTTCATTATTGTCTCATGTTGTAAGAGAGTACCAAATAATTCATCATGAGTGATTTGAGTAACATTCATGTTCTCATCAATAGTTGTCCTTTTTGATTCCCACTCATTGGGCACTATATCAATTATCTTTTCCACAAGAACTTCATCATCAAGACCTTTTTCTCCCATAGATTGGAGACTATTGAAAATTGTCATAAATCTTTGTTGAATTTTTCATACTGATTCTCCATAGGGAAAAACAAAACCATGATATTCAGCTCAGATCATGGATCTTCTTGTTTATATAACTTTATATGTACCAAAATGTTGACTTCCAATTTCTTCCAGATACAGTTGGTCACTTCACATGATGATATCTGACTATATATATTCTTACTCATGGAACATAACAAATTATTGTGTACCTTTTAATTTAGTTGATATTCTAGTTTCTCTTGGTTAGTGAAGGTTATTACATCCATGTTTGGAATTTTGTAATATTCAGTGAGCATTACAAAATTATCTACTCTAGTATTAATAAAAAATGTATTCATTCGATCTCTCTAGTATTCATAATCATTCCTATCAAAAATAAGTGGTCTAGTTGAGTTTAAATTGTCAATTGATCCAATATTCATTCCTTCCATCTTATAAAACAACATTTTTCCACTCCATGCGTTAGTGTAGTAAGTAATTATAAACAAAGGGTTTATAACAAAAATATAACTGACTTAGAAAGAAATAAATCAAGTAAAACAAATTAGTCGAAACCTGCTCTGATACTAATTGTTGGATCTTAATATAGATGTAAATGTATATGAGATGGCACAATACAAGAGGGGTGTGAATTTTAGGTTTAAAAACTTTTTATTTAAACTCTTAAGAATAATATTAGTTTAAGAGGTCTTAAATTAATATAATTAAAAAATAATACAAATGATCAAACTAGTCTTGGATCTGATGGATATGATAGGATATCACAAGTAATTAAAAGAAATTTATTTTGAATTCAATACAATTATCATAGCATAAAAATGTAAATGATTATACCATATAGAATATATAATCTCTTAATAAAATATGTAATTAATGTATCATAATTAAAACAATTACAATAGAAAATAATATGAATAGAAAGAAGAAACAAAATGATTCCCTTTATATTATAATAGGCAGTGGAAAAATAAAATGTACTAAAATTATTTTATCCCAAAGAGTAGGGTATCCTTTCACCTAGGATAAAAGGTCTTTCTTACCACCACTTAGGTAAGCCCTCGATATGATGATCGGCACGTCTATCTTCCTATCCACGGAATCCCTCAATTAAGAAGTTAATCGGAACCTATGTCTTTCAAATACTTGAAATCCCTTGATACAATGATTGGAAGCATTATCTTCCTATCCCTGGAAGCCCTCAATCATTATCATAATGATCATTCTCACAAAGTAATATAAATCACTTATTGAAATAAAATAACTAAGAAAAATTTGTTCACATCTTGTATCTTCAAGACTTTTTGCACAAAGTAAGAGAGATATCACATAATCTCTCTCTAGAACTTATAAGATGAAAAAGTTGTATTATCTTGTTCTAATTAACTCTTATTTATAGGCCTTAGGTTCCAACAGACACATTTCCTCCAACTATCATATTTCTCCAGAAAATTTAGAGGTACTTGGACACCTAGAATTATAATGGTCAAAACAAACAGAATACATGGCATCGTTTTGAATGTTATATAACTAACTTCATGACATCGTTTTTTTAGAATATAGTTAATAAAAAAGTATGAAACAATGAGTATGATGAATTACAATGAGAAACATGAATACGGTATTGGAGTAATACGTGAGTAAAATGCATTACATGAGTAAGATACATAACTTGGTTACAATGCATATTGTGGATACGATGCATATCATGATTACGATGCATATCATGTTTATGATACATAACATAGTTATGATTCTTAACATGGTTATGATGTATAACGTGGTTATGATTCATAACATGATTATGATGCATAACGTAATTACAATGTATATCATGGATATGATACATGGTTACAATGCATAACATGAATATGATGTATATCATGATTAAAATGCATATCATGATTATGATTCATATGGTTATGAAGACATCATATGTGGTTAAAATTGTAAAACAATATATCTGACCTAAACAACATGTGTGATTATGATAAGAAACAGCATATGTGGTTACGATGGAAAACAAACA
Source organism: Viscum album (assembly GCA_963277665.1). Taxonomy (NCBI): domain Eukaryota; kingdom Viridiplantae; phylum Streptophyta; class Magnoliopsida; order Santalales; family Viscaceae; genus Viscum; species Viscum album. The sequence continues at coordinate 1,768,964,776 of OY728140.1, forward strand.
GCATATGATTATGACGTAGAACAACATCATATGATTACAATGTAGAATAATATCATATGATTACGATAAGAACACAACATATATGATTACAATATATGTGATTGCGATGAGAAAACAATATATATGATTACAATATATGTGATTACAATGAGAAAACAACATATATGATTACGATATGTGTGATTACGATGAGAAAAAAACATATGTGATTATGATAAGAAAACAACATATATGAAAGATAAGAAGTAATTTGTGATTTACAAAACAAAAAGATCAATGAGAAAGTAGAAACATATTTCGAATCAACACTCCCTTTATTATTTTTGAAAATTTTGTTCTAAGATGAAAACTAGAAATTACATGCCACACTTAGGATTTATGTTTTACTTGAATTTTCTATGAGACATGAGTTATTTAAGAACCTTATGATTCCATGTTTTAGATTTAAATGATAATAATATTGAATTAGTAAGATGGATAATTGAATGATTATAGTGAATCATGGATGTTTGATTTGATGAATCATAATTTAAAGGAATTAGTTGATTCGTGTAGATAAAACTTCCCTACCATTTTCTATCCTTTGAATTTTTGAAAATCATGTGAATTGATTAGTTATTGTTATCCATTCCATGAGTGATTTTACAATTTCATATGTTCTATACCAAGAGTATTTATAGACCTAATACTTTCTATATTATCTTAAGCATATATCTTGAGTGATTTTGGGGTTTTCACCTTCTAGAACTTTCATTGGAACTTGTTAAAGCTATACATATGATGAAGAACATTTAATATGATCAAGTAATTTTTATATATAAAACCTTATCCTTGATACCACCTTTAACATTAATAATTTTTTATCCTATAGATACCATGAATGAACTTGTTAGTAATGACCCACATTTCAATCCATTTATATTCATTCCCACCTTCATCTTAGTATATTTTGTGATATTTTAAAGTTGAAGTGCAGGGGTAGGGAATTAATGGTGGAATGATTCACTAAATTGTGGATAAAACATGTAGGGGTGTTATTTTGGGTATTGGGAAATGTTATTTAATCATTCATTATACTTCTATTATTTTCCCTTATTAGAAAAAAAGGTAAAAGAAAAAGAAAAAAAATAGAATGTGTTTTTAATTGGGACAATCAAAAATAACCATTATCAAACCTATGATTTCTATCATATGTTGTTAGGTGGTGGATTTGAGGTTTATTCCAAGTATAAAATTTTGAAAAAAGTAAAAAAATCTAAAAATATTTAGTTTGAAAAAAAAGTAAAAAAATAGAGAAAAATCAAGAAGGTGCAATTTATTCATTATGCTTTCATTGATCATAACCTTACTTTGAGTATTGGTAAGTGAGGGTTTTAATTTTAAAGGGGATGTTTTCATCACACTTTTTTTTTTGATATCATGATTTATAATTTATAGATAAACATCATCTTTTGAGCATTGATTTTTTTAACATTAATGCCTACAAACCTTAAGCCTCAAAGTCATTAGAGCCTTACTTACAAATTCTTATTGATTTCATGTGATTTCTATCTTTACAAAGTGAATCTCTTTTGAAATATTATGGAAAATAGCATGTACTTATGATATGATCATAGATCTACTTGAATTTATATCATTAGTGATGAGAGAAAAATATTCAATTGAGGTAGATCATGACTTGGCCTAATTGATAATAATTAATTTGGAAGATTGAATGAATGAAAGAAGAAGTTACATCATTTTCCAAAGGGATAAAGTAAAATACTTGGATTGATTGATCTTTTGAAAAATGTGAATTTGAGTTGATGTTTTGTGTGGGACTTGACAATTTAATTTAAAATTGATAAAAATTGTATTTAATTTCTTTGAGATCTAAATATTGGAAACATGATGTTTCGATTTAATTTAGTGTTGATATTTAATTCTTGAGGACTATCATAGTTTAATTGTGGGGATATTTTATGCACTCGTTTTTTCATGATAAATTTAAAACATTTTCTAATTATTTTTAATGGTTTTTAAATAATTTTCCCATGTAGTTAATTATGTATTGAAGATATGGGAAATTAAAGTTGAAGGGTTAATATGAATAAAAATACATAAAAATGTTTCACTCTAGAAGTTTGAATTTACTTATAACTTTTCTAGAATTTCACTAAGTGTTATAAGAATTTTCGGTAAAAAAATATACCAGTTGGCTAGACCTCAACCAATGGGGCTGCAATTCATATAGCCATCCCAAGATGGTTCGGTCAGCCAAGAATCCCAGTAAAGAGATCCTGCCGAGAAGTAGGAGGATATCAGACCACACCGGGAGGATTCCACATAGCATGTGGGCTAAGGCCCTTGAGGGACACACATGTTGGTGTGGCCCATGATTGTTTGTGGGTTGTGTATATGGGATTTCATCCCCATATGAGGTATTCTAATCTGGTTTCATCATGGGATTTCTTATATGGTAACAGTCGAATTCATGCATTTCTGATGTGGTATAGAGAGTTTGTGGATATTTTCATCGCTTACTCAAACGATGTAGTCCCACTTCACTCTCACTCCCCTGTGATCGAGCACACCCTCACCTCTAGCTTCCACCACTCTACATTGTCATACTGGCATTTATAACTCATTAGAGATGCCATGGTAGGCACTTGATAAGCTTGAGGTTGATCTTATATCCACTACTGATGCCCGAAATCACTATATATTACCCTCGAAGCCTCAAACAATGACCATGATATTGAAGATAAGATAAAATAGACATTCATGATGAAGAGAAGATTAATTAAGCCACTATGAAGGATGGATGAAATTAGTGAGTCACCCTACGCCAATGTACCAACACTACACCACAGACTCAAAAAAATATGGCTTTCCAATGAAGAAACTGCTACATGTAGAAACGAGTACATTGAGGACCCTAGATACGTTGAATGACTATGTACAGAAAATGGATATGTGTACTCCACCATGAAATGGCTATGTGATCCCATGGATGCAAATGGCTACATCGTATGACTATGTGAAGAATAATTGAATCGGCTACATGAAACACATGGGAAGAGAATGTATATGTGAATTTTATAGAAATAAATACACTATAAAGTATGGAAATTACACATAGTTGTGGATTTTATTTAAAAAGATCTAAGTCATCTATAAAACAGAATTCTAAGATATAGGAATTTGGGGGAAATAATTCCCTATTATTTATCTCTTCAATGGACATATACATAATGATATGTTCATGTGGATTTTATGAAATGGGTATGTTCCATGGTGTTGTGGTTACACCAAGGCCATGAAAGAGAAGGAAAGTGTTGTGCCATAATAGTTATACCCATGGAATTATTGGGTTTTACAGTTAGGTATTAAATACCCGATATCTATGGAGATTCAAGGTGGTGATTTAAAATAAAGATACTCTAAGGATAAAATAAAATGAAACTTTGACTATGAAGCTATAGAAGATTCAAAGGAATATAAATGGATATTTTACCCTCCATAAATTAGAGGGTTTGGCTATTGTTCTAGAGATCAGAGGATTGGATCTCAATTGTTGATTGGTTGCTCTTTTTTTCTATTATTTTATTTTTCTTTGCTAATACAAAGTAGATTTTTGTTTTCTTTTTTAATTCATGCATATTTTTTCTAATAAAAGTGTTCCACCCTATTTCCTTCATTATTTTCTCATTATCCCCCTCTCTCTTTCTTCCCTTTTTCTCATTCTTCCACTGTGACCTCTTACACTCGATAATAAGTGACTGACTCAAGGCTTGTCCTTAGGGGAGGATATTGGTGTTTCTTAAATTCTTCTATTAATTCTTAAAAAAAATTAAATCTTTTTTGTGGTGAATAAAGGTTAAGTGTATGGGTGTGGTGATCATCCACCATGACATAGATATAAAACTCACTTCTATTCTTTTATTTATATCTTTTCTCTCAATTCCATTGAATGATATCTATTCACATGATGGATTTGAGCTGTATACTGGATGAAACGACATACAATGGAGTTAATTCATGGAAGATTTCATACTCTCAATTAATTTGTGTCATCAAACTTGATTATATAAGGAGGTGGAGTTTTGTTTTCTAAATAATATCCATAAGTATTCAATAGTTCACAACCAATAAATAAAAGTATAGTAGTTTATGAATAATATTTAATAGTTGAACTATCAGGCTGAATTTAAACAACCAACATGAATAATGAAAGAACCTAAAACCAAACCCTTGGTCCAAGTACTTTCTCTCTAGCCTCATTCTATTTTCATTACATGTTAGGTATATTTTCATTCTCATTATTCTTTATTTTTTCTTTTCAATGTTTCTATAAAATAAAAAAACAAGTAGTTAAGGTGAATTAAAATTAGTGAGTGAATAAATGTGAATATTCTCAAGTGAGATGACTCTGTTCAGCCATTGTGTTACACTAGGAAAAATATAAATTGTAATTTTTACCACACCCCATGATAGGTGATTTTAAATTTCCATCTAAGAAAACATTTGGAATAGAGATATAATATATATATACTAATGAATTCCTAATCCTAAAGATAAAATAGATCCCAAGTGCATACATGTGGTGTCATACAAGACTAAAACAACTAGAAAGGGAAAACTATAAATACCAAAAAGGTAAACTCAGCAGCGACCATGAATTCCAAACAACTCCTACAAAACCACAAGCTAATAATACCCATCCCGATCACAAACCTGATTCTAATAAACTAAAAAATCATTTATACATATGTAGAGTGATAATAATAGTATACTTAGTTGTATCCTCCAAAGAGCCACTCATGAAAAAGATAAATAAAGCATGCTAAATCCCAGTGAAAAACAAGTGAAACTAACTCATCACCTAAACAGATATACTAAGTTCTCAGCCTCATCATGGATATCTATTAGTAAGTATCACATATAAGAGATCATTTATTATATTAATAAAATATCACGAGTTCCCCGCTACTATTTCCCCACTATTTTTTCACCCTAGCCCAACATCATACATCCTGATCCATCTCTCTCTAAAAGTAATATAGTTTGAAAACATCTAGGCTACGTATCAAAACATGCATCTCGTGCATCACATCATCTCATCATCTCATATCACATCACCATATAGTAACCAAGTAGTTTTCAGGATCCACCACAACATGTATGATGTGTACCATACATTGGATATTATACATCAAGCTATCATAGCCTATAAACTGAGTAAGGCACCTCAAGCCATCACATCCTATACACATCATACCAATAATAATCATTTAGATACTATATCTAAAGATACATCTGTTTTAAATAACCTCAAGAAAATACATCCCTCTACACACATATAAGGTGAAACTAACCACTGTGCATTCCAGCACATAATACTACCAAGAGAAGAGGGTGGGGCTAGAGGGGGTAGTCATCCATTCATCCTCCCACCATGGTATTGGGGAGAACACCCTCTCATAGTCCACTGTGTGTTAGTCACCATAACTGAAGTGTGTGGGGTAGTGTATGAAATTATAAAATATATGGGATGGAATATAGCTCACAAACACACTATGGGAATAACCTAGTCCTAGGTTCAACTATAGCAATCAACACCCAGACATCGGGTTATTGCTGCTAGGGACTACATATTCTATAATCACATAAGAATTTAAGGAGTTTCATTAAATTACTTCTTTTCATTTTATCATTTACTTCCATTCATTAATTCATTAGCTATTAATTAACCATCAACATTATTTAAAGTTAAATTTCATTAACCATTAATTTAACATTGATTAAATCATAATTTATTATCCTCAAGTGAAGTCCATACCCTCTAGGTATAATCCAATCAAGTCCACAGTTTCTTGGGATTAACATTAACAATTTCATTACAAAAAAGAACTAATTCAATGGGTTAAACATTTATTAAAAATTATTACCATTCTATAATTATAGGTACTCTAAGAATAATCCTAATCTATCACAAAATATTAATGCAACCAAACACATCCAGCCACCTTAAGCAGTGGGGAAAGGAATGCAGATAACACAAGAAACTTGTCCATCTGACCATTAAATAGATTCAAAAATAAAGAATCCCATATTTCATCATGAAAACAATGGGTAATCCTATATTTAACATGTCCCATTATCTCAGTGTCATCTCTGACACCATCATACATATCGTTATGAATCTCTCCATTACAAGCATCAACTATTGCCACAACCTTAGGCCTCCCCACCCACATATCATCAGCCATCCCAGGATCTCATCACAATAAAAGTATCATATACAGATCACATAAGAGGTATAAAATGAACAAGTATAGTCAAAAAGAAAATCTAGTCCCTAAAAATAAGTAATTCAACCTTCACATGCAAAAGGGCTCTCACAGACCCCAACACTAGGCATCCATCAATTAAAAACAATAGGAACTCTCGACCCCAAGCATTTATCATTATCAAAACAATTAGTTTTTATTCTATATTAGATTAAATAATTCATTATTAATATATTCCAACTATAAGAAACCTAAGGAGTCAACTATAACAATATATCATTTATTTAACATCCTTCCAATCATTTATTTCAGTTTCAAAAAACCGTGAGAAGAACAAATTTAATTAACATGACTTTTTATTATTTTCATCATTTATAAGCATTCCAACTTCAAGTTATTTATCAATTCCATTAACACATGGAATAATAACTTTAAATAAGTATTAATTTAGAATAAATTTGATTACTATCAAATTATTAGAATCTAAGGATTTATTAAACATGTGTCTTAAAATATTTATCCAGCCAAATTAATTACATCTTTATATTCTTTAACATTTTCCAAAAAAAATAAACATGATAAATATTAATAAATAAACATGATACCAATCATATGATAGATAGTAAACTATCTATAAAATCAAGATGCAAACTGTTATCATGGTGGAAAGAAAAAACATATGATCTCAACAACCATAAACTAATTCCATTATTTAATCCATTTTAATATTAGTAAGTTTTTACACCTCCATTAAAAGGGATAAACCATAATCAATTTATGATTTCATGTAAATAAATAGGATAAGAAATGAATACCCTACCTCAAAATAATCAATGTTCTTCACATGTGAACAGATCAATGTCGTGGATCTCTAATCACCTATCTTACAAGAAATTGCATCCATCCAAGGATATCTCACCACAACCTCACCAATAAACAACCAAGAAAACTCTGTTAGAATGAAATATATAAACCATTGTAACATATCAAGAGTAAACGGGATGAAACGATATTTATCTAAGAATAAACCATGAAAAAAGGAAGTTAAAACATACCTTAAACCACTTTGGATCAGACATGAGAATTTGGGATCAATCCCTATTGAAAGGGGCTTCAAAACCTTCAAAAAACAACCCTATGGAGACTAGGGTTTAAGAGAAATAATTTTTAGAAAGTGGGGATTGAATGGGGGTTGGGTTATTTATAGGAAAATGGAATTTTTAAATACCATGGCACAACACTTAGGACCATGTCGTAGCCTATTGAAAAATAGGATATATTATGGCATATCCCAAGAGACCACACCATAGCCCCCTGGGAAAAACTCAATATGAGATCTATAGGAATATACTATAAAAGGGGATCTAGGGATACAGTGTAGCCTTAAGCCCCCACACCACATTCATCCTATTTTTGGTAGAATACCCTCAAAATGTTACACCGCAGCTGCACATTCCATGCCGCAACCTCATGACCATCGGGAAGGGCCTATGCTGCAACCACCCTTTCATGATACAATTAACCCTCATTTTGGAAGTATACTTGATTTCCTTCCCAATATACCCTATTCTGTAGTTGGGATATACTATTTTGTATCCACCATCCCTATAGAACTTCACACCACTCCACACTACAGCCATGCCATTTTTGGTAGTGGAACCCTTCCTAGCCCCTACCTTCCCTCTGAACACATTAGAACACCTTGAAACCTTCTCCAGGAACCTCAAACACCCAAAAATCACAAAGTAAAATCTATTAGGATTAATGTCATTACATCATATAAGTCTTAAACCATTCTCATCCTAGAGAATTAAAAACCAATCCCATGTAGAATGAAATAAAAAAGGTTATCCAAATATCCACCCTGTGAGATACCTCTCAAGGATATCATCATTACAGGAGCTCAACCACCTCACTCAGAGTAACAAAGTGTAAAACCACACAATAACAATAACAAACTCTAAAAAACACACCCATGGTAGATACCTATCAATAAAAATAAGAACTCCATAAAGAGACAATAGAAACCATATCATAAAACAGAAAAGGTTTAACATCCACAACTAGAGTTATAACAAGAGAAGATCTAAACAAAAAAAACACCTTGGTGTACTAAGTATGTATTTGTGACTCACATTCCTAGGTAAACTCCTCCACACCACCATGCCCCCATAAGACATGAATAAAGGGAATAAAATACCCACACAACACCTTCTCCTTACAGTCCTAGATCTTCATAGGCTTCCCCTTAAAGGTCGCATAATTTTCAACATCAATCCCTCCCCAATTGATGAAGTGAGAGTCATCATGAAGATAAAGGTAGATTCGTGACATGAGAAAAACATTGTGTATTTAGCTCATCTGTGGGGGAATTTCCATTTGATACACTACAGCTCCAACATGATCCAACACCTAAAAAAGGTACAAAAAACCATGGATAAAGCTTACTCCCATGACCAAACCTTCAATGCCCATGTTGAGGAGTCACATTAAGGATCACATAATCTCTAATATCTAACTCTATAGGTTTCATCCTATGATCAATATAGGACTTTTGATGATCCTGTGCTGCTTTCATCCTTTCATAAATAACCTGAAACATCTTTGTCATGTTATTCACTAGCTCTAGCCAAATAATTTCTGACTCTCTACCCCCAATCCATCACAATAGAGAATGTAAAATTCTGGAATACAAGGCATCAAACAGCTTAATACCTATGGTGGAGTGAAAGCTATTATTGTAAGAAAACTCAACTAGATATAGGTACCTCATCCATGAATCTCAAAAATCTAGGACACAAGAATACAGTAGGTCTTAAAGATTCTAGATAGTCCTATTTGTATAATCATCCATCTACAGATGAAAATCAGTATTAAATTATAATTAATATCCAAAATCATGTTGGATAAATCTCTACACCCTGGAGGTAAAGTGAGGATCATGATTTGAGATGATTTTCCTCGAAACTCTATCGAGTCTCACCACCTATTCCAGATACTGCCTTGATAAAACCTCCACTGATCTCAACTCCTTAAGAACTATAAAGTGGGATGATTTCATCATATGATAAATTATCACCTATATAGAATCAAATCCTCCCTGTGATTGAGGTAAATTGGTAACTAATTCCATCGATATTTCCTCCCACTTTCACTAAGGAACACCTAATGTTTGTAGAAAACCACTAAGAATATGGTTCTCAGTCTTCACCTTCTAGCAGGCCAAACATCAAGTCACAAACTCTATAACTTCATACTTCAATCTAGAACACTAAAAATGTTTTCTAATATATCAGTACATCTTTTTTACACTGGTATTTATATCCATGGGTGAGATATGGTACTCATAGAGAACCATCTCACACATCTCTAAAGGGATGAAAACCCTTCCTAGGAATAAAACTAGATATTGTTCATCCTATAACCAACCATCAGGGGAATCACTAAAAACAACTCAATCTCTCCATACCTCCACATCAAAATCCCTTAGTTGGGACTCCTCCACCGACTACACCAAAGATGACTACACTTTCATCTGAAAAAGATAACCTCTGCCTCCAACCTATCCCATATCAAGATGCATCACCAAGAGTTCTTCCATCACTCACTAAGAATATTTGGATTCTTTCATAGCATCACTACATGACTTCCTACTTAGTGTATCAGCTATAACATTTCCTTTTCTTGGTGTATATGAAATATAAAATTCATAGTCTTGTAAGGATTTTATCCACCTTTGTCACGAACTAGTTCGGGTTGAGCCTAAACCGGTCACCCGGGCCGCTCCGCGACAAGTCCCAAGAGGCATTCCTGATCCTCCCAGAATGGTGAAAAGTGCCAAGGGAATCAGATAGAGTGAAAAGGGGAAAATTTCTCCCAAATATAAATAATAAGGAAAACAGTGGAAAGAATGAACAGCCCAATACACATTTATATAAAATTGAACTGAACATTATTTATATAAGAAACTGAAAGTACAACTAAACAATACAACCAACCAACCAAACCTGATGACCAAACTAGCACCATGTGACCCCACTAGTTACTCTCCAACATAACAAATACTCGTCACCCAAAATGACTGAACTCAAGCTAAAACCTATAAAATGGATAAAACCAGACGAAAAACTATAGGCGTAAGTATTAAAACTCAGTAGGTTAGCCCAGTATTATATTCCCAATGAAAATACTTTAAAATAAAAGAAACATCAATTTCAAGTTTTAGATAAAATATATAAAAAAATATGTTTTTTAAATGAGGTTCCATGTTATAATAATTATCAGACAAAAACTTTCATGTTTTAGAAACAAGAATGCTGGTAACAATTTTTTAAAGAGGATCAACTTCAAAATGAAAATAGTTTTCAAGAGGGATGATTTAAAGAATGTAAAATTTTAAATAAAACACACACACTGCTTAATTTACCAACTAAACACACCATATAATGATAGTTAGTACAAAATATCCAATGACACAAGTCACAGGAACACCCCTAGGAACTAGTTTGTTGTGGGCCCCAGGTATCTCGTATCTCGGTGTAAAAGTAACCATAACAAGTATCTGTTCTTGTGCACAAAACACACTAGTATGATAATAATCCATAACCTAGTGTTCCCTAACATCATCATCATCATATTTTAGTTAGTGTTGTCATCATCAAACTTGCTATGTGAAACAGGGACAAAACCCCTTCGGATCACTAGCATACTTGTAAATGTCTACCCACCTAGATACCTGTATTTTCCCTTTTTGTGATAAAAAAAATTACACATATATAAAATAAAATTTTCTCATGAATATTCCATTTAAAAATAATACACACATCAAACATCCCACACACATGTCCCACATTTCTTTCATAGATCAATAAACAACCTAAATTTTCATAAAACAATTTCAAAAAGTATAACAAGGCCTTGCACATAAAATTCATTAAAACTGATATTTTAAGGCCAAAAATACATAAATAACATATAAAAATATATTTATAATCCCCAAAACCATTTAATAAATCAATTTCATGGACCATAAAATGGACCCAAAATATAGAACATGAAATATACATGGAAACCATTTTTACAATAAAAATGCCAAATGGGCCTTTAAGCCTTTCTCAAAACAAAAATTAGAAAAAGGTATGCATTTAACATTTATTAAGGAGGTGTATAAACACCATTTACATCAGAAAACCACTTTAATAAATCCCTTAAAACACTCAAGTTTCATATTCAAAACACAACCATTTTCATAAGGATGTGAAACGGGTCATTTTCCGGCAACTCAGGACAAAACATGTTGTAAACCAAAACCCATTTGTTTGTAAAACCAAATACACATTGGAAAGACATATAAGTACCCAAAATACCATTTTTCATTCTGAAAATTAATTTATAAATCCAAAAATAATAATTTTTAAATTGCACTTAACACATAAAATCCAATCGGGCAATTTACTGAACACATGACATGCACTTTTAAACAAAACAATTTATTTTAAGAACTTGAAAAAGAATAAAACACCAATTCCATGCCATAATTTTATTCAAGATACTAAAAATGTTCAAAGTACCATAAACCAGGTTCTAAACCTCACAAACTATGTGCAAAAGATAATGGAACATTTAAGCAAACACTTGGTGTGCACTTTTATGACAAAACAACACTACTTTTCACAAAACAAGGCATAAACACCACTTTTCACACCAAATAAAGTTACTGAAGGCCTATAAAACAATACTCTGAATATTTAGAAGGTGAAAATATCATGAAAATTATGAATATTAAATAAAAAGGACATGTGCAATGGGAAACCTGCCTCAAAACCATGGCGGAATGGAAACGCACAACTGAAATCACCCGCTGTGGGTTTATAAACCCTAAACATATGAATACCGGACTTAAATCAACATAACCACCATAAAAAATAAATCCAAAATATAACCCCAGGTCCTGAATAACTATGGGAGAATAAAGAACCATGAAATAATGGATAGAGGAGGAAGAGGGAGGATAAAGGAGAAGAAATATCACCTTGGAAACTAGAGAACTCTTCGTCTTCCCTTAGATCCACACACTTGGAGGATAGTTAATGACCTGTAACTTCTTGTAAGTATCCCAAGGTCTGGAAGAACTAGTTAAAGAATATTTTTTGGAAAAATAGTACGAATTGAATGATTTATGATTGATACAAATTACCTTTGGGAAATCTGAACGATTTAATAAACATTGAGAATTTTTTCCCAAATCCTCGACTAAGATGAGCTCCAAAGAGGGAAAATGGAACATGGGGGTGCACCTAGGGTTCTTGGGCTCTAATGGGAGGTGTAATCACTGAAAATTATTAAAAAAATAATAATATATAAAATAAAAATATTATTTTTTTTTAACTAGAAATGGGCCCACAGTCTGGACTAGTACCTGAATAAATAACCCAAATTCACCATGTTTATGAATTATTAAGGGGTATAAAATGATATGGTGGTTTGAATATGTCAAGGTATCCCAATTGGGAATTTTAATGGGTGGATAATGTTGAAAAAAAAATTTATAAATGAAACAAAAAAAATTAATCTGGAAATGGGCTCACGGTTTGGCCCAAATCATAAAGTAACCACCATTTCTCCAAAAACTCCCAAAAAAGATATGGGGAACCCAAATTAGGATGATTAGACATAGATTTAACTTAAAAACTCAACATTTATCTCACCCAAAACCTAAGAAAAGTATTGGTATTTCCAATGAACCAGATCAAAACAAAGACATGAAAAACTGGGTGTGACAATTCTCCCCACCATTAAAGCTTTCCGCCCCTAGAAATACATAACACTTTCTAGCTTAAAGATAAAAACTTAAGGATACCTTATCAATATGGTATGTCCTATGAATCCAATGACACCTCATCCACCATTAACAGAACTTAATCCTCTTACCTTAACCAAAAAACCACCTCCCAACCACTTCCTGAGAATCAACTGAAAGATCGAGTCACTACCACCTCAACCAAACCAAGAACCAAATTGTTGGGACTTCTCCCAATGAACCCAATGATCACCCAAAAAAATAGAACTCACAAAAAAAAGATTCTAGGGGATTATAGAATGGACTCCCCACCATTAATAAATAACTAGCACTCAAAAAATCTTAGAAGGAAACTCTACGAGACCCGTGGTGGTTCTCCCCACCATTAAGAACCAATGATCAATGACCAAACGAAAATTCAACATGAACTACGAATGGGTCTCTCCCACATAGGCCCACCAAAAATATCCCACAAAAACCTACCAACCCATTTTAAGAGTAACACAACATGAACACTTAAACCCTCCACTCCCGAACAGAGGGGACAAGAACTCGGACAACACTCTCTGCACAGATCCAAACCCCCGCCACTTAGGGTGAGGAGGGAAAGGGACCCAATTTTTGGGCCACTGAAACTAAAAAATAAATAGAGGAACCACCCAACACTCTCCACCTAGGAATAGGTAAAACCAAGACCACACCTAATTTCAATAAGCAGTCCACACAGAGACATTGATCGGAAACCCACATCCATAAAGGCATGACCATAGACACTGTGTGAGGGGTAATTCCACCATGCTGATTGTGAAAATAGGAAATTAACAATGATGAGGAACCAAAATATATATATATAAACTAACTTACTATAGTGGTGGAGGCATAATCCTAGTCGAGCTCCCCGCACCTTTGGTAATTTCTTGACTGCATGAAAAGCTTCACTCTGAGGCCTATGACTGGATCCCTGATACTTGAAGCATCTATTTCACCATAATCAGGTGCTAAGGATCACAACACCCCACAAAACTCACATTCTCAAAAACACACCTTCATATAAATAGAAACTCATAGATACATAGCACCATTCTCACTCACTTCGAACGAGGAGCGGAATGGACAAGGAATATGGAGAAATAAATCAACATCACCAAACATAACTGCTATGTCCAAAAGAATTATCATGACCTAGAAGCACTTTAAATCAATCCCAAACAGATCTCTATTCCCAAAAAAAGGCCAATGAATCATATGAAGAGGTGTATTTAACATTTTAAATGAATCCTTAGGTTTATCAATAGGAAATATTTCTAATAGAGAAATATCCATGGCCATATCACAACATCCAAAACATCTTTAGAAACCCACTGAACATTACTCCAAAACTGATCCACCAATAATATCCCATATCAAGACACAACAAGAGTATGAATTTCATATCACAAGGAATCATACTAAATAAAAAACTCTTCTAAGACATAGAAAAAAACTAGCCACATAACCAACAGTTTATAAACAAATGCCACAATGTTTCAGATCAAAACACTTTTTAAAAACAAACTAACTTGGTGTATTTCCACATTCACCAATGTTGTTTCATCAAATATCACTCACATGCACATTTACATGCCACCCCAGGCACCCAAACACCATTCCATATAGTCCATCCTTCCAGATATAAATAAAACCATGCATGTGATCACCCATTAAAACACAAAAGGCTAAAACCAAACAACATCATTCCAAAAATCATGTACCTTCCAAAGGAACACTAACCACCAAGTCAAAAAACCTTTTCATATTTCACAAAACAAACCACACTTTATCAAAAACCATTTTCTTAAAAACCTACCCCTTTTAATTTTTTAACAACTTTCAAAACAACCAAGATACTCTAAACAACCCCTTCCCATTTTCTAAAATTAATCAAGGTATCTTTTCATAATCTGATGTCCATTGAGACCAATACCCTTTCTAAGAAAACACCAACCACTCAAAACCAACTTCCAAAACCAATTCATCAAATTCAAACACTTTTCAACATCCCAAAACACCCCATTTAAAACAAAGATTCATAATCACCTTAAAATTATTCACACTTTCAAAACATTTTATTTCAAAAAACCACAAGTTTAGACTAGGGAAAATCCAATCCCGTTAAATCATTTCCACTTCCTCCCTAAAATTTGTTTCACAAAAACACAACCTTCCAAAACCATTCTTATATTTAATTTTTGAAAACCCCTTTTTTACACTTTTTAAAATCCAATCCTTCATTTAAAACCTATTTCCACAATTCTCACACAAGTATTTTCAAAATAAAAATCCAAAATTCAAGAAAGGTCCAAGAGACCAACAAAAGGGAACTAGTGTCAGTGGGTGACTGACCATATGGTTGGTGGCCACATGTCAAACACACCACCAACACAGAGAGCCTTATTTGGACTATACCCTAGATCCACATGGCTTTCCAAGCCCTGTGAGCTCATGGATTACATTAGTCCAACTCCCCTTGTCATATCCCAACACCAAACAATCAACAATAACAAAGGACACTAATAAAACCGGACTTCCCGTGGAAACCCGAGGATCAGAACAAGTAAGAGTTAGCGACACTCTTCCCACACTTACTCTTAAAGTCCAAAAAATCTTACTCCATCTACCTTGACATTCCCCAAATAACAAGGGTGCTCTAAAAATCAAGGTCTATTAAGAGACAACCTGGCTCTAATGCCATTTTGTTAGGAACTAGTCTGGGTCGACCCTGAACCAGTCACCCAGGCCACTCTGCGATAAGTCCCGAGAGGCGTTTCTGATCCTCCTGGGATGGAGACAAGCACCGAGGGAATTAGTTAGAGTGACAAGGTAACTATTTATCCCAAATATAAACAATAAGTAAAATAGTAGAAAGAATGGACAACCCAATGCACCATTATATAATATTGAACTGAACATTATTTATACTAGAAACTAAAATTACAACTAAACAATACAACCAACTGACCAAAACTAATGAAAAAGCTAACACCATGTGACCCCACTGGTCACTCTCCAACACAATTAATGCTCGTTGACCAAAACGACCTAACTCGAGTTGAAACCTGCACAAGGGATAAAAACAAAAGGAAAACTATAGGCGTGAGTATTAAAACTCAGTAAGTTAGCATGGTATTCTATTCCTAATGCACATAATTTAAAATAAAAGAAATATCAATTTAAATTTTGAGATAAAATATATAAAAAATATTTTTTCCAAATGAGGTTCCATGCTATAATAATTATCAGACAAAAACATGCTTGTTTTATAAACAAGAATTCTAGTAACAATTTTTTAAAGAGGTGCAACTTCAAAATGAAAATAGTTTTCAGGATGGATGCTTTAAAGAATGTAAACATTTAAATAATACATACATACTTCTTAATTTACCAACTAAACACACCATATACCAATGGTGAGTACAAAATATCCAATGAGCACAAGTCATAGGAACACTCCTAGGTGCTAGTTCGTTGTGGGCCTCAGGTACCTCGTATCTCAGTGTAAAAGTAACCATAACAAATATAAATTCTTGTGCACATGAGCCACCAGTAGAAGAATAATCCATAACCTATTGGTCCCCAACATCATCATAATCATAGTTTAGTTAGTGTTTTAATCGTCAAAATTGCTACGTGAAATAGGGACAAAACCCCTCTAGATCACTAGCATACTAGTACATGTCCGCCCACCTAGATACCCGGGTTTTCCCTTTTTGTGATCAAACAAGTTACAAATATATAAAATACCATTTTATCATGAATATTACATTTAAAAATCATACACACATAAAAAATACCACACAAATGTCTCACATTTCTTTCACAGATCAATAAACAACCTAAATTTTCATAAAACAATTTCAAGAAGTATAACGAGGCCTTGCACATAAAAATCATTCAAAATAGATTTTTAAGGAAAAAAACCAATCAATACCATATAAAACAAGATTTTGAAGCCCTAAAACCATTTAATAAATCAATTTTATGGACCATAAAATGGCCCCAAAAGATAGAATATGAAATATACATGGAAACCATTTTTACAAGAAAAATATCAAACGGGCCTTTAAGCATTTCTCAAAACTAACATTTGAAAAAGGTATTCATTTAAATTTTATTAATGAGGTGTATAAAAATCATTTATAGAAGCAAAAAAATTTCATAAATCCCTTAAAACACTCTGTTTACATATTCAAAACACAACCATTTTCATAAGGATGTGAAACGGGCCATTTTCTGGCAACTTGGGCCAAAACATGTTGTAAAACAAAACCCATTTGTTTGTAAAACCAAATACAAATTGGAAAGACATATAAGGACCCAAAATACCATTTTTAATGCATTAAATTCATTTATAAATCCAAACAAATAATTTTTAAATCACACTTAACACATAAAATCCAACCGGGTAATTTACCGAACACATGGCATGAACTTTTAAACAAAACAATTTATTTTAAGCACTTGGAAAGAAATAAAACACCAATTGAATGACATAATTTTATTAAATATATTAAAACATGTTCAAAGTACCATAAACCAGGTTCTAAACCTCACAAAATAGGTGTGAAAGATAACGTAACAATTAAGCAAACACTCGGTGTGCACTTTTATGACAAAACAACACTACTTTTCACAAAACAAGGTATAAACACTGCTTTACACACCAAATAAAGTTACTGAAGGATTATAAAAAAGTAATCAGAATATTTATAGGGTGAAAATACCAGTAAAATGATGAATCTTAAATAAAAAAGGACATGTGCAATGAGAAACCTACCTCAAAACCATGGCGGAATGGAAACGCACAACCGAAATCACCCGCCACGGGTTTATAAACCCTAAACCTATGAATAACAGACCTAAACCAAAATAAAACCCATAAAAAATATTCAAAAACATAACCCAAGGTCTTTCATAACTAGGGGAGAATAAATAACCATGAAATAATAGAAGGAGGAGGAAGAGGGAGGAGAAAAGAGAAGGAATCTCACCTTGGAAACTATATAACTCTTCGTCTTCCCTTAGATCCACACACCTAGAATAGAGATAATTACTTGTAACTTCTTGGAGAGGCTCCCAAGGTCTGGAAGAACCAGGTAAAGTATATTTTTTGGAAAAATAGTATGAATTGAATGATTTATGAATGAGACAAATTACCTTTGAAAAATCTGGATGATTTGATAAACATTGAGAAGGTTTTCCCTAATCCGAAACTAAGATGAGCTCAAAAGAGGGAAAATAGAATATGGGGTGAGACTAGGGTTGTTGGGATAGATTGTTAGGTATAATAACCAAAAATTATTAAAAAATAAATAATATATAAAAGAAACAAATTATTTTTTTAAAACTGAAAATGGGTCCATGGGATGGCCCAATACCTAAATAAATAACCCAAATTCACCATGTTTATGAATTCATAAGGGGTCCAAAAGGATATGGTGGTTTTAATATGTCAAGGGATGACAAGTGTAAAGTTTAATGGGTGAAATATTTTGAAAAAAAAAGTAGTTATAAAAGAAACAAAATTTGTTTTTAAATCTAGAAATGGGCTCACGCTTTGGCCCAAATCATAAAGTAACCACCCTTTCTCCAAAAACTCCCAAACAAGTAATGGGGAACCCAAAGTAGGATGATTATACATATATTGAACTTAAAAACTCAACATTAAACTCACCCAAAAACCAATAAAAGGATTGGTATTTCCAATGAACCAGATCAAGACAAAGACATGAAAAAATTGGTGTGACGACCTTCATTGTCGCAAGTTAAATTCACATTATGGGAAGACATGCCTTAGGATCTTATGATCAGTAAAAAACAAAAAATTCTCATTAATTAGGTAATTTCACCACAAATTCAAGGCAAACACAACTACCTCCAAGTCGATATCATGGGTGGAATTATTATTCTCATGGGGACGTAACTGTTGAGACTCATAAGAAACTAAACATCTATACTTCATTAGAACACATCCCAACCCAAGAGGTGAATCATCATAGAAAAACCCAAACTAAAATCCCTCTTCTATAAAACAAAGGACTATAATGTTGACCAACTTCTCCTTTAGGTACTCAAAAGATGTTTGACACTAATCGATATATAAGAATGTGTGATCCTTTATGGTCAAGGATATAATAAGTGTCTAAATCACATCCAATTTTTTTCTATCAACCATTCAAAGTTATGGTGCTATGTAAATGTGTATAGCACCAATCAGGTCGAATCCTCAGTGATGGTACTTTTTTTAATAGTGTATTATTTTTGTTTTGTCTTTTTAATGGGGGTTAGTTTACAGATATTAGATGAAATGATTTATTAATGAATATTGATTTAACAGTTTAATAATTATTTGGGTGAGTACATAATTGGGTATTCAAGCTTATGATATCCTTGAGATTTTTTATATGTTACATTAAATTAAAATCCACTTTACAAGGTGATTTTTTATTATAATTCCCAAATGTTTAGGCTTTAATCCAAGCCTAAACTAGGGTATTGATCTCAATAAATTATTTTTGATGGACGGTTAAATATTTCATAAAACCATGTGTACTTTTAGTTCCAATAATCCATATAATACACATGTCAAAAAATACATGTCATCATTCCATGACATTTTAAGTTCAACATACACAATATCAATTTAAAGAATATTAACCGAGAAAAAGGATCTCGATTGCTTAACTTCCCCAAATTATGACTCATCCCAATGGGATATTTACTCATACATTTAGATGTCTAGTAATATGGTATAATATGTTTATGTTGATGAGTAAAAATAATAATAAAATAAACAAGGTAATAAATGAGTTGTGTGCCGAACACACACACGAGCGGTGAAGAAATTAAAATACAGACTTTTGATTGGATGAGGAAAAAAAAGAGGAAAGGATTTATTTTTATTAATTTAAACTATTGTAAAACCATTAATATTATTCAAAAAAATGTGGATTAAAATATTATATTATGAAGAAGAAACATGCATTAAAATTCAACTGAAATAAAAACAAACTTATACGATTACAAATGAAGAAGAACGCAAAAGAATATGAAAACAAAGAGAGGAATAAAGGTATATTAAGTAAAAACATGAGTTTTAAAGGTATTAATAGGCCTTTGGAAAGTATTTGGTCGTGAAAATTTATCCTCTTCTATTCTAAAATGTCAACCCCTTACAAGAATAAGAGGAGGATTTATTTATAGCCCAAGGTGGTGGACTATTTGCATTCCAAAACTTTCCCTCAACTTGGATTACCAATTTTACCATTTTTAAAGTATAATCTAGAGATATATTCTTATTAAAAGTTTTATATACATATTTTTAAAGTTCAACCACAAAATTTTGTGGCCATTTTACTTTTAGATCCAAAGTTGTGGTTGTTTTGGTAAACCATGAGTTGCTATCCATTTTTGTGTCGAATATTTCCTTGATCTAAATGTAATTGAATTTTAGGATAGAAATATGCCCTTAAATCTGAACCATTTATTCTAAAAAAATAGGATACTGCATATTAGATTTAACAATAAAAAATATCACCTCAAATGGTCTATTGGATTTGGAGAAAAGTCAAGAAATGTTGGTTGTTTTTAATTCCTAGACAGAATTGTGGGTTGGACTTCAAATCGTTAGTTGGACCCCTTTTTTGTAGATTTGGGCCTTAAAATTTTTATCCAGGATGTGTTTGGATATTAAATAATATAATCTTGAATTTCATAAAATCTGGTCTTCTTTATTCAGCCTATAAATTCTATATTAATGGTTGGTCTAGTTTTCATCACAGATTTGGTGTGTCATCTTGTGTGGTCATATGACCCTTTATATGGCTGAATTGGTCAAACCTCCAGTTGAATGATTTGTAGAAAATTAAATTATGAACCCTAAAAATTAATAATAACAAAATTTTGATTCTTATATTGAAATATATTATCAAAATATTAAAATTTTAGTAGAATTTGAACGAATTCAAATAATGCTCACAAATTATATTTAATATTAAAACATGGGTATTTCACACCAATTATGAAGTTTTACTTTAAAATAAAAAAAATATTAGAAAAAAAGTTTTGAATAAATTAATAACATCAACTCCCCCACGCTTAGACTTGCTCATGTCCTCATGTACAATAAACATATAACAAAATCATTTTCACTCACCAAAAAATATTAAAAAGTCACCAATCAGAGGGGGTCTATAATAGTTAAATCGTCCATAAATAATTCCACCATAATTTGTTATATAAATAATGAGATGAAACTAATTCATTTTTCATTTTATAAATTTTAATTGGAAAATTTGGGCACTCAGAACTCACTCCTCTCAAGATGATAAAAATTTATTTATGGATGTTCACTCATTCACCAACCAAAAGTAAAAATATTAAAGTTTGAAAGAGCTATCAACTTACATACCCTATTATAAAGTTCATGTGAATCAAGGGGTGTTTTTAGGTATTTTTTAGTGTTTATGGGATGGTATAAATATAATTTCCAAAAGAGATGAAAAGATGGGTTAAATGCTAATATGGAAAAATCAACGAACAATTTTTTTTTGAAATGAGACATGTAAGGAAATGGAAAAAAATATATTTACAAGGGCATGAATGTTTGAAGGAATACAAGATGTGGATATAATTATAAGGGTATTAAATGATGAAATGTGTAAAAAACACAAAAATTCTCCCAACAACATAAGAATAGATGATGCAAGTGTTATTTTTTCCCTTATTTTTATTTTTTTGGAAGTTGAACTTGGAAAAAATCTCACAATAATCTCCCAAACCTTGTTTTATATCCTCAAGAAACTAATTTTAATAGTTATAAAAATATAAAAGGATAATTAAGATTAATTTTTGACCTTCCCAATACACAACATATTCTTTTTTTCTTTTTTCTTTTGAACACTTTTCCATAACCTATACAAAATTACGTAAACATGAATCCATTCCCAAAACTCACTGAATAAAAACCTATCCCCCACACTGAAATAGATGTTTTCCCTCAATAATATGATGAAACATTTAAAATCAATTAAAGGATACACAAAATGAAATCCATTCCCCCCACACTTAAATTTCAATAAATCATACAATGAAAATCCATATAGATGTTGGGTGAGAAAAGGGTTTTGGTTTGTAATGTGGAAAAAAAAGGGTTTTCATAGGCTTAAAGGGGATTTCAAAAAGAGGATCAATGTAAGGTTAATGTGAGGATATTTTGATATTTTTATTCTCATGTGAATCATAAAATTCCTCTATCATATTAATGTATATCAAAGTATAAAATTCATCTCAAAGGTCCACAAACTCAATTATCACAGTTGAGGGGTGAAAACACATAATATGAAAATACATCCATAGGTGACCTTGGAATAAAAGGTGACATTATTCTTCATGGGTTGGGTAAACACATTTTCCAAATAAAAAATATACCATTCAAAATTTATTGGTTCTTGAAACAAAATTCTTTATCCAAATTTATAATGAAAATACAAAAAAAATTAGATGAAAAAAAGTCTTTTAACTCCTCAAAATGGTTAGACAAAATCTCAAAATTTAATGGTGAGAAATTATGAGTCTTTTTTTGTATTATTTTTTTATTTTTATTTTAGTTTTTTTAGTTTTTTTATTAAAATAAAAACCATAGAAAAATAGAAAGGGGGAAAAATGGTTTGATGAAGAAAGTGGTTAAAAAGGTGAAAATTAGAGATGAAGAATAAGAGAGAGGGAGGATAAAGAGATGGAGAAGGAGTTATATGGGAAATAGGTACCCCTGGTTTGGATTTGGTGGTTCTCCATCTCTATCTAGTGGTGGATCTACCATAGTAGTTGGGGATCTAATGGAAGTCAATTTGGTTCTTAGGATGTTTTTCCTCTCATGGTGATGCTTTAACCAATGTACATTAACTGTGAATGTCCTTTTGGAAGGGATTCTTGTACTTGAACTTCACCAATTGGGTAAACATTAGTAATAATAAAATAACCTTCCCAATGAGAATTAATCTTACCTGGGTAAAGTTGAAATTGAGAATTAAAGAGCATTACCTTTTCACCTTCATGGAATACCTTTCGCAGGATATGTTTTTCATGGATTGCCTTAGCATTTGCTTTGTAAAGATTGGAATTGTCATAATAATCAAGTAAAATGTCCTATAGTTTATTCAACCGTAACAATATCTCTTCGACATATTTTTCACAATCAAAATTATATATTTTCATAGCCCAAAATGACTTATTTTGGATTTCAACTAGTAAATGACATGCTTTACCAAAAACTAGCCTAAAAGGATACATCCTAATGGGTGTTTTATAGGCAGTTCGATAATCCCAAAATGCTTCACCAAGTCTTTTAGGCCAATATTTTCTTGTGGTCTTAAAAATTCTCTCAAGAACTCTTTTTTACTTCTCTGTTAGAAAGTTCATCCATGTCATTTGTTTGGGGGTGATATGCATTTGATGTTTTATGTATAACCTCATTCTTTTTCAAAAGAGATTCCATGGTCCAATTACATAAATTGGTTCCTAAGTCACTTATCAAGGTACTTGGTGTTCTAAATCGATGGAAAATGTGGGTTTTGAGGAATTTACTACTAGTATGTGCATCATCCTTCCTAGTGGGTTTGTCCTCGACCCACCTAAAAACATAATTGACCACAAGAAGAATGTTTGAGAATCCATTGGAAAGGAGAAATGGTCTCATGAAATTAATTCCCCAAACATAAAATATCTCCCAGAAGATTAAGGGATTTGGGGGTATTTCATTTCTTTTGTAAATTATGCTAAACTTTTGGAATGTGGGGCATTATTGAAATAACTCATGTGAGTCCTTGAAGAGTGAAGGATATAATAAACCATAGTTAAGGATCTTTCAAAGGAAAATTATCAAGTGCCCACTTATTTATGATTCATTAAAGACTTTATCTCAAGAAAAAAAGAGAATAGAGGACTTAGGAATCATATCCTTACATTAATAATTATCTTCAGTTTTCCATCAGAGGCTACCTCCAAAAATGAAATACCCTAGAAGCTTCTTAATTCCTTACACCATGGGGGCATGAAATTTTGAAAAAGCCTTGTGAGATCTAGGAAAAAGTATCAATCTAATTCTCATGAGTGTTTACAAGAATATGGGACTCAAAAAACTGAAACCAAAAAAGGGTATCACTCCAAATCACTGATCGTTTAGTCAAAAAACCTCAAGGATTTCTCAGGGACGTCTTAGTAAGAGTTGAAAAATTCATTTTCTCTACTGATTTTATTATTATGGATATGGAAGAATAAAGTGATGTTCCATTAATTTTAGGAAGACCATTCCTCGCCATTGGAAAGGATTTTATTGATGTGAACCAAGGAATATTTATTTTTAAAGATGGTGAAGAGAAAATTGTGTTTGATTTAGTGAAATTCACTAAGAATAGTGACAAGTCGCTGAATTTTCAAGTTATCTCTCTCACTAATAAGGTAGATGATCTTGTGACCTGTGAAGATGATAATAAGAAACTACCTCCTATTGAAAAATGATCCAATGCTCATAATAATGAAAGTTTCACTATACCTAGGACAAGGGAGGTCATCCCACATTTCATCCCCTTTATTTTCAAAAAATATTCTACATGGGGTGTTAACTCAAAGTTAAAGTCTTCTGCTTAAAAAAATGTATAGATATAAAAAATAAATAAATAACTGACTGGGAGGCATCTGAGGGTAGGTTTAATAGGTAAGGATGGGTTAATTTAGTCTTTAGGATGGTTTAGAGTGTGTTGTAATCTTGTTTGGAGGACCTCTCTCAAATGGGTCGTAATTTGAAAAATACACGTTGTGTAAGTAATATACGGTGTGTAAAAGTTGAGTGACTAAAAATTTAAAAAATTAATCATTTTCATGTCATGTATGAAATACATGATATGTAAATGTCGAGGATGGTTTTAAAAACCATGAACCCTAGGCTCACTCCCTCCCCCCCCCCCTCTGTTTCCTTCTGCACACAACCCCTCCCCTCCCCTAAGCTCCCTCAAATAGAAGATAAACCCCCTCGCCAACCTCCCCTCCTTCCCTACCACCAGCCACCTCACCTCCTCTTATCCTCCTCTCCATCGAATCCACCACCATTAATATTCCTACCATCTGTCATGGTCCAAACAAAAACTATCTACACCCTGCCTACTGACTGCACACCTGAGCATGACAACATGCCTATGCCTCCCAAATGGTGGAAGGATGCTCCTATTCCACCACTCCCTGATCCCTCCACCTCATCTTATTCTTACTCCACTACATATTATTCTACTTTAAAGGACTCATAGTCATCCTCCATTATATCGTAGGGCCCTACATGTCCTCACCTTCATCCATGCCTCCATTTTTCCGACCCTGCACACCAGATTTGGCGGGTCCATATCTAGGACAAGACAATGTGAGCCAAAAAGACATTGGACCTCACAGTACTGGAGTGAATCCACATCCATCAGAAGGTCCTTGACCTCATTGACCATCTTCACCTAGCCCTGATCACCTAGGTGTGTGAGGAGACATTTAAGGAGATCTTCCTTGAGTTCCTGGCCACCTTCGAGTTGTCCATTGATTCTATCCACTTTATACTTGGAGGTTAGCCATGGGAGGTCACCCTCAGAAGGTTTGGTGTTGGTCTCGGCATCTATTCCATTGAATTTATCACTTCTCTAGTATTCCCAAAATTGTAGCTCGATCCTAACAAGTCTGAGTCTACAGGACTTAGGTCTAAGATTTCCAGAGACCACCAGATAATATATAATCCTTGTACCATGAAGAGTACTACACTCTGAGTTACTACCCTCTTGATCCTTTATAGGGACCTTACTCATGATTTTCTAGCCTATGGTGATACTCATAGGTGGTTTCAGCTATATTGAGGTCATCATTCTCACATCATTCATAGGAAGACCATCTGTCAACATGGTTAGGAATTTCAGTGGGTTCTATAGGACCCTGGAGAAGAGGACTCATGGTATGTTGATGGGTGGCTCATTCATTTCTCACTTGGATATGAATCTCAGTTCCTTTGAGTTCACATAGCCCCACACATACCTCGAACATATGGAGGGAATCATCCTACTACTTCTCCACAAAATGGGGATGCTCACAAAGGATGGAAGCATTTACTAATGGGTGCTAGCATATATGGAGAATGCTGATGAGGCCCCTGGTCAGTATGTAGTTGTCCCATCTGCACCAGTCTCCCTTTCTCATGCCCCTACTCCCACCCCATCCTCTGCCACCACCTCAATCCCTGCTTCAACCACCTCCTTTTCACACCATCCTTCCACCACCCTTACCCGACCCATTACCACACCCATACTTACCCCTATCACCACTACTATTCTCATACCATAACCCACCACATCCTACCCTGCAGATATATGTACCGTGCACCAGTATATTCTATAGAACCTATGTCAAATCTTCCACCACTTGGACATATTATTTATTACACCACCATTCTTTATCATCCTTGCACTACCACCAGCCACCATAGCCTCCCACCCACCACTACCGATAGGCCCTTTATCCTCAGCCATTCCCTCACCAGGTCCTACCCAGAATGCTCTACCCTCTGAGCTAATAGACCTTGTATCCCAACATGATTTTTTAGTAGAATAGGCCTGGCGGTCCAAGGTCCCATCCATCCCACCATCTATAGAGGTTACTTTTATCTACCCTGCTATAAAACACACTGAAATCATCTAGATTGGCACCTCAGATCCACCTTCCACTGAGAGAGCTATCAATTCCATGGAACCTTCAGTAGTCGTCGATTATCCTTTTACTATATCTATATAGGACAAAAATATGGAAGTCCAGATCAAGGGACCCACTATTTGTGAGGGTGCTTCAAATACATCAGCTAGTGATAGTTCCCTTGAGTCTTATTTTTCCCTTGTACCCCTCCCCCATTTTGTATTTTGTGTGGGTGAAACTTTTTTTACTACTTGTATTCAATTTCACACTGATGTATATATACATGGGATATCTATTTTTTATTTACTTCTTGTTGGATTATTTTCATTTCATTATTGTATTACATTAGCCATTTTTAGCTCTTCTGCCTCATCTATAGTCATTGACGCGCCTTTCTTGCCACTATCTTCCCTCCTACTTCAAATGACTTAGCATCTAGCTGATGTCGAGTGCTATCTTGAGGATCTCTCACTAGATATTTGTGCTCAGCAAATATCCCCACCAAGATGATCATAGATGTTATTCATACAGCATGAGATTCATGCTCGATATGCTTCTGAGGTGGTAAATCCCACCAAGTGTCCCCATGATCTCAATGACATAGCCACCAATTCTTGTAGAAGGAAACAGAATTATGAGTGAATAGACGGCACTACCAGATCTTTTTTTCCATCCTTCTGGATGACGATCTCATTGTTATCTCTTTATGGAAGGCAAACCCATATTTTTTTTGTTTTATTTATTTTCAGTCTTTTACTTAGGGTTTTTTTTCTTTTTGGTCACATTCTTGTTCTTAGGTCGTTCATGAACATCACTCTACTCACCTAACTGAATTTATATAATCTAATTTTCTTTATTATTCCATGTTTTCACCTACCCATTTCACTGATTTCATCATGTTTAAACACCATGAACTAATGTTTTATTTAGTGTAGGATTTTTCTTTCTAAAAAATTATGTAGGTATCCTAATTTGAAATCACCATCCACCAAGTTTCCCCATGGAATGACACTCATCAGAGGGAGCTCTCGATTCCCTAAATTCAATTTAAAATTACCATTTTATTTTTCCTATGTTATATATATTATATATCTTCAACAATACTTTCTAGTACGGTGTGGATATCATCTCATTTTAAGTGTGGGGGGTCTTTCTTGAGCTTTATTATCGATACACTCATATTATTTCTTGTTTTCACCTATCAAGGAGACATTTTTTACTAAAAGAATGCTTTAAAACTGAAAACTCATTCACCCATTTAAATAAAAGACAAAGTTAGGTTGGAAATTTTTTGAAATCTATGTTTTACTCTTATTTAGTTTTTTAGCATGATTGTTGAGTTTAGTAATTTAATTATAATTCAAGATTTTTTCAATTTATTTTGATTAACTTATTACTTGATTTTATACCCTGAATGATTACCAGTTTTTTTTATACTCCCATTCCTAAGAGGATTCTAGAACCACAATTTCATATTCTTTTCTGAGCATATTTCTTGAGATATACCTATGGAATGTAAACCTATTAGAAATTGCATTGAGATATATTTAATCTATGATCGAACAAATACATTTTTAATATGATTAAGGAAATCTTTGTTGAGCCAATTTTTCTTGAGACCCACCTTACATTTTTTCTTCTTTATCCCATAATATCCATGAATAACCTTTTTAGGATGGATCCATTTTAAGCTGATTATCCCTTCCTACCCTACTCTTGGTATTATGCATGATTTTACTTTAACTAAGTGTGGGGGAATTTTTACTGCTGGTGGACATGAGATTTTGTTATTGAGGAGATGTATTGTGGAACTTTCACTAATGACATAGTGTAGTCCATGATTTGTTTTGGAATTTTTCTTTTCCTTCCATGTTTCTTTAAAAAATAATATATATATATATATAAAGAAAAAAGGAAAAAATATTGGTTTGTGTATTAGGAAGGTCAAAAATCACCACTTCTAGATTGATGAATCTTCTAATTGATCATATGTGGTTAGGGGATAGATGTGAGATCTGTCCTGTACATGAATTTCAAAAAATAAATAAAAAGAAAAGAAAAAAAAAGAAAGGAATAGGTTACATTTTTTATACTTACTTGATATATTCATGGATCCACTTTGAGTTATTTAGATTGTGGATACCTTTTAATCTTGGAGGAGTCGCTTCATTGCACTTTTTACTTTTATTATTCATTATAATTTAGATCTTACCCTCCTTTTGATTTTTATTTTAACTCTCTACCCACTTTCCCTCAGCCTCAGAGTCATTTGAACCCTTTTTGATGAAGTCCACATGATTGATTTTGTATTTATCCTTATGAAGTGGAGATGATAGAACCAATGCAAGCCTATAGTTAGGAACGTGTATTCAGGGTATGATAATAACTTAAGTTACATTTTACCTTGAGTGATGAGAGAAAAATCATTGCGAGATAAATTAAAAAATTGGTATAGAATTTAAGAAACAGTTGTGAAATTGTAATTAAAGGAATAAATAATATGGATAAAGAATTGAACTATGAGCCATGACTGATTTTATCTGCAGTATTGATTCTAGAGGACTGACTTTTTCTACTTACACTTAATTTTATTTTCCTAGATATAATGAATGTTTCTTGTTTTAAAAAAAAATTCTTTTGAAATCCCTGTTGAGATGCTTTTTGTTTGAGGACAATAAATTGTTAAAGTGTGGGGGAATTTTATAAGATGAAATTATATATACATATTGGATACATTTATTTAAGGTTTATTATTAATTTATTCAATAATACATTGGGTTTTGGTTTGTTTTTTTAGTAATTATGAATTCTAGACTTAAAGGAAGGAAGGCTTAAAAAGTGCCAAAAACTAACTTTACATGCCATGTATCACATACACGATGTGTAGACCTCATTCATAGCATGTCTGCAAAGCCACAAACTAGACCGTGAAGACATTAAATGATGTGAATCTAGTACACGATGTGTACATACAGTACAAGACATGCAAATTTCAAAGATCAGAATCCTATGCAAAGTGAATCACATACATGACGTGCAAGGATTGCATGACATGAAAAAATTGAAGGCTCGCCTGGTCAAAGATATGAGCTGATTCTTTGGCGGGAAATGTGGATCTAAATTACACAGTGTGAAACCAACTTAAATTATGTGAATATATTAGGATATAATTCACTTAAACTAGTACACAACGTGCATGACTTACATGACATGTACTTCTTGATCCTATTAATATTATGAGTGCTCCATCATGGACAAAAATGATGTACACTTTTCCTTTCTCATTTTATTCCATATTTTTCATTCATTTTAATTTTTTTTCATTCCAAACCTATTTCAATTCATTCCTTTCATTTTTTTATCAAATAATTTTGAGTTTTTAATCATTCTATTCCCTTTCTACATTTGTTACAATTTCTCTTTCATTTCTGATGTCTGTTTCAACACTGCTCACCCTTCTTCATCAACGCTTGTTTTGATCTTCATCATTTCTTCATTCGCAATGAGTTTTTTATTGATTCTTACTTGTTTTGATTTTATATTGTTCATTTTATTATTATTTCTTCATTGTTAATAGTTATTTGATTGGTTTTGTGTTGTTCTTAATTGTTTAATTTTGATTATTTCTTGTTTTAATCATGGGTTTCTTCTTTATCAACTATCTCATGATTATGCATAGCATGTTTATTATTTCCTTGATTTTGATCATCACCTCTATGTGTAGATAATCCACCTAGGGTTAGGGGTCGAGAGTAAGGGTGTTTCTGGTCCTAATGAATCCTTATATTGAACCTTAGTAAGCCTATGGCTAGTAATTAGGTTGATAATAATTGTTAATAACATTCTTTTTCACAACCTTGACCATGGGAAGTTAAATTGAATGAACCTAACCTAATTGGAGTTGAGAAGTACTATGACCATTAGCCTATGACGCTTTATATATATAACTCAAGTGTAATGAACCTAGGTTTTCAGCTATACCCTGACCATGGGATAGTTTCAGCATATGTAGACCTAATTGGTTTGACCAAAACCAAATTGTGACCTTTTCACTACTTTTCAGACTAATCCATAGGACTATACCAAGCCAAATCAAGGATTATATTTTGTCAAGAGCCCTAAAATTGACCCTAATACCTTCCTTTATTATCTAAATTAAATCTAAACTATATAGTCTTATTTAAAACCAAACCTGAAGAGTAAAAGAGAGATATCCTTCTAATGGGCTTTTTTTGATTGGTTTTTGACCTGCTTGTGATCCTCATGAGTTCGATCATGCACTACCACTTTACTATGCCTTAGTAGTAAGTATAGTTTGGGACTATAAATTTATAATTTGATCATTTACCATGAAAATTCAATGATGCATATGAGTACATCAACCACCTCAATGGTTTGGTATTGATTTATTAGTGAAAACTCCTAATGGTATGATGATTACATATCAAGTTTATAGCTCAACTCCAATAAAATTTTGTGGGAATGTGCTTCTTGTGAATCTTGTTATTCTCCCTATAGTCAAATTTGATGTAATTTTGGGCATGGATTGACTCTCTCTATATAGAGACCATATTAATTTTCTAGGAAGGGGAGTCACATTTGATATTCTAAATCAACCTATGATCATCTATTATTGGGAGGATGAACATGAAATTTCAATGGAAATTACTTCCATTATATGGGTCTTTCTATCTATTCATAAGGGCTATTTATCTAAAATGGTTAGGGAGAAAGTCAACATTAAAGATATTGTTATTCTTCAAGAATATGGTGATGTATTTTTTAAAGAGTATCCAAGTATTCCCCCCAGATTATGAAGTTTATTTTTTAATAGAACTCATACTGGGTGTTACACCTATTTTAAAGGCTCCTTAAAGAATAGATCTAACTGAGTTGCATAAATAGAATAAAAAACTTGAGGATAATCTATATAAGGGATTCATATTCCCTAGTGTGTCACCATGGGGTGTATCAGTTCTTTTTATTAAGAAGAAATATGGTTCAATGTATCTTTTCATTTATTATCAGGAACTTAACAAGATTTCTATCAATAACAAGTATCTTCTACCCCATATTGATGTCTTGTTTGATCAATTTTTTGAAGGTCAATACTTTTCAAATATTGATCTTTGATTTGGATATCATTTGTTAAGGGTCAAAGGGGATTATATACCCAAGATAGGATTTCGTATGAGGTATGAACATTATGAATTTATAGTGATGTCATTTGGACTTACCAATGCCCTCATTATCTTCATGGATCTAATTAATAGAGTCTCTAGATATTATCTTGATCAGTTTTTTGTAGTCTTTATATGTGATATTATCATATATTCCAAGTGCAAGGAAGATCATGAAGATCATTTGAAGATTGTGTTGAAGACCTTGATGAAGGAGAATTTGTATGCCAAATTTAGCATGTGTGAATTATGGATATAAAAAGTATCATTCTTGGGTCACATAATTACAAGTGAATATATATATTTGGATCCTTCAAATATGGAGGTTATTGAGAAATAGCCCAGACCAACCATTATGACTCAGATTTATAGTTTTCTTGGATTGTATGGATAGTATCAATTATTTATGAGAAATTTTTCATGACTATAAAATACACTAACCATGTTGATGTGAAAGGGATCCAATTTTCTTTGAACAGATGAATATGAAGAAAATTTCAAAGAGTTGAGTAGAAGGTTAGTTAGTGCACCTATGTTTATACTACCCTATGGTGGAGAAGGGTTTGTGATATATGATGATTCATCCAATAATTAAATGATATGTTTTATCATGAATAATTACATGATAGTGGTGTATACCTCATAAAAATTGAAGGCTCCTAAGCAAAATTACCCGATTCATGATTTGGAGCTGGCGGTTATAATTTTTTCATTGAAAATATGAGGCGTTATCTTTTATAGTGAAAATTGTGATATATATATATATATATATATATATATATATTGATCATAAAACCTTAATTATATATTCACTCATAAATAGTTGAATATACACCAAAGGAGATGGTTGTATTTGATAAAAATTTACAATTGCTCAATACATTACCACCCTAGAAAGAAAAACAAGGTGGTTGATGCTTTGAGTTAGAAGGACCATACTAGTTTTTATATGATAAGGATCTAAAGAGATCTAATACTTATTGTTTTATAGAGGATAAACCTTGAAATCATGAGGAAAGAGGAGAAATCCTATTTTACTCAAATGACTATTCAACCATTTTTTCATGTGAAAATTGAGGCATACAAAGAAGATTTTGAGATATAAAAGAAGTTAAGGGATATTGTAGTGTTCAACCATGAACATTATGGAATGATAAGATTCATAAATTGTATATGTGTCCCTTCAATACCATAATTAAAGGAGTTATTGGATGATGCACATAGTTCATCATTCTATATCCATCTTAGAAGTACAAAGATGTATAGAGATATCAAAGATCAGTTATGGTGGGACAACAAGAAAAGTGAAATTGTGAAGTATGTATCTCAATGTTTGATATGTCATAAAATTAATACTGGATGTATTAAGTCTAAGGGGATGATAAAACCATTTCTCATACTTATATGGAAATAGGAAAACATCACCATGGATTTTTTTCATAAGACTCCCCATGACATATAAAGGTTATAATTCCATTTGGTTCATAGTTGATCATCTTATGAAGTTGCCACATTTAATTTCTATCAGGAAAGATTTATTTCTTGATCAAATTTTTAGGATATACATGAAGAAAGAGGGAGAAGCACCCTTAATTTCATCTAATTAAGATTTTAGGTTTACCTTAAAGTTTTGGAGAATTATTCAGCAAGCATTGAATACAAAGCTAATATTTAGCACTCTATATCATCCTTATATATATGATCAGTCTAAGAGGGTTATTAAAACCCTATAAAATATGTTAAGATATTGGTATATAGATTTCAAATGTGGTTTGGATCAAAAAATTCTTCTAGTTAAATTTTCTTATAACAATATCTTTCACTCGAGCATTCAGATGGATCCTTATAAATCCTTTTATGGAAAGAAGTGAAAAACTCCAACACACTGGGATGAAGTTATAAAATGAAAGTTATTGGGACCTAAGCTAGTTGAGGAAATAATAGAGAAGGTTAGATTAATTTAGAAGCACATCAGAGCAGGCCAGAGTCAACAGAAAAGTTATGCTAACAATGGACAGAGAGATTTAGAGTTCAAAGTTGGTGACACGGTATTCCTATGAATATATCCTTGGAATAATATTTATAAATAATAGTAAGTTGAGGCCCATATATATTAGTCCCTATGAGATTCATGATCATATCAGGATGGTAGATTGTCATTTGGAACTTCTACTGAACCTCTCTCAAGTTCATGATGTATTCCATGTATCACTTTTGAGGAAGTGCATACCTGATCTTTCACATGTAATAAACTCATAGGTTTTATAACTAAATAATGATCTTTTTTATTAAAAATAACCGATAGAGATTTTTGATCGAAGAGATAAAGTATTGTAGAACAATACCACTCACCTAGACAAAGACTTGTGGAAAACCCATAAATTTATGTAAGATGTGTGGGAATTTGAGGATGTAATGAGGTAGAAGTATCCTTATGTGTTTTCATTAGAGTACTAGAATTTCGAGGGTGAAATTCTAAGGGGGGAAGAAGGTAACACTTTGAGATTTTATAATATATTTATTTTTAATAAATTTTATTTGTTCGATGGATAGTGATACACACAACACCAAACTTAAGTGAAAAATAATTTATTAAAATATAAAATGAAAGACATTATTATATAGTTATATGAAATTTATAAATTAAATTACTGTGAAAATGGTCAAATTCACTTAATAAAATACCATTAATTCTTGAGAAACTATTTTGAAACGTTTTATTGAATTATGAATTTTTGTTAAATTTAATACTTTGGAGGAATGATATCAATATAATTTATTTATAAAATTGAAGTAATAATTAATAAAATCAATTAAGTTCATCTATGAAATGGTTAAGTATTGATCAGGAATACTTGGTTAAATGTAAATGTTTGGTTTACAAACATTTTTTTATTATATATATTTTATTTAAAAGTAAATTCATCTTATTTAGAGTATTAAACTTATGAAAAAATATTCTTTATACATTTATAAAAATGATTGATCATTCATACATTTATTATCCATTGATTATAAATAAATATAAAATCATTTGAATGTAAAAAAAGAGATATTTTTCATAAAAATGTTTTTTATGTGTGCAGTGTATTTTATCTTAATAAATTAAATTAATCACTATTGATAAATTATTTTAATAAAATGTGTAGATAATATATTCAATAAAATAAATTAAAATTCATATAATGGTTTTTATTAGTCAATGAATGATAATAAAATCATTTTTATGCTTAAAGATACATTTTTTCCAAAAATGGTTTTTACGCATTTCATGCGTGGATATAAGAATTAATTTCTTCCACATTTATAAATTGAATTTATTAAAATAGATTACACATTTGAAATCATCATGTCTAAATTTTTTTCTAAGATCAATTTTATTTTTATTCATAATTAAATATTTATCATGGTAATCATCATAGTAAAGGTT
Organism: Viscum album; assembly: GCA_963277665.1. Taxonomy (NCBI): domain Eukaryota; kingdom Viridiplantae; phylum Streptophyta; class Magnoliopsida; order Santalales; family Viscaceae; genus Viscum; species Viscum album. The sequence continues at coordinate 1,769,000,203 of OY728140.1, forward strand.
AATATGGGTATAATGGGGTTAAACCAAGGGATAAGGCTTCTAATATCACAAAAAACTTATCTTTAATTGATTGTTTGAGTGTATTTAGACCTCCCATCACCATATCTTCAAAATTGGTCTTATTTGGGGCTATTTTTCTTTGAAAATGACTTTATATTATTTTAAAGTTAAGGATATTTATAAGGGTGTCACTCTCATCACTTAGAAAAGGGCACCTCTTATCCTCACTTATCCACATAGTTTGGCCATCTTTAATTGACCAAAATATACTTTAATAACTTCCCAACCCTCCTACTCATTCCTTGGAGGTTTTGGTCTCACCAAAATACCAACCTAAAAGTCTTAAGGTTCAAGTCAAAAGTGGATACCTAAGGAAGAGGTAATTGTCTTAACTGAGTTCTTTTAAGTATATTTCTTCTTCCACCTCCTTTGAATATATTATATATATACTAATATGATATTATAGGTATCATAAATATACTTAAATTTTATTATGTTGATGGAATAGCCATTATCTACTTCTTAACCATCCAATAGAAAATAAAAGTGTCACACATGTGTGTGTGGAGACTACCTCCTCCATGAAGCAATGCAATTAATTTTCATCACAGTCTCTCATGGATGGTTATATAGATATATTTAATGAATATATATGATATTTATAACATAATTATGATTATATAAAGATAATTTATTATTTATATTCTTTTCTTTCCATCCATTGAAAAATGAAAACATTACTCATGCAAATGTGTGGACTACCGCCTCCATGAAGTGATGTAATTCATTTTCCATCATTGTCTTACAAAAATAATTCTAAAATTATATATAATGATTAAATATGACATACGTGGAAAACAGAACAATTGACACCTGAATATTGATTTTAATGAAGAATTGTTAATAAATATGTAATTGGGAATTATAAGGGAATTATATATAGTAAGATAAGTATGAATATGGTGCTAGTAAAGTTGTATGATAAATATAAACTTATTATATAGGAGTTTAGAGTGCATACAAAGCAAGACAGGACTTGAAGTGAGAGTTTATGTTGCAATCTCACTTTTTATAAGAATTGTTTATGTTTTAATTCCCATTGCAGGGAATTATATGATATTTCTCTCTTGAACCTCATCTATTTTCTTGTCCTATGGTTATTTCTATATTTTTCAATCATTATTTCTATTTTTTCCCTCTTTAGTACTCAAAAATACCAAAAGAATGTTTTTAAGAAAATATGATATTATTTCTCTTTTTTTGGTCGAGAATCTTTTTCCACTATATTCATGTTCTTCAGAATTGTTTTATGAAATTCCTTTACTATATTTAACTTTTTTCCATTTACTATATTTAAATGATTTATAAAGGTATTTTTCTACTATATTTGACTTGATTTATAAAAATTTTAAAGGAATATTAGTTTTGTTTTTTGAATGGGACATTTTTTACTTTCTTTACAAAAGTATGAAAGGAATTTTTTTTTAAATGTTTACAGCATGAACAGATTTTCTCATCGCCATGTCTTTTCTTTATTATGAATCTTCCTTTATAAGTTTATATGGTTTTACAAAGAAAAATTCATTTCTATTTTTCTAGGATTTTTTAGTTTTCAAAAGTTATAAAAATAAAAGGATGTTTATTCTTGTTTTTCAAAGAATATTTCTAATGATTTCAGAATAGTATTTTTCATATATGTCAACATCCTTTAAGGATTGTTATGTTTCATTGAGGATATTATCTTATGATACCATCTACTTCCTTTCTCTAGATAGATTATGATGATGATGTTTTAATGATTTTTTCATGAAACTCAACTCTTTCTAATAGGTTAATTAAACTATGATAAAATGATGAATGTTTTTGTGATCTTATGGCATACATATATATGGTTTATCATTATGTGGTGGGTGGGTCTGTTATAATCCTCCAATGCATTAGGTAATTTTTTATATCTCATGAGCTCAAAGGGTACACGGGTGGTTAGCCCAAGCCCAAGAGGGTACACGAGCAGTCAACCCAAGCCCAAGAGGGTACATAGGCAGTTAGCCCAAGCCCAAGAAGGTACGCAGGTGATTAGTCCAAGCCTACTATGTGATGAATGTAGTGGTGGGTATCCTTGACATATGATTTATATGCCTAAGTGTATTCCAAAAACTTATTTCTTGCATTTATGATATGATTTCAAGGCTCATGACTGATTATTGATAATTGTGCACTCTTATGCTTCATGTATTTTGTTATGAAAAAACCTTATGTCATGACTCATGATTTATGGTCTATGAATTATTGGGTATGTTTTCGTAATTTATGATCATGTTCTCATTCTTGTATGCTTATCTTATACTCACTTGTGATCATCGATTGATATCTCTCATGTTTACCCTTACTGAGAATCTAAGCTCCCCCTTATTTTTTCATTTCTCTAGGTTATGAAGAAAGGTTTTAAGTGGGATATTTCTATTAATGGTACTATATGAGAAGAATATTATGGGAGATGTTGAATATCTTTCTTGAAATAAGTTGATTAATTATCTAGTCTCCAAAGACACTAAACCTTTACAGTTCTCATGTGTATATAATTTTTGAGATATATTGAATATTAATTTAAAATGTTTTAATATTTATATAAGAAATATTCATGTCACCTCAAGTCTAGTAGTGGGTGGTAGATGATGGCCCTCTGTATTGAGATGCATCTTAACATCCATGAGTACCGGGGCTGAGAAACCCTTATGTATTTATCTATCAATTCTTAACCCCTCAGTAGGATGAAGAGGATTTAATTTTCAGATTCAGACTATACTGTCATGAGGGACAACATATATGGTGGGGAGCCACCACCAGATTGATCTCTTGATGGTGATGAGATTCTCTATGTCTGGGGTTGTGATGTGTGGGGAGATAATGACACTACTACAAAAGAGGATTTTAACAGCGCTAGAATAAGCTTTTATCAGTGCTAAAAAAACGTTGACTACCAGAGCGTGGTTAAAATCCCTATGCTTTTATTAGTGCTAAAAAGGTGCAGATAAATGGGTCATTTATCGGCACTAAAAAAAGAGCTGATAAATCACCCCTTTATTAGTGTTTTTTTAGCGTTGTTGAAGGACCCTTTTAACAGCGTTTTTTAGCATTATTAAATGGGGTAGAATTATATTTTTTTCATATATCTATGACCTTGACCCCTTTATTAGTGCTTCCACGACCCCTTTAACAATGCTACACCCCCCCCCCCCCATCATCACTTTTCACCCCACCACCCCTTTATTAGTGTTTTGCAAATTTCCACATGTTCTTTGAAGATGGAATGTCTTTACCACTGCACCATGTTGTTTTATTGTCTGTTTAAAGATATTTTTGTTTATTTATATATATATATACAAATGTATTTTTTAGTCATATATTTATATAATTATTTTTAAATACATTTTTAAAATATATGTGTGATATATATATACTTATATTTATTCAAATATATTATATATTATATTCATTTATATATACTATAATATAATATAAATATATAATTGTTTATTAATACACACATATATGTATATATAAAAATTATATATATATTTGTATAATATAAAAAATGGTTAGATGTTTTAAATAAATTTTTAGAATATGTATTTATTTACATATATTAGGATATACATATACATGCATATATTTTCTAATTATTGACACACATGGTTATATATAAACATTAATTGTATAAGTATATATATACATATGAATGCATTTTTATAAGGTAAATAAAATGGATATTTTTTTACTTTAAATAAAATGAATAATAAATATTCATTTTATATATTTAAAAATACATTTCTACGTAAATATATTGATATATGTATTTATATAAGTGATAAGTAAATATAAGAAAATATTCATACATTTAATTATAAATAAAACTACATTGTGAAAAACGATAAAATTTCAAAACCATAATATCAATATAAATGTAAGTCCTGAGAATAAATTTAGTCTCCATTGAAAATGGGCAAAAAACCCCGCCTTAAATGAGGCTTAAATTTCATCAAATATTAAAAAATTAAGGTAACCTGATTAAAAACTCAGTTTTGGAGGCCTTCTGGGCCTTTTAGCTAAGAAAAATGTGTATATCTCACCGCAGGCTTCGATTTGATATGTGGTAGAGCTTAAACAGACATCCGGATCAAAAGTTATGACCATTTGAAATTTAAGTTACGTTTTCAACTTATTTTATATCTTTTATTTTTATTTTGATTTTGATTTTTTTTTCTTTTAATTGTTATTAAATGACTATTAATTGATAATAATTAGAAAATTATTAATTAAAAATATTTTTTTAATTATTTTATAAGCTATTTTCACTAAATATCTTATATATTAAGTGCAGATGGCTATTTGGCCTTATCTGAAACATATTTAAAAAATATATATTATATTTATATCAATATAAATATATTAATATATTAATATATTATTTTTAATGAAATGTAATTTTTTTTAAATATACCATTTATCAACACTAGTAAAAAAGTGTTGATAAAGCCCCCATTTATCAGCGCTTTTTTTCTAACACTGATAAAGCGATTCCTTTATCAACATTTTTTTTACTAGTGCTATTAAAGGAGGGCTTTATCAGTGCTTTTTTACAAGTTCTAATAAAAGGACCCATTTATCAATATTTTTTAGTGTTGTTAAAACCCCACTTTTAACAATGCTAAAAAATCGTTGTTAAAGACCCTCTTTTACAATGATTTTAGCTATCATTTTTTAAACCCAGTTTTGTAGTGGTGTGAGGAACTCACACACCTCGAGATAGTCTATACATATGGGTTTGACTAAAATGTATTGAGCCACAGATGGACAATATTAGTGGGCTGGGATGAAGAGGGATATTGTGGGTTTCATCAAATGATGCTCCATGCAAGTTAAGGTTAAGAACCAGTGGCTCACTGGTATTTTACATCAACTACCAATTCCTGAGTGAAAGTGGGATGACATGGCCATGGAATTCCTGATGGGATTTCCAAGGACGCCTTAAGGTAGTGATGCGGTGTGGGTGATAGTGGATCGGTTGATCAAAGTATCTCTTTTCTTGCTAATCTGGGATACTTTCTCTATTGATGAGTTGGTCAAGCTCTGCGTATGAGATAGTACACTTGCATGGGATGCCTTAGAGTATCATTTTATATAGGGATTCTTGTTTTATGTCATACTTCTTGTAGGGATTGTATAAGGTGCTCATTACACAGGTGCACCTAAGCACTATGTATCACCCACAGACAGACAGTCAGTATAAGCATGCTATTCAGATATTTGAGGACATGTTGAGGGTGTATATCTTGGATTTTGGGGGTTTATGAGAAAACCACTTAGCATTAGTGGAGTTTTCCTATAATAATAATTATCAAATTTCGATGCAAATGGCTCCTTTCGAGACTCTATATGGTAGGTTGTGTCATTCACCTTTTTATTGGCTAGAGGTTGGGGAGTCAACGATTATTGGGTTGAGTTTCAAGTAGGAGATGTTAGAGCATATTTTATTGATTGGGAAGCATTTGGAAACCACTCAAAGCATGAAGAAGTTGTATGCCGACTGGAGGTGGGGTCCTCTTGAGTTTGAGGTGGGTAATAAAGTATTCTTGTGAGTGTCATTGAGGTTGGGACATCGATATATTCATAGGCAGTGGAAGTTGGTGCTCAAGTATATAGAGCCATTTGAGATTGTGGAAAGGATCGGTACAATGGCATAATAGTTAGATCTCTCTCAGCATTTCAATGTTATGCATGATGTATTCCATGTGTCATAGATTCATCAATATTATTCTAATCCTTCTCATGTGAACAATACTAATGACGATGAGCTCGAAGCAGACGCATCCTTTGGGAAGCGTCCATGTTGTATAATGGATTGGAGCAAGAAGATGGTTCCTCTTGTACATGCATAGTGGCAACACGATCATATCCAAGAGGATACATGGGAGTGAGAGTTTGATATGCAAGCCTAGCGGCTGGAGTTGTACACCAAAGAGGCCCAATAATGTTCGGGAGTGCAACTCGAGGATGAGAAGCTATATAGTGGGGAGGTTGTAAAACCACATACATGTGTAAGGTATTAATCCGTTTAATTTTTACCAAGACTAGTGTTTTCACTCTGATTATATATGCTTGAAGTATTGGTGGGGGAGTCAAGGTTTGTCCTGAAGGTGTTCTGGGGGGTTGGAGGCCTGAAATTATGAAAAATGGAAGTTTTGCACTGTTGCATGGTTTGAAAACCCATGTGGGGTGTCCATGGAAAACCATGCATATGATGAAATTCATTTTGGTGATCACTCACGGTTGGTGTACAGTTTAGTAAATCATGCTCCCAAACTATGCAGCCTTGCTTAAGTGATGGGGGTAAGTCACACGGTTGGTGCACAGTCAGAGGAAACTATACAGTCCAACCATGTGAGGTGTTGGTTTCCTTGGTAGTGGTAACTACAAAGTTAGCGTATAGTTTCCCAAATTGTGCAACCAAACCATGTACACTATCTAATCACTTAAAAATGTGATTTTACCAAAATGAACCTGATGATTTTCAATCCCATTTCCCCTTCTTTTCTCCCACTTGTTCAACCAATGGGTTCCATTAATGGCTCTCTTCCTTCCTTCCTTCCTAGATTTTGAGTGATTTCTCCTTCGATCCTTGGTGGATTCGACTATCATTTGTTCTGAGGTTGAGCTAGAGGTAATTCTAACACTCGTCTTGTTGGAATGGTGTAGTACAATCTGTTTGGAAGAAGTTGGGCCGAATGCTAGCGGTCCAGACTGCACAGCAGACCGCAACTCTCACAGTTCGGCCTCTGTGGTGAGGTCATTGGGGGTTGTAGGGGTAGCACACCCTTGCTCAGGGGTCCATGTGTTGCGAAAATGTCGAGAGTCACAGCGATAGATATATTTGCAGATGAAGGAAAGACGAAACAAAAGAAGAAGATGATGAACATGAACACAACGATTTATGTGGTTTGGGAACAATCATTGTGTCTATGGAGAGGCAAAATCACTTCACTAAAATCAGGACCAGAATTACAGAGAGGTTTTATAGTTTCACACACACTAAAACCCTAGCTCAAATAAGCTAATAAAGAAGATAAAACATTGTGCCACTAACCGCACAGTAAGTCCACTATGTTACAGTGAATGGTGGTTGGAAGTCCGTGAAGCTATAGTACCGATGTCTCGAAAGTCCGAGATGCTATAGTAAATGTGTCAAAGTCTGCACTGTTGCAGTTCCATGTCAGTGTCACCTGGTCAACTTTGCTACAATCGGTAAGAGTTGATGTAGTTCCCCAAAATTTGGGTCGGGGGCCTTCCGCCCCCGGAGCAGGGGTGTGTTGCCCCCTGTAACCCCCAAGAAGCTCACCACAAAGCTTGACCCGTGAGAGTTGCGGTCTGGTCTGCAGTATGGGCCGCTAACATTCTGCCCAACATCATCCAAACAGATTGGGCTACATCAATCCAACACTGTGGGCCGAAGGCCCTAACCCAGATTTTAGACATTGTAGCAACTCTAACTCATTGTAGAAGAGTTGACCAAACAACTCCAATAGGGCACTATAGCAATGTGGACTTTGACATGGTTATTGCAGCATCTCGGACTTTGGAGACAGTGGTGTTATAGCTCTATAGACTTCCAATCACTAGTCACTGAAGCACAATGGACTTACTGTGCGGTTAGTGGAATGGTTGCATCATCTTCTTTATTAACTCATTCGGGCTAGGGTTTCTATGTGTGACTGAAAGTATGAAATTGCCCTGTAATTTTGCTCCCGATCATAGTGATATTTTTGCTTCTCTGTGGACATAAGGATCATTTTTGGAACCACGTAAATTGTTGTTTGTTGTGATCTTATTCTCGTTCTTTTTTTATTCCCTTTTACTCTTTTGTGAATCATTTTTCATTTGTTGCTCCTGGCATTTTCATAACACATATTCGATCTAACTTCCATTTCTCTTATTGTTTGGTGATCTTATGTTGATTACAATTGTTATGCCCTATTCCAGGGCTTTCATCTGCTTTTGTGTTTTCCACTATTTGGTCTCGAGTTGGTGATCAGGATTCAAAGAGGATGCTTCTGCTGGCATAAGGTAGGTGTTCCTTAAGTTATCCTTAAGTCTATTTCCACTTTCCATATGTGTGTGATGTGTGGTTGCGCCCACCAGATAGTGACCTAAAAATTAATAAAAATGGTTTATGTTTTCCTTACGAGAAAGATCTCCGCTCAGACCGTGAGTGGACCATTAATAGCTAAGACCTTTTATTTCTAAAAGTGCATGTTCTAAACTAAGGGGATATAGATAATTTAGAGCCAACCTGAGGGGTACCTATAATGAAATGTGGCTTCTTGAAAAGATGACTAAGGGGTAATCTTGGGAAATTGACTTTCCATGTGACGTAGTAATTATGAAAAATGCTTGATATGGAAACTTTGAATAATAAAAGTGAAATCTTGCAAAAGTGAAAATTTGTAAATGATGTGGTAAATGTGGAATAATGAAAAGTATGGTTTTGTGGTAGGATGAGATTCCCCCCGGGTGTTCTTTATATGAGTTCAAGGCAGGATGGGTTTCCCCCTAGGTGTTCTTTATATGATTCAGAGGCAGGATGAGTTTCCCCCTGAGTGTTCTTTATATGTTTATAGGGCAAGATGAGTTTCCTTATGGGTGTTCTTTAATGGTGGACTAACCCTTAGGGGGGATTATTCGGATTGATGTGTGCGCTCAGGTGTGTGTGATTTAGTTGTATTGTACCCCCTGACTAGTATAAATTATTAGTATCATTATTATTACCATTAATATTATCATGATCATTATCATTATCATATTGATAATGATGATGATGATAATAATGATGATAATCATAATCATAATGATAATGATAATGATAATGATAATAATAATGATAATAATAATGATCATAATTATAATGATAATGATAATGATAATGATAATGATAATGAAAATAATAGTAATAATCGTAATAATCATAATTATAATAATAATAATCATCATAATCATAATCATAATCATAATCATAATAATAATAATAATAATCATAACAATAATCATAATAATAATCTTAATAATAATCATAATAATAATAATAATCATAATAATCATAATAATCATAATAATCATAATAATAATCATAATAATAATCATAATAATAATCATAATAATAATCATAATAATAATAATCATAATAATCATAATCATAATCATAATCATAATAATAATTATAATAATAATCATAAGGATAATAATAATCATAATCATAATCATAATGATACTGATAATGATAATGATATTGATAATGATAATCATAATGATATTGATAATGATAATCATAATCATAATCATAATCATAATAAACTGTGTGGGCCTTTTGTCTTTTTAAATGCATTGTCAGGGCTGGGTGGATGGGTTATCCCTTGGGGCTATGATCGGTCCTTCCGACCTGTAGGTGTGGGTTTGTGTGTTTCCTTGTATTATACCCCCAATAAATAATGGAGAATTATTACTATTATTATTATTATTATTACTATTATTACCAATATTATTGCTATTATTATTATTATTATTATTATTATTATTACTATAGGGTCGGTTGGGAAGTGTTAGAGCATGCTGGAGGTCGGTCTTCGAATCAATGTGGCCCTACTTCAAGGGAAAGGGCAACTAAGATTTTGTCTGGGGGTGACTCTGATGGTGGTGCTTCGGTTGTGGGTAAGGAACATAGTTACATTGTTGCACATGTTGCTTCACTGTCCAAGTTCAAAGGGAAACTTTGTCAGGCGGGTGTCGTTGCAGATGAGTCTGTTGTTGATGCCAAGAAGCAGGATGACTCATCCAAGGGCCGAAACTCCCCAAAGGTCGCCACTGAGCTTGTTGCCCTTACAGGTTTACAAGCTATAAATGTGTAAGTCTACCTCAATGGCAAGGGACTCACCTCATGACTTACAAACGGGCATAGCACAACCCGAGGGCTATATTCAAGCTTCTTCAAACAACACCAAGTTTGTGGCTATTGTTGGATTCTCTCAAGAAGATAGGGTGAATGTCGTGGTTACCCAATTACATCTCCCCGAAGGCAAAGATCATGATGTACCCAGAGGCAAAGATCATGATGTTGCTTCAGGGAGCATCGTTGTCAGGCTTGTTGACTCTGTCTCGAAGACAACTCAAGTAAGTCACTGGTAGCCTAGCAAGTTTACACCATGAAGTGTCCACCCTAATCCTCTCAATGGTAATAGAAAAAAAAACTCTTCGGTATGCTTGACGGTTTGAATGGATGCAATAGTCGGGACTCGTTCCTAGAGGAATGTGACAAAGATCCTGAAACCACTCAAGTTAAAGGACATACCTCAAGCATTGAGACTGTCAAAAATCTTAATCCATCATACCAACAAACCTTAGTATGATGATACACAAGGGATTAGGCAAGCTCCAATAGTAGTGGATCATGCAATAAGTAGCGACTTTAGAGAACAAGACTTTGGAGAACAAGGCCCTCGGGCCTCTGAGGGTCCAACGGATGAAAATGTTGGTTTTGAATAAAAAAACATGACAAAAGCCCAAATCCTGAAGGAAGGGCCGCCACCCAAAAAGTCGAGGTTGTGGTTGATCAATCTCATTTTCATAGATGAAGATTGACTTATGAAGGCTCCCCCTCTTTGCTTGCTTCTTTTGTTTTCTTTTTGGGCTGCTTGGCTCCTTGTGACAGTCACATGTTTTTTCTCTCCGTACTGCTTTGCTTTTATTTAACCGTGGTTTGGATCTTCCTCTGTCAAAGCAGAAACCCCCTAAAGTGACTGTTTCCAGGAAGTTAATAGAGTAAAGGTGGAATCTTCTCCTTCAATAAATGGAGTGATGGCCGGTGAGGTTAACAATTTAGGTCGTGTTGGAGATTGTATCAAGGTCCCTGTTGACCTTGGTGCTTTTGAAGAGTGGGTGAAATTGTGTCAATTTTCTCTCATTGCTAGAATTGTTCATTCCAAGGGTAATACTCCATGGAATTTCAAGGAGTTGAAAACTAAACTTGTTTCACTTTGGAAAATTACTGGAGATTAATTTATTTAGGATGAGGTCTTTTTGAAGTTCTCCTTCATTCTTCAAAGGATATGAAACAAGTTTGGTCTTATGGTGCTAGTCATCTGAATCTGCTACTAAAGGAATCATCTCCACATTTTAACCCTGATAAGTAGAAATCCACAAATGCTCAATATAGGAATTCCAATGTTAAACCTTTAACCAAAATAATTCCAATGCAGCACCTTTAACCAAAATAACCTATATAGCAATTCCAATGCTACTCTGTCATCTCTTCAAAAATAAATAAAAGATCAGAACCCAGAACCAAGGAGAGATCCATATTCTAAAAAACCATCCTCGTTCGAAAACGCAGTCGCCTCTACAAAACAGAAACCCTACCGGAACTCATTTATTTCTACACAAAGGAGTCACCTGCCATGCATAACAGTAACTAGGAAGGCAGGGCTACCTACTCAACTACTCATGATGAAACCCCGTCTTCATAAATAGAACATGTCACGCCGAGTTCCGCACTCATATCACTGTTCCATCGGGTATGGTTGCCTTCTCCAGTATGATGGTGAGCCCGCTCCGAATGCAAAACCCTTCATCAATCCTCTCCGCTTCTTGCACCCCCTGTTAACACATTTCAGTAAACACGCCCTTGGTAGCCTTAGTAGGAGCATGAAAGCTAAAAGCTTACATCTTTGTTGATGATGATGACATCCTTCCCTATCTTTGCATTCTTGTCAATGATACAGTTCCTGATCTTTGTATTTTGCCCCACCCCGATCGGGACCTTCCCCTTCGCGACCAAAGATGCAATTTCCGACTCCGTTTGGTAGAAGTCGGCTCCCATCATCAAGGTATCCTGCATCCCACAAATATGTTAAAACACATAGTTACTTCATTTCCAGGATTTATGAGATATAAAGAGAGACGGTTTGTAAGATATAACACATTACCTGAAGTTCAACACCGTAATCCAAGCGCGACCGTTCACCCACTATGGAGTGGGTGACACTGCATTCTTGCAGAAAGCACCCGTGCGATATTATCGCATCCTTAAGCCTGCTTTTTGTAATTTTGGTCGGTGGCAAGAACCGAGGAGATGTGAAGAAAGGTGTCTTCGGATCATAAAATTTGAACTGCGGATCCTGCCATTGTACTCATTCAAATCAGGAGACTGGATTTTAACAAACAAAAGAAGGATTATTTCAGTTCAGTTTTAACAGGCTGACCTCCTTTGTAAGTGCCAAGTTGGCATCATAAAAAGACTTGATAGTTCCAATGTCCTCCCAGTAGTCTCTGAACGAATATGCCTGTTGAAAACAGCAAGGGTTTGTACAATTTTTTTATAAAACCAGCCTTCCAAGATTTGAATTCATCAAAAAATGCATGAAGCGTATTGCAGGGAAAACAGAATCCAAAGCACCCCGGCATTAAAACCCGTTTGGATGACAAGAATCTTAACACTTATTTGATGGGATGGTAATGAGATTATGGTTAAACTCTTCAAAACTTTTTAATGGATATGCCCCTTTTGGTAAGAATAGCTTATGAGTATCGACATGGATTGTCTTACTTGGCCGCTTGGCCGTCTTGTTTGGATGACTGGATTTAGCATGGAATGAAAGGAAAGGTTAAAAAAAAAGTTTTGTTTGTAATAGAAAATAATTAAATACGATTTGAATATATACATTATAATAACAAATTAAATATAATTGATAAAAACAATAAAATAAAAACCATTTTATTATGATTATATTAAAAATAAACTATCACCTTCATTTCCCTCCTAAAATGCAACCAAATGTGCAAGTGATGGAACCCTCACCCATGGTTCCAAACAGGTCCTTAAGGACGATCCTAAAAAATTGGACAAGGAATGGATAGTTTGATCTAGGATGATGAATTACTTTGCCATTTTCATTTAACAAAAAGAGAGCTGAATTACATGATTCTTCCCAGTAGCCATCCCTGCAAGCTAACCCTAATGTTAGGAGCCTGCATAATTAAGGATTAATTACAGCTGCAACACAATGAAATATGGCTTTGGGAGGAAAAATAAGAAAAAGGATGCGAATTTTCCCAGACACACTGGGGGGAGGGGGGCTTTCCTTATCATAGAAAGGTTAATAAATATTAATTAAATATAATAAATATTAACATTACTATTTAACTAATTATATCTTACTTGGACATTGTGGTCCATCACAGCCGAAGGAATGATTTCAGACCCGAAGTCATTGGAAGTTGGATATCTCCACCTCAGAAGCTTCAATAATGCATCAGTCCGAAAAACATAGACCCCCATTGATGCGATATAGGGAGATTTTATGGCATCTTGTGGAGACAACCCAAGAATGGTTGTATCCACTTCCTGCAGCGAATCAAACAAGAATTATCACTAGTGAAGAGTTGAAACAATCTTGCTTGGGTTCTGTTTAAATGGTTTTCTTTTGGAAATTAAATGCAAGTGTTTTTTCAGTAATAGAACAAACACTACTTAGTTTTTCAAAAACAAGTTTCATAAGCAGTTATCAATAAGTGGTATCAAATGGAGCTTTGAGAACAAAGTAATCTCATTAAAATGTTGAAAGATGCTTAAAGCTAAAGAAATTCAAGCTCATGTGATCTAGATAGAGAGTAATAAACAGAGAGAATCTTTGCTGACCATTGCTTTCAGATCATCACCCTTGGGTTTTTCTGCAAATTGAATAACCCGGCCTCTTCTATCAACCTTCATCAATCCATACTCAGACACACGGCTGGGAATATAAAAACGAACATTAAGGTTAAGTTTGGCACGGAGAAAATTTTAATGGAAAAGGAAAATGCATGAGATAGAAAACTAGAAAGGGATTGATAAGTCAATAGTTTAGTATACACGGCAAGGGTGTGATACAATAAGAAAACATAATATAATTCTTCTCCATTATCTAAGGGGCATTCTTGTGAATAACACATAAAATCATGGACAATGCATGAGATACAAAACTAGAAAGGGATTGATGAGTCAATAGTTTAGTATACATGGAAAGGGTGTGATGAGATATGTTAAACTTGAATAGATATAACAAGAAACCATAATATAATTCTTCTCCATTATCTAAGGGGCATTACATAAAATCATGGACAATTGTATCCATGACAGTTATTTAATCCACACAAAATGGAAGAAATTTTGTTTTCCTTCACAGGCAAATTAGTGTTCCCTCTGTCACTCTCTGCTTCATACCAAACACGGATTTTTTACAGTTTATTCATGCATTCCTTTTCTCAAACCAGTGTTCCTTAACAGAAAACATGGTCTAGATGATCTCAGCAATTAAAATTTCCAAAAATAATAAAAACAAGTCAAGGGGGTGCAATCTGAAGCCAAACGAGCGTTCAAAGATTACTGACCTGCCACCCACCGGTACACAGGAAACTGTGATATCAGCTCGTTTGTCTATGTGATTCTGTTGGTACAACAACAAAAGATAAGCCATACTTGCAAGAACGGTAGTGATGTTTTTATATGAACAGAGTTTCGGGCATACTTGCAATAGTTCCATATAGTTCATCCGGTAGAGATGATCACCAGCCAATATCAGAACATTTTCAATATTTTTGTTCCTCGCATCCTATAGACATTGAAGAGATCATAAAAAAAAAACTGAATACTATTAATAAAGTTGAATCAGAAGCGTGGAAGGTCCTCACCTCAAAAACCCATATAAATTGCCTCACAGCATCTGCAGTTCCTTGGAACCAGTTCATCCCTGCTTCTCCAGGTGTCTGAGTAGCTGCCAAAACCTGTTCCACAAGGTGTATTAACAGTGAAGAAGGCAAGGGCTTGTTTGGTTAATACAATCATCTAAAATAGAATGGATTAGAAGGTGGCCAGAAAAAAATTACATTTGGCAAGTCACGAACAAAATGATACTTAAATAATAATTAAATTATTAATAAATAATATGAAAACCATTAAAATAATTAGATATGCATATAATTATTTTAAAGGAAAATTACCAATAGATTCGTTTTTTAAGCCTATTATCAACTGGAAGTTCTAAGAAATGGATTTATTGGGAGTTTTATATTATTTTAGTCTATTTATTTATTAAATTAATGATTACTTTTAGCAAACCAAACCAACCCAACCCAATCCGACCCGCCCGCAAAACCGCAAGACAACAAAATCACTTTGGACAATGTGGGTATTTTTTCTTTGATTTGGTTCTGGTCGGTCTGTCTGGAAAAAAAAAATTAGTGGGGTCGAAGCCAGCCCACCTGCCAAAAGTATAAAAAAAAATTACATTCTCAATTTTGACCTATTTTTTATGAAATTTAATTAGGTGTAACTCATTTAAGACGTGAATAATCTTCACTAGTTGAATGATTGGAGTTGGGATTGTCAAAAAACAGTTACTTTTGTTGTATGTCATGTAAAAGAATGATTGCATTTGACACTGTTTATTTGTGTGGATTATAAATTATATGTATATTATAACTCTGTTCCCATGCAAACCAATCCATTTTTTAAACTGTCTCAACCTGCCAAGTTGTGTTTTTTAACAAACCGCGGGTTTGGGGATGTTGAAGGTGGATCAAAATATTTTTCACCTGCATAAGATGGATTGGGTGAGATTGATCATTAAACCAAACCAACCCACCCTTTTGCAAACCCCTAAAAATAATAAAAAGAATTATGAATAAAGTAACTAAACAATCAAGCTTAATATATTAATAATTATTATTAATTTTAATAATTTTTAATATGTATAAAGGTATTTCTTACTCTTATTCTTAGTACTAAGAATGGATATTCCTGCGCATCCAGGTGACAGTCCTTATTCCTGAATACCTCCTAGTTTTTTGATTCCCAGACCAAACCGAACACCTGGAATCCTGAGATTCCAGAAAACAGCCTTGCTGGAAATCCAAATAAAGGAATTTCCCTTCCAGTAAGTTATGTGCCTTGTTACCCACAAGATGATTCTATATTCTAAACAGCTAGAAAGCCATGTAACTTGATCACAATACTGTGGATTCTTGTTTACATGCGTTGAGTTTGCTGAGATCAATTCCTAACATTGACATAGACATCTAAAGTTCGGATCTAGATCATCTGCTCCAGTACCAGTCATTTTGCATGTCCATGAAATGAAAGATCAACTAATACCTCTACAAAGCTGTCTCCAAAATTTATGCCATTTCCGAAGTATGTCCGCGCAATGTGGCGATTAAGGGAAGCAGAATTAAACTGGGTCAGCACGTAAATCTTGTTTATGCCACTATTGATGCAGTTACTCATGGGGATGTCTATAAGCCTGTAGCAGCCTCCAACTGGAACCTGAAATACAAAGTCCACACAATTTCAATGCTTTTCCAAGTTTGGTTAATTCATATTTAGTAACTACTGTGCTACTGTAAAACAAAAAACCTTAAAAATAATAGTTTCTCGCTCCTAGCCAAAAATGTGCCCACTCAAATACCCCTTAGAATTAGTTTTCATGACATGTAGAAGGCATGAGATAAAATATTGGGTCGTTTGCGAGACCCTGTGTCTTATTGTTAACTAGGGAGGGGACACTAAAGGCCTATTCAGCCTCACTCTGTCAAGGCAAGCTAAAAAGGGCTTTTGATTTTTTCATGTTGTCAAACAATGCAGAAAATAGAAGATGAGTGCTGATCGAATTGTTCGGGTCATAAACAAGTCTAACAATTTATTAGGATGCGACTAGTATCTACGATTTTATGATAAGTATGGTATGTAGAAAGATGTAAACTATTTCTTTATACCGTATTCTTATATTAATGATTAATGAATGTTAAATGTTATTATAATTGATAAAGGAATAAAAAATCAAATACATAAATAAATAAAAAATTCTACATTTTAAATTTTATATGAAAATTTGAATTGAATTGCAGATATGTGAATCCCATAATCATCAAATACCATCTTTTGAATTATTTATTTTCAAAAAAAAAATTGTGCGGTAATACACAATTATTTCAGCATAAAACAACAGAAAATTGGTGTGTCTATAACTTGACATGAATTGTCAGCATCTTGAAGAATAAGACAGGATAAAAACAGACAAAGTTGAGGACTTTCGTTTTTTCTTATGAATAAGACACAATAAGAGCCTAAGAACGTAAAAAAATACTGAAATTAAGCATCAGATGCGGTATTTTCTTACAGCGGGTGTGGCCCTCCTTCTGGTGAGGGGGAAGAGTTCAGTTCCAGCACCTCCCCCCAATATGACTGAAGCTACCTTCTTCGGGTCTGCCTTTGGTTTATCAAACAGTGGAACTTGCAGAGTCTAAAATGAATTAGATAGCAGAAAGATTCAGAGCTGGAGTACAGATTCTAAGCAGATAAGAAAATAAACTAGCATAATCAAATCCAAGGTCAAATACCGGATTGATCATCAGCATCACAACATAAAAGTAGATTATCAAATAATCATGAAATGGAAACGGGATTGGACAAACTCACCAGTGTTTCCCTGGCATCGTTTGAAGTTAGAACTGAAACAGCAGCCCCGGGTCTGATCATCTTGGCGGGCCTCCCATCACTAGATCTTTTTGACAGATAGCGAACCAGAGAGTCTGGGTTCAGACTCCCCCTGACCCTCTCCCCCGAGAATCCAGCATCCCCGTTGCCCAGCAACCCTCTGCTCGCAGTTCCCAGAGGGGGAGAGGATTTCAAACCGACACAGGAAAAATCCATTAGCCGAAAACTCCAACCCCAGAGAAGAGGATCAGAGCAGAAACTCTATACGAGAATCGGCCTCAATGTCTCACTCTCACCCCAAAATCAGCAACCATGCAAAATAAAATTCATAATGCGCGATCGTTTATGTCAGAAAACAAAACGAGAAGGCCCGTGTTTATAAAACAGTCACTAGAAGGCGAAACTTGAAGAGCTCAGATGAGACGCCGGAGAACCAGAACCCTAATAGTAACAAAAGCCCTGGGAGGACGAGAGAGAGTAATGGAAAGGAAGACGAACTTGAAAGAAAGCTCTGCGTGGACGGGGTAGCTAGTTATGGAAAAAGAAGACGGTATTGAGAGCGAGGGAGAAGAAAAGTGTGCAAGGAAGAGGCGTCAATCCTCGGGGGTGATCGTGACTTATTGGATACGAGGAGAGGAAGGCCGAGAACCTCCGTCCGTGACTCTTCCCCTGATCCGCCGTCGTCCTCCAGGCAACCACCGTGGCTCAGAATCCGTGCGGCGGAGTGAGCGTCTGTGACAGTGCCCGCTTTATAGGATTCTCGGCCGCTTGGAAGGTTCACGTAGGCTGACACCTGGCCGGTCCATAAACCGAACCATGCCCGCAGGGAAAAAAGAACAGAAAACAAAAAAACAAAAAACGTCCATTAAATATTTCTTTAGCATCGCTTTCGGAAACCCCTAGCTGGCTGCTGAGATTATTAATTTAATCATATGATGATGGGTCAAGTATGGAAGTGTCATCAAATTTATAAAATATATATGTTTTTCACGTTATATTTTCACGTTCAAATGTATTAAACATTAATATAAAAATATAAATGTGTTCATAATTAGATTCTGTCCTTGTGAAGTATAAATTGTGAATCGACCTCATAAATAACATAATTAATATGTGGTCAAACCCAGATTTTGATTAAGATGTCATCAAAATAGACTAATTAATGAATTAGGGGAACATGCATTTGTCAAGATACACCGTCACAAATGGACATTAATGGAGCGCCTGCTTTTATCATTGCTAAACAGAAAACTTTTATCAGCGCTAGTTAAAAGTGTTAATAAAGTGTATCTTTCATCGATGTTTATCAGCGCTAGTTAAAAGTGTTAATAAAATGTATCTTTCATCGATGTTTTATTTAACGATGATAGAGGTTGATCTTTATTAGCGCTGATAAATATTTTTAATGAAATTAGACTATTTATATTCAAAAAATAATATTTATTTATATACATTAATTAAAAAAACGCATGTTTATAATTAATATAAATATAATACATTCATATATATTTTTTAAGAATCCAAATATATATAAAAAGTTTTTAAAAAAGTTTTTATAAAATTATAAATAAATAAATGTATATTTAAATAATTATAAAATTATAATAAACATAAATTTAAATAATTATAAAATTGTAATAAATATATTTGAACAATAAATATTTTTATTATAATTATAATTATATATATTTATATATTAATATATATATATATATATAATTATATAAATATATATAATTATATACATATATATAATTATATACAAATATATAATTTTATAAATATATTTATAAATATATACAAATATTAATTTATAATTATAATTACAAATATATATATATATATATATATATTTAAATAATATTTATACTACAATAAGTATATATATATATATATATATAAAGTAATATATAAATATGAATCATATGACTTATAACAAAAAATGAATCTTATTTTCATAATTTTACATATAAATAATATTTAAATGTATTTAATTATAATTATATATATATATATATATTATTTATAATTATATATTTATAATTACATATAAATAATTTTAAAAAATATTTATTTATAATTATAAATATAATAAATATATTTATTTAAATAATTATAAAATTATAATAAATATAGTTATTATATTTATAATTATATATATTTATATATTTATATAAATATATATGATTATAGAAATATATTAAAACGGTGCAAACCATGAGGTATAATTATATAAATATATTAATATATTTATAATTATATACAAATATTTATAAATATATTTATTTATAATTATAATTATAAATATATATATTTTTTTAAATAATTATATAATTATAATAAATATATTTAAATAATAAATATGTTTATTATAATTTTATAAATATATATATTTATATATTATATTAGGTGTTTGGGGGGACAATTACATTTAAACACACACAGCCGCTTTATTACATTATATATTTTTTGTCCAAAGTCTCAATGGGCATGAAGTCATTACATGGCTCGTAGGTCCATCATTGGATGACACAAAGATCCTTCATACATCATGATTGTGTCACCACCTACACGTCATGCTTGTGTCGCCGCCCCCTTGACGGCCCGAAGGCCCAGTGGCCCGAAAGTCCATTTTGGATGAATAGTATTACTGCTACAGTACCCACTACAGCTCTGTTATAGTACCCGTAGAAATTCACTCTCACCTGGGTTTGATGCAGGATTACGAAAAGATTTTACAACTCGAGTAAGCCCCCAACTGCTATATATTTATATATAATAAATAAATATATATAATTATATAAATATATTTATAATTATATAGAAACATTTTTAAATATATTTATTTATAATGGAAATAAATGAATATATATTTAAAATAATTATAAAATTATAATAAATATATTTAAATAATAAATGTCTATTATAATTATATATATATATATATATATTAATATATATATATATATATATATATATATATATATAATTATATAAATATATATTGTCACGAGCCAAGCCAGGATGTCATCCAACACAACATCCGACCCGGTCCGAGACACGACCCAAAGAGCGTTCTCGATCCCAACGGTTGTCACGAGCCAAGCCAGGATGTCATCCAACACGACATCCGACCCGGTCCGAGACGCGACCCAAAGAGCGTTACCGATCCCAACGGGCTGACAACTAGTGTCGAGCATCAAAGTAATCACTGAGGAAATGATTTTGTCCAATAAACCAGGATCAAAATAAACTGAACGCACAAAAGAACTAACGATAACTGAATCTCAATAAAAATAAAAATAAATTGATCCAAATACAACAGCTGAAAAACAAAACTGAATACAAACAAAACTAAAATTGGACCACGCCAACAAGATCTCCATGTGACCTCTTGGTCACCATCAACCACAAGACCAACCTACTCCAACCACGAGCACACAAACCAGAAACCTGCACCTACAAAACAACTCGGGTCTACCGACATCGAGCGACACAAGTAGGGTGTGAACTTAAACAACTCAGTAGGTAATCACCCTAGAATCCATGAATTTCCTTTCCCAAAATAGTCCACAAACACTAGTTTGAAAACACAATCCGAAAACAGGTTTTTAATCATTTTAAACAACCAAACATAGCTTTCCACGAGTTCTCATTTTAAAATAACTCACACAACTTTCCTTTTCAAAAACGGTTTCACTTTCCACAACCCAGTTCAAAACCGAAACCCAATTACAACCCATGCCAGGTAATAAATGGGGGTTGTGCAGAAAGTAAAGGAAACCAAACAAGTAGGAAAAACTAACAAGGCTAATATCCAAAGTACAATATAAATAAACAGTACATGTAGATATATAATCTTGGGTTTTTCCTGAATATCTCTAGAGCAATCCCTGGACATACTCAGATCGGACTCACCTGCCGGTATATGGTGCAGCTCCATAGTCAATAACTCACTGGTTGTTCTAACTGCCAATCCAATAGCACGGCCCCACCTGGCCTCTAAACACCCTAGGGGTACCAACCCGTCTAATCGGGGTTGACAAACAACTGTCACTCAACCCTCTAAAAGATGCATGAGAATCCAATGATAGTAGTACACTATGTAAGTAGGAGGCCCTCGCAGACGTGCCTCACCTGACCTGCTGCCACCACACTTGCATATCTCAAACACTGACACCACTTATGCGATACCCCTCACTTTGGGGAATCCTCCATAGTGGTGTCCATCTCACAACAAGTCATTCACAAGTGCCAATCGGGCCTTCACATCACATGATCTTTCAAACCATTTCTCAAAACATGCTAAGATGCCAACCGAGCATTTGTACTTTCAAAACCACAATTCATTTTCAAAACATTATAAAGTGTCAACCAAACCTTCAACATTATCAATTCCAACACATTACAAAAAGGTTTCCCAACCATTTCCAAAAAAACATCAAACACCACTTTTATGTGAAAAATGCCAAACATTCCATAATTTCAAATATAATTTGAAAGCACTTTCATGTCATTTGGGAACCAAGGGACCATTAGTAAAGCATCAAGAGTTTGAAGAAGGAAAGAAGGAGGAGGGATAAGTGTTTTTGAAATCTGGGTTTTTAAGTTGAGCGAGTTCATCCAAGACCATTATCATTTGTGTGCCCATCCATGTGTGCACCCAAACACACATGGATGTGCCCACATCCAATGGAACACCATAAGTATCCATGAAATTACCCAAAACCATTTTTAAAGTAACGACACATAATCTACCACCAACACAATAAGTCATACATAAGTGCCAAACCATAAAAGTCATCACAACCCACACATAAGTCTCATATCACAATCAACTCACACCATCAAAATATAACCAATCCAAACACATGCTAAAAACACCCAATTTTATCTAAAAAGGCTACTTGGTAGTTTATCAAACACGTTGAGTGCATATATACATAAGCATATTTAAAGAATCTCTTTGAAAACAATTTTTACCAAATTCCACCAACACAAAATCATCACATCAAGCCAAACAAACACATCACAAGCATGCAAAACACGTTATAAATTATTTAGGAATGCCCAAGTATCAAATGGAATGCATCAGAAAGGAAACATACATAAACACCTACCTCAACGGAGTGCGGATGTGATGAGGCTTAAAGGGAAGGAAGAATCGAGCCCAACAGACAATCTGTACACCCTATATCCAAATAAAAACAAACCAACACATCAACCCTAACCACTAGGGTTTAGCCAAGAGAGAACCCCCACCAAGAAAACCCTAGAAATCCAAGGAGGAGGAGAAAAATAGGATAAAATTGAACAAAATTAAAAGAAACTCACCTTAGAACTTTGAAGGATCATCAAAGGAGGGAGGAGAACCAAAGGGAGAGGGGTTTGGGCACCCTCTCGTGTGCAAAAAATGACCAAGAATGGAGGGGGCTCAATTTGGGGTTAAAACAAAAGAGGGGCATAATTGGAATTTTAAAATTTTAAGAATCTGGGCAACTCGTATGGTTTGGTCGCACAGTTTTCCAAACTGTGCGGTCACCACTGTCCAAATGGACCGAACCTCATGCACGGTTGCCGCACAGTTTCCCAAACCATGCACAACCCGTGCGCCTTACTCCTGGACCCCAAAACAAGATGCACAGTTGCCTGGGCTAAGCCGCATAATTTCCTTTATCTGTGCTCTACTCGTGCGCCCCTTGCTTCCAAGCCCAAAATTTTGTTTTTCAACCAAAAACTCAAAAATCCAAACCGAGAATCAACCTGAACCTCAACCAAGGATCCAAGATCAAGAGGAGAATAAAATAAAATAATTTCAAAGGTTGGGGTGTGACAATTTTCCCCACCACAAAAACTTTTTGCCCCCAGAAAGTCACCCAGCTGAAAGGTAAACAAAACTCGGTTCCCTACCTAATCAAAATCCAAAGGAAACATGATCCTCGGGGTGAACTTTCACTCCACAAGTCACATCTGATCATTCTAGAGGAAACCAAAACATGAAGAACAATGAGATAACATGATAGCCACCCCCCCTCCCCACCACAAGAACCCAACTAACACCACCAACATTAAAACCCAAACACAACGACATTGACACAGAAAACCCACCATAAGGAAAAATGGGAACTCCCAACCGAACCAATGACCCTCAACATAAGAAGAAAACCCATGAAGGAATTCAAAGCAAACTATGAAACAAAACTCTATTCCTTAATTCCAAAAAACTGAACCATCCCCAAACAAACACAACTAAAATCGAGACCAACCCACACAAGGGCCAATCACACCATATAAAGAGTAATCGATTCGAAGAACCACATTAAGATGACATAACCTGTCACGCCCGGACTTTTTTGAGGTATGCGTTTAATTTTAAATTTTTATTTCATGAGTTTAAATTGACGGTTTATTTAATTGCGTGGTAGGAGTGTGGACTGAGTTGACAAAGGGTTTTCGCAGTGGCGCTGGCAAATGCGCGTTGGACTTACATCGCTTGGCGTGCGCGCAAGGCACGAGCAAGCTGGATAAATTTTTTTTTAAGTGCGCGTTGATAAGTGTGTGTTGGCTTCACGTCGCTCGACACGTGGTGCCGATGCTCGAACATTAAATAACCTGATAAAAAGTTATTATGGTTTTTTTTGTTATTATTGTATTATGATTAATATATTATTGTTATTATTATTTTTATAATTATTATGGTGTTATCGTTATTATTATTAATGCTAATAGTATTATTATTCTTATTGATTATTATGTTAATTGTATTAATGTTGCTTCATATTATTATTGTTTGATTTATTATTATTAATTTATTTTATATTGTTTGTTAACTTCTCCCTCTCCCGAAACCCTAGCCGCCACCTTTCTTTTTTTTATTTTCATTTCATTTTCTTTTATTCCTCTTGTCTTCCTCCCCCGTTTTTCTTTTCCTTCTTCTCCTTCCCCGCTCCTGCTCTCCCTCATCAGCTCAATCAGGCCGCCCCAGCTATCCCCCTACTGTCTGCTACCAGCCGCGTTCCGCCGGTCCACCCCGCCGGGACTTCTCCTCTGTTACACCTCCTTGCTCGGCAACCAGCAGCCGCACCCTGCTACTCCCGCTCGGCCACTCTCCTGCTCACCGGCGCGCCACCCCTCCACTCAGCCACTCTCTCCCTCTCCTCTGCACTACGCTGCTCCTACACCCTCTCCGCCGCCGTCACTTGCCGAGCAGCACCTCCTGCCGGACCTGCATCCCCTGCCGTTGTCCTCTGCTGCACACCGCACAAGACCCCAGCCGGCGCTCCCGCCTCTGCTGCGCCGCTCCAGCACCCCTCGCCGACCGCCGCCCCTGCCTCTTCTTTTTCCCTTCTTCTTCTTTCTTTTCTCCTTCTTCTCTTCTTCTTCTTCTTTTTCTTCCTCCGCCTCCACCTCGGCCGAGCTGCTGCTCCCCTTGCACCCCCAGCCGGCGCAACCCCCTGCTGCATTTCTTCTCTCCTTCTTCTATTTCTCTTCTTCTCTTCTTCTTCTTCTCCTCTTCTCCTCCTTCTCTTCTTCTTCTTCTCCTCTTCCTCTTCTCTCCTTCTTCTTCCCTTTCTTTTTCCTCCTCTTCTTCTCCGTTCCGGCGCCCCTGTTCGGCCTCCTCCCGCGCAGGTCTGTTTTTTCTTTTTATTTATTTATTTTAGTTTATTATTTTAAGTTATCTAATTAAATATTATGTTTTCTTTTGTTATTATTATTAATATGTTAGTTATTATATCATTATTAAAAATATTAATATGTTAATATTGTAATTATGTAAATAACAATAATAATAATAATAATATTATATTATTATTATTATTATTATTATTATTATTATATTATCATTATTATTATTATTGTTATTATTATTATATTATTATTATTATTAATATTATTATCATATTATTATTATTATTATTATGTTAATAATACTATTATTATTATACTACTATTGTTATTATTATTATTATGCTATTATTATTATTAATATTAATATTATTGCTATTATTATTATTTATAATTATTATTATTAATATTACTATTATTATTGCTATTGTTATTATATTATTATTATTATTCTATTATGTTATTATTATTATTATTATTATTATTATGTTATCGCTATTATTATCATCATTATTATTTATGTTAACAATTTTCTAAAACCCGTTGAGCGTTATGCTGTTTTTAGGACCTGGTTGACGGCTCAAGACGGTGCGACCGCGGCGCAACTGGAGTCTTGCGCCGTGTCTTTTTCTGCGCCCGTTTGAGGTAGGTGATTCCGCACTCAGTTATCTTTTGGCGATCTTTTGCATGCTGGTTTAATTTTTCATCACCCTGCTGATTAGTTCTCATATTGACAATTATTTTTTAATTACTTTTTAAATGTGCATCTAATTTTGCCAGTGGTCTATTTATGTGGTGCAAGTCCTTTTCTTTTATTGCGGAAACTCACTTTGGCTGTTTATTATTATTTGTAAACTGTGCAGTGTGGTCTAAGTTTTTTTTTAAAAGAGGAAAAAGAAAAAGGAGGTTTTGGTGTGTGTGTGTGGTTTTCAAAAAAAAAAGATATCAGTGTGCAGGTGACACGTTTGGCTCTAAGTGATAATGTGACATACTATATGAATTTTGATCTTTAGGTGAGCACAAGGAGGGAGCCGAGGTATTAGGTGGGGAGACTGGGACTAGTGAGCTAGTGTTCCGGAGATGACCCGACCCGGTTTCACTGGAAGGTTTGACGACTGCAACACTAACTAAACATATGATATCTGAGGGTCGTGGCCTTCTAAGCCACGTGTTCTGAGGGTCGTGGCCTTCTAAGCCACGTTATCTGAGGGTTGTGGCCGCCTAAGCCACGTTTCACCGAGACACGACGTTCTAGGATCCCGCTAGTCTAGTACCCATAGGGCCTTTCCCATCCCTTGGTGCCACCAGTTACCTTGCGTGCATGCTGATACGTGATATGTCACTTGAGCTACTATCCTAATGTGTTTGTCTTGAACTGCCTTTCTTTTAAAACTTTTTATGAAAACCATTTTCTTTTGCACTTCTTTCTATCTTTATTTCAGCATTGCATTTGGTTGTCTTTTGATAGTTGTGCGTGGAATCTTTTATTGGTGATATCCTGCTGGGCGATTGCTCACACCCTACTTACACCCTTGGGTGTAAGTAGACTTGTTTACTTCTGATACAGGTAGGGGTCCAGCTTTTGGGAGCAGTGGTTCAGGTTGTTAGCAGGACTATCTACGTGGCGTTTTGGTGGTGGTCTAGAGGTGGTGTCCTTACACCGGGCGACAGTCCTTAGGTTGGTCTTTGGTTATCTTGTTTTGGTGTTATTTGGGTTTTGAGTACTTGTGAACCAAAAACCTGTTGGTTGTCTACATGTTTGACTGTAATCTTTATCTCTGTTTGGTTTACTTTGGTTGGCTGCTTTACATTTGTTCACTCGGGTAAACCGTTCCCAAGGTTTATTTTGATACCCGGGCACTTGTGCCAGCCCGTGGGGATCGGGAACGCCCTTCGGGCCTTGCCGCGGGCCGAGTCGGGCGTCGGTTCGGATGGCGACCCGATTCGGTTCGTGACAAAATGGTATCAGAGGGAGGTTTTGTTGGTGGTTTATGTTATTTGGGATGAGTCGGGTTATACATGAGTTGGGTCTGTCGGGGCTCAGAATTTATGTTGCGAGTAGGGCACCTGGCCAGCACACCTCGTGACAGATACTGAGTCACCATGGGATGTCAGGGTGCTTGTTTCACTTTCCTTCTGGGTGGGACGTGCAGGCTGCAGACTGTACGTGGACACCAGGTAAGGAAAGTAAAGCTTTTATATGGATTCATTTTTGCATGTTTGGTTTATTGATGAATAATTATCTTGTTGGAAAATTTATTCCCTTTTTATTGATGGGTTTCTTTCTTGATTGCTGCTCTTTTTCAGTAAGATGCCTCCCCGGAGAGTTCCCATGCATCCACGGGAGGAAGCCGAAGAGAGTTCTCCCGCGCCGCTTGATCAGAGATTTGTTGAGGCGATGGTCCGAGCCGTTCAGGCTTTAGGACAAGGGGCGACTCCTGCCCCCGTCCCTGTTCCAGCTAGAGGGGAAGAATTTGGCTCCAGAAAGGATAGAGCTCAGGAGTTTCTAAGGAGCAAACCTCCTTCTTTCCGAGGTGGTTCAGAACCTCAGGAGGCAGAGGAGTGGCTTGAGAAGATAGAACGCATGTTCGATTTCCTTGACATGCCTGAGGAAGTCAGGGTGAAGTGCGCCTCGTTCCAGTTGGAGGGTTCCAGTCGCAAATGGTGGGAATCAGTGGTCCAGGCTGGGAAGCACGAGCACATGAGCTGGAAGGATTTCAAGGGTATCTTCAACGAGCAGTATTGTCCAGAGTTTGTAGTCTATGCTAGATCTCGGGAGTTCATGGAGCTATCGCAGGGGAATCAGACAGTGATGGAGTATGCGAATCGCTTTGCTGAACTGGTACGGTACGCACCTGAGATAGTTTCGAGCGAATTCTTGAAAGCTCGGAAGTTTGAGAAGGGCCTTCGACCAGAAATTCACTCCCAGGTTTTCTTGTTCAAGCTGAAGACTTACGCTGAGGTGGTCGATCGTGCTTGTATGGCCGAGATTGACCCGAAGGGAAAGTCGGGGTTTTCTGGATCAGTGTCAGGGCTTGGCAGTGGCAGTTCATCTGAGAAGAAAAGGAAGCGTGATGAGCAATGGAAGAAGGGTGATGGCAGCTCAGGTCATCCTCCCAGGCAGTTTTCATCTGGGGATTCTGGTGCAGGGTCTGTTGTGTGCCATCAGTGCGGAAGGGCAGGGCACATCCGACCTGTTTGTCCATACCCTCCCAGACCATGCCATGGATGTGGAGTGGTGGGACATCTACAACGCTTCTGCAGGACTGCACGCCCTTATCAGAGTGGGGCTGGATCAGTGGCTTCTAGAGGGGTATCAGTTCAGTCAGAGCCGACCAGGACGACAGGATCTCGGTTTGGTGGGCATGGTGGTAGGACCGGATTGTCTTCAGGGCAGAGCCATATCAGGGCAGAGCCTCAGGCGAGCAGTCGCTCTCAGGCAGGGACCAGGCAACTGCATGCTGTGGATCAGGCACCAGCGGGATCTGATGCAGGGCCTTCGACGATTCGAGGTACTATTCTGGTTGCATCTTCTATAGCTGTAGTTTTATTTGATACTGGTGCTTCAGTTTCTTTTATATCTGCTCGTTTTGTGAATCTGCTGAACCTACCATCCGAGCTTTTATCGTGTGCTATGGAGTTGGTAACACCGTTGGGGAAAAAGAGGGAGCAAGGCCTCAAGTGCCGATCGTGCGCACTTTCTGTGTCGGGTGTCGAGATGGAATGGGATTTCTTGGTCCTTGACATGGACCTATTTGATGTGATCCTCGGTATGGACTGGCTGGTGCGCTTCCAGGCGCACATTGATTGCTATCAACGCCGAGTCAGCTTTACAGCACCAGATGGGACTCCTCAGCTTTTTCACGGAGAATGGGATCCTCGGTCGGGACATGCAGGACCTCCACTCCCTGAGCCTGGAAATCTTGCTTATCAGTTGTCATCGCTCGCGCTGGAGGACGATGGTGGTATTTCACAGGGCGGGTTACCTCGTGTAGTGGATGAGTTCCCAGAGGTTTTCCCGGATGATTTTTCTGGCTTACCCCCAGAGCGAGACGTGGAGTTCTTGATTGAGTTGGCGCCAGGAACACAGCCTATATCTCTTCCCTCATATCGCATGGCCCCCACCGAATTGAGGGAATTAAAGATACAACTGGACGATTTGGAATCCAAAGGATTCATTCGCCCGAGCGTCTCTCCTTGGGCCGCACCGGTTTTATTTGCGAAGAAGGCCGATGGAACCCTTCGGTTGTGCATTGATTACCGGAAGTTGAACAAGGTAACCATCAAGAATAAATACCCTTTGCCTCGGATTGACGATTTGTTTGACCAGCTGAAGGGGGCAAAGTGGTTCTCCAAGATTGATTTGCGTTCGGGATACCACCAGCTCAGGGTGAGAGAAGCAGATATCCCGAAGACGGCTTTTCGAAGCAGGTACGATCACTTCGAGTACTTGGTCATGCCTTTCGGACTGACGAATGCTCCTGCAGTTTTTATGGCACTCATGAATAGGGTGTTCCACCAATATCTCGACTCATTTGTCGTGGTATTCGTGGATGACATCCTGGTCTACTCTGGATCTGAGGAGGAGCATGAGCACCACCTGCGCGTTGTTTTGGGCACCTTGCGGGATCACCGCCTGTATGACAAACTCTCGAAGTGCACTTTCTGGATCAGGGAAGTGAAGTTTCTGGGGCATGTCGTCTCAGAACAAGGGGTTTCAGTGGATCCCGAAAAGATCAAAGCAGTTATGTCTTGGGAGCATCCGAGAAATGTGTTTGAGATCAGGAGTTTTCTGGGCTTGGCAGGTTATTACAGGCGCTTTGTCTGGGACTTCTCACGGCTTGCCTCCCCCATGACCGCACTCACCCGGAAAGGGGTGAAGTTTGAGTGGAGCCCACAGTGCCAGACATCTTTTGAGGAGCTGAAGCGGTGGTTGACCACCGCACCTGTGTTGACCTTACCGGAGTCAGGAAAGGGCTATGTGGTGTACTGTGATGCGTCAGGTACGGGCCTTGGATGTGTGCTCATGCAGGATGACCATGTTGTGGCTTATGGTTCTCGCCAACTCCGGCCGCATGAGAAGAACTATCTGACTCACGACTTAGAGTTGGCGGCAGTGATGCATGCTTTGAAGACATGGCGCCACTATCTTTTTGGGGAGAAGTTTGTGGTCTATTCTGACCACAAGAGACTGGCCTATATTTTCTCTCAGAGGGATCTCAATTTGAGGCAGCGCCGCTGGGTCGAGTACCTGCAGGGTTTTGATTTTGATATTGTCTATACCCCTGGCAAGGGTAATGTGGTAGCTGACGCATTGAGCAGAAAAGTACCAGTGCAGGCGTTGAAGAAGTCCAGCGATGAGTGGACTTTGATGGGGCTCTTCGCCCAGTTGCATTTGGAGAGCAGGGAGCACAGTGGAGGTACTTTCTTGGCCAGCATCCAGTTGACTCCTGCCCTTCTAGAGTTGATTCAGCAGGAGCAGCCTGGTGATGAGTTTTTTCAGCGATCTATGTAGTTTCTCCATGGTGGGGAGACTTCTTCTGATTGGTCTTTGTCTTCCCATGGGGTCCTATGCTTCAAGGGCCGTGCTGTAGTGCCGTTGTCTCTGCGAAAGGTGGTGATGCAGGATAGCCACCAGTCTCAGTGGGCCGTCCATCCTGGTACCACCAAGATGTACTACGATGTTTGCCTGCAGTTCTGGTGGCCAGGTATGAGATGGGACATAGCCGACTTTGTATCCCGATGTTATACTTGCCAGCAAGTGAAAGCAGAACATCAGAGACCATCTGACCTACTCCAGCCATTACCCATTCCTACCTGGAAGTGGGACGAGGTCGCCATGGACTTCATCATTGGCCTGCCTCATACACCTCGAGGGAGGAATGCTATCTGGGTGGTAATTGACCGTTTGACTAAGTCTTCCCACTTTATTCCGATCAGAGACACATCGAAGGTAGAGGAACTGGGCCGCTTGTACGTTCAGGAGGTGGTCAGACTTCATGGTGTGCCGTCGGCAGTTGTTTCTGACAGGGACCCCCGCTTTACATCACGGTTTTGGGGAGGCCTCCAGAAGGATTTGGGGTCGCAGATTAAGATGAGCACAACATACCATCCGCAGACCGATGGCCAGACGGAGCGGGCGAATCAGATTCTGGAAGACATGCTCCGAGCCTGTGTGTTAGATTTTGGAGGCTCATGGGATATCCATTTGGGGCTGGGCGAGTTTGCTTACAATAACAGTTACCAGTCTTCCATCAGAATGGAACCCTTTGAGGCGCTCTACGGCCGGCCTTGTCGGTCTCCTTTGTGTTGGGCTGAGGTAGGAGAAGCCTCGCTCTTGGGACCGAGTCTTGTTCAGGAGACGTCTGAGAAGGTCAAGCTGATTAGGCAGCGGTTGTTGACAGCTCAGAGTCGCCACAAGTCTTATGCAGATCAGAGGCGGCGGGATCTCGAGTTTTCAGTGGGAGACATAGTGTTCCTAAAAGTGGCCCCTCGCTTGGGTCACCGTCGTTTGGGGAAACAAGGGAAGCTGACACCGAGATTTGTCGGACCTTTCGAGATTCTTGAGCGGATTGGCAAGGTGGCCTACAGGCTAGCTTTGCCCTCGCAGTTGACGTCGATTCACGACGTATTTCATGTCTCTCAACTAAAGAAGTACAACCCCGACCCGTCACATGTGCTGAATTGGGAGGAGCTGGAGATAGAGTCCGACTTGTCTGTGGTCGAGCGACCAGTGCGTATAGTGGATTCTCGAGAAAAGGTGCTGCGTGGAAAGTCCATTCCTCTGGTCCTTGTTCTTTGGCAGCACGGGAATGATGAACACGAGACTTGGGAGCGGAAGTCATGGGTTGAGCAAGAGTACCCATTTCTATTCTCTGATCAGGCTTTGAGCTGACTTTCCGAGGGCGGAAAGTTTTCATGGTGGGGAGAATTGTCACGCCCGGACTTTTTTGAGGTATGCATTTAATTTTAAATTTTTATTTCATGAGTTTAAATTGACGGTTTATTTAATTGCGTGGTTGGAGTGTGGACTGAGTTGACAAAGGGTTTCCGCAGTGGCGCTGGCAAATGCGCATTGGACGTACATCGCTTAGCGTGCGCGCAAGGCACGAGCAAGCTGGATAATTTTTTTTTAAGTGTGCGTTGATAAGTGTGTGTTGGCTTCACGTCGTTCGACACGTGGTGCCGATGCTCGAACATTAAATAACCAGATAAAAAGTTATTATGGTTTTTTTGGTTATTATTGTATTATGATTAATATATTATTGTTATTATTATATTATTTATATTGTTATTATTATTTTTATAATTATTATGGTGTTATTGTTATTATTATTAATGCTAATAGTATTATTATTCTTATTGATTATTATGTTAATTGTATTAATGTTGCTTCATATTATTATTGTTTGATTTATTATTATTAATTTATTTTATATTGTTTGTTAACTTCTCCCTCTCCCGAAACCCTAGCCGCCACCTTTCTTTTTTTTTTATTTTCATTTCATTTTCTTTTATTTCTCTTGTCTTCCTCCCCCGTTTTTCTTTTCCTTCTTCTCCTTCCCCGCTCCTGCTCTCCCTCATCAGCTCAATCAGGCCGCCCCAACTATCCCCCTACTGTCTGCTACCAGCCGCGTTCCGCCGGTCCACCCCACCGGGACTTCTCCTCTGTTACACCTCCTTGCTCGGAAACCAGCAGCCGCACCCTGCTACTCCCGCTCGGCCACTCTCCTGCTCACCGGTGCGCCACCCCTCCGCTCAGCCACTCTCTCCCTCTCCTCTGCACTGCGCTGCTCCTACACCCTCTCCGCCGCCATCACTTGCCGAGCAGCACCTCCTGCCGGACCTGCATCCCCTGCCGTTGTCCTCTGCTGCACACCGCACAAGACCCCAGCCGGCGCTCCCGCCTCTGCTGCGCCGCTCCAGCACCCCTCGCCGACCGCCGCCCCTGCCTCTTCTTTTTCCCTTCTTCTTCTTTCTTTTCTCCTTCTTCTCTTCTTCTTCTTCTTTTTCTTCCTCCGCCTCCACCTCGGCCGAGCTGCTGCTCCCCTTGCACCCCCAGCCGGCGCAACCCCCTGCTGCATTTCTTCTCTCTTTCTTCTATTTCTCTTCTTCTCTTCTTCTTCTTCTCCTCTTCTCCTCCTTCTCTTCTTCTTCTTCTCCTCTTCCTCTTCTCTCCTTCTTCTTCCCTTTCTTTTTCCTCCTCTTCTTCTCCGTTCCGGCGCCCCTGTTCGGCCTCCTCCCGCGCAGGTCTGTTTTTTCTTTTTATTTATTTATTTTAAGTTATCTAATTAAATATTATGTTTTCTTTTGTTATTATTATTAATATGTTAGTTATTATATCATTATTAAAAATATTAATATGATAATATTGTAATTATGTAAATAACAATAATAATAATAATATTATTATTATTATATTATTATTATTATTATTATTATATTATCATTATTATTATTATTATATTATTATTATTATTAATATTATTATCATATTATTATTATTATTATTATGTTAATAATACTATTATTATTATACTACTATTGTTATTATTATTATTATGCTATTATTATTATTAATATTAATATTATTGCTATTATTATTATTTATAATTATTATTATTAATATTACTATTATTATTGCTATTGTTATTATATTATTATTATTATTCTATTATGTTATTATTATTATTATTATTATGTTATCGCTATTATTATCATCATTATTATTTATGTTAACAATTTTCTAAAACTCGTTGAGCGTTATGCTGTTTTTAGGACCTGGTTGACGGCTCAAGATGGTGCGACCGCGGCGCAACTGGAGTCTTGCGCCGTGTCTTTTTCCGCGCCCGTTTGAGGTAGGTGATTCCGCACTCAGTTATCTTTTGGCGATCTTTTGCATGCTGGTTTAATTTTTCATCACCCTACTGATTAGTTCTCATATTGACAATTAGTTTTTAATTACTTTTTAAATGTGCATCTAATTTTGCCAGTGGTCTATTTATGTGGTGCAAGTCCTTTTATTTTATTGCGGAAACTCACTTTGGCTGTTTATTATTATTTGTAAACTGTGCAGTGTGGTCTAAGTTTTTTTTTAAAAGAGGAAAAAGAAAAAGGAGGTTTTGGTGTGTGTGTGTGGTTTTCAAAAAAAAAGATATCAGTGTGCAGGTGACACGTTTGGCTCTAAGTGATAATGTGACATACTATATGAACTTTGATCTTTAGGTGAGCACAAGGAGGGAAGCCGGGGTATTAGGTGGGGAGACTGGGACTAGTGAGCTAGTGTTCCGGAGATGACCCGACCCGGTTTCACTGGCAGGTTTGACGACTGCAACACTAACTAAACATATGATATCTGAGGGTCGTGGCCTTCTAAGCCACGTGTTCTGAGGGTCGTGGCCTTCTAAGCCACGTTATCTGAGGGTCGTGGCCGCCTAAGCCACGTTTCACCGAGACACGACGTTCTAGGATCCCGCTAGTCTAGTACCCATAGGGCCTTTCCCATCCCTTGGTGCCACCAGTTACCTTGCGTGCATGCTGATACGTGATATGTCACTTGAGCTACTATCCTAATGTGTTTGTCTTGAACTGCCTTTCTTTTAAAACTTTTTATGAAAACCATTTTCTTTTGCACTTCTTTCTATCTTTATTTCAGCATTGCATTTGGTTGTCTTTTGATAGTTGTGCGTGGAATCTTTTATTGGTGATATCCTGCTTGGCGATTTCTCACACCCTACTTACACCCTTGGGTGTAAGTAGACTTGTTTACTTCTGATACAGGTAGGGGTCCAGCTTTTGGGAGCAGTGGTTCAGGTTGTTAGCAGGACTATCTACGTGGTGTTTTGGTGGTGGTCTAGAGGCGGTGTCCTTACACCGGGCGACAGTCCTTAGGTTGGTCTTTGGTTATCTTGTTTTGGTGTTATTTGGGTTTTGAGTACTTGTGAACCAAAAACCTGTTGGTTGTCTACATGTTTGACTGTAATCTTTATCTCTGTTTGGTTTACTTTGGTTGGCTGCTTTACATTTGTTCACTCGGGTAAACCGTTCCCAAGGTTTATTTTGATACCCGGGCACTTGTGCCAGCCCGTGGGGATCGGGAACGCCCTTCGGGCCTTGCCGCGGGCTGAGTCGGGCGTCGATTCGGATGGCGACCCGATTCGGTTCGTGACATAACCACTTGAGTTTCAAAAGAAACAAACCACCTAACTTTCATAACAGAAGGAAGGTTCTTACAAAAACAACAAAACAAAAACAAGGAAACTCCAAATATCCCCACCGTAACATGGGAGACAAAAACTGGACCAAGTTTCCCCGCACCCACGATGATCTCCTAACTACGCGCAAGTTTCAATTTGGGGCCTATGGCTGGAGCCCTGATGATTAAAGCATCCACTGCCTCAAAGTCAAACACTAACATATTCCGATAAAAACTTCCTCTTTAGGCAACAATTTCTGTAAAACTTCTCCAAATGACCCAAATGACCACAACGATGATAGGTCTTTAGAGGACTGCGACGAGATGGATTCAAATGTCCAAACTGACCGCACTAGAAGCACACAAGAAAATGGTCCGACAAGATGGAAGTAGAAACCAATGAAGGATAATTTTCAAAAATAGGATGCTTTGGCACACCCCTCTCACCATATGCGGAGCCTTCACGAGATCCAACCACCACTGACTGCACCTCGAGAACCAACTCAGCTAAAAACACCTCATCCACTAACTTCTCAAATCGGTTTTCACCGGATGAGAGAAATTTTTCTACGATCTCTAGATGAAGACCCCAAATGAAAATAGGATCTTTCAAATGATCCTTTGATTTCACCTCCAAAGAGAAGGAAATTAACTCTTTAAAGTGGTTAACATAAGTTATCACTAACCGTTGGCCCTTCCAAACATCTCGCAGCTCTACCACCTTCCTCGTCTTCAACTCCTCAGGTATGGACCATTGGACGGAAGCGGTATTAAAGGTTTCCCAAGTCATCCCAACTTGAAATGATGATGGGACATCCATTCCCCACTGATCCAAACTCAAACCTTCAAACAAACCCAAAGCAGGTTGCACTCTCACAACTTTGGGAGTTCCCAATGATCTGAAGACACTCTCAACTTCCTAAATCCATTCCATAGTCTATAATGGGACTTGATCACCACAAAAGATAGGAAACAACTGAGAAGAACAAAAAATAGGATGGGACCCACTGGAAACCTTGGGACCTTTCTGGGTGGCATATTCTGAACAACATCAAAACACAAATCCAAAAATCAACATCTAACCAAATCAAAACCAAAAGACCATCTCAGGCCAAAAAAATTGGCTCACAAGCCAAACATCACAAACAAAACCAGGGTTCTCTTTTCAAAAACCACCATTTACATTTCAATTTACAAAATTTCCTTCTTCTGAGGCCACTTTACAAATACCAAAACCCATTTTTCACAAAATAAGAACTCAATTTTCACAAAAAAAACCTACTTCTCAAAGAAAAACCAATTTCCAAAAATCATTTTCCCCTTTCGAAATCACTTTTGAAAAAAAAGGTCAAACCATTGATTTAAAATACTCACCCATGGTATCCTATGAATTGTCACATATGCATTCTTTCCACTTCTATTTACATCATCCATGCACATGTGCTAACATGCACTTTACACACATACCCACACATATGAAAACATAAATAAGGAATACCAATGGTTAACCATGCCACTTCATTATCAAAACCCAAGAGTTTACCAAATTTTCAATCCAGAACATTTTCTTTTTAAAACCCATTCTTCCAATTCCAACCACTTAAAAGAGATCATTTCCATTTTAAAAAATATTTTCATTTCAAAAGATCACTTACTCCATTTGAAACAAAAAAACATAAATCACACCAAACTACTGGAGTGAGGAACTAGTGTCCATACCTAACTCAGTGACATGGTTAGTGGGTCATGCCCAAGTAGGCATTAACAACTAAGAAGACCTTAAACCATGCACTTGGACTCCACATTGGTCACTACTCCATGTGAGATCAACACATGACACTGGATCTCCTCCATCGTGAGTCCTCAATCCAAAATAAATCAAAAACCAAAACAAAGACTCAAAACCCAGACTACCCCTGGTAACTCAAGGATCAAAATGAGCAAGGGTTCATGACATCCTTCCAATACCTACCTCTTGAGTCCCAACAATCCTAATCTAAAACTACTAGACACCCTAAATAATAAGGGCCCCATATGATACCATTTTTTCATGAACCAAGCCGGGTTTCCATCCAACCCGACATCTGATTCAGTCCGAGACATGGCCCGAAGGGCATTCCCGATCCCCACGGGCTGGAAACTAATACCAAGCATAAAATTAATCAATAAGAGAACGATTTTTCCCAATAAACTAGGATAAAAATAAATAAAATGAATGCTCATAAGAACTAAGAATAACTAAATATCAATAAATATAAAAAAACGGATCCAAATACAACAGTTGAAAAACAAAGCTAAATACAAAAAAAAACTAAAACTAGACCACGCCAACAAGATCTCCACGTGACCTTTTGGTCACCACCAACCACAAGACTAAACTACTCCAACCACGAGCACACGAACCAAAAACTTGCACCTGTGAAACAACTCAGGTCTATTGATGTCGAATGACACAAGTAGGGTGTGAGATTAAATAGCTTAGTAGGTAATCACCACAGATTCCATGCATTTCCTTTATAAAAATAGTCCACAAACATTGGTTTGAAAACACAATCCAAAAACAGGTTTTTAATCATATTAAACAACTAAACATATATTTCTACAAGTTCCCATTTTAAAATAACTCACACAACTTTGCTTTTAAAAAATGGTTTCACT
This sequence comes from Viscum album, assembly GCA_963277665.1. NCBI lineage: Eukaryota > Viridiplantae > Streptophyta > Magnoliopsida > Santalales > Viscaceae > Viscum > Viscum album. Next base: position 1,769,038,257 of record OY728140.1, read on the forward strand.
TTCCACAACCTAGTTCAAAAACAAAACCCAAGTAAAACCCATGCCAAGTAATAAAAGGGGGTTGTGCAGAAAGTAAAGGAAACCAAACAATAAGGTAAAACTAACAAGGCTAATATCCAAAGTATAATAGAAATAAATAGAACATGTAGATAGATAATCATCCTGAACATCCCTAGAGCAATCCCTGGATGTACTCAGATCAGACTCACCTACCGACATATGGTGCAAATCCATAGTCAATAACTCACTAGCCGTTCTAACTACCAATCCAATAGCACAATCCCACATGGAATCTAAACATCAAAGGGGTACCAACCCATCTAATCGGGGTTGACAAGAAACCATCACTAAACCCTCTAAAAGAGGCCCTAGAATCCCATGATAGTAGTACATTGTGTAAGTAAGAGACCCTCACATGCGTGGCTCACCCGACCTACCGCCACCGCACTTGCCTACCCCAAACACTGACACCACCTATGTGATACCCTTCACTCTAGAGAATCCTCTATAGAGGTTCCCATCTCACAACAAGTCATTCACAAGATCCAACCAGGCCTTCCCATCACATGATATTTAAAACCATTTCTCAAAACATGTTAAGATTCCAATCGCTCATTTGTACTTTCAAAACCACAATTCATTTCTAAAACATTATAAAGTGCCAATCGAGCCTTCAACATCATCAATTCCAATACATTACAAAAAGTTTTCTCAACCATTTCCAAAACAACATCAAACACCACTTTTATGTGAAAAATTCCAAACAAACCATAATTTCAAATATAATTTGAAAGAACTTTCATGTCATTTGGGAACCAAAGGACCATTAGTAAAACATCAAGAGTTTGAAGAAGGAAAGAAGGAGGAGGGCTGCGTGTTTTGAAATATGGGTTTTTAAGTTGAGCAAGTTCATCCAAGACCATTATCATTTGTGTTCTCATCCATTTGTGCACCCCGAACACACATGGATGTTTCCAAATTCAATGGAACACCATAAGTATCCATGAAATTACCCAAAACTATTTTTAAAGTAATGACATATGTTCCACCACCAACACAACAAGCCATACATAAGTGCTAAACCATAAAAGTCGCCATAATCCACACATAAGGCTCATATCACAATCAACCCACGCCATCGAAACATAACCAATCCAAACACATGCTAAAAATACCTAATTTTATCTAAAAAGGCTACTTTTCATTTTATCAAACACATTGAGTGCATATATACATAATCATATTTAAAAAATATCTTTGAAAACCATTTTTTCCAAATTCCACCAACACAAAAGCACCACATCAAGCCAAAAAAACACATCACAAGCATGAAAAACACATTATAAATTATTTCAGAATGACCAATAATCAAATAGAACGCATCAAAAAGGAAACGAACAGAAACACCTACCTCAACGGAGTGCAGATGCGATGAGACTTCATGGGAAGGAAGAACTGAGCCCAACAGACAATTTTCACACCCTAGATCCAAAGAAAAACAACCCAACACATCAACCCTAACCACTAGGGTTCATCCAAGAGAGAACCACCAATAAAAAACCCTAGAAATCCAAGGAGTAGGAGAAAAAGAGGATAAAATTGAACAAAATCCAAAGAAACTCACCTTAGAACTTTGGAGGAGCACCAATGAAGGGAGGATAACCAAAGGGAGAGGGGTTTGGGGACCCTCTCATGCCCCAAAAACAACCAAGAAGGGAAGGAGATCAATTTGGGGTTAAAACATAAGAGAGCCATGATTGAAATTTCAAATTTTTAAGAATTTGGGCAGCTTGTACGGTTTGGCCTCACAGTTTTCCAAACCATGCACAAACTATGTAGTCGCCACTGTCCAAATGGACAGAACCTCACACACGGTTTTTGCACAATTTCCCAACTCGTGAACAACCTGTGTGCCTTACTCTTGGACCCTAAAACATGCTACATGATTACCTAAGGTAAGCCACACAGTTTCCTTTAATTGTACACTGCCCACACGCCCTTTGCTGCCAAACCCAAAACTCCACTTTTCAACAAAAAACACAAAATCCAAATGGGAACTCAACCCAAACCTCAACCAAAGGATATAAGATCAAGAGGAGAATAAAATAAAAGAATTTAAAAGGTCGAGCTATGATATGTATCTGGACAGGATGCACGAGGAAAGTGGAGGGCGAAGTTCTCTTTGTCGGTTGCGCACACCAGGCAGAGGGTGATAACGAGGCGGTCTGCGAGGGATTTCGTGGTCGGTGACGGTGGGTCAACTTGAGCGGCAGTGATTGCAGGGCTACCAAGATGACAGTGGCGACGATGAGCAATAGGTATGATCTGTAGGGATCAGTGGTTTTGGCGGTTGATGCGGGTTACAGGCTCTCCCACGGCGAATGCGAGCCGGAGGGCTTGATGGCTGTTGGATTGTGGCGGGCAACGAGGGGCTTCACCCACGGTGAATGCGATGTTGGAGGGCATGAGAACCTCACCGCGGGGGGATTATATATCCCCTATATATACTGTATAGAATATAAATAAATAATGTGGGGGTATTCTCGGGTTTATCCCTGCAGGGGGCTATAAACTGAGTTTACCTTAGCATGCAGATGTGTGCGTGCGTGTCTTTGATGTAGTTGTACCCCATAGAACCTAAAATAAATAATAAATATGTTTATTATATTTATAATTATATATTTATAAATATATACAAATATATATAAATATATAGATATATAAATATATATAAATATATAGATATATAAATATATAGATATATAAATATATAAATATATAAATATATAAATATATAAATATATAAATATATAAATATATAAATATATAAATATATAAATATATAAATATATAAATATATAAATATATAAATATATAAATATATAAATATACAAATATATAAATATACAAATATATAAATATACAAATATATAAATATAAAAATATATAAATATATAAATATACAAATATAAAAATATAAAAATATATGGATATATATATATCGACATATTCATATGAGTTTTATCAACGCTTGCTTAGTACTGATAAAGACTGCCCTTTATCAGTGCTAGAATACTAAAGCCGTTAAAATCACTCTTTATCAATGCTACAATTCTAGGGTTGATAAATATTTGTTTTAGCAGCTCTTTTTAAAGGTGATAAAGATTAGATTAATCAACACTTTTTTTAGTGCTAATAAAACTAATCTTTATCAGTGTTTTTTTAAAAGCACTGTTAAAATTCTTTCATATTCCTATAAATAGAACCCCAAGCCATTATCTCCTCTCGTGCCTCAAAAGCTCTCGCGGACCCCTACTTCTGTCATCACCACTGCTCTTGCTGAAGCTAATCGCCGCCACTGCCTCTATCAATGAACCGATATTCTCTAAATCTAATGTATATATGATGATTTATTTTGTGTTTCACAGACTTGTATTGCTCGTTGTATCGTTTTGCACTGGTTTCTTGGTTTTCGACTTCAACGTGTCGGTTCAATCTCGAAAGGTGGCGGCGGTTCGGCCTTCAGTGGCAGCAGTTTGGCCTCGATAGGCGGCGGCGGTTCAGCCTCGAACGTCGATGACTGCCGCCACTCCCTTGATGTTGGCCGCCACCCACTGCCCCTCTATGTCGTTGCTTTCCACCCTTCGCCCCTCTAACCGAGACCCCCCCTCCCTTACCGTCGACCGCCGCCCACCCTCCCCATTGTCCGCCGTCGCCTAATATATATATATATATATATATATATATATATTATATTTATAATAAAATATAATCATATATTAAAAAATATATAGAATTATATATAAATATATTTAAATAATTATAAAATTACAATAAATATATTTAAATAATAAATATATATATTATATTTATAATAAAATATACTCATATATTAATAAATATATAGAATTATATATAAATACATATTTATATAATTATAAAATTATAATAAATATATTTTAATAATAAATATATTCATATATTAATAAATTTATACAATTATATATAAATATATATTTATATAATTATACAATTATATATAATTATATAAATAGATTTATAATAATATAAAAATATTTATAAAAATATTTATTTATAATTAGAATTATAAATAAATAAATAAATATATATTTAAAAATTATTATGGATTAATTAATATTGAATATCACTTAGTATAATTATTACTAGTTAGTTTTAGTCTTTATCAATTAATTAATATTTAATTAATAAACACGAATAATAATAAATATTTATTATTAGCTAATTTATTAAAATATAAATAATTAATATTTAGTAATAATTTGTTATTCATAAATATTATTAACTAATAATTAATAATAATTTGTAATCATTGATCATAATTAATTATTATTAAGGTAATTAAAAACTATTATAACTATTGTAATTAAGAATAATTAGGCTTAATTAGTAATTTCTTATTTTTTAAACCGATTACTAATTAATATCACATTAGTTAAAAATAATTATAACTTATTAGTAATTTCGTATTATTATTTTTTATTAAAAATAATAACAAATTTATTCATTGCTAAATAATTTTTTACCGGTCTTTGATGAACCTTCCAGGGTCATGAAACTAAGATGTAAGTTGAATGGAGGAATGTCTTACAAAGTTAATTGATAAAGGAATATCTTACTAAATTAAACATTAATTTATTTTACTTAAAAGTTAATTGATAAAGGAATATATTATTAAATTTTTGAAACAAACATTATTAATGATTCCTAAATTCAGGTTAATCTTTCTTAATATATGAAAATAATTAGTAAACTCAAATTCAATTAGATTCTTCATGATCTTTTATCTTAAATATCAGTCATATTTTAATATTGATAAACCTTTATGTTTTTTTTTCATGGTATGACCATCAATCCAAGGTGTGGATGACTCTTCACCTCAAATATTTAAGGGAATGAATCCTATGCATCTCCCTTGAGTCATGAAAATGAATCTTAGGTATCATCTTTTATTAGTTGAAACAACTCTTACCTACCACCCAATGACCTTTATGTAAACTCTAAATTCACATTTACATATCCTAATGTGGTTACATGCTTTTCTAATTTTATTCATTTATACATTTATATACTTTTATAAATTATATAGTATATCATATTTATCATGGAAAGATAACGTCATTAACTCTATCCAACCCATAAGATATCCATCATGTCCTCACTCTCACAAAAGGTAAATTAATGTTTAACCCCATTGTAACTCCTAAACTTACTTTGCATCCAACATCACTAGCATGGTTTAAATTAGGGGATTCCTCCACAACTATATATTTTCTTTGATATGTTGTTGACTTCTAAGGGAATGAGTCTTAGGAAATAAAATGCAATAATAACTATCATCCTCATCAGCTTCATCTCCCGAACAATTATTATTGCATTTTGATGCCTAAGAATCATCCCCCATATCTTCTGGACATGCACCTATGTTTCTTAAACTACTCTAAGCAATAGTCATCCTATACTAGGTACCAGTGAACATTGTAAATGAATTATGAGGATAAAACCTACCACCAGTGGAGTAATTCTTTTCTTAAATTCAATTACTCATTTCCTTCAAAGCAGGATGAAATTATTTGAAACATTCAAATGTTGGGTTCCCCTTATTTTAAAGCCCCATTTTTTATATTTTTTTATTTTTTTTAAATATTAATATTATATAATCAAATAGGATGGATATGAATAGGGAATGAATGAATATCAATCGTATGACGAAAAGTATGAATATGGGGTGAAATAGTTCATCAATTTTGCAAAATATCACGTATATAACCCTTCTCAAACCCTTTGTCCATGTTTATGTTGTTGTTATTTTAGAATAATTAGTCCATAAGAGTTAAAAGAACACTTGATCTATCACAAAATAGATCTAATTTACAAATGTTGAAATAAACATGAGGAAAAAGAAACTGTAGCTAGTGATCAGGATAACACTACGTTTTATGGATCATCTGATATAATCACAAGTGCAGATAATGAAAAAGACTGTATCGAGGATGTGATTACAAGTGTGAATGATGATGAAGATAATATTGAGGAAATGACAATGACAGTTGAAGTTGAAATTCGTGATTGTCCAAAATTATTTGAGAAGTTAAAGAGTTTTGCAAAGATGCCATTATATGTTGGTTGCACTAAATATACAGCATTGTCAACCATACTGAAGATGTATAATTTAAAATATAGCAATGGATGGAGTGACTCCGGTTTTACTGAACTACTTGCTCTCTTGAATGATATGCTTCCAGAAGATAATGAACTCCCCAGCTGAACATATGATTCTAAAGGAACGCTACGTTCGATGGGTATGATCTTTAAAAGAATACATGCTTGTCTAAATGACTATATACCATTTCCCAAGGACCGAAAATCACTTAAAGAATTACCAAAGAGTGGTGATTCTCAATACAATAAAGATAATTGGGTCCTACAAAAGTTTTATGGTACTTTCCAATCATTCCAATGTTTATGTGCCTACATGTAAGTGCGGAGACTGCAAGACAATTGACATGACATGCAAATATAAGAAATAAAGATGGGAAACTTCGTCACCCAACAGAATATCTTCAGTGGAATAGAATTGATCACGAGTATCCTAAATTTGGAAACAATTTGAGTAACCTTCGTCATGCATTATCTATAGATGGAGTTGATCATTTTGGTTTTCAAAGCAACACTCAAAATACATGGATGGTTATGTTGGTAAATTATAAATTGCCACTGTGGTTATACATGAAATGAAAATACATTATGTTATCTATGCTTATATCAGGACCAAAACAACTGAGTAATGATATTGATGTTTATTTGGCTCCATTGATCGAAGATTTGAAATTATCGTGGGATTCAAGTGTTATGTTGTATGATGCTTAAAAAAATGAAGATTTCACGTTGATATCCATGTTTTATGGGACAATAAATGATTTTTCCACTTATGGAATTTTTTTATGATATAGAATTAAATGAACTCAAGGGTGTACCATTTTCAAACAAGGTGCGCATTCAATTAGGTTGAAACATTCATCGAAGATTGTGTTTCTAGGACATCACAGATTTTTATCCTGATGACACAAGTCCCAATCTTGTATGACATCATTTGATGGAAGTTCAAAATAATATACAACACTATCTCCACTAACAGGTGATCAACTTTTTGAGAAAGTAAAAGATAAAGACAATACTTTTGGTAAACCTTTTCTGGAAAACCATACGAAAACCGGTTGAAAAAAGAGATCTGTTTTTTTTGAATTACCATACTGGAATTGTCTCTACGTCAGATATTTTCTTGATGTTATGCATGTTGGAAAAAATATATGTGATAGTTTCATTGGAACATAAATATATTCACCCAAAAAAAATAAAGGATGTACTTAAGGCTAGGTTGGACATGATTGACATGAAAATACGGAAATAGTTGGCACCAATGAAGTGTAATGTCCCATAAATTCTATATAATTTTTTTATATATAATTATTTCGAGACCACAAAATTTGAAGGCGCGTGATTCTGAGGCCCGGAGTGTCCAGAATGATCTGTCAAAGTTCTGTTAAACTTAAATTAACACGCGTAAGCAGTTTTCCTAAAAAAGTGGGATAAATCTTAAACGGTTACTCGTATAAAAAATCTGAGGGCACCGTTGTGCTCAGGATGGAGGGTTTACCCTAGGTGAGACCTAAGTTTAGTCGGTGTGGGCCTCCTATGAGAAAACCCAAAAATAACATAACCGTAAATAAAATAATAAAATAAATTATTTTATTTTTCAAATGATTATAACTCACAAACGGTAACTCAGATTAAAAATATGAGACCACCGTTGAACTCATGAGGGTATGCTTTCTTTAGGCAGATACTAACATTGGTCGGCACAGGCCACCAATGGAATTTAGTTTTTGGCCGTAAATAAAACAATCAAGTGACAATTATTTTATTGTAAAATCCATAACTTTTAAACGGTAACTCAGATTAGAAATATGAGAGTACAGTTGGGTTCGTTGGGGTGTGTTTCACTTAGGTAGAGCCTAACATCAACTGGCACGAGTCAAGGGTGACTGTTATTAATTTTACGAACTTTTTTTTGGGTGCGTTCAGTAAATGTGCGAGCAATGTTTTGTAACTTTTGATCCGGGCTTAGAATTAAAATCCGAGGGCACCATTGAATCCGCAATGCTAGGATCCAATTAAGGGAGGCTTCACTTCGACCATAGTAGGTCCGGATAAAAATTAAGATTTTGATACTTTTAAAATAATAATAAAAATAACTTAGTTTATTTTTATTTTCTTTCTTTTCCTCCAACGAACAAGAGACAACGTGGGACCGACGACGTGTTAAGAAAATTAATGGATTGACCTTTCTTTCTAAGTAACTGCACCATTGGGGAATTAGGAAGGTTCCTAATTAATGAGCCTCTATTAATTCCATGAACTTTGCACACCCTCCCACTCTCCTATTTATATAGAGTTTGGGGAGAGGTGTCGGCATTGCTTCGCCAAACAACGAAGTGCTGAAAAAGTGCAGTGACGCCAAACCCTTGGAGGACGAAGCTGGTACCAATCGGAGGTGATGAATGAGGAACCAACACTCGATCCTGGAATAGAAGCGTCTTGCGGGAGTGAAAAACACTGACGTTCCCTTCAACGACTTCATCAACTTCCCCACGCCACCTCCAACAAAAAAATTGAGGTAGATATTGTTGTTTAATTATTTATTTCTCCGTTATTGAAGTTCATATCGATTTAAGAATATTTATATTCTTCTTGATTCAAGAACAAATAAGCCACTTGCTACCGTTCTAACGCAGAGGGTGCGGGCCGAATGAACACAGCCCGACCTCTCCGCATCCTTTGTGGTTTTTGACGCGTTCTTAATCCATTCTCCAAAACCAAATATTTATTGGCACTGGAAATATGGATTTTTTATGAGCGCAATATATGGATGCGAATCCCTCAACGCAAGGATTGAAAATATATGATCATTTAATTTTTTAGGCTTAGAATGAAGCCACAATGGCTCGCAGAAGGAGGTGGCCAAATATTTATCGGTTCTAGAAATACGGAGTTTTGCTGTGCAAGATATATGGACGCAAATACCTTGAAACAAGGATTGAAAGTATGCGATCGTTTAATTTTTCGAGCTTAGAATGAATCCGCAATGGCTCACGGAAGTAGGCGGCGGCCGACACCCGGCCCACCGTGAGGAAGGAAGGGCGGCGCGCGTCCGCGTCGCTGGATGATGAGAAGGCCGCGGTGGAGCAAAGGTGGAAACCGACTGCACAAAGGGGAGGAGGCGGTGCACATCCACGCCACCGGCATGCAGGAGCTGCGACATGAGGCCGCGCCGGGGAAGGAGGGAAGCCGACTGAGCCGGCTGCCGGTGGTGGCGCATCGCGCGACCATGCCACGGAAGAGGGCTGGCCATCTAGCCAGCTGTGGGCTGCCTGGTGTGAGCCAGGCTGGAACCAGCAGTCCGAGCCAGACCCTGGGTCAGACCCGAGTCGGGCCGGGTCGGTCCGACCAGGTCAGATCGGACCCAGACCCACTTCGACCATTTTCGTTCTTTCGGCCATATCTTGAGCTACGACATCTGTTTGATGAACCGTTAGTGGCGCTGGAAACCTTGGGTCGATATGGACCTTTTGGTATACCCCACTTGAGTTTTGAATTATGTTGGGGTATGGTTGGGTTGGATCGGACACGAATCCAACTGGGCCCTCGGGACTAAAATGACAATAACTTACAGACCGAACGTCTGATTGACGCACCGTCTGTTGCATTGAGACCCCTATTATGTGGTGTTACTTTGGGATACTTCTTCATGGGACTTAATGGTAGTTGGAGTATCAACCCGTGACTTGAGTAGTGGACCCTCCTGGAATCAAGCAAGCTTGGTGCGAGAACCCTGCAACTGGCTGAAATATGAGAAAGGGATCCTATGTGGGTCTGTGATCAGGATCCTTTGTGGGTCTGTGTTCGAGAGTATCACTTGGATATGCTTTAGGAATCCACGTGGGACTACTCTATGATCCTATGTGGGTCTTCTGTACTAGGATCCTGTGTGGGTATAATGATGTAGTAGGATCCTGTGTGGGTCTGATGGTGTACTCAGATCCTATGTGGGTCTGATGATGTACTAGGATCCTGTGTGGGTTTGATGATGTAATAGGATCCTCTATGGGTCTCCTGTACTAGGATCCTGTGTGGGTATGATGATTGACTAGGATCCGGTGTGGGTCTGATGATGTACTAGGATCCTGTGTGGGTCTGATGATGTACTGGGATCCTCTGTGGGTCTGCTGTACTAGGATCCCATGTGGGTATGATGATGTACTAGGATCCTATGTGGTTCTGATGATTTAGGATCCTACGTGGGTCTGCCTATTAACAGAGTAAGATGATTCAGTAGTTACATCTAATCATCTCTACTACTGTACCTGAATTATACCTGCTCTGAGATGAATCTTTACCATTGTGGTAATCTTCTATGTGGCATACCTTTGTGGTACTTACCTTCGTGGTGATACCTTTGTGGTATTCTTCTGTGTGGCATTACCTATGTGGTACTTACCTTTGTGGTGTTACCTTCATGGTACTTACCTTCATAGTGATACCTTTGTGGTATTCTTCTATGTGGCGTTACCTTTGTGGTACTTACCTTTGTGGTGTTACCTTCATGGTATTCTTTCTTTCATGGAACTTTTGTACTTTTTCTAAGGTTTTGGGCATTGATTTTCCTCTTAAATGAGATGGGTATACTTGATAACTTAGGTATATGTATGTTCATATACCTAAGTAGGGTTGTCAGATGTTTTCATACTTTGTGGTTATCCTTTGTGGGTTTTGTGAGACCATCGAGGGTCTCGGGGTCCCTACTGAGTATCATTATACTCACCCCTGCATGGGCTATGCCCGCACCTTGTTGTGTTTGGTGCAAACGATGGACAACATTGACTGAGGATGAGAGAACCAGGACTGGAGGTATCTCGGAGGTGGACATTAGATGAGACGTACCGTAGAGACGACTGTTCGAGAGCTGTACCTACCCTTCAGGTAGGGTCCTTGGCAGAAATTCATAGGAGCTGTTCAGTTTACTTCTACCTTTCAGTTTTCTTGTAATTTATAGTTGGGCTTGTATTCTGACCCCTTTTTCTTACTGTACACACTCTTTTTACTATACATTTTACTTGTGTTCGTATCTTACTGTGTGTTTGGTTGCATGTGTTTACAGGTTAAAAAGGCAATGCCTTCCCGGTTTTTAGGGAATATGCCTTTCGGTGCTAGTCGCCAGCCCCTGGCCTATGGAAGGCAGGCTTGGGTTAGTCACGACACAAGCCCCGGGGGACGGGTCGTGAAAAATTGGTATCAGAGGAGTTTGGTTCTACCGAAGAACTTGGACTCTGATATTTTCTATGTAGCAATAGTGTTAAGTGTTATGAGTGTGGTTTTCAGTTCAAAGAGTCCAGTGTTGGTGTGGAGGCTGACATATCCATACACCAGGACCCTAACTTCTGATTTCTAACTCAGTGCACAAAAATATTGATTGCATGTGTGTTTTGAAAAGTTTTCTTTGTGATATATTTGAGTCAGCTCATCAGGTATAACTTTTTGACCATGGCACACCTGTCTCTTTTTAGGATTCCGCCACATAGATAGCTAGATAGAATTCCTAATAGAGTACACGATGATGGCCCACCGAGCGACGAGGCTCCGGTGCAGGGCCCTCTTATTGTGTTGGCACCTTCGGGTGGTGTACCAGCACCACCACCACCCGTTGGGCATCAGTTACCACCAGCTGTAATGGAAGACGGTGCATGCCGACTTAGCACATTACATGAGTTCCAGTGGCAGAGGCCTTTGAAGTTTCGAGGCAAGTTAGATTCCCAGGCAGCTGAGGACTGGCTAGAGTTTGTGGCCAGAGTTTTTTGCCTAGTTGAGACACCAGTAGAGAAGATGGTGATCTTAGCTTCTAGTATTTTACAGTGAGTGACCATGAGGATGGTCCACATAGTGACGAGGCTTTGGTATGTGGACCATTTTCTGAGATAGTACCTTCAATTAGTGTGTCAGCTATATCAATTCCCTTTGGGCAGCAGTTACAACCGACAATACTGGTAGAGGACACATTTAGTCTTAGTGCCTTATGTGATTTTCAACATCAGATACCCCTCAGGTTCTGAGGAGAGCCTGACTCACAGGTAGCTGAGGACTGTCTTGAGGAGGTGGTTGAGAGTTCTCTAGAGCTTCTACAACTTCGACAGGACGACATGTCGATAGATGAGTATTCATCGAGGTGTACTGACCATTCCTGGTACTCGATTAATATGATACAATTAGTGATTCAGGGCTCAGACTTCCAAGCGATGTGTGTTTAAGGACATCCGAGCCAACACTATTCCTCTATGCATTCCTACTTATGTTAGGGTTCTAGAGAGAACCTTTGTGGTTGAATATTCTTTGGATGACCAGATACAACTAGTGAATGTTAGCAGTGGGAAACCAGAAAACCGGCACCAATCTCAGAGACTTGGGTGTGTAATATGTTTCGGGAAGAGGATGTGACAGGGATAGATGAATTTGTAGGGAAGAATATGTGGAAGTAGAGTTAGGAGAGTATCATGAGGTGGTGTTCATTTTGACATGTCACAACCACCCCCTTTTTGTGGACCCCACCAGGCTCAGGGAGCTGGAGGACAGGGGGAAGGAAGTAGCTGCATGTGGTTGAGGAGTGTGACCCAAGGGATCTAGGAATGATTCGAGGTACAATCTGTGTCTACTACTAGCTGCCGTATATATAGACATATGCACCAATAATTCCTTCTTTTCATGAATCTTGTTCAAGACCTAGAGTTTCCGGTTAATCCATTGACTTGACCCTCACATCTGGATATACCTTTGGGAGGAGACTTGATAATCACACTTACGCCGACGGTGTGATCTGACCCTTAAGGTGAGAGTTTTGGTTGGAACCTCTTGGTGGCAGTGTCGAGGCCTTATGACATTAGTTTGGGTATGGAATGGACATCCATAGTTCATTCTCAGATTTCCTGTATTAGGCAAAAAGGTTGTGATTTACCTACAACATTGGAATGAGGTTTTCCTTGGTCGACGAAAAAGGAAACTCGAGAAGCACAGGATAAACTCATGCATAGGAGTTTTGAGTTTTCAGTTCCAAACAAGAGTGGCAGAGCATGAGGTCATCTTTTCAAAAGATGTTTCCAGGAATACCTCTCTGAAGGGAGAGAGACATCTGCTTTGGCTAGGTACTACTAGAGATTTGTACCCGACTTCTCCAGGGTAGTGACACCTTTATCATCTTTGATGAAAAAGGGAGAGTCTTTCCTATGGACAGAGAAGTGTCAGAAAATATTTCAGGATCTAAGACAGAGACTGATAAGTAGGACTATGCTACCCATGACCTAGATTTAGTAGTAGTGGTCTTTGCGCTAAAGATGTGGCAGAACTATTTGATGTTCAAATGTTTTATAGTCTAATCTGATCACAAAAGTATCATGTATATCTTCTCTCGGAAGGATCTAAACCTGAGACAATGGCGTTGGCCTAAGTTCCTCCAGGACTATGACTTCAAGATAGTCTATACTCCTGGAAAAGGGAATGTAGTAGCAGATTCACTCATCAGGAGGTTTGGTATGTAGTTGCTGAGTGAAGCGGCGGGGAAGCTAGCTGCGTTGCAGACATCCTTCATGGATAGAGATGGAGCAGCATACCTCCAATCTATGACAGTCACACCCCCACACCTTTAGTGATTCAGGGATGTGCAGCTTGGGGACACTGACTGTGAGGCTCGACATGCTCAGATATCCTCAGGGTAGGCACCTGATAGATTTTTTGAATGTGGGGAGCATGATGTCCTGTCCAGAGGACATACCATGGTACCAGTAGTGCTATATGAGGAGGTTTTGAGGGAGTTATATACGTCCCCTATGGTAGTACATCCTGGTGTGGTAAAGTTGTACTAGGACCTTCAACGTCAGTACTAATGACCAGAGATGAAGAAAGCAGTGGAAGATTTTGTATCACTATGCCTCACATGTTAGCAAGTGAAAACTGCTCAGAGTCAGTAGAGGTATTTTACCGACAGGAGGAGGGAGACCATTTACTTCTACGGGTCTCACCTCGATGAGGTTTGTAGAGTCTTGGCCGAGGTGTCAAGTTATCTCCAAGGTTCATCGGACCTTTCTAGATTCTCAGCAGAGTGGGAGAGGTGGCATACTGTTTATCTCTTTCCCCACAGATGCGTGCTTGATCCATCACACGTTATCGACCATGGTGAGATGGACTTAGATGACGGGGTGATGTTTAAAGAGGTTTTAATAAAGATTGAGGATAAAAAAGAGTGGGTCCTTCATGGGCGGTCAATTACTCTGGTGCGCATTCATTGACAGCACAAGAACCTCTAAGAGAGCACATGAGAGCGGGAGGCTTAGATCTGTGCTCAGTACCCCCATTTGTTTTCTTAGTCTATGTTGTGGATTTTGGGGATGTAAAGAACTAAGGTGTGGAGAATGTAATGTCCTGGAAATTCCGTATATTTTTTTTTATATGGAATTATTTTGAGACAGCGAAATATGACAGCACGCGATTCCGAGGCCTGGAGTGCCCGAAATGATCCGTTGAAGTTTTGTTAAACTTAAATTAATGCACGTAAGCATTTTTCCTGAAAAAGTGGGATAACTCTTAAAGCGTTACTCAGATCAGAAATATGAGGGCACCGTTGCGCTCAGGATGACGGGTTTACCCTAGGCACAACATAAGTTTAGTCGGCGCGGGCCTCCAGTGAGAAAATCCAAAACTGTAAATAAAATAATTAAAATAATTATTTTATTTTTTAAATGCTTATAACTCACAAACTGTAACTCAGATTAAAAATATAATACCACCACTGAACTTGTGAGAGTATGCTTTCTTTAGGCAGATACTAACATTGGCTGGCACGGGGCACCAATGAAATTTAGGTTTTGGCCGTAAATAAAATAATTAAGTGACAATTATTTTATTGTAAAATCCATAAATTTTAAACAGTAACTCGGATTGGAAATCTGAGAGTACCATTGGGTTTGTTGGGGCGTGTTTCACTTAGGAAGAGCCTAAGATCGATCAGTGCGAGTCGAGGGTGACTGTTATTGATTTTCCGAACTTTTTTTTGGGTATGTTCAGTAAACGCGCGAGTGGTGTTTTGTAACTTTTGAACCGGTGCTCAGAATTAAAATATGAGGGCACCATTGAATCCACAACGCCAGGATTCGCTTAAGGGAGGCTTCACTTTGACCACAGTAGGTCCAAAGAAAAAGTTAGATTTTGATACTTTTAAAAGAATAATAAAAATAACTTAGTTTATTTTTATTTTCTTTCTTTTCTTCCAACGGACAAGCGGCAACGTGGGAACGATGACATGTCAAGCCAATTAATGGCTTGAACTTTCTTTCTATGTAACTGAACCGTTGGGGAATTAGGAAGGTTCCTAATTAATGGGCCTCCATTAATTCCACGAACATTGCACACCCCCCCTCTTCTATTTATATGGAGTTTGGGGAGAGGTGTCGGCATTGCTTCGCCAAGCAACGAAGTGCTGACAAAGTGTAGTGACGCCAAACCCTTGGAGGATGGAGCTAGTACCAACAGGAGGTGAAGAACGAGGAACCGACACCCGAGCCCAGAACGGAAGCGTCTTGCGGGAGTGACGAATGCCAACGTTCCCTTCGACGACTTCGTCAACTTCCTCGCGCCACCTCTAATGGAAAAATCAGGGTAGGGATTGTTGTTTAATTATTCCTTTCCCCGTTCTTGACGTTCATCTCGATTTAAGAATATTTATATTCTTCTTGATTCAAGAACAAATAAGATACTTTCTACTGTTCTAACGCGAAGGGTGCGGGCCGAATGAACACGACCCGACCTCTTTGCAACCTTTGTGGTTTTTGACGTGTTCTTAATCCGTTCTCCATTGAAAAATATTTATTGGCGCTGGAAATATGGAGTTTTTCTGAGCATGATATATGGATGCAAAACCCTCAACGCAAGGATCAAAAATATGTGATCATTTAATTTTTCGGGCTTAGAACGAAGCCATAATGGCTCACGGAAGGAGGCGGCCAAATATTTATTGGCGCTGGAAATACAGAGTTTTGTTGAGCACAATATATGGATGCAAAACCCTCAATGAAAGGATCACAAATACACGATCATTTAATTTTTCAGGCTTAGAACGAATTTGTAATGCCTCATGGAAGGAGGCGAAAACCGACACTCAACCGACCGCGAGGAAGGAAAGGCGACGTGCGTCCGCGCTGCCGGATGATGAGAAGGCCGTGGACCATCGACCATACAAAGGGGAGGTGGTGGCGCACGTCCACGCTGCCGGCGTGTAGGAATCGCGACACGAGGTCACGACGACGAAGGAGGGTGACCAGCCGAGCCAGTCACCAATGGTGGCACGGTGCGCGATCGTGCCGCAGAAGTGGGCTGGCCATCTGGCCAGCCGCGGGCCAGACCCAGGGCCGGACCTGGGCCAGGCTAGGTCGGTCTGACTGGGTCGGACCAGACCCAGACCAACTTCGACCATTTTTGTTCTTTCGGCCATATATTTAGCTACGAGCATATGTTTGACAAACCGTTAGCGGTGCTGGAAACCTTGGGTCAAGACAGACCTTTTGGTATACCCCACTTGAGTTTTGAATTAAGTTGGGGTATGGCCAGGTTGGATCAGACACAAATCCAACCGGGCCCTCGGGACTAAAAGGCCAATAACTTACAGATCAGGCGTCCGATTGACGCACTATCTATTGTGTTGATACCCCTATTACGTGGCAGTACTTTGGGATACTTCTTCGTGGGAATTCGTGGTAGTTGGAGTATCAACCTGTGACTTGAGGAGTGGACCCTCTCGGAATCAAGCAAGCTTAGTGCGGCAACCCTATAAGTGGTTGAAATATGAGAAAGGGATCCTAGTGGGTCTGTAATTGGGATCCTTGTGGGTCTGTGTTCGAGAGTATCACTTGGATCTCCTCTAAGAATCCATGTGGGACTACTCTAGGATCCTACGTGGGTCTGTTGTACTAGGATCCTGTGTGGGTCTAATGATGTACTAGGATCCTGTATCAGTCTGATGATGTACAAGGATCCTGTGTGGGTCTGATGATGTACTAGGATCCTGTGTGGGTCTGATGATGTACTAGGATCCTGTGTGGGTCTGATGATGTACTAGGATCCTATGTGGGTCTGCTGTACTAGGATCCTATGTGGGTCTGATGATGTACTATGATCCTGTGTGAGTCTGATGATTTAGGATCCTACGTGGGTCTGCCTCTTAACAGAGTAAGATGATTCAGTAGTTATATCTAATCATCTCTACTACTGTATTTGAATTATACCTGGTGTGAGATGAATATTTACCTTTGTGGTAATATTTTGTGTGGCGTACCTTTGTGCTACTTAACTTCGTGGTGATACCTTTGTGGCATTCTTCTATGTGGTGTTACCTATGTAGTACTATTTCTACTGGAAATGGGGATGACCTTGTTTGTTTAAGGTTCAAACTTTCCAATCAATTTCTAACAGGTTTATTTGTAGAACTGGAAACACCCAATGATTCTATATACATTTGGAACTACTTTCTAAAGGTAGGTTCTCATTATTTGTAGACCAATGAGGCTTGAGAATTTGCATTGGTTGAGAGGATGGGAGGCCAGGCTCATAACACCCTTTTTTGAGGGGAATTATTTCCTAATCAAGGACTCTCTTGTAGATTTAAGTTATGTTCACAAATCATTATTAATTCACTAAGCATGAAAATGAGTTTTCCTTTAGATTTGGCAATCAATGATTGATATGTATGGGATTTAGAGAATCTTTTACATGTATTTGAGGTTCTTCATCGATAGATAATCATCTGTATGTATTGGATATTCTTAGTCAATGGTATCCTTCAATATATTATATAAAAATCTCCTGGTCATTATGATGACCATACTATTTTTAAAGCCACTCAGTGGGGCACTTTAAGTTTATTATCATTCAGAAAGACAAGGATTATTTCAGAGTTGGGATTGTACCTGAAGATGGGCTACCCACGTATCCTTATTAAAAAGGAATTAGAACCCACGTAGTTCAATAAAAAGGATATAGTTTAACGTCATATGGGATGGAAAAGAATTAATGAAAAATGGGCTTAAACCTTATAAAGGCTTCCTATGTACTCTAATTTTAAGGTAGAGATCAAATTCCACGTTGTTTGGGAGAGATTTATACATGGTTAATGAACCAAAAAAGATGTCATTATTACTTTTACACTCTAAGCCCACGTGAGTTATGCTTGGTGTGAGAAACAAGAGGTATCAGTAAACTTGACAATGGTGCCACGAAAGATACAGTCATGAGAAATGATGTGGGGCTTACGTATGTATGATGACCCAAGTAAATGAAGACCAGGAATTATTTTAGGAAATAAGCCCAGGAGAAGGGTCCATAATGGTATTTTTACTTTATGGAGATTTGTAATTTTAACTCGAGGCTTACTCCTGAGAAGGAGACTCAAATTAAAATGGATTTATGATTGGGGCTTACTCTTGAGAAGGAGGCCTAAATAAAAAGAAATTAAGTTTGGGGCTTACTCCTAAGAAGGATTCCCAATGAATTCCTCTTAGATAAGGAAGAAAACAAAGGAACCATTCTATAAATGGATTTGAAGAGGGTTTTGAAGGCCATGTCTTAAATAAGAGAGAAGTATTTGAGGAAAGGAGGTGACTAGGAAGGAGGTGCGCAAGTCCTGTTCTGGCGTGCAAGTCCTGGTTGCACAAGTAGACTTGTGTGACATGAGTCACCTTGGGTGATGACGAATCTATAGGGTAATACTTGGGTGACTTTGAACTCAAGCCCTTAGTATCATCCCTAGAGGCTTCTAGAAGGTTGGCTCGCAAGTTCCCTTGATAAGGCAAGGCGGTGCGCAAGTGTTTCCATTTCCCTTAAGGGCTGAACACTTAGGCGCACAAGTATTGATGAGTTATAACACTTAGGCCTTATTATTCTTCTTTAGAGCTTCCATTCTAGGTAAATAATTACCTTATAAGTGTTTAAAAGACGTCAGAAAAAGACTTGGATGACTAGAGCTTAAATTTGAGCTTTTTTTTGAAAATCCGTCCTTTAAAAGGGAGTCCCCACAGGGGATATTTCTAGGCCACTGGGCACCTTGGGCGAAAAAAGGAATAGGGCGCGCAAGTGACTTGTGCGACCCATATGCGACGCACAAGTGACTTGCACGACGCGCAGGATACTTGCGCGATGCCCTCCAAATGAGTTCCTGGTTCATCCCTTTGTCAATTTTTTATGTTCTTCAAAAGGTGAGCCTCATTGGGCTTAAGGTATTCCCTTTTCCATTCGTT
Organism: Viscum album; assembly: GCA_963277665.1. Taxonomy (NCBI): domain Eukaryota; kingdom Viridiplantae; phylum Streptophyta; class Magnoliopsida; order Santalales; family Viscaceae; genus Viscum; species Viscum album. Next base: position 1,769,057,681 of record OY728140.1, read on the forward strand.
GGACTCTGTGATGGAAAGGAGAATCAACAAAAGTCCCCCCTCATAGTTGGATCCGAAAAAGGAAAGAGGATTTGACTCTGAGGAAAACTAGAAACAAGGGTCGGTGGCACGCAGATGTTGGTGTGCAGGTTCCGGCACGCAAGGTTGCGAGATCGCCTATATATATGGGTTTCACTTCACGAAAACCATCCTACCTTCAAATCTTTTGAGCTCTTGTCACACAAGTGTCTTTATTTCCTTAGTCAATCGCTCTTCTTTGTGTCGCGCTTCTCCAGTAAGGATTTTGACTTGCGCGACATTACTTGCGAGGCAATACCTGCGTGACATGACTTGCATGACATGAATTGCGTGCCTTAATGCCTTGTCCATTTTTTTCGTTTTCTTCACAAGTATTTCATAAAAATAGACTTACTTAAAAGTTAACTATTTGATCTTTGTGCAGATTCAATGGCTCCCAGAAGAATTGGATCAGCTGATGAGTTGTCCAGAAAGAGAATAGATGACATGATGAACATCGTTGGCCATGATTATTATGATATCTATGACAAAACTCTCCCGGATTTGGCTAAGTACTTGAAGAAATATCATGCCAATTTTCCACAGAGCATCTACTTGACTTTATATGGCCATGGTCATCTACAAGGAGTCAACGTTCCAGAAGAAAAAAATTATATTCCTCATTCCTGGTTTCAGACTTACACCGATTTATATTTGGAAAATGTATCAGTTGTAGGATCATTTTTCAATGTTGGAACAGTGGAGAAGGCATAAATAATGCATCATATCCCATGTGTTCCAGATTTGAAGCCTCATAAGCCTGAGCTGCAGCTACATTTCTATCCGTATATTTTCCAAAATTCCCAGATGGATCAATCCAAGGGATGGAAAAAGAGTTAGGATTTCCATCCCAGAGGAGGTGTGAAGCCGGCTTGGATGTGGGAATATTGGGTGCGACAAACCTATGCAGAGTTTGTCGAGGATCTTAAGGGAGCTGCAATATATGAAGTCATCTGGGCTGGGCAGACATATGTCTACAGGAATGATAATTTTGTGCTGGAGCTAATCAGCCGCTAGAGCCCAGAAACCAATTCTTTCCATCTGACTCATGGAGAAGTAGGCATCAGCTTGTGGGATTTCTAGAAGATCTTAGGGGTCCAATTTTGTGAGATATGTATGATGAATTCATCCCCCCAAGGTGACCTGGAATGATTCGAAGAAGACTCCAAATTTGGCTTGAGAGTTATTGAAAATTTTCCACAAGATCAAGAATTCAAAGTCCACCAAAACTCATTCTAGAAAGGATATTCATCTAGAGGAGTGGATGGATATGTTTCTCATCAAGAGGAAGGAGAAGGGGCCCACCTGTAATCGTCCTACCAGCTGCCCCAGAACAGAGAAGAGGGGTGCTCTTGGCACATTCTGGCCAACTCTGGAAGTGGGAGAGTTTGAAAAGTGGGGGTATGAAGTGGATCAAATAATCCTAGAGAAGACCCATATGGTGGGATTTTTAGCTTTGTGACTCAGTGTCTATCTTCTACCAGTTAGGGATTCGAAGGGAGGCGCCAGGCCATGGACCTTCGTTGTTGCAGCCAAGTTGGCTGAGAGAAAAATGGTTGGGTTGGCCACCCTGATTTTGGCGAAGATTAACAGGAGATTAATCCATGTCTATATGGGTAAGTTTACTTTGAGAATAGTGGGACCATTCCACGTTTTGTGGGGATGGATCTCCACTCACTTCAGGACATACATTGTATAGAGCAGAGTACAGGTTCCTGGAAGTTCTTTTAGGCCGTCGGTGCAGGCATTTTCTGGAATTTCTCCATTGTCCCTCAATTCCTATGATCTGAAGGTGAGGCTGAGCATGTTCAAGGAATTTCATTTCTTTCCTTATGGAAACCCGCCAACCGGGCAGTTTGTTGATGATGGAACAACTAGCCTAGAATTGAGGTCATATATGCTGGCTTGCAGAGATGGTGTATTGTCCACCAGAATTGACGGAGAGATTATATATGAGGCCTATGATCCATATATATTTGCATGCCAATTCAAGTGTCTGAAGCATATTATTGTATCCCCTCCCGTTCATTCCAGGTCAGAGCAGCATCCAATGGTTTCCCGACAACTATGGTTGCTGACAACTATGGAGAAAACTGGGGCAGTGTTTGATCTACCAGTTGCTGGAGCGGCGAGTCAATTGACTACATGGTATGCCGAGAACTGGGTAGCATCATATCCTGAAGGGGTACTAAATCATCCGGTCCCTCAGGTGGGGACAAAAAAAAGAACCCTCAGGAAAGAAACCCTTCATCTGGAAGGTGATTCTTCCTCACCCGGAGCTGATTCACCGGGTTCCTCACCTGGGGCTGATTCACCGGATTCCTAGGATGGGGATGATGAGGCACGACATGCGTCAAAGTGTCCTCGTGCCGGATATAATCCTTTTTTCAGAGTCATGATACCTACTCCATTGACTCCTGGAGAGTTATATCATTGAGTCAATTTAGTCGCCATTATTTTATAGAGAAACAGGTTTCATTTTCTTATCCTTTATCTGTGATTGCAGGAGCTGAGAAGAAGTTGAAGTCCCAGATTGTAGGACCCTCCTCATAGCCTTCTGTTTCACATGCTGAATATTTATGACCTGAGGCTGTCCAGACATGGCAGAGTTTATATTGTGATGCTGAAACTGCCTGGATGAACTTATGCGAAGGGCTACATATCCCTGGAGTAGGGAATATCATGGCTTCTACTGATATCCACTTCGAGGATAACCCCGATGAAGTGCGGGATTGCATTAGAGAGATGGAAATGCTCATATATTCCACTGATGATTCCATTCCTATTACCAAACGGGTGAAGGAAATGAAGAATTGTGGCACCACTGAGGGGATTGGTGCTTTAGTAGACGAGGAGTGGCATGATTACGTGGCTCCTGAAGATGTAAATTTCTTTCCTTATTTTCTTTGCAACTTACTTTCAGTCAAAGATTTTTTACTCAAGGAAATTACTTTCTTCATCCTACAACTTGTTAAGAAAGGAACTACTGAGGTCCCTTCACCGCAATACAACCCTGGTGGCACCGCTCTTGGATCCGCTGAATCTCCTCACGAGCTGGGTGAGGTATCTCCAGGATGACAAGCCATGGACAAGGAGTTAGAAAGGGATTTTCACTCTCCAATACCTGTATTTGGAGGTGAAAATGTCAACACACCCAAAAAGTCAAATAATCAAAGGCATCGAAGGAAGAAGTCCACAGCTAGACGCTTCATCAGTAGTGGTAAGTCTTTCAGATAGTCATGAATCCTAACTCATGAAAAGATTGCTCATACTTCTTGGGATTTCAGGGGATTCTTCGATTTCCCCTTTGAGGGAGAGGATTGAACCTCCTCTAAGGACGATATAGGGTGCTGGTGAATAGTCGCAAATTCATGCTAACCTGGCTGCTCCTAAAGAAATGAGGAGAGAAGAAGAGCCAACTTCTATTCCCAGTACTACTCCTGTTTCTACTGTAAGGAGATAAGAGACTGCTTCTGGTAAATTAACAATACTTCATAGAATGTTGAATGAAGACATCAACTGACTTCCATTATATGATGCTTTAGTTTCAACACCTGCACCAGAACATTTGGTGACCACTGCAACTGACTCCGCAATTTTCTCTGAGGAAGTTGTTCGGGGTCAGAGGTCGTAGGAGGAGGGTCACTAAGAAGACATGTCAAATGCTCCCACTGGTTAGAATAACCAGAAATCTAAGATATCACTAGATGAAATGATGAAACTTGGCGTGTCTTTTGAAGAAATTTTAGATCATGTTAAATTACCATGTGATTTAGAAGATTTTGGACGTGAGTGTTATCCTTCGTCCTGTTAATTTTTTTTATTACATCTCTGACCACGATTGGTTAAAATATGCAGTTCTGTCTGAGTAAGCTGCTGATCTGCCGATGCCTGAAGGGGGTAGATACAAACCTATCATTGTAGAGACGCTATCTCAAGTGGAGCTTAACCTGATCGAGCTTCCTAAAATCCATCCTGAAAATCATGTTGAAGCTAGGAAAGATGGGGAGGAGCCTTCTCATGTTACTGATCTACTTTTGGGTAAAAGATGATAATATTTGTGGCTGTATTTAATTTTCAAGACATCTAATCAACTTTTGTTATCCTTTGGAACTAACCAAAGCTTTTAATTGACTATATAGGGCCATCAATTTCAGTGGCTAGATCTGGAGGTGAAGCCTTAGCCTCAGCCCCAATGGGATTAGAAAGTGAAGTACCAAGGGTTAGGGGGGAAGGACCAGAACATGAACTTCCTTAAGTGCATTAATCCCAGACTATATTCCCCCTTGTGATAGTGATGCTGAATCAGACCCATAGGTGCAAAAGGCACTCCAATTCTCACGTCACAAGGCATGACAGAATATATGGAAGATCATATCTGAAGTTCCTCTTGAAGAGCTATCTTCAAAGATCCTGTGACTATCATCCTTGTTCGTCATTCTGGGACTTGGTGGTTTTGGATATCAAGAGATCCATACTGCGCTGAAACAAGTCATCTTAAGGAGGTAATAGGAGTAAAAGTGTTGTCAAGATCTGACCAGAGCGAGGCTATTGACCAATATCAGCGAATTCGAGGCTGCGGTGTCCCGAGCTAAGGATGATCATTCTGTAAAGCTGAAGGAACTGAAGCATAAGATTAAGGAGAAATTTGTCCAGCAGATGCATCTTCAGCAACAGTTAGATGCTGTTACTGGGGAACTTGACCAGCTTAACAATTCATTGGAAGGAGTCCAAACTAATGGTATAAAATCCATCACAGATGCCAAGAAGGCACTCCATTAAGCTGAAAAGAGTGAAGCTGGTCGAGTGAATGAACTTCAAGTGGTTGCTGATGAAGCTTGGGATGCCTTAAATCAAATGAAAAGTTATGTTGAAAGCCTCTTGTAATTCTTGAAAAAGAGAAGATACTCTAATCTATGGATGTTCTTCTAATCTTGTGCATCAATGAAAAAGACATTTCACCTTCAATCATTTTTACCTGTATTCTCTTGATAATTACTTATATATTTTTTTTACCTAAGACAATGGTCCTAGTAAGCATATTTTGATTTTTCTAGGATTATACAAACAACCCTACAAACTTTGCATCTTTTGTTGCTAAATATTTCCTAAATCATACAATATGTACGTTTAGCGAGATGGGACTCGACTTTTATTCAGATTTCCTTTTACAAGTTCCCAATTTAATGACTACTCTATCTTTTGTTGGCAGTTTAAAGTCATGCATGTCAGACATAAAAAGGATAATGTTTAAGGTCGAATATATTTGATCAAATGGATTAAAATTGACTCAATTCCTTGATAATTTGTTTGAAAACATATTATCACATTCAATTATGGGGGAAAACATGTAAACTATGACGTAAGAAATTTTTAATCTAAGGGATGATATGAAAAAAGGGCTAAAAGGAATTATAGGAAGTATTTACTAAGAGCGAAGTTACCACTATTTGAAAAACCCATTAGGGGGTTGAATTATGCAGGGCTACTTAAGGGCATTGGCTGCATAGTCAAATAATAACATCTTTTGGCTGACATGTCTATTATGTAGACTACTTATGCAAGGCCGCCTAAGGGCACATGCTGTATAGTCAGGAAAAATAACTCTCAGAAATTTTACTTTTCTATTTATAAAAGCCAGTGGAAGTTTATGGAGATTCAAATTTTCCAAAGCATAGAGTCTGCTGTATGGAGAGAGATACTTGGATATGGAGAGGATATTCTCAATCAATATTATCAAAGAATTGGATGAATGTCACTCCTGTGAAGGTCTGACCCAAACATAGGGAAGGGAAATATAAACCATAAACTTGAATACTTTCAGATTATGAAAAAGAGTATGTGAAAAATATGTTAAGGATGACTATTTTTGCAGATCCTTACATATCGTCGTTAAGACCAATAAGGAAAAAAGAGGTTTTCTCCCCAATAATGAAGTTACCACTATTTGAAAAACCCGTTAGGGGGTTTGAATTATGCGGGGCCACTTAAGGGAATTGGATGCATAGTCAAATAATAGCATCTTTTGGATGACAGGTCCATTATGTAGACTATTTATGCAAGGTCACCTAAGGGAACATGCTTCATGGTTAGGAAAAAGAATTCCTGGGTATCAGACATTTTTTGACCAGAAGTCAAGAAAATAGATATGGAGATCTATAAGTATTTAAGGTTAGGAGTATGACACATAAAAATGGGTATTGTCCAATGCATGAAGAAGATACATAAACCAATGCTGACTATAATCATGTTGTGGCTGGGTCCTGAATTGAGATGTCAGACTTCACTACATATCTCATTAGGATGAGAATCAAGCCATACATAGTTTTTGAAATAAAGTTTAACGTCATGTGGGATGAGAGCATAGGAGATCTTAGTTTAAGGTCATAGAGTTCAGACCATAATGAGGGATACACATTGTGTGTTTGTTATAAACCTAATGTGAATAAAGACCAGGGTTTTCATACCACATTCATGTGCTCACAGGGGGACTTTTTATCCAAGGGACTGACATTGGAGTTTGGGGTTAGGCCCAAAGACTTGGGGCTGGTTTCGAGGGATGCTCGAACAATCCTACGTATCCCATAAGGATGGGAATCAAGCCATACATAGTTCTTGAAATACCCTATGTACAGATTTGGTTTGTACATGTGAAGGGTGAAAGGGGACTTTAGTGCAATGATGGTTGGATCCAACATTAAAGGTTCGGGAATTGCCATGAATGCACGTAGTCCTTGGAATATAACATGATTGGAGATCAATGTCAATAATGATTCCCTCTCAGGTGAGTGTGTCAGATACTATTGTCATTTATTGTCGTACGAGACAAAAGGGTGAATAGTTTAAGGTCATATGCATGGACTGGTGCTGCATAGTTTAGCGTCATGTAGCTAGGATGTATTTCTATGCAGTTTAATGTCTTGCAATGAGGAAAATGGGGGACTATATAGTTTAACAACATATAGCAAAAACGATGATGAACCAATGTGAATATATTGGTTTCAGGGGGGGGGGGCTTCACAGATCAACATCATATGAGATGAAGGTGAACCGATGTGAAGATATTGGTTTTGGGATTGAACCTCAGGAGGTTGCCTACGTACCCAACCTAGAAAGTAAGGATCAAAGTCTACGTAGTTCAATTGAGAATGAATTGGCGATCGAGTTGTACTTGAGGACAAACCGAAGATGGTGTTGGGACTTACACATGGTTACCAGCCCAGAGAGGGTGTTATGGTTGAAGCTTACTCTAAGCTCACATGATTCATGCTCGGTGTGAGAAACAAGAGGTAACAACAACCCTAACGATGCACAGTTTAACATCATATGGGACAAATGGGTACTGTACAATTTAGCGTCATGTAGTTAGGACGTATTGTAGTTTAACTTATTGCAGGACATGTGAATAGTTTAATGTCATGTAGGATGTATAAGGGGCTGTTTCACAGTTTAAATGTCATGTGTCACATACATGGGGTGCTTGGTAGTTTAACGTCTTGCAGCTCATATGAACAGTTTAACATCATGTTGGACGATGAAGGGGACACAGTTTAACGTCATGTTGGATGATAGAGGGGCTATGCAGTTTAATGTCCTACAATAAGGAAAAAAGGGACCATGTAGTTTAAAGTCTTGCAGTGAGGACTAAAGGGTGTTTTTGTGTTACAAAAAATACTTCTTCAAGAATATTGCATTGGTTGGAGTTGTAATGAGTTCTCCATCCATTGAGATTAAAGAATAAGCTCCACTAGAGTAGACCTTATATATCAAATAAGGTCCTTCCCACTTTGGCTCAAGATTTCGAGGTTTATTTCCTGGTATCATTGGAGTGCTGATGACCAATACCAATTATCCTTGAATGAATGAATGGAGAAAAACTTTTTTATTGAAAGCTCATGCTATTCGATTCTAATAGACTTCTAAGTGGTGCAGGGTGCACAATCTTTTTTCATCTAATTGTTCCAATTCATCAAATCGATTCTGAGATTGTTCATCTATAGATAACTAATCACAAATAGATACTCTAAGTGAAGGTAATTGAACCTCAACAGGAAAGACTACTTTTGTTCCATATACCAATGAATATGGAGTTGACCACGTAACAGTGCAGGTGGTGGTCCTATAAGCCCATAAAGCATGAAAATTTTTATCAGGCCATGATTTCTTATCTTTATCCACCATATTTTGTAGTATGTTTGAAAGAGTCTTATTGAAGGCTTATATTTGGCCATTGGCCACTACATGATACTGAGATGAATGGTTGGATTTGATGTTGTATTCTTGATACAACTTTCTCACCTCAGATGAACAAAAGTTGGTGCCATTGTCCATCAATATGGTATGAGGGACACCAAATCTGGTAATGATGTTAGACTTGACGAAGCTAACAATTCCTTTAGAACTAACTTCTTTGAGAGGTATTTCCTCTGCCCATTTGGAAAAGAAGTCAGTAACAGTAAGAATATACTTAAAATGATTGGATGTAGCTGGAGGATAAGGTCCAACTACATCCATTCCCCATGTAGAAAATGGACATGAGTATTTAGCTGTATGAAGCAACTCTGGGGGTTGATGAATAAAGTTGGCACATACTTGGAAAGAATGACACTTCTTAGTGAAATCAACACAATCTTGCATCATTGAAGGCTACAAGTATCCAAGCCTTTAGATTTGAACAGAAATTCTATGTCCATACTAGTGGGCAACACAAACTCTTGCATGTACTTCATTCATTACAGCCATTGTCTCTTCAACATCAATACATCTAAATAGAATTCCATCAAAACCTCACTTGTAGAGAATTTTTTGGTGATCTGGGCTATCATAAAGAGTAAAATTGGCCACAAGTCTCCGGACTTGTTCTTTCTCGGCTCTATCAGGTGGGAGTGTTCCATTTTGAAGGTATTTCACGATAGGTGTCATCCATCATGTAGTATGACCATATGGTTCAGAAATGGGACTGATTTCATTGATTTACTCTTCTCTGATTTGAACAAAAGGTGAAACTACATGACGGTGGGCAATACTGATGATTATTTCATCCCGATTTGGATCTGCCAGGGCTGTGGCTACATTAGCTAGTGTATCATCTTGGGCATTTTTTGATCGCAGGACATAAGAAAATATCAGTTCCAAGGGAAATTCCGCCATTAACTCTTTGACTTAATCACACAAAGGGATTAACTATTCCTTTCTGATGGAATAATCCCCATTGATTTGTTTGATTACCAAATCTGAATCACCTTTTACCTCCAAGTGATTCACTTGCGCCTGAAGCGCCAATTCCAAGCCTGTGATGAGAGCTTGATATTCTGCTTCATTGTTTGTACCACCTTCCGATAATAAAAAGGAATAAGGAAATACTGCCTTTTATGGGGAAATAAGGACTATTTCTAATCCAACTTTGTTGAGTTTAGGATTTTTCATTCTCTTTCCTATTGGACTTATGGAGGCACCATCAAAGTACATTTCCCATGTTTGAGGATTATCTTGAATAGAGAAGACCTCTTTATCAGGAAGTTCAGTATTAAATGATGTATCTTCCACGGATGGATGCTCAGCAAGGAAATTAGCTAGGGCTTGGCCCTTTATTGCCTTTTGAGACACATACTAGATATCAAACTACTGAAAAATAACTACCCACCTTGCCAGACATCCTGTAAGCATTGGATGACTAAGGATAAATTTGAGCAGGTTATTATGAGATACCAATTGTACCTCATGATGTTTCAAGTAGTGTCTCAACTTCTGAACTACAAAGATTAATTCTAGGCAGCACTTTTCAATACTTGAATATCGAGTTTCTACCTCAAGCATAGTTTGACTGAGACAGTAAAGGCTGTTTTCATTCCTAGCATCATTCTTTTGGGCAAGGAAGGCACCCAATGATCGCTCTAAAGCTGTCACATAGAGGATAAGTGGTCTTCCTTCTACAGGTGGCATTAATACTGGTGGACTCAAGAGATATTTCTTGAGGATATCAAATGACTCTTGAAAATCTTCAGTCCATTGGTAGGTGACTCCGTTCTTCATTAATTTGGTGAAGGGTAAACACTTGCCTTCCAAATTGGCAATGAAACGCTGAATATAGGCCAAGTTTCCTTGAAGTCCTCTTAATTATTTCAAATTTCGAGGAGGTGACATACCAAGGATTGATTTTTTTTTCTTAGGATCAACTTCGATACCATGATGGCGTATAACAAAGCCGATAAATTTTCCTGAGGTTACCCCAAAAGCACATTTCAAGGGGTTCATCTTCAAATTGTGTTGTCGAAGTTTGTTGAATATGATTTCCAGATCAGCCAAGTGATTAGAACGTTGTCTGGATTTAACCACCAAACCATCTACATAACATTCAACAAATTTTCCTAAAAATGGTTTGAAGATATGGTTCATGGCATGTTGATATGTTGCACCTGCATTCTTCAAGACAAAGGAAATTACCCAATAACAAAACACACCTTGAGGGGCTCTTAAGGCTGTAGATTCTTCATCTTCTGGAGCTATTCAGATTTTATTATACCCAGAATATCCATCCATGAAGGAAAGTGTTTCATAGCTAGCTGTTGCATCAATTAAGAGTTCTGTGATTGGAACTGGAAAATCATCCTTGGGATAATGCCGATTAAGATCTTTGAAGTCAATGCAGACTCTAATTTGTCCATTATTCTTTTTCACAGGGACAATATTAGCTATCCATTTGGGATACTTAACTTTTCTGACGAAGTTATCTTTGATAATCTTATCAACTTCATCTTCAATTTTGGAGGCATAAGTTGGATGTGTTCTTCTTTCATCTTGCTTGAATCCTTGATGTTCTTATGGAAAACCCAAATGATGAGTGGAAACATCGGGATCAAGACCTGACATTTCTGTATAATTCCTATAAAATACATCTTGATTTTGCTTTAAAAATGAAGTATACATTTCTTACTCTTCAAGAGTCATGGTTGTACTAATTAAAGTGGGGCGTGGATCTTCTTTTGTACCCAGATTTATTTCTCTGAGTTCATCCACAGTGGTAGAGATACCCTCTTCAAATGCTAGAGGAGAATCCCTGAGATCTTCCTATTTTTCTTCAATATGTGTTACTTCTTCTACTTCTACTTGCATAATATAAGACAAAGCAGAATTTCCATGATCATGGGAGAAGTTAAAATTTGAACATTTTGAAGAAGATGATCTCATTTCTGACCCTATTAATAATGAAGGGTCTTCCTGGGTTAATAGAGAGGAGATGATGGATTGAGAATTGACATCATTATTTTCCTATGGTATTGCTATAACTTTTTCTGGCCTGTTTGATGAAGTATAGAATTGCTAGATTTCAGCAGACGAAATGAAGAAATCTCCATTTAAGCTTTCATCATTGCTTGACCAATCAATAATTTCTCCTATGCTGTCTGGATCGATTGCCGTAATTGAAATTATGGAATTTTCCATAAGAGTGTTTGGATTTGGGTATATCCTGTCAATTTGACTAATAGGAAACACATAATCTGTACTCACATGTATGAATGGGTTTACTGGAATCTTTTCCAAACCATATGGAGCATTAATTTTGGTGACCTTCTTCGCTGTGGATTTTTCATTTCCCTCCATGTGATAAAATTATGCCTCAATATATTGAGATTCACATGTTTTGAATGGGGATTTGTCACTATACAATGTCCCGATTTGACCATTGAAATAATATTTGAGACATTGATGGTATGATGAAGGTACAACCGCATGTTGATGTAGCCAAGGTCTTCCAAGAAAAATGTTGAAGGCTGTGTCCTGATGAACAACCATGAAATCTAAATTAGATACAAGGTCTCCAAACTGAATTCTGAGTGTAATTTCGCCCAGAGGTTATTGTCCATTCTTATCATATCCTTGTAACATCAAAGTAGAAGGAGATAAATCAGATTTGGTGAGGCCCAATCGATGAAGTGTATGAATAGGAATGATATTGACTCCTAATCCATTATCAATGAAAGCTTGTCGGATGTCTATATCATTGAATTTTCCAGATAGATACAAAGGCCTGATATTTCCATGTACAACATCATCTTAATCTTCATCTGTAAAAGATATCACTGCATGGAATTCTGTAGGATCATTATCTATATGGTAGACTTCAGCCGCAACAATTTCAGTTTTGAATTCTTGAGGACTTGACAAAGCCTCAATAAGTGCCTCCCGAAGATCTTTTGATAGATTCAAGGCATCCAGAATTGATAACTTGGTTGGTACTTGGGGAAAATGTTTCAAGACATCATACTTTTTGTCAAAAGGTCTGTGTTTCCTATCATGAAAATGTGGTTTTCCAGGTGCCTTGGAAGTTGATGCTTTAGTAGTAGATTCATCCCGTATCAGGGTAGGAGTTGGAAACACTCCTGGATTAAATAGATTAGACCAACTAGGTCTATCTATTTGTTGAGAGGAATAAGGTGGGATCTCTAACCGGTCTTCCAAAATAACTGTGTCAGGACAGAATCTGCTATGTGTGGAAGAACTTTCTTATTCCTGTTGAGCCCGCTGAATGGCTTTTCCACGAGTTTCTGTCGTATATACAGTTCTAGCAGGGGTAATATTGAAATAGTGGTTTCTAGAATATTCATGTCTTCCCCTGTATCCTAGATCTCCATCTCTTCCTCTAATTCCTCTGTTAGATACAGGGAACTTAGGCTCATCATAATCGAAACTATCATTGGCATAAGAATCTATTAAATGAATCATGTTAATAGAAACAAAGATCAATTCTTCATCTGATGAAGATTCTACCTAATGAACCAATTCAGGATGTGCCGTTTGGAGGGGTGATGCCCGTGCTTTTGAAGTAGATGGCATAAAATCTTCCAGAGTCAAAGACAATTTAGGCTTTGACATGAACTAGTCTTCTTTTGACTGCTCTTATTTCTTCAAATTACACTGCTTCTTTAAATATTTTCCTTCTGATGAAGGGGGTTTTGCTGTGGCATTCATACCAGAAGACACAATTTGTTGATTCAATTGTGTTTGTAAAATGACATGAGTTCAGTTGATCATTTTTTTGACCATCCAATCATCATATTTTTGCGCATTTTTACTTTTGACTTCATGCCACTCAACTTTTTCCTCTGGATCAGTAACAGTAACACATGCTACTTGGGATGAAGAACCTTTCAGTTTTACCTGTCCAGAGTCAACCATATTTTACAGGAGGTCTTTGAAGACAAAACACCCCTGAATGGGATGCCTCAACATCTGATGAAACGGGAAATAATTAGGGAGGTCTTCATCTCCTTCCTTGTTCGGCCTTTTGGGCCTTGGAAACTGAACTAGGTTATTTTCCAGAGCCGAGATGAATTAACCCATAACTTGTTCATTCCAGAAAGAATAAAATTTGTTCTTCAAATCTTCAAACTGTTTCCACCTTTTATCTTTTTGATCATCTTGAAGATGCGGCCGTTTTTGTTGACGTTTAGGAGGTGGAGCCCTTCGATATGATGAAGGTTTTGAAGTGGAAGCAGGTACAGGTGCTTGTTTAAGTGTAACTGTAGTAGTCTCTTTTTTCCCTATTATCCTTCCTAGAACTGATGGAATTACATGAGTTTTAGCCTTAGTTTTCATAAGAGAGTCTTCTATCTGCTGAGCGATTGAAGTAAGGTCTCGAAACCCTCCTGTGTATTTCACAGGGATCAATAATGTGTGTAATTCATCATGCAAATTTTCCACACAGATTGGCAACAATTCTTCTTAAGGGAGTTCTAAGCTTAAGGAATATGTTAATCCCTTCCAGTGATCAATGAAATCTGAAACTCTTTCATCTTCCCTTTGATTATAATTGGTAATATAAAAAACTATAGTCTTTGGAAACGTTGATCTAAATTGAAGAAGGAAACTTTGACGGAGACCTTCCCACCCAGTAATTGACTAGGATTGCAAACTTGTATACCAGACAAAATCAGGCCCTTGTAATGATTGTACAAAACACCCGAGCTTAACCGATTCTTGTTGTTGAGGAGTTCCCATCATAGGATCACAAAGAGAAACAAAATGTGTTAAGTGTTGTTCGAGATCTCCCTAACCATTAAAAATTGGGAATGTGGTACTCACAAAATTTTATGGGGGAGGAATTGCATCTACCCATTCATGGTAAGCTCTATTTTCTGGTTGAATTTGTGCATGCTTTACTTCCATAACTTCCAACCAAGCTGTTAATAACTCTATGGTAGTCATTAATTTTTGAGAAATATATGGTTGAGCTTGGACCTGAGAATGTGCAATAACTGGAGTTTGGACGGGTGTAGCGACCGGGACTGCCACTGATGGTAGTATTGCTGGTTGTTTTTGCGTATGACCCATAGGATTGGACCTGTGAGGGTGTACTTATAAAGGGGGATATTCTTGATCCATCCCAGTAGCTATAACAAATTCCCTTGATTTATTAACTCCAGCATGATTAGGAGGAAGACTACCTTGAAGTAGTTCTGTATTTAACCTCCTTAATCCCTTTATTTCTTCTTCTTGCCGTGCGAACCTTTACTCTAATGAGAGTGATTGTCCTTCTCCAGAGGTAGGGTAGGGTGTAACCTGACTTTTACCCTTTTCCTTGGCATGTTCCTTTCTGGAGTATGGAAGGGAATTACCCGAAGGAATATCTTGCCCTTGGTAAACCCTCTGTCTTCTGGTACGAACACCTCCTTCATTAGTTTCTGTGTGCATATCCTCTTGAATAAGAAATTCTTCATCTGATCCCTCTAAGTGAGCCTCATGTTCTGGGGGATCAGTAACAATGACATTGATGACATTTATCGATGTATAACACATTGTATTCCTTCTATCAGTGATTTTGTGATACTGTCTTCTTCCATGTCTTTTATGAGACATTGCCTTTTGTTTTGTTGATCCCTTAGGAACTTCTTGATGAACTGTAATTTGGAGGGAATCTCTTAATAATTCATCTCTAAATTACTCTTGTGGCTTCTTCCCTAATTGAGAGAAGACAAACTTTCACTGAGGAAGAGATTGAGAATTTGAAAAAGTCCCTAGTTCGGTGGATTGGGTCTGTTCCTGTTTTTCCTGCTCAACTCCTTGAATCCTATTTGTTGATTCCGAGGGTTGGATTAAATGAGTCCCCATACCGGCAAGATGAGGTGGCTCTTGAGATTCTACATCTAAAACTTTCTTAAAATTCCCCCTGATTTTGCGGATTTTAGTCCGAAAATTGGCCGGATGCATCAACCTACATCCACTCAAATCACCTGGATCCGATGACCGCTGTACTATTTATGACACCTCTGTCACCTGATGATGTGTATACTCTAAACGAGAATCCTGTTCAATATTCTCATTTTCTTAATGCAAGAGTAATTCGAAAACTTGTTCTTTATATGCTTGACTTTGGGAAGAACTATTTGAGGCATTTTCTTGATCAAAACTTTGATTACGCACAAAACCAGTTAGATGTGGCCATCCATGGGAAATAACATTGCATTAGACCACTTTTTATGGGCTTTGTTGATTAGATATTACAGTGAAATTAAATTCTCTATGAACACCCCATCCCCTAATATGAATAACAGATGGGGCATTGGTAATTAACTGGCGCAACCTTTTTAATGCGCCAAGGCATGAATGCTCAAGGGCTCTCTGCTGCTTTTCAACCTTTGGATATCGAGAAACCGAAAGATATTCCAAGTCAATTTGGCATTGCAACCCTTCTATTATCTTGACATGATCTTGATATTCATCATAAGATAATATTTTATCTTTTAAGTGACAAAGAGTTTTCCATATGTTGAGACGAATATCGTGAATACAATATTCTGTCAACATTTCTGGAATATCATATTGAGAGTCAGCCAAAGGCCAAAACATGGCTCGTATTTCACCTTTCGCCAGTTGTTTTCTCATATTCAGTACTTCCTCTTTTTCATTTAATAAAGATTCTTCTACCAGATTAGACTAAAGATGGTGCTTCTTTGTTGCTTCATCATATTCAACAAGATTGGTAGAGAATTTATTTGTCAAATTAGAAGATGAATGAACCATGGTTGGTTCGAAGAATGACCTACACCCCAGGCTATCTTCTGATTGATAAAGTATTTCACCCGCTAGAGGTAATGCATCAGACATGACTGGCTTCGCATTTGTAAGTGCATCAAGATAAGAGGGATTTCTCGTTACTGCATTGTCCATTGAAGAATTTTCTAGGCAATGCAAATTACTACTTTGGAGAGGACTTTCATAGCTAAATTCATCATCATGGGGAGGACCACTATGGTGGGTTACAACAAAAGATGAAACCTCTTTCTCTTTGGTCTTCTGGCCATGTAGAGGGTTATTGTGGCTCTCATCTAAAGATGATACTTCGAGATTGACCGAATTGTCATGAAGAAAACTTTCATGAGGAAGTTTCTGATGAAGACCTTTGGAAATATTGTTGTTACTTCTAGAATATGGAAATAAGAGAGTAGAATATTGAGTTCCAACAGACAATTGTCTGAGCACTTCAAGAACTCCAGCGTTGAGCAAGGCCTTATTGCAAATTAGCTCTTGATTCTTCAACTGTGCTAGATGGGTCTTTTTATTGGACGCCTTCTAACTCAATTTGGAAACTAATTTTTGACGAAATTGGTTATTATGGGAAGGTTTATGTGCCTTCTCAGGATAAATGGTCAAGTTAGGCTGATTATCTCCATTTAAATCGGGTGTATGTGCCCGACTTGATTGTCCGTATGACATGGGGGAGTATGCCCCACGACCCTCCTGGACTGGAACAGAGGTGTGTTTCTTCTCCGGAGTGACATGTTGATGAGTCACTCCACTGATAGGGATAGATTTATGTTTCTTTCCCTGTGATGTCGCTGAAGTTGTTATAATATTCTGACAGTTATCCAGAATATGGGCAGGGATTTGCTTATGCTCTTTCACCATTGTCAGAATGTGCTTGGTGACTTCAGCTGCAAGAATGGGAATATACATCCATTCCATGTCTGAAGTAGGTGTATGTTCCTGATCCTGTCCTCCTTTTCCTATCAATAGATATTGAAAGTACTTATACATAAGGTCAGAGAGTTGAGTCTACTCCATATTTGTCGTCGGAGCTTTCCGACTGACTTCTCTGGGTGCTACCAAACGAGACTGTTGGAAGGATTGATGAACATTGGAAGGTGTATGTGCCTGATGTGTATTCTCTGTCAAGTATGGTTGACGGGTTTCCTTCAATACTGGAAGATGAGACTGCTGACAGAATTGGTGATTGTAAACCGGTGTATGTTCCTGCTTACCAGTTGCCACCATATTAGATTGACGAACTTCTTTGGTTGCAGTCAGACGAGCCTGCTGACTGGTTAATGAATTATAAATAGGTGTATGTGCCTTCCTATAGTACTCCATTGGAATTTCCTGGTGGGATTTGTGTGTTACTACCAGAAGAGTCTGTTGAGTAGTGAAATCAGGACAGATGGGTGTATATGCCTGCTCATTGTTTTCCATCAAGTTAGATTGATGGACTTCTCCAGAGGGGGCAGAGGTAAGAAACTACTCCCTATTGACTGAATTTTGCCTCTGGTGGTTCATCTTGCATACTCAGGTATGAGGAACCTGATCTAAATACCTAGAGGTGATACCCTCATCATGTTGAGGGTGCACTACCGCACGAGTCTAGCAGTAATTGTTGGTGGGAGTCCTTAGGAAGGATTCCTGTATTCTTGAACTAAGGCCTTGAGTGACTTCTTCATTCACATCCCTATAATATGGGAGGTACTAGTTGTTGCGTTCCATGAATAACGACCCGTAACGGTTGGAGATGATGGTTGACACCACCTTCTTCTTGACCACTAGTCATCGTTGTCCGGACAACCAGGGTGAGTTGTTAACTTGGAAGGCTTGTTGAGCGGCCTCCAGAGTCGGGATGGTACCGTGTTAATGGTATTAACTCACCAATGCATTTGAGACCTACTATTGCAGACACTAAGTAGGTGATTTCTTCCTCAGAGCGGACAAGGATCCAACATGAGTAGCATCCGAGGCATTCACAGGTGTGAATTTTAAAGAAGCCATTTCGTATTGCAAAGAGATCATGAAAAAGAGTGTCTGTTTGATATAGCATAAATAATCAAGATAAGTTTGGCCAGACTACATATTTTAGATGACCACATATGTTATTGATTTCTTTGTTGGACCTCATATTGAGTTTAATAGGGGCCTAACAAATAAGTAAAACATCATTGAACTTGGTTAGGGATTCACATCGGGTTCACCATTTTTTTGTTTCTGCTGGAAATGGGGATGACCTTGTTTGTTTAAGGTTAAAACTTTCCAATCAATTTCTAACAGGTTTATTCATAGAACCGGAAAAACCCAATGATTCTATATCCATTTGTACCTACTTTCCAAAGGTAGGTGCTCATTAGTTATGGACCAATGAGGCTTGAGAATTTGCATTAGTCGAGAGGATGGGAGGTCAGGCTCATCACACTTTTTTTGAGGGGAATTATTGCCTACTCCAGGACTCTATTATAGATTTAAGTTATGTTCACTAATCCTTATTAATTCACCACACATGAAAATGATTTTTCCTTTAGATTTGGCAATCAATGATTGATATGTATGGGATTTAGAGAATCTTTTATATGTATTTGAGGTTCTTCATCGATAGAGAATCATCCGTATGTATTGGAGATTCTTAGTCAGTGGTATCCTTCAATATATTATATAAAAATCTCCTAGTCATTATGATGACCATACTAGTTTTAAATCCACTTAGTGGGCCACTTGAAGTTTATTATCATTCAGAAAGACATGGATTATTTCAGAGTTGGGATCGTACCCTTAGATGGGCAACCTACATATCCTTGTTAAAAAGGAATCAGAACCCACATAGTTTGATAAAAAAGATATAGTTTAACATCATATGGGACATAAAAGAATTAATGAAAAATGGGCTTGAACCTTATAAAGGCTTCCTATGTACTCTACTTTTAAGGTAGAGATCAAAGTCCACGTAGTTTGGGAGAGGTTTATACATGGTTAATGGCCCAAAAAGAGATGTCATTATTACTTTTACACTCTAATCCCACGTGAGTCATGCTCAGTGTGAGAAACAAGTGGTATCAGTAAACTTGACAATGGTTCTACGAAAGATATAGTCATGAGAAATGATGTGGGGATTATGTATGTATGATGGCCCGAGTAAATGAAGACCAGGACTTATTTCAGGAAAGAAGCCTAGGAGCAGGGTCCATAAAGGTATTTTTACTTTATGAAGATTTGGAATTTTAACTCGAGGCTTACTCCTAAGAAGGTGACTCAAATTAAAAGTTATTTATGATTGGGGATTACTCCTGAGAAGGAGGCCCAAATCAAAAGAAATTAAGTTTGGGGCTTACTCCTGAGAAGGAGGCCCAATGAATTCCTCTTAGATAAGGAATACAACAAAGGAACCATGCCATAAATGGATTTGAAGAGGGTTTTTAAGGCCATTCCTTGAAGAAGAGAGGTGGATTTGAGGAAAGAAGGTGACTAGGAAGGAGGAGCGCAAGTCCTGTTCTGGCGCACAAGTCTTGATCGCGCAAGTAGACTTGTGCTACATGAGTCACCTTGGGAGACGATGAATCTATAGGGTAATACTTGGGAGACTTTGAACTTAAGCCCTTAGTATCATCCATAGAGGCTTCCAGAAGGTTGGCACACAAGTTCCCTTGATAGGGCAAGGTGGCGCACAAGTGTTACCATTTACCTTAAGGGCTGAACACTTAGGGGCGCAAGTATTGATGAGTTATAAAACTTAGGACTTATTATTATTATTTAGAGCTTCCATTCTTGGTAAAGAATTACCTTATAAGTGTTCGGAAGACTTCAGACAAAGACTTGGGTGGCTAGAGCTTGAATCTGAGTTTTTTTTTGAAAATTCATCCTTTAAATGGGGGGCCCATAGGAGCTATTTATAGGCCATTGGGCACCTTGGGAGAAAAAAGGAATAGGGCATGCAAGTGACTTGCACGACCCATATGCAGCACGCAAGTGACTTGCGCGGTGCGCAGGATACCTGCGCGACGCCCTCAAAATGAGTTCCTGGTTCATCCCTTTGTCAATTTTTGATGTTCTTCAAAGGGTGACCCTCATTGGGATTAAGGTATTCCCTTTTCCATTAATTGTAATCTTTTATGGAAAAGAGCGTCAATAGGTACTTACCTTTTTGGTGTTACCTTCTTGGTACTTACCTTCGTGGTGATACTTTTGTGGTATTCTTCTATGTGGCATTACCTTTGTGGTACTTACCTTTGTGGTGTTACCTTCGTGGTATTATTTCCTTCATGGAACTATTGTAATTTGGCTAAGGTTTTGGGCCTTGAGTTTCCTATTGAATGAGATGGGTATACTTGATAACTTAGGTACATGCATGGGCATATACCTAAGTAGGGTTTTCAGATGTTTTCATGCTTTCTGGTTATCCTTTGTGGGTTTTGTGAGACCATCGAGGGTCTCGGGGTCCCTACTGAGTATCATTATACTCACCCCTGCATGGGTTACTCCCACACCTTATTGTGTTTGGTGAAGACGACAGACAACGCTGACTGAGGATAAGAGTACCAGGACTGAAGGTAGCTCAGAGGTGGACATTAGACGAGGCGTGCCGTAGAGACAACCGTTTGAGAGTTGTACCTACCCTTTAGGTAGGGTTCTTGGTGGGAGTTCACAGGATCTATTTAGTTTACTTTTACCTTTCATTTTTCTTGTACTTTCTAGTTGGTCTTGTATTCTGGACCCTTTTTCTTACTGTACACACTCTTTTTACTATACAGTTTACTTGTGTTCATATCTTGTTGTGTTCTTGGTTGCGTATGTTTACAGGTTAAAAAGGAAATACCTTTCCAGATTTTAAAGAATACACCTTTCGGTGCTAGTCGCTAACCCCTGACCTATGGAAGGTGGGCTTGGGGTAGTCACGACACGAGCCCCGGGGGACGGGTCATGACATAAAGGGTGAAAAACAAACTTTTCTTCCTCTAGCTACTTACAATTTTTCTAGGAAGGAGAGATATTATTTTTGAAACTTCTTGAATGGTGTAAATTTTCTATAGGGGTATTCATTGAATATCAATACTATCATGTCAATGACTATTTTAAAGTTAAAGGGTTTAAAATCACATGGCTGTCATGTTTTTATGCAAGATCTAATTCCTATCACTTTACATTTCCTTTTTCCCAAGAATTTCCTTCATACATTAACCAATCTATGTTTCTTTTTCAAATCTATATGCAAAAAAGTCATAGAACCAGTGAAATTTATAACTACAGAAAAGGAAATTCCCATCATATTATGTGAATTGTAAATATTCTTTCCACTAGCATTATTTGATATGATGGTTCAATTGATGGTTCACTTGGTGATAGAGATTAAACTATATGGTCCTATACATTATAGATGGATGTACCCCATTGAACAATATATGAATATTTTGAAAGGGCATATCAAAAATAGAATTCGTTCAGAGGGTTGTATTACGAAGCAATATATTATTGAGGAAGCCATTGAATTATATACCGACTACCTGTTTGGTGTGGAAAGTATTGGTCTACCAAAATCTCATCACAATGGGTGGCTTGTGGGTAAAGGAATTTATAGAATATATATTGTCACAATAAATATTACATATTGGGAGTAATCCCACCTTTATATTTTTCATAATAGTTTAGAGGTTTCCCCATATATTAAAACCCAAAAATAAATTCTTAGGTATTTGAATCCATAAAGGGTTAAAATTTGGATATCAAATACACATAATCAATAGTTTATATAATGGTTTAGAGACTATATTTTTAAGGATTCAGATAAAAATCTAGATTCAATTTTAGAATGACTTTGATAGCTATCCAGAGGACCAAGTGTGTATTTATTATCTTACAATGGTTATGTAATCAATGGTTATACATTCTATATAAATGAACATGATGGAGGCAACACCATGAAAAATAGTGGAGTTACACTTGTAGTTGAAGCGATGAATGTTTCTAGTACCAAGGAAATAAATCCAATTTATGTGAATATATAATACTTTGGAATCATCAAACAAATATAGGAGTTGAATTATACAATATTCCAAGTTCCAATTTCTCAATGCAGGTGGATTGATAATAGGAGTGTTGTTAAAATAAATGAATTGGGATTCATGAAAGTGAATTTCAGTAAGGAAGGGTAAAAAGATGAACCATTTATAGTTGAATCACAAGAATCAAAAGTATTTTATGTTCCAAATCCCACAAACTGATAGTGTTTGATTATTCTGTTATCGACCAAAACCACTAAAGGGTTAGATAAAAATTCAACTGAGGATGACTCTTTAATTTGGATGTCACAATAATTTCACATTGGTACCAATGTAGATGAAGTTTTTTATGTCATAGGATACCAAAATGAAGGTATTTGGATACTTTATAGATGGGTAAAATCCCTTCAACCTTTAAAAAAAACAGAGTTCAATAATTAGGTTATATATATATTTTAATATACATTGCGTTACCTCATGTTATTTTATGTTTTATACTTCATTTATGTAATATAAATTAAATGTTAAACCAATTATATAGATAATGAATTTTGTATATGCTGATGCTTCTAATCCTGAGGAACAATAGGTTTCTCAAACTATTGTTGCTCCCAGTGCAGAGGAACAAGGAACTTCTTGCACATGTCGATGCTATGAATACAGAGAAACAACAGGTTTCTCAACTTACTGCTGCTCCCAGTGTAGAATAACAAAAAATATTTTCACATACCAATGCTACAAATCCATATAAACAATATATTGATGGTGTTTAATCTGAGGAAATGGTAGACAATGAAGAACTAATGCTATAAAAAAACAAGAGTGTCATAGCATGATGGTGTTAACAAAAATTATTAAGGAAAAAAGTAAAGGCATCAAATTAAAGGTTGGATGGAATAAACATGACTAGCCTATTAAACCCAATAAGGACATGTCTAGTAGTTACATTAGACCCATCACTTGGTAGTTAATACCAATTGATGCAGATTCATGGCACCATGTTGTGCCCACACTCAAGACACTGATTTGGGAAGAGATTATGGTAACATTATGATATCATTTCTTTATTTTATTAAAAAATAAAATAATGAAACATTGAATTAATATTAACCATCCTTTGTAGAGTTCATTTATAGTAGATTAATCCCACAATAAATATGTATTAATGCTTATTGGAAGGATTCATAGAGGCTTTCATAGAATTCTAATGAGATTTCATCTTAAAGATGCTAAAGGGAAAATAAACCCACACCCCCTACTTATGTATGAACATCTGATAATCCAAACAACATGGAATGTGTTTACTAGCCATCATGGGGATATATGTTTTTAGATACATTATGAATGGTAATACATTGTTTGACAATACATGTATTAATCACTTTGAGTGAGAATTTTTTATCTATGAAAAATAAATTGAGTGCTAAAAATAAGGCATGGGCAAAAAAACTAACATACCCATATTATAAAGAAAGGATGGGGTATACTTCAATTGAAAAAAATGGTATGTATTTTAAATCTACTGTAATGCTTTTATGTGACATGAAACAATAACATAATAATGTTCCTCTGTTTATAGGCAGATTGATGAATCTAAATGCAAAGCCACTTCCATCCCATGAAATGTGTTATAGAAGGAGGCATGTGTAAATAAATATGGGACACTAATAGATGAAAACACATAAAAATTTTGGTAAACATGTGTAAGTATGACATAATATTTTTTTATTTAAATCACGATTACATAACAATGATTAATTATTTTCCTATATTTCTATCCTAATTAGACATAGGAATCATCAAAACCTGTACCATATGAAGACATAATATTGGTGGCATTGAAGTGGCCAAAACAATATAGCCCTGTCATAGGTGCGGGTTTTGGGGTGGCACCCCAAACATATTTTTTAGAAAATAAAATAATAGGAGGATAAATATAAAGAAATAGAAGAGATGAAATCAAGATTAGCTGCCCTTGAAGAAAAATTTCATTGAAAAATTTAGTTGTTAGAAAATGTTATGGGGGGATCAAAGAGAAGAAAAAACTCAAGAAAAAACATTTCATAAAGATCCATCCCCCACCCCACCATCTTTGAGGCAAGCTATTCTACTTAAAGAGATGTGTTAGATGAGGTAATCTATATTCTCATATTTTTTTCTGTGAAATTTGAATCAGGAATACATTGATACCTTTCCTATAATGATATTATATAGGGTAAAAATGACTGTAATTTATATCTATCTACACCCACCCATCACCTTGTAGAGAGGTCTACTATGTTCAATATCCAAGAAGACACTCTACACAATAAAAAACTTCTAACAGGTCATGTGAGAGTGGTGATTAGCATAGCTCATGAGCCGACCACCAAGATACCCATTCTACTTAATGATGAATATATTCATATGACCAACTAATCTGTTGAAACATTCATATCATGGTCTTCATATATTGTAAAAAAACTTTTCGATAAGGTGGTATTCATTTACAATTTATTTTTCATGCAAAACCTTTAATAATTAATGAAAAAATTTCTGAACCAATAAATTTTATTATAGATGGACAAAGGGAAGGGGGTGAAACAAAATTTCAAATCAAAATCATATAAAGGATCAACCAACTAATTAAAAATATATTCATAAAGTAAATTTACCCTTCCCATTCAATAACTTCATTTACTAACATTAAAGGTTCATGAAAATACAAATTTACAAAGTGTTAGTAATCAAATAGTTTATTTTTGAAGAAAAAATGTACAGAGAGGCTATTACAGACTACATTACTCTTGATAATGTAAATTAAATCATCAAGTATGAATGGATAAGAGTCTCAATTTTAAATGTATACATGAGGTGTGTTTTTATGATTTTTTTTCAATTGTTGATATACTATGATAATTATGACTAAATACATTTAATATTTTTTACAGGCATATATATGAATACCAATTGAAGGGGTTACCCCATGAACATTAATTTGGACTCATTATTCCTCACATAACTTCTATAGACAAAAAATAAATAGAATAAAAAAAATGAATGAAATAGTGAAAAAATTAGCCAATTCATTTGAAAGAAAAATTATGGATAACAAACTCTTCTTAATACCAACGATGTAGGGGTAAAACTATAAAATTTAATCATAGAAAACATATTTTAATTTATTTCATTAATTATTTTTTTTTTGTGTTTTTAGGAAACATTGGATACTCATTGAGGTCAATTTGGATACTCCAAATATTTATTTCTTGAAATCACTACATCGATACCCAATAAACCGACCACACATGACGATGTTTGTAAATTTGTAATACACTACATCCAAGGTTTTAGAACTAAAATTTAAGTTATATATTTTATATTATGTTTTAATTATAATTTTATTATGATAGGGGAGAATTTAAATATTGTGAAAATCATGGAATGAGGATAGTCCATGCGCATAGGGAGCCTAACAAATCCTATAACTGGACAAGTATCAGAGTATATATAATAATATTTCACTATAAAAACACATATCAAAACAAATTAATTGGTTTTATCAATATTTCTGTAGTGTTTGAAACAAAAAAATAGAAAAGATTATGGTTATTATGTTTGTAAATTTATGAGAGAGATCATATTCCATCAATAAACTAGCATCCTTGAAGATGTATTTTCAAAGATAATTACTATTTCATTTAAAATATTTATAAATCCTTTGTGTATTTATATTCTTCTAGTACTAATATAATTGTATAAAATTCTTGTATTCACAAGTCAAAATAGATTTGTTTAGAAATTAATGGGTAGCATACCTGATGGAAAAATGTACACATATATCATGAAGATGTGATTTCTATAGAAGTTAAGGATTATTTTATATTTATGTTTTATTTATTTATTTTTAGTATTACTCAAATAATAATATTTTTATTATATAGGTGGATTCTTTTGTTCGAGTTGGGGTGGTTTTTTGAAGCTGCTCATGCTTGTGAGAGATTGGGCTATGAGGCTATAACTGAGATAACAACAACAAGGAAATGGGTCAATAAAGTATACAACCATCATGAAAAGGTGAATTAATAATACTTATTTAATTAATTTTTTCATCATTTAATCTATTATTTGTAAGTTAATTTCCTCATCATTTTTATCTCATATTTATTTAGTTTTTTTCATCGATATTTTGGGAAGTCATATCTTGATTTCAACTATCTACAAAAATCTATAAAAGAGATGACATGTTCTTTTTTGACAATGTTACTATAAGTTTCATTGAATTTATTTGTTGAAATTACAACAATGGATATTGAGTCGATGTTTTTAGCTGAAAAACCTTTCCTTTTGTTGAAAAATAGAAGATTAGAGGAAGGTTTTTTTACTAAGAACATCGACTCAATATGTAGTGTTAATGGTTCTATAAATAAAGGAAATGGAAATCATGGTAATATTATAAATTTAGATTATTTTTATACTTTAAGAAAAAATCCATAATTTACTTGGGACGTGTAGAAATCAACCACATCTCAATCCGACACACGGTATGACCTGCATGACTCTAGGTGCATTTTTTTAGTTAAAATTGACATTAATGTTAGTAAAAAAGACAACTGATATACTAAAAATTTAAAACACGCATTAATATTGTTTTGATACTTTAGTAAAATGATCCATAAGTCATTTGTGATGTGTAGGAATCAAACACACCTCAATACAACACATAGTGTGACCGATATGACTCTAAGTGTGTTTTTTATTTAAAATTGACATTAATTTTAGTAAAAAGAACAAGTGACATACTCAAAATCAAGAAAAAAAATTCAGATTGTTTTTCTACTTTAGGAAAATGATCCATAAGTCATTTTTGATGTGTAGGAATCAATAAAGACTCAATCCGACACACAATGTGACTGGTATGACTCAATGTGCGTCTTTTTATTTAAAATTGACATTAATTTTAGTAAAAAGAACAAGTGAAACACTGAAAACTAATAAAATTCATTTATATTATTTTGATACTTTAGTAAAATGCTTCAAAATTAATTTGTGACATGTAGGAATCAACCACATCTTAATCCAATGCACGATGTGACCGATATGACTCCAAGTATGTATTTTTATTTAAAATTGACATTAATTTCAGTAAAAATAACAATTGATATACTGAAAACTGAGAAAAAACATTCAATTTTTTTATACTTTAGTAAAATTATGAATAAGTAATTTTTGATGAGTAGGAATAAACCTCACCTTAATTTGATGCATGATGCAACCTGTATGACTCAAAGTGTCCATTATCAATTTAAAATTTTCATTTTAGTTCAAAACATGTGTCACTCACTAAAAACCAACCAAACACACACTTATTATCTTGATAATTTATGAAAATGATTCATAATTTTGGTATGATGTGTAGAAAGTAGTATCAAATCAAACTAACACACGATGTGACCGATATGACTCAAAGTGTGTATTTCTAGTTTCAAATGACATTTTAGTAAAAATAATAAGTGACATACTAATAACTAAGAAATAACATTGGTATTGTTTCAATACTTTAAGACAATAATCCATAAGTCATTTATGACATGTACGAATCAACCCCACCTCAATCTGACGCATGGTGTGACTAGTATAACTCTAAGTGTGTCTTTTTATTTAAAATTGACATTAATTTTAATAAAATGAAAAAGTGACATACTAAAAAATAATAAAATGCATTCAGATTATTTTGATACTTTATGAAAATGATTCATAAGTCATTTTTGATGTGTAGGAATCAACCTCACCTCAATATAATGCACGGTGTGGCTGGTATAACTCCAAGTGTGTCTTTTTATTTAAAATTGACATTAATTTCAGTAAAAATAACAAGTGACATACTGAAAACCAATAAAACATATTCATATTATTTTTATAATTTAATAAAATGACCCATAAGTCATTTTTGATATTTTTTAATAAACCTCACCTCAATTTGATGCATGGTGTGACCGATATGACTCTAACTGTGTCTTTTTATTTAAAATTGACATTAATTTTAGTAAAAAGAACAAGTGACATATTTAAAACCAAGAAAAAACATTAATATTATTTTTATACTTTAGTATAATTATACATGAGTCATTTTTTATGTGTAGTAATCAACTACACCTCAATCCGACGCATGGTGGGGCTGACATGACTCAAAGTGTCCATTATCGATTTAAAATTGATATTTTAGTTCAAAACATGTGTGACTCACTAAAAACTAAGAAAACACACTTTGACTATCTTGATAATTTAGTAAAGTGATTCATAAGACATTTTTGATGTGTAGGAAGTAGTCTCACATCAAATTGACACATTATGTGACTAGTATGACTCAAAGCGCGTGTTTCCAGTTTGAAATGACATTTTAGTAAAAAGAACAAGTGACATACTAAAAACTAATAAAACACATTCAGATTGTTTTGATACTTTAGGAAAATGATCCATAAGTAATTTGTGATGTGTAGGAATCAGCCACACCTCAATTTGATGTGTGGTTTGACCGGTAAAACTCCAAGTGTGTATTTATTTGAAATTGACATTAATTTTAGTATAAAGAATAAGTGACATACTCAAAATTGAGAAAACACATTTAGATTATTTTGATTCTTTTGGAAAATGACCTATAACTCATTTGTGACGTGTAGAAATCAACCACACCTCAATATGATGTACTGTATGACCGGTATAACTCCAAGTGTGTCTTTTTATTTAAAATTGAAATTTTATTAATGTATTATTTCATATTAATGTTTAATTTATTTATTTATAGTATTACTAACATAATATTTGTTTTATTATATAGGTGGATTCTTTTTCTTATTTTGAGGTGATTTGTTCAGTAACTACCATGGGTGGACTTTTTTGAGAGGGGATCACGAGTGCCAAAGATGATAAAACATTAATGCTTTTAAATGTTTGTGGATAATAATTGTAAATTTAATTATATAAAACATTATTTGAAATGTATAGTAGTATTTTTTTTATTTTTGATATAAAATTTATTTCAATTAAATTATATATTTTTCATAGAGGTTACAAGTATTTTTTGTAGTGCGATGTTATACAAACAATATACTACAACAGGTTGGGCCCTTATCAACGCTATTGAAAGTGCTAATAAAGGGGGGTCTTTATGAGTGCTAATGAAAGCGTTGATAAAGGGGAACATTTATCAATGCTAAACTAGTACTAATAAAGGGTGTCCTTTATCAGTTCTTTTTTAGCGCTGATAATGAGGACCCCCCTTTAATGGTACCGAGGACAACAATGCTTTTTCAGCACTGTTAAAGGTCTTTTTGCGCACTGTTAAAGGTCATGTCTGTAGTAGTGAATAATTAAAATATGGATAAATGTTCTATACTGAATCACCACTATAATTAAAAACACATAAAAAATACCCTTTTATTTTTCATTATAAAACAAAAAAAATCAATTATATATATTGATCATAATTACCAAAAATTTAGATGACAAAAACTAATAAATATCATGAATACAAGTATTCTCTTATCTCACAATCTCACATAAGTATCCTAACTGAGAGAGTTATAATATATTTAAAGGAAAATATTAATATTGAGATATACATTACAGATCGAGCTTTTATCAGTGCTAAAAATTGCTTTTATTTGCGATCAAAAAGCGTTGGTGCTATAAGCATTTTTAAAAGCAATCCACTCTTATTAGAGCTAGAAAACATTGATAAAATTGAAATAATATTTTTTTTAAATTATTTGAGTGATGTCCCCCTTTCCCACCACTACCCTTCATCAGTGCTCACCCACTCTCTGCCCCTGCTCATGCATGACACTAACCACCCCTTTATCAACGCTTAACCCATTGCCCCATTTGATTTTATTCTATATTGTATGATATATCTATTCAATTATATATATTTACATACATATTTTTTATCCATATATTTATTAATAAACCTATATGTATTTATATAATTATTTTTAAATACATTTATAAAATATGTTTGTGTGTGTGTATATATATTTATATATATTTATATATATTTATAAATGTGTGTGTATATATATATATAAATATAAATATATTTATATTTATTTACATATATTATATATTAATATTTATTTACATATATTAGAATATATACACACACATATATATGTGTGTGTTTGTTAATACAAATAAAAACACATATTTATTTATAAAAATTATATATACATATTCATACAATTTTATAAGGTAAAAAATTGATAAATTTTTATTTTAAATAAATAAAAAGAATAATAAATTTTAATTTGAGTGCAGTTTAAATATAAATATAAATAAATAAATAAATAAATAAATAAATAAATAAATAAATATATATTTAAAAATAAATTTATATGTAAATATGTTTAACTATTTATTTATACACATAAATTTTTATATGTAAATATATAAAAAAATGTATATATATGTATATATTTAATTATAAATAACACTAAAATATAAAAAATGATAAAATTTAAACATCATAATATCTATATGAACATAACCCTGCAAATAAGTCAACCTTTCATAAAAAAATGACAAGAAGTCCCTATTAAGATATTAATTAAATAATTAATTTTTGCAATCATAAAATTGTTATTAAAAGTCAATTACTCGATACTAATTATCAAATTATTAATTAATATTATTTTTTTAATTATTTTATATACCATTTTCTCTAAATATATTATATATTAACTATAAATACATATTTAGTATTATATAAATCATATTTAAGTAAATATATATTATATACATATCAATATAAATAAATTTTTAAATCAAAATGTAATTTTTAAGAATATATATATATATATATATATATATATATTATGAAGATCACCTTTTATCAGTGCTAAAAACAAGAACTCCAACACTGATAAATGGATCCTTTTATTAGTGTTTTTAGCACTAATAAAGGGTAACACTGAATAAACGTGATTATATAGTAGTGAAATTAATTGAACGAGGGTTGTGATTTTAGATAAAGGATTTCAATGAATATATAGAAAGGTAAGAAGGTAAAGTCGATGGGTTTTATTGATATCTTTTTTATCTAATATGCAATAAATTAATAAAAAAATCCAAGTAAAAAATGACCATAAAGGGTTTTAGATATATCTTATAAATTATAAAGAACATTGTAACAACTCGTGTTGTTATGAGTTGATAAATTGAAAGGGAATTTTAATTTCTAGTTACATACAAGGAGTTTTTTTAGAATTCGGATTCAAATTTAAATTTTGGAGGTTGTGACAACTTTAAGAGATATTTTTACACATTTTTGGGTGTTTAAGTGGTTTTTAAGGAAATTGGGTGAAGGTTGGATGAGTTGATCTCAGTACAGGGCAAGAATTCTACCACAGGTGGTAGATCAAACTAAAACTATAAAGCATTGATAAGCATAGTGTTGAGGATACATGAGATTAAATCCTATAGTCAATGGGGATCACATTGCAGCCTTAGGCACTATGCCATCAGGGTTGTTTGAGGGGGGAGCGTAAATCCACAACGTGTGGGTTACACCATGAAGCACCTAATCATGTTTTATTAGTTCTTCCTTGGGAAGAGGCATTGTGCAATGAATTGTATGGTCATGCCACAAATTTCCCCCAGAAGGGGGGGGGGGGTGTTGTGTTGTGATCCACATAGTCACGCCACAACGACCCTCTTATTTAGTTTTTTAGAGGGGTTACACTCATCATTCTAGGGTCGGTCTGCTTCCTTTTTTAGCCTGTTTGGCACTTAAGAGAGGGAATTTTCCTACCCCACACCTTATTTCTCCACTTTAACCCCCTTGTGTAACAACTTGAAAATTTCATAATGTTATTAATAGAATAAATCTTATTTTATATTTACTATTTTATTATGAACACACAGAAAGGCTATTACATTTTATACACATCACTTGTTGATATTTATTATTACAACTACGAATAGTAAAGAGATATAAATACCCAAACAATAGTACAATCACAATGTGGAACTTCGTATGCATGAGTTCCTCCATAAAGACCATTCATTCCATACTAACTATAAAAATAAAGAGAATCATTAAAAAATTAATACACATTATCAAAGGATATGTAAGAACCTTTGTAAGTGAAGTAGTGAATGATGAAGTGAGTGTGATGATGTATTTATAGGGAAATATAGTCATTTGATATTATGACTGTTAACCAATATTACAAATGGAAGTTATGATAATTGGCCAATAATACAGTTGGTCATTGTTATTTTTGGATAGGTATACACAATTAAGTGATTGTTGAGAATTGTTTTATGATATAACCAAAATTATATATTATTTTAAACTAAAAAAATGATTAATTTATATTAAAAATTTATTTTATGATAAATTTGGAAGCTTTAAATAAAGTTTTTCTTCATGAAATAATGTTATAGTACACATTTTTTAAATTACAATATACATTAATAAATCCCAAAGTAATTTTATAACGGTAAAAAAGTTTACTATATCATAAAAACTATTATCTTTCAATAAATAAAGATTTTATTTTAAAAGTGAAACTTATCATATTTAGATAATAATATTAATAAAATAAATATCATTTTTGGATTTGAAATTATCTTAGGGTGAATTTATGGTAATTTTCTAAAAATGTTGATTTTTGGTGTAAAAAGGGAAAATACAATTTTTTACAAAATACCAGAAATTCTATGATATAATCATGATATGATCATGACTTAAAATTTCTTAATAATTCTTCTTGATCATAATTTATTTAAGTAATAAACATAATACATAATGTGTTACAATTAGAAACACATGCTTAGCATTTTGGAACCATAATTTTACCTTTTATAAAAAACTATTTTTATGAGTTATACGTGCATCATATTAAAATAATTTTTTATCACTTTTATAAATTGAATAAAAAAAAGATTTAATATTTGGAATTATAAGATAAAAATTAGGTAATAAGGGAGATTTAATTTTTAGGCAAAAAAAATTTACCATGGTAAAAAAAGAGTTATTGCAGTATAGGTAAAATAATGTAAAATGTTAAAATTAAAAGGTAAAGACATAAGAAACCTAAAAATGAAAACTTTAAATGGTTTTTTGAGTTATTTTATGTCCTTAAAAAATATTTCAACACTAATTATCAACCAAATTCTTTGAAATTAATGTTACTTAAAAGTGATTAGCATTAATAACAAAATAATCTGTATTTTATCCCTTAAAATCTGACCCTCCTCGTGTATAAATACCCACATTACCTCCTAACTATCCACAATAAATACATTTAGTATGAATCCTCTTTCAATATCCCTTTAAAGACTCTCTTCAAGGTGGTTATAAGGCTCTAAGGAGTCTCTCTCTAGCTTTAATAATCATTCCAAGGTATGAGATCTCTTCCTCCACTTTTTTAATTCAAGTACTTATTTTGTATAAGGATCTTGACTCCCGATTTATTATGTTGTTAGGTGTTTATAAACACCCCCATTATTATATATATGATATATTTCTCATGATATATTTTCTTTCTCTCTCATAAAACCTGTTCTAAGATTCCTTTTATATACTCGCTACACTGTCGAAATAAACATTGATTTTCCAAGAAATATTTTTATGTCATGAATACTTAAACCTATTTTTAAAGGTTCTCGATGTGGAAAAAGTGCTTATTAGGGCCTATACTGACTCATCATATATTGGGTTTGATAAATAATTCACATATTATACAAGACATGAGTTTTATGACCAATTTTTTTTTCTAATCGAATATTGACAAGAAAGACATCAGAACCAAGAGGAGATCTTTTCATGTTAAATTTATAATTAATTTAAATAAATCAGAAGAAATAATACCATTTCTTAGTATCTTTCTTCAATGATATTGTTGATCTTTCAACATATTATTTCTGGATTACCATCATTGCCCTTTTATGATCCAAGTGTAGAATCCCTTTAGTGTTGATCCATGCACGCTCCTTTGATCTTAGAACAATGCCAGTGGATTGTTGGGTGCTAGAATGGTAGATCGATCATCTTGTGGTGTTTGTTTGGATCATTAAAATAATTAATTTGGGCTTGAAGAATCATCCTTTCACTCTTGTTCTAGAGAGGATGGATGAGGGAGGAGAATCTCTCATGAGCAATCTATTGTACACAATGATTCTCGATTATCCTATCTTAGAATGTATATGTGGTATATTTATAGACCTAGAGTTAGGTTATGTAATCAAATTAATTGCAAAAGTTCCATTTATAAAATTCTAAATTCATGTATGAACCCATTCCATGTATAATAATAATATTTTTTTTAGTCCACAACGAACACTAACTGCCATAATGATAAATATTATTTTATCGGATTGAAAATTAATATTTATCACTAGACATGATCTTGGTTTTCTCTTCCTCAGTATTTATCAAAAACCTAAATAAATATTTAATTAAATATTTATTCACGAAGTAAATATTTTATTCACAATCAGAATGATAAATATTTATTAAATATTTAATTAAATATTTAATAAATAAAATAAATATTTTATTCATAGTTAGGTGAAGAAATATTTATTAAATATTTACATGATTAAATAAATTATTTATTAATGAATGAATAATAATTTATTACTTTCTGAATAAGTATTTTCAATTTATAAATCCTAAATAAAATTATTCTATGGTCTTGAGAATAATATTTATTCCAATAATTAAACTCAAGTAGAATTTAATTGTGATCAATAGAAACATTTTGTGAGTGAACCATGGGATTATTTCTAATTGGCATTAAAGTCTAATATCACTTTATAGAAACAATTCAAGACCTAAGAGAAGGAAGTTAATGTCACAACATCGATAGCCAAATACGAGCAGTCACTGTGTAATATAATCCCTTTGTCACAATATCTCATCAAGAAATTTGCATATCCCTACCATCAAACTATATGATTGATACATATTTCTTTGACTATCTAAAATAAACTTATCATTACACCATGACTATGAAATTTAATGCGATAGTTATATTTAATTCAAAGGGTCGAGATATCAAATTCCATTAACATGGAAGGGAAAAATCTTTCCTAGACTTATTCATTAATAACATGTCATTCGTGATGCACCCAATGTACCCTACTTCCCCACGAATATATAATGTCATGGTTTTGATCAGTAAATCTAAGTATGCGAGTCATGACATGAATTAATAATAATCTTAAAGTCTAAGGACCATTACACATACTTGTAGATAAGAATATCTGATGACACATAAACATGAAAAATTTCTATTGGAAGGTCTATTATCATAATCTCACATCTTGGAGATTACCATGTGTGAAATTTATGAGAAGAAGTATCATTTGATTTCAATTAATCACACCTGATTGTCAACATACCATGTGACCCATTATATAATGTCA
Organism: Viscum album; assembly: GCA_963277665.1. NCBI lineage: Eukaryota > Viridiplantae > Streptophyta > Magnoliopsida > Santalales > Viscaceae > Viscum > Viscum album. The sequence continues at coordinate 1,769,093,173 of OY728140.1, forward strand.
TTCAACTGTAGAACTAGGTTTAAGAATATCATCACGACATTTTAGGGTTTCTCACATAGTGGGGAACAATTATGCCCTTTTAAATACAATAGACACTCTAGGACATTATTACATTAAAGTAATACAGAACAATAAACAATATGTAATAAGATGTTAAATTAATATCCACTTATTATAATATAAATTTATTCCAAATTACAAATAGTTGGTTCTAAAACACCAACTCCATCAGACTCCCACTTTGACTGAAGCCAAATGCCAACAACTTTCAGTCTGTTAGAATTCACTTGAAGATAATGTTTTCACTGAGTTAAGGATTTATTCAAGGGGTATACTACATTATCTTCCATAGATATTCTTATTACTACAACTTCACCTCTATAAGAAAAATACCTCAAGAGATGATACTTTCAAAGTATGTGTTTCATCCGCTGATGTGACCTTGAATCCTTTGCAAGAGCCACCGCTTCAGTATTATCACAATAAAGTGTGATAGTGTCTTTACTGCTATGTACCACATCAAGATCTTGGATTAAGTTTCATATCCAAAATACTTCATTATTTACCTCAGAAGCCACAATATACTCAGAATCATCTATAGAATCTGTGACCAATATTTGATTTGAGCTATTCTAGCTCACAACACCTCTATTGAGGGTTAATATGTATCCCTAATGTGATTTTAGACTATCTTGATTTGTTTGGAAACTAGCATCTGCATATCCTCTAATGAATAGTTTACCATCTCCTCTATAGATCAGGAATATATCCTTAGTTTGTCATAGATACTTAAGGATAGTCTTGATTGCCATCCAATGGTGATCACCAGAGTTAGCTTGATATTTTCTTACCACACTTAAGGCATATACAACATATAGCCTAGTATATAACATAATATATATAACTGACCCAATCGAAAACATGTATGGAATCATTACCATTCTTTTTATTTCCTCATGTGTATGAGGACACATTTTCTTATAAAGATGAATGCCATACGACATTGGAAACAATCCCCTATTAGATTTTCCATACTAAATCTCTCCAGTATCTTGTCAATATATGCACCTTGACTTATACCGAGAAACCTCTTGGATCTATCATAATGGACCTTGATCCCAAGAATATATAATATTTTTTCAAATTTCTTTATGGAGAATCATGTGTTCAACTAGGATTTAACATACTATAATATTGGTATTTCATTTCCAATAAGTAGTATGTTATCAACATAAACTATTAAGAAAACGATTGTACTCCCACTAAAATAATTATGGACACAAGGCTCACATTCATTTTTTATGAAACCAAATTACATTATATCTTTATAAAATTGAATAATCTATGACCTAGATGCTTTCATTAATTCATAAATAGATCAATTCAATTTTCATACCTTATTAGCATCCTTTGGAGTTATAAACCCTTCAGGTTGTGTCATACAGACATGTTCTTGAAGGTTCATGTTATGGAAGGATGTTTTTTCATCCATTTTATAATTATCATAGTCATGGTAAAATGAAATGGAAAGTATAATTTTGATGGATTTCATCATATAGACTGGTGAAAAGGGTTCATCATAGTCTATGCCTTGACATTATTTGAACCCTTTTTCAACCAGTCATGCCATATAAGTACCGACTTGTCCATCCATGTCCATTTTCTTCTTGAATACTCATTTAAATACAATGATCTTTACCTCCATTGGAGGATCTAATGAAATCTAGAATTAGTTTTTCTACATGGAATCCATTTCATAATTCATAAATTCTTTCTACTTGGAAATATCTGCACCTCTTATTGCTTCCTTGTAGGTTATAAGATCATTATTATCAACTAATAATGATTCACAATACTTGATGACTAGAAAACCACACCTTTTAGGTTCTATAACCTCTCCTGCACTCCTACATAGTACTTATGTCTCTAAAACTTCTTCTTATGTGGGTCTTTGTGGAATTTGTTCTTATTCTAACTCTTGTACACCTTGAGCTTGGACTTCATAAAAGTCTATCTCTCTCTCACTATCACTTTTATATATTTACTCCCTCTTAAGGAATATGAAATTTCTTGACACTATTAACCTTTTTTCTAAGGGTTTGTATAGGAAATACCCATTATTTCCTTAGGTTATCCTATAAAGATACACTTTGTGCCTCAAGGTGAAAGTTTGTTTCCTGAATAGTACTTAACAAATGATTTACATCCCCACACATGTAAGTACAATAATAGACGTTTATTTCCACTAAAAAAAGTTATATAATACTATTTTACACTTTAGTTGGAACTTGGTTTAGTATTTTTACTACTGTCTATAACATGTATCTTTAAAAGGATAGTGGAATACTTGAATGAGGCATCATTGATCTCACCATGCTTAACATGGCATGGTTCCTCCTTTCACTTATTCTATTCCATTATGGTGTATAAGGAGTGGTGAGTTAGGAAATAATCCCAAACCCCCACAAATAATCATTGAAATATTGATTAAGATATTCTCCACCATGGTTTGAGTGGAGTTTCATAATCTTCCTACCAAGATTGTTCTCAAGTTCATTCTTATATTCCTTGAACATTTTAAAGTAATCTGACTTATACCTTATTAAGTAAACATATCCATATATACTTAAATCATTAGTAAAAGTTATGAAGTATGATTACCCACCCCTCAGTTCAACTAGAAATGGTCTGCACACATTGGTATGGACTAATTCAAGAATATCCTTATCCCTTTTAAATTTTACATTAAAGGACGATTTGATCATTTTACCTTGTAAACATGCATGACATACACCAAGTGGTTTTAGTTCAAATGAATCCAAATATCCATATTAGTGTAATTTATTCAAACACTTTCCATTTACACGAACTATCTAATGATTCCATAGGTTGGTGTGGTATGAGTCATGTGAACTAGTTTCATTATCGATTTCTATTACTCGGTTTGAATAATCCAACACATAAAGACCATTATTTAAATATTCCTTACCATAACATATGATTTATTTATAAAAGAAAAAAAATTTGTTTCCAAACATTAAAATAAATCCATCTGTATCAAGTATAGATATGGATATAATGTTTTTAGTGACTAAAGAAACATAATAATAATATTTTAAAACCAAGATCATTCCCATACACAATGTGAGGTGGTAATACTCAATAGCCACAACAATAAGTCTGGATTTATTGGATATTCATAGATCTACCTCCCCTCAGTCAATCTTCTAGAATATACTTGGTTCCTGTATTTTAATACATATATGAGCACCACATACAGTATCTAATACCCAATTTATAGAAACATATAAATTACACTTGATAACAAAAACACATGAATATTCTGCTTGCTTCTTTTCTAAAGTAATTTTTTTCTTCCAATGGTTCATCTTTCCCCATGTGAAGTAGATAACATCATGTTGACTTTCTTGTATATTGATCCTTCTTTTCTTGGAAGGGAATTGTGAAGAAGATTTGGAATTATATTTCTCCACCTCTCCTTACCTCTTATTCACTATAAGGATGGAATTATTTTCACTCTTTATATCCTTTTCAACTTGGAAAAGTATATTGAGAATATTTGGGAGAGACTTATCTATGTTGTTCATATTAAAATCAACAAAAAATACAGAGAATCTTTGAGGCAGCGATGAAATAACTAGATCAGTGAGCTGTTCATTAGGTAGTTTAAACCCTAAAACCTCTAGGCACTCAATGTAGCCAACGAGTTTAACTACACAGGGCCCAACTAGCACAGTTTCTCCAAGCTTACTCTGAAAGAGCGTCATAGATATATCAAATCACTCTTCTCTATCTCTCTCCTAATATAGACCACATAGATACTGGAGCATGATATAAGCATCCATGTATTCATGTGACTTCAAGAGATCATTAAACATATATGAAATCATTAAACACTGAACACCGATTGTGCTATTTTGATTCTTATTATTGATTATTAACTCTTCACCACTCACCTCCTTAGCAGACATATACGGTAGTGAAGATTCTAGCATGTAATATTTTCATTCATGGAACAACACTTCCCATAGGTATATGAACCATTCCTAGAAGTTAATACTAGTAATGATATGGAATTTATCCAAAATTGACCCTAGAGATAATGTGGTTGAAATTTTTTCCATTATTCAATAATTATAATAGTGTAGATTATTATTACTTAGCTTGATTATAATTTAAGTAAGATTGTAATAATTATAATTTTATTAAGACTCCCACTATTTTATCAAGTCGCAACATCCCTCACCACTGGAGTTAGAATGTCTAGTTTCTCAAACATTCTAGTGGCAAGGATCCATATGTCCCTTCTCATAACCCAAAAAAGGTCTCGACCAATTACTTAAAGGTATTTAAGTAGGAAGGTCTTTTCTAAATGCAGGCTTGATGCTCCTTGATCCATTGAGTGGACTCCCCAATCTATAAACCCTTTCTCTCAAATTTACTCAACACTTGCCTCCAAGTTATATCATGTCTAGTGAGGGATAATTCTCTTTATGTAAATTGGTTAAGCCAACCTAAAAATTTCATAAGAACTCCATGATAAAATTAAGTGTCCCAATAAGGCTTGGACAAACACTTAGTTCTATGGTTTTCATTCCTAATCAAGTAATGGTAATCTTAGCCTAAATTAATATTAAGTTAAGGTATTTTATTTATTATATATAAATATTTATTTTTTTATCATTTATATCATGTTCATATTAAGTGGATTTTACTTAAGTGATTAACCATGTTTCGATAAAATATTTATGCATAATCCATTTATTTAAATTCCATTTTTCATGTTAGTCCATTTATTTATATAATCACAGTCATGAATCCTTACATTAAATAATGGACAAGTCAGAAATAAAAAAATAAAAAAATGACCTGATCATGAGATTATCTAATGGTTTATTTATTTAGTGAATAATAAATAAACCTATAACCCTTGTAGAAAACTCCTTGTACTAGTCTTGTCATGAGTTGAAATAATCTACATGTCCACCTGTGTATTAACCATGGTGGTTTCATCTCAGTTTTGTCTTGAACTATATCTATTCACCTTGGGATAACCCTTTTATTACACTTTCTTATAACTCACATACAGGTGAGGGGAACCAAAGGATTGGTTAAGGGAAATTATACAAACAACCTTGAACATACAAGTCCTACACAATAAAAGTGGGATGTATAACACATTGAACATCATATTTAATTTAATAATAAATATTTAAAAAACCCGAAAAATAAAATAAATTAAATAAAACCAACACATTACAGGTTTGGTCAAAGATCATGATTGATCACACACATGAAAAAATTACACAAAAGTACACTAGCTAGAAATCACTTCAATTAATTCTTTATTATTAAAATAAATGTTCTTATATTAATTAATACCCTTTATCTTAAACACCAACTAAATTCTCTTGGAGACACCCATCATAAAAGAATTCATGTAAAATAAAATTCCAAGACCAATAATTAGAGATAATTATAATAAATTAATTAAGCAATTATAAATTCTTCAAAACATTTATTACATAATCAAACACATCTATGAATAATAGTGTAATTAGGTTTTAATGATGTAATTAATTATTTTAATGTAATTTAATTCTTTACTTTATTGGGAGACTACAAGGTGTATACTATCGAGCTACATGCTATGTTATTCAATTTTCATGTATTTGGGATAAATTCATGGGGCCTCAACATGTATTTGGTTGGATTACACAATGTGTACTAATGAGATACATGTAGTGTGTTCCACCTTTTGTGTGTCCACATAACCCACTAATTTACTCAGTGTGTTATTCAGATGGGATCAAAAGACATGTACTCTAGACACACATTGTGTGTCCTGCTTTTCATGTGCCTACATAACCCACTGATTAACTCAATGTGTTCTTCAGTTATAAACTGTGTATTTTCCAACACGATTAGCATGAATTTTGCCGCTAAACCATATATATTACATGATGTGTACAACAAATACATGTCGTGTAGTAAGACAAACCATGTTCTAGGTTGGTATGATTTACAAGTGGTGTATAATAAATACACAACATGTAATAGTTTATTGGGGTGTCGTATATCCCATGACAAATCTAGGTGTAGTGAACTTGGGTACATGATGTGTACTCTAACTACACACCATGTAACACAATCTACCAGCTATAAACTTTGGCACCTACCGATGACATCTTTGATCATCCTCCATTTGTTCTTAGTCTTTAATAAAATATGAATATTTAAAAAATAATTTTAAAATATCAAAATCATGTTTATTAAAATTTATATTAAAGAACAAATACCATGGAAATGACAAACTAACCACAATTATGCATATATAATCAACAATAAAATAAATAAATATAAATTTAAACATAACTTGGCTCTGATACCACTTGAAGGTACTGGGAACATTAGAATCACCTATAAAGGCTGATCCTAACTCAGTATATGCTATTCTTAATGAATCATTCATATATTTTACATGATGTGAATGTCACGACCAACATTTTTTTTTTCAAATTGAATATTGAAAAAAGGTCACCAAAATCAAGAGGATATCTTTTAAAGTTAAATTTATAGTTAATTTAAATATATTGAGAGAAAGAACACCTTGTATTAGTATCTTTATTTGACGATGTTGTTGATCATATGAAAAACCCTTTTTAGATTACCGCTGTTGAGTTTATAGGATCCAAGTGTAGAATACCTCTAGTGGTGATCCAAAAATTATCCTTTAATCACTAACCATCACCGATGGATTATCAGGTGCTAAAATAGTAGATCTATCATATTAAAGTTTTCATTTGGATCATTGTAAAAATTACTTTAGGCTTGAAGAATCATCCTTACACTCATTCTTGAGAGGATGAAGGAGGGAGGAGAATCTCTAGAGAGCAATCTATAGTGCACAATGATTCTCGATTAGCCTCTCTTAGAATATATAAGTGGTCTATTTATATACCTAGGGTTAGGGCTTGTAATTTAATTAATTGAATAAGTTCCATTAATTAAATGTTAAACCCATGTTAGACCCCATTCCATGTATAAAATTAATAAAATTATTTTTATTCCATGATGTGCGTTAACTGGAGAAATGATAAATATTATTTTACAGTCATGAAAATTAATATTTATCACCACACACAATCTTTTCCAACTTTTCCTCCTCAATATTTATCAAATATCAAAATAAATACTTAATTAAATATTTATTCATAAAATAGATATTTTATTCATAGTGTGGAAAATAAATATTTATTAATTTTTCAATAAATAAAATAAATATTTTATTCATAGTCTGGTGAATAAATATTTATTAAATATTCATGTAATTAAATAAATTATTTATTGATTTGTGAATAAATATTTGTGATCAATAAATCCTAAATAAAATTATTCCTAAATATTGAGAATAATATTTATTCCAATAATTAAATTCAAATAGAATTTAATTGAGATCAATGAGAACACTTAGTGAATGACCTTATAAGATTATTTCTCATTGGCATTATGTGAGTTTTCCTAAAGTCCAAGATTAATTTATAGAAATAGGTCAAGTCTCCAAAGAGAAAGAAGTTAATGTCACAACACTGAAAACCATATACAAGCACTCATTGTGTAATATAATACCCTTATCATAATATCTCATCAAGCATTTTGTACATCCATGTCATCAAACTATATACTTGATGCATCTTTCTTTGACTATCTGAAATAAACTCTTCATTACACCATGGCTATGAAATTTAATGTGATAGTTTTATTTCAATCAAAGGGTCAAGATATCAACTTCCATTAATATGGAATGGAAAAATCCTTCCTGAACTTATTCATTAATAATATGTTATTCTTGATACACCCAATGTAACCTACTTCCCATGAATATATGACATCATTATTTTAGTTAGTAAATCTAATTGCGTGATTCATGACATGCATTAATAATAATCTTAAAGTCAAAGGACCATTATAAACACTCATAGATAGGAATATTTGATGACACATAAACATGAATAATTCCTACCAGCGGGTCTATTGTTATAATCTCCCATCTTGGAGATTACTAAGTGTAGACTTCATGAGAATAAGTCTCATCTACTTAAGATTAATCTTACATGATAATTAATATACTATGTTCCCCATCATAGAATTATCTCTAACTATAAAACTAGGTTTAATAATATCTTCATGGGATTTCAATGTTCTCAAAATAGTAGGGAACTTCTATAAACTTTTAAATGAAAAAGATACTATAGGACATTATTACATTAAATTCAAGTAGAATAATGAAAAGTATTTAATAATATGTTAAATTAACATTCAATTCTTATAATATAAATTTAATCTAAAGTTTAAATAGTTGGTTCTAGAACACTAACTCCAACATTTTCATTCAAGGGTATTCATTTAGTTGTATCATTAAACTATTGATTAGGGACATACATTTATGAAAACCACATTCCATATTCATGGGTTAGAAATGATATGAAATTATAATTTTTGATCTATGTGGAACATATAATATTATACATATGAAGGGTGCTCCTTGACAGTGCTTCAGTGCATTTGGTTAAGAAGTAATCTCTAGAGATGACATGTTCATGATACCTTGACATCATACCTTAGTAATGCTTTATGATACCTTAGTCAAAAGCCTTGGTAATATGTTTTATAACACATCAGTGATGATATTTGGTGATATATTTATGAATTTATCAAGTTTATATTGTAGACACATTTCCATGTTATGCCTCATGTTATTATTCTCATGTACCTAAGTTATGCCTCAAGTTTTTATGTATATGTTCTTGTGTTATGACTCATGTTTCACCTATGATGTTCTCTTACATTGTTTATCCCTTACTGGGTATTATGCTCAACCCTTTCATTTCATAAATTTCACTAAAAAATCACTACAAGAATTCTAAGTATTTGCGACGAGATTCCGTCGCAAATAATATTTAGCGACGGGGTCCCGTCGCAAATAGCCCGTCGCATAAAATGGCGTCGCAAAAAATATTATTTGCGACGGGCCCGTTGCAAAAAATATTTTTTTGTGACAGGTAGCTTCACTGTCACAAATAAGTCTCTGATTATATACTTTATATATATAATCTTTTTTTGTGACGAGCCCGTCGCAAATACTTTTTTTTGCGACGGGCCCGTAATACCGTCGCAAATACTTTTTTGAAAGTATTTATTTAGACTATTTGCGACAGGCCCGTCGCAAATACTTTTTGTGATGGGGCCCCTAATCCCGTCGCAAATACTTAAAAAAAAAATTATTTAGGCTATTTGTGACGGGAACCTGTCGTAACAGATAAATAAATTTAAAAAAAAAATTTAAAAAAAAATTGATTATTGAAAAATTATTTTTAATATTATTAAAATAATAAAAAAATTAAAAAATTAAAATTCTCAATATTCACAAAAAAATATAAAAAAATAATTAATTATTATTATTATTATTATTATTATTATTAGTAAAATAAAAAAATATTAAAAAATATAATATTGAAAAAAATATATTTAATAAAATTATGATTAATGAAAAAATAATATTAATATTATTAAAATAATAAAAAAATAAAAAATATTAAAATTCTAAATATTCACAAATATAAAAAAAATCATTAAATATTATTATTATTATTATTAGTAAAATAAACAAACATTAAAAAATATAATACTGAAAAAATATATTTAATAAAATTATGATTAATAAACAATAATATTAATATTATTAGAATAATAAAAAATAAAAAATTATTAAAATTCTCAATATTCACAAAAAAATCATAAAATATTAAAAATGAAATTATGTAATATTCACACCGATATAAAAGACAGAAACTGTAAATAGTTCATATTATAAAAAATGTTAAATTCAAATGTTTTTAACAAAAAAAATCACTAGGGGGTCATCTTCTGAAGGAGGTGGGGAAGCTAAAGGAGACGGTGGAGGAAAATCCATCCCTAAACTACGAGTCAGATGGTGCATGTACTCCATCTGCTTGTGATGCTGCTGCTGCCATCGACGCATCTCCTCCTCATGCTGCTGCTGCTGTTGCTGCTGCTGACGCATCTCTTCTTGCTGCTTCTGCAAACTCTCTATAAGGTCATTCTGAGCTCAGAACTGCTCCTGATACTGTGAGGCAAAAGCCGATGCCTCTCCACGAGCTCCTCTTGAGATGGATGCCGACATCACATCAGTACCATAATAAGTACTAGGAGTCACATGAGAGTCGATACCAACTACTCATCCCTTCTCAAAGCCATACTAAGTCACCTGTATCCATGCCGCCTCGTCGAAATGGTGGGCACTGGTCTGATCAGTCGCCTCGTCCTGACCCTCAGCCTGTGTCTGAGAGGTCGCAACCTCATATGACTCCTTCAATTCTAGTTTGAAATTAAAATTGTGAAAATATTATATGTAGTTAATTGTCAAACTGAAAAAAATAAGACAAACCACAATCTGACGCTGACGATCACCTCTAATCTCTCCGGTTGCTGGATCACTATACATACTCCGATGCACATAGAACTCTGTAATATTGGGATGCTCTACTGCCTATATGAATATAAAATAAACTATTTATATTTGAAGTTATATAAAATATTTAAAAAAAAAATACTTACCAGATGCTCTCTATGTGTACTGAATGTACGGCTACCAGCTCGATGCGTCACCTCCTGTCTCCCCCGGTTCTGCCAACCCAATGAAGACCTCTTTTGAAATCCACCACCCAACTAGTGCACACATAATCCATCCCACACTTGAGATGAAATGTACTCTAGTTTGTGGGCTCTACACGACTCATCAAATACTGTCTCTCCTGCTTTCTTAATGGCTATTTTTCTCAAATTGTGCAAAAACTGACGCAAACGCTCACGCATAGCCACCTCCCATGCTGCATGGATATTGTCACACATGCTATCTTTGATGGGATACCATAAACCCTACAAATAATTTATAATATCAAGTTATTAATAAAATAAATTTCAAAATAAATTTCAAAATAAATATTTTTTATTTACGTACCAGCCAATGATTGTACATACTGAGCCGCACATCAACAGGAATCTATTCCCATGTAATCCATGGTTGAGAAAAATAATTGCGCAAGATAGCACTTCCCTGTCCAACAGCTACATGCGCAAAACTGTGAAAACAGAATAAATAATCAAACAATTAGTATATATATAAATAAATTAATAAAAGCTAACTAAAATATACAGGTTATCATACCTCTGTGTGCGTGTATCGAATCCAAGAAGTGGACGTCGCTCGGGGATAGGGTCAGGAATCATTAGTCGTGCAAGATCGTGCCCCCTCCATGTACCTCCTGAACCACTAGTAGGCTAAGGGTCAGATGATCCCACATCCCCCTTATCCAAAGGTAGCTTAGCCTCCTCTATCTCATGTAATAGATCAGAGTCCATCTAAAACAAAAAATAATTTTTGATAGTAGATAGTTGAAAATAACTATTATATATAGATATATATTAGTTATTATCATAACCAGCATTTAACTGTGTCAATGTTCACCTTCATCATCATATTTATATATGACAATGTCAATGTCTTCATATTTCTCCTCGACATCATCAATATCCATATGAGTTTCACTTTCACCATCCCTTGTCATTTCAAATTCATTTGTAACATCATTAACATATTCGTCACCATCGACCCTTAAATGTGGGGTGTCATCATCGATATTCACGTTTCTTTGTGAAAAAGATGGATTTTGAGTAGTCTCTTGAAAAATTTCAATTCCTTTCACTTCAGTGGAACCACATTCAGTTTGAGTAAATTGATTTTCCCAAGATTTCATTTTTATTATGCTCCACCAATCACTCAGGTCTCTTGAAGTAGTACAGTACTTTGCGTAATAAATTTGATGTGCCTGTTGAGCTAGTAAAAATGGTTCATTTACTACAATAAGACTTTTATATTTAATATCGATTATTCCATGAGTCGGATGAACACACAAGCCTCTCTCAGTATCCAACCACCGACATTTAAACATCGTTATATAATTCTGTCTAAGATAACATAGTTTAATAATTTCATCCAGAATGCCGTAAAAGTCAACTTCAGTTTCTCTATGATGTGATCCTCTCAAAAAAATCCACTGTTCATTGTTTTTTTTGATTCCCCATATGCACGTGTATGAAATCTAAAACCATTCACCACATATGAATTATAAGATTTAACCATTTTAGATGGTGGGTTACTCAATATACACAATCGCTTATCAATTTTATCAGTATGTTAAGACACCTTAAAATTTGTAAAAAAATTATCAATATAATAAATAGTAAACTGAATTGATATTAAACCATCAATAATTTATGTTACCAGTTTTTGAAACCATTGAGAAATTTTTTTTGTCTGCGTTCTTCAAGAGCAACTGCTGTAATTTGTTGAAGTTGTTTCTTAATATGATTATCATATAAAATACAAATAAAATAAGTTTACATACTGTAACAAAAATTATAGAATAAGTGATAGAAGCACTCACAGTACAAATGCTGTCATTTCTTCACAGTTGAGCAGAACATATGTATGAGCTCTGTGATGTTCATCATCTGAAAGCCATCATTCTTGAACTCCACCAAAGCCAAGATTTGGATAATTAAAAACTGATAATTGATTTTCCATTTCATCATTAACATTTCCCTCGTTCCCTACCATGTAGTTTTGTTTTGAAGGATATTCAAATTCAAAATAGTGAGAGCATAAAAAGCAATTTCCTCTTGAAAATAAGCTTCAACAATTGAGCCTTTAACTGATACTTTGTTATGTACTTTTTTCTTCAATTTCTACATGCATATCTTGAATGGATACATCCATAGAAACTGTACCAGACCTCCACATTTATCTTTATGTGGAAAATGTAATATCAGATGTTCTATTGAGTCAAAGAAAGTAGGCGAAAAGATTTTTTCTAGTTTACATATAATTACAGCAATATCTTCTTCCAGTTTTCTTAGCGCATCATAGTCTATTGTCACTGCAAAAATGTCTCAAAAAAATATGATATGTATGTTATCGAATCCCAAACCATAGAATTCAACAAACCTATAAATACAATCGGTATAAGTCTTTCCATTATAACATGAAAATCATGGATTTTTAATCCGGTAATATGACCATTCATAATACATCTACCCAAATTGGAAGCATAAACATCTGGAAGTCTCAAATCTGCAATCCACTGACAAAATAATAAGCGACGATATTTGGACAATGTTTAAACTACTTTTGGATTCATTAACCTCTGTGATCTGACATTCTCAAATAGTTCAAGTTCTGGTCACCTGCAAATTTGGGCAAGATCTAATTGTGATTTTACAGTATCTTTGGTCTTACTTGGTGTATCCAAAACTGTATGAAATAAATTATCAAAATAGTTCTTCTCAATATGCATGACATCCAACATGTGGAAGACCAAAAAATCAGACCAATATGGGAGATCCCAAAAAATGCTTTGTTTTATCCAATTATGTTCTTTCCCAAAGCCATGAATTTTCTGTTGGTTTACTGTTGGCCCAAATGTGATGGTAGGTAATGAAAATACAACTAATTTTAACTCTGTACCTGAGATCATTTTTGGAGGTTCATCCCTTTCAATTTTTCCTTTTCAGAAATGAGATTTGTTCCTTCGAAAAGGATGATCGGTTGGAAGAAGTATGCGATGATAGTCAAAATAGTAAGGTTTTTTTCCATTGACGAGTATAAAAGCTTTGTTGTCTTTCATACAGTAAGGACATGATTTCAGACCATGTGTACTCCATCCAGATAACACGCCATATGCTGGAAAGTCACTAATCGTCCACATCAATGCAAATTTTAATGTGAAATTTTGTTTCGCAACATCATCATATGTACTAACACCATTACTCCATAATGCATTTAACTCATCAATCAATGGTTTCAAATAAACATCAATATTCTTTTTCAGATGTCCTGGGATTAATAAGGTCAAAAATATATAAGGCTCTTTCATCAACATCCATAGAGATAGATTGTATGGAGTTATAACGATAGGCCAACATGAATACTAACTACCATAAGAACCAAATGGACAGAAACCGTCAGTAGAAAGACCCAATCAGACATTTTGGGCTTTTAAAGCAAAAGACGGATGCATATGATCAAAATGTTTCCATGAATCACCATTATATGGATGATTCAAGATTTTAACGGTTGAAATATTGGTTTTGTGCCATGATATCATTGATGCTGTGTTATGAGACATAAATAAACGTTGCATCCTGGGTGTAAGGGGGAAATATCTCAACTGTTTTATAGGAATTGATCCAGACTTTCCTAGTTGAGATTCTTTATACCTCGATTGTCCACATGTGGGACAACTATCCAATGACTCATTTTCACCAGAATATAAGATGCAATCATTTTCACATGCATGAATCTTCCAATAACTAAGGCCTAGATTATGAACCAACCTCTTGCTCTCATAGTAATTTGAAGGCAACACATTTCCTTTAGGTAATAGTGTTTTACCCAAAGAAAATATCTGATCAAAACAATTTTTTGACATTTCATTATCATATTTAACAGCCATAAATTTTATAACCACTTCTAATTTTCTTATCTTACAACCAGGATATAATGCATCCTCAACAGACCTCAATAACTCATAAAATTCAGATGGTGCCAACTCAAGAGTTGAATCAATATCATCATGAGTTTTAGTTTGTTGAACAGATGGAGATACAACATCATGTACTAAATTTTGGAACCATGATGGATACAAAATCAAGTTATTAGTATCTTCTCTAGAACTGCATTCACCGTGTTGATACCAAAAAACATAATCTGGTTGAAAACCAAACCGCAAGATATGTAGTACCCCCGGTTTGAGGTATGTAGACTTTGTTTATGTTTTTTATGAGTTTACAGGCATGGGATGAGTTAAAAAAAGGTCGGGATAGTTTGTAATGTTTTTTGATGAGTTTGGAGGCTTTTAAAGGGGCGCACGATTTGAGCACAGTTAGTGTAAACCGTGCGGATGCTCCAGGAAACTGTGCAGGGAGAGGCAGTAGGCTACGCATGACCTACGCATGGTTTGACAAACTGTGCGAGGAAACCATGAGGGAACCTGCTCTCAAGGCAGTGGCGTGCGTACGGTTAGCGCATGGTTTGCAAAACCATGTGGGCTAACCATGCGACCACTTAAAGTTGGGGTTTTTAAGTCCGGGCTCCCTCGGGCTTGATCTAAAACACTCCTCTCTTCCTCCCACTCGAGCCTCACTCAGGATTTTAGGTTCTCAGGGGCTAGAAGGGTTCTCCCACTCTTTTTAGAAGGGTTTTGAAGAGGATTAAAGAGGGTTTGAATATGATTTCTCCCGGGTAAGTCTACTATCATGGTTCCTTTGTGTTTTCCTCTAGTTATGCTCTTCCCTCCTTCTTGGTTTTCTATATCTACACTTGTTGTGTGTAGATCTAGGGTTGTTTTGGCCTAAGATGCTAACGTTTTGGCCCATTGATGTTAGGAAAGGGCTTCTAAGGAATTTTTGAGGATGCGTTCTACCGGATTGGGGTGTGTTTGGGCGAAAGGTCAATTTCTCCAAACCCTAAGAGGTAGGTGGCTTCTCTCTCGACTCCACTTGGTGGAATTGTGTGGTGTATTTACAATTAAATTGTTTGTTTGAAATTTAATTGGTAAATCAGGTGGAATTTTTTTTGGAAAATGTATGGGTGAAGAAACTGGGGGTTTTTGGCATGAAATTGGGATTTTTGGGTGAAAATGGGTTTGTTGGAAATGGATTCAATTGGATGATTTTAAAATGTTGATTTTAAAATGACAATGAACTTGATCATGACAATGGAATGTGATGGTGTTGAAATAATGTGTGATCTTGTGTGGATTGTTCTTGTATGGATATGGATGGGATGATGTATTGGAATGGGTTGTGATGTTGTGGAGTGGTCGAGAAAGTGCCACTGTAATCAGGGAGATGGATGGATAATGGTCAGAAGGGCCACCATCAAGGAAAGTGGCCGAGAAAGTACCACTTGTCGGGTTGTGAATGAGATGGCTGAGAAAGTACCCCCATTGTTGGTTGATTTATTGATTATGTGATGTTGTGGATGGGGCTTGTGAGTGAAATGTGAACATGGTAACTGACATGTGGCTTGATTGTTGTGGATTTCCCTTGTGTTGCATGTTTGGATTTTGTAATAAGTTTTCAAATGGTATTGTTTTATATAAAATGATTTATATAAATGTTCTAACGGTTTATCCTAGTGGCATGTGTAGGGAAGTCATTTGGGAAAATCCTACTGAGTAGTTGTAATCACCCCCTGCTTTGGCACTTTGGCGTCTTTGTAGATGTAGTATATCAGGACATGGGAAAAGGTAAGGCATCACCTTATTTTAGCGGTGCCTCGTGATGCTCGGTGGAGCATTGAGTTTGGAGCTGGAGTGGAGCTGTGGAGGTGTCATGGATTGTCATGGCTGTCTTTTTTTTCCGTTGTACTCTAATGTTTTGGTAATGTTAGGTTGTATAAACCTTGTGTTGTTATGGAACGATTTGGTAAATTGGAATGCATGCATTTTTTTGCTGTTGGTCGTTTGTTGTTTGGGTATTCCTCTTGAGGGAAAATCATTCCCCACTTTTCTCTTGAAGCCCTCAGCATTTATTGCCAGCCTTTGGCACCTTAGGAACGTCTCTTAAGGCCAAGTAACCCTCACCGCCTCCTCAAGCCAATGAGGTAGGGGCGGGGTGTTACAAGAGATGTCCCCCAACCTTGTCAAATGTGTCAAACATTCTCAGAGCACATTTTTTACATAGACAATTAATTGTGCCTTCTGAAACATATTTTGGTTTTGATGATGCAAATGCTAATAAAGCTTCAACACCTTCAATATATACATGATTTAAACTAGAACCATTTGGATTTATGCACTGATTTATCCAAGAACGATCATCTAATAATGACTGATGTTGACTTCCTTGTTCCATATTTTTCTACAAAATATAAAATCATCATTGTTTTTGAATAATTTGAAATTATAAAAACACTATCTGAAAAAAGAAGATAAATAATTACTATTACTTCTTAATAATTTCCATTAATTATGGGCGACACAATTTCCAATGGATTGACGACTACTCTTTTGTCTGACATCTCATTTACTTGCATCTTTCCCACACTGAAATCACAATGAAGAATCTGGTCAGAGGTATGCATATTCATTCTTGTATGCACGAGAATGAATATGCATACCTCTAACTAGATTATTCATTGTGATTTCAGTGTGCGAAAGATGCAAGTAAATGAGCCGTCAGACAAAAGAGCCCCCTTTTTGTCGATGAATCATCTTCTTCCAACTGTCACTGCAGGAAAAAATTATAAAAAATATGATCCTACAAATGCATATCCAATCTCGTGCATACGATATTGAATAAGCCTATGTAGAAACACATTTTTCATAATTTTTTGAGTCAGTGAGAGTTGAAAGGAGAAAATTCATCGAGAAAAAGGAGTGCCGTCAATCCGCTGGAAATTGTGCCAAGTTCTTAAAATTTATTAAAATTTATTAAAATTTATTTCAATGATTCCTAAATGTTTCTAACTGCTCCTAATTGTTCCTAACTAATTATTAATATCTATTACTAATTATTACTAATTATTACTAATTATTACTATTTATTACTAATTATTCATATTTATTACTAAGTATTCAAATTTATTACTAAGTATTCATATTTATTACTACTAAGTAATCATATTTATTACTACTAAGTATTCATATTTATTACTACTAAATATTACTTTTTATTACAATTTATTACAATTTATTACAATTTATTACAATTTATTACAATTTATTACTAATTATTACAATTTATTAGTAATTATTACAATTTATTACTAATTACTACAACTTATTACTAATTATTACAATTTATTACTTAATATTACAATTTATTACTAAATATTAAAATTTATTACCAAATATTACAATTTATTAGTAATTATTACAATTTATTACTAAATATTATAATTTATTACTAAATATTACAATTTATTAGTAATTATTACAATTTAATACTAATCATTACAATTTATTACTAATTATTACAATTTATTACTAATTATTACAATTTATTACTAATTATTACAATTTATTACTAATTATTACAATTTATTACTAATTATTAGAATTTATTACTAATTATTACAATTTATTACTAATTATTACAATTTATTACTAATTATTACAATTTATTACTAATTATTACAATTTATTACTAATTATTACAATTTATTACTAATTATTACAATTTATTACTAATTATTACAATTTATTACAATTTATCACTAATTATTACAATTTATTACTAATTATTACAATTTATTACTAATTATTACAATTTATTACTAATTATTACAATTTATTACAAATTATTACAATTTATTACAATTTATTACTAATTATTACAATATATTAATAATTATTACAATTTATTACTAATTATTACAATTTATTACTAATTATTACAATTTATTACTAATTATTACAATTTATTACTAATTATTACAATTTATTACTAATTATTACAATTTATTACTAATTATTACAATTAATTACTAATTATTACAATTAATTACTATTTATGACAATTTAGTACTATTTATTTCTATTTATTATTCATTATTACTATTTATTACTCATTATTACTATTTACTAATATTTATTAATAATTATTAATATTTATTACTAATTATTAGTACAAATAAATACTCATGACAAAACAATTTAAATTTAATTTAATTACAACTAATCAACAATAATAAAAATTAACATAAAAAATGAAATAAATAATAAATTAAATAAAACATAAATACCTTTAAGCTTGATTTTCTATCGATGTAGACGGCTTCACAACTTTCTCGTGAACAAAAAAATTAACTTGGAAAAATTTTCCCTCTAAAACCAGAGTTCAGAAAGAAACAAGATCTAAGAATTCAGAGTAATGAGAGGAAAAATGGATGGGGGTATATATAAGTTAGATTATTTGCGACAGAACTATTTGCAATGGGTATCCCGTCGCAAATACCTGCGCCCGCATTAATTACTATCGGCAGTTAAAAAGTTATTTGCGACGGGAGCCGTCACAAATAGTCCCTGCCGACACATCTTTTGTGACGGGACGACATCCCGTCGCAAAAAGCTATTAACCACCGCCAGGTATTTGCGATGGGCCCCGTTGCAAATAGTGAAGTATTTGCAACGGTGGGATCCCACCGTCGCAAATAACCCTCACGCGGCTTCACGCAGTTTGGCGCGTTATTCGCGCCAAACATTTTGCAATGGGAGATGAAATCCCGTTGCAAATAATTGGTTATTTGCGACGGGTGGTTACCCCCGTCACAAAAAGCCCATCGCAAAAAGTCCTTTTTCCCATAGTTAATCCTATGTAATGAGATGATCTAGGATGAGATAATAAAGAATCATTTTAAGAGAGTTGAATTATTTTTATGTTTTATTTTATGTACCATGTATGTCTTGTATTATGTAACTAATTTCCAAGACACTAAACCTAGAAAGGTCCTTCAATGAAATTTATGTAATAATTTTCAAGCAATTATGGTTAAAATCATGTAAATAAAGGCATGTCTCTTAGTTGGCATCATAGGATGGTTTAGTTATTTATGGGAACTAGGATTGGAAAATATTAGTAAGAACCCTAGGGATAAGTTTGAATATAGGAAATTTTCCTAAAATTTTGGTGAAGTATAATGAGAGTGGTTTCCAAGCAATGAAATCTCTATATGGATACAAATAAGTGGATGTGGTTTTGACACATATGAATCTAGGGGTTATATCCCCAAAAATATTTGGTTGGGTATATTCCAGTCATCATTCTAGTTCATGGTGAATGGGCCTTTACTGCCCACCTCGTTTGACACTCCCATGGGATATTCTTAGGATATCCTATATTTTTTATGAACCATCATGAAATGATATATTGAAAGTGTGATTTTTATTTATAAATAAATAATATATTATAGTATATGATCCTTGAATCCTTATTTTAGAAAAACATTATGATTAAACTCCCCTATAAAATTTACTCTTATCAGTGTCTATTTACTTAATTAAACATTCATTTTTTTAGAAAAGTGATGGAAATAAGAGGTAGTTAAACATTATAATTCAGATACAAATAATTTATTTCATGTTTTAACTTTTTTGTTTTAGAAGATAAAATACCATTTATTATATGGAATGAACAAAATCCCATACACCATTCTTATCCCTTCAAAATGATTTAATCATCATTATTATTTTAAAAAATAGTTTAGATGATTTTAAATATTCAACTCACCTACACAAAACTATTTGATATTTCTAACACCTTTTTATTTCTCCAAAATTCATAAGGATCATGGAATATTTTCGATTTTATTTCAAAATATGTATTCTATCATCTCTTTCGATAAGGGAAACACCACTAAAGACTTGACTATTTCTATATTGGATGTGTGGAATTCATAATTAAGGATGAAGGAAATATAAAAAATGTTAAGGTAGACCCTAATTATTTGAATTAAAGGTATGAATTATGTAACATCCTGACCCAGGATCCACTAAATGGTTTCTCGAGTTGGTGGGTCATATGGACTCAAGAACACATCCCCGTAAGCCAGAGGTTGATGACTAGTAGTGAGGGCCTAGGGTGTGTCTGTGGGGAGACTTTACCCTCATGTCAGAGTGTAGCAAAATGGTAATAATCATAACAATCGTGCTGCAAAAGTAAATAAAATAATTGAACAATAGACAAAAGATAAAATCCAGAAGATTGCAATAATAAATAAGAAAAAAGTAGTGCCATGTACAATATGATGATCATGTCATGTCTCTTTACAAAATGAAAGGAAATACATGGAAATAATCATCTAGTACAACACATGTATCAAAATAAAAAAGACCAAAAAGGAACTATCTCTTATTATCATCATGATCCAATCTCAGTCCTATGCTCCCTTACTCTTAAGAAAAAATCAAATCAATCATCATATAGTGGGAACTTTCCCTGGTCCCTACCTGCATCCATTAAGTCTATATGGGTACCCAATGATGACCCAAAAAAGGTGTGAGATAACACTTAGTAGGCTACCACTAATGGTGTCTATAACATTTCCAGTCTATGTATAAACAATGAAGTAGTGTGTAGTATATCATAATAGTAATGTAAATAAAATGAAAAAATCATATATGATCCTATCCACCCAAACATGGATCCATGTCAATAATAACCAAGAACCCATAAACAAGGGAAACTATAAAGCATACATAAATAGGTGTGATATTTTCCAGTCTAACAACTATAATCAAATACCCATACTGGGGTAATCTGTAAATCATAGAAAAAATATCCACAATAGCTACACCTTGTAATCATTTGTCAGACCACAAAGGGCCATATCCAAGGTAAAAAGACCAATGCATCCTCATTGAGTCCATGGATCATATTGATGGAAACTTGGTAATGACTTGGGTGGAGTCCAAGGAGCATGTCCAATACGAGTCCAAGAAATCAGGATCCAAGGGGTAGCAATACCCTTAACATCCTATGGAATCAGGATCATAGTATTAGAAATGTACTAAGCACCCAATACCATAATCAGTATGGATCCTTATAGTAAAAATGTCCATAGAATCCTATAGAATCAGGATCTAAGGAGTATAAATTTCCATGGCATCAACTACCATAATCAGGATCCATGGAGTAGAAATGACCATGACATCTAATAGAATCAAGATCCAAGGAGTAGATATGTCCAAGGAATCCACTACCATTATCAATACATCATCTCATTTTATAACCCATTTTATTATCATTCGCAATCCATGGGTTCATCCAACTCATTTTCACATTTTCCATTTAAACCATTAAACCATTAAAACATCATGTAATCACATTTCAAGGAGGTATAAACTTCTAATAAACCATTCATTTAATTCTCATTAAATTCAACTGGGCTCCCAAAATAATTGGTGAGATAACACTCACCCAAAGGGGTGGCAAAACATTGGGAATATGCAATAACATACCTAAAGGGTGGTCTATGTTGGGGTTAACATCCTCCAATGATAAAAAGGAACTATGTGGGAAACCTAACCAGGTTCCAATAATTTAATCAAGGAATTCAATTAATTTTAGAGGCAACACCAGAAAGTATGTCATGCAACACAATGAAAAAAGGATTATAAAGCACCAAAATTTAAGGGAAAGGTATATACCAACTACCATATACCCATGGTATAAAACTTCTCCAGTATCAGCCTCTCATTCAGTCCAAATTAGAAGAAAATGGAAGAAAAGATGAATGTTCTAAAAATAGGGCATAAGATCCCACACCAAAATAAATCTGTTGTGGATAAGAGAAATAATGAAAGGTCTTAGAGGAATGTATAACTTACCAGCATAAATCCAACAAGATGAATGATGTTTGATTCCAAGTTCGACCATAAAAACAACACCAAATCCTAGGTTAATCTTCCATATATCTCCCATATGAGAGAGAAGGGAGGGGGTGAGTCCTTCTGTCGAAAATAGAGGCCCTACCTCTTATTTTAAAATCCAAACTTGGGTATTTACATGATGTGTAAATGTTTTACACATCATTTAAATCTTAGTGTCTTCCCCATGGTAAAAAACCTTTACACATCATGAATTGGCTTTCCCAAACCATTACAAATCTTATATTTAATACACATCATGTAAACCAAATACACATCATGTAATTGGCCTCCATCCAGCCTACAACCCTCCTTCCCATTCCTTTCAAAAAATAACCCAACAAGACCATGGGAATGACTTTACGGTATAATCCAAAAATACAATCTTACAATAATTTAAACAAAAAATAAAAGGATACATACCTCATCAAAAAACCTAGGATCTTATAATCTTTCCCCTTAAATAGATTTATCCCTTAGTTTCCCTTACAAGGGTGGACAAGCATCGTCTAAGAATAAATCTGGCCACTGAGCATATACGTTGGCCTCCTTCTCCCAAGTCTTGTCCAGTACACAACCATGGTTCCATAACACCCATACTAGAGGAACTGACCAACCACAAATATCCTTCATACTTATGTAAAAAATACTAATTGGATGATCCTTGAAGGACACATCTACTCACAACTTAACCTCATCTGACTATAGAGTATGAGATGGGTTTGACTGATAACAGTTTAGTTGAGATACATAGAAGATGTCATGCATGGATCAGTACCTTTGAGGTAACTGTAACTGATAGGTTACCAGCCCGACTCTCTCCAAAATCTCAAACGACCTGATATATCTTGATGAAAGCCTATCCTATCTTCTAATCCATATGTTTCCCAGCCATAGTGAGATACGTAAAAAGACTCGATCCCCAACCTTGAAATCTAGAGGTCATCGACGATGATCGATGTAATATTTATATCTCTACAATGTGGTAGCAATCCATTTTCTAATCAACTAGAATTACTCCAAAGTCTCCTACAAAATACATAGTATGAGTAACACTACCTTTCCTACCTCTAACCAGTAAAGAGGTGATCATCTTGGCCTACCGTACAAATACTCATAAGGTTCCATATTTATAGTTTCTTGATAGCTATTATTATAGGAAAATTAAACTAGGGGTATATGAATCTCCCAAGATCCCCTAAAATAAATAAAACATGCTCTAATAATGTCCTCTAAAACCTATACAGTGTGCTATGACTGGTCATTAGTCTAAGGTTAGTATGCTATGCTTAGAATCATTTATATACCCAAAGACCTCTATAAAATCTTCCACAATCAAGATGTAAATAGGGAATCCCTATCTAATACCACAATTCGAGGAACCCCATGAAGGCACAAAATTTATTGGATATAAAGTATCCCAAGCTCATATACTGAGAAGGTCTACCTGATCACTAGGAAATGGGAGACCTTCATGATCCTGTCCACAAAAACCCATATAACATCATTACCTCAAAGCAACTTCAACAATTCGATCATGAAATTCATTGAAACATATTCTCATTTAAACTTAGGAATAGGCAAGTGATGTAAAATCCTAGATGGTCACTGGTGTTATTATTTCACCTATTTATAGGTGGGAAACCTCATGATAAAACAAGCTACCTCATATTTTATCCCGGACAACCATTAGCGGCGAAGTAAATCCTAATATATCTTGGTAAGCCAGGATGTACTACCTAAGATGTGTCATGAAACTTTCACATCATATCCTATTTTATGTCTAATAGAACCCAAATGTGACGGTGGATACAAAAAATTTCATCCTTTACCATAGTCCAACTAGGAGGCGGGTTCTCACCAACCACACTCACCCATAGGACTAAGACCTCATCATCAGATAATTATATCATCCCCAATCAATCTAGAAGTGTGGATTTACCTTATAAGGATGAGATAAAAGTATTCCATTTTCCATCCCACACCTCTAAGTGCATTTCAGAAAATAATTCCATAAGTTTCCACTCGCTACTGGCCTCCTGAACTGCCTGTATCTGAGTCTACCAGCTTAGTGCATCAACAAATGTGTTTTCCTTTCTGGGCGTGTAATCAATTTTGAAGTCAAAATACTATAGGTATTTAAAACACCTTCACTTCCTAAGATTCAAGTCACATTGCATAAATATATAATTGAGGATTTTGTGGTCAGTGTACACCAAAAAAATGCTCTCCTAGTAAATAATTCCTTCAATAAAAAAAGGCATGCACAACAACTTCTATTTCAAGATTGTGCGTCCGGTAGTTCCTCTCATGTGGTCTCAACCAACAATACCCACATACCATGAATCACTCCTCCTAAATTAAAACTACTCCAATATCAATACCTAATACATCTAAATACACTATATGGCTCATACCTAGATCTAGAAGAATCATGACCAACACTAAATCTAGTCACCCTTTTAGCTCCTGAAATGATGTATCATAGGTATCTGACCATACAAACTTCAAAACCTTCTTAATCAAGCCTATAAGAGGTGATTAAAATTGTGATAATTACTATATTAAATTCCTATGATATCCATCTAGCCCCATGAAATTTCATATTTCAAAGATGTTCTTGGACCACTCATAAGAAGTTATAGCTCTCATCTTTTATAGGTCAACTAATACTCATTTCTATACGATAATATGACCCAAGAAGTGAATCTTATCCATCTATAAGTGGAAATTTTTGGGATTAGAATATAATTTATGCTCGCTCAGTGTATCCAAAATGATATCAATATGTTTGGAATGGTCGTTCCAATTATGAGAATACACCAAGAGATCATCCATGAAAACTACCTCAAATGAATCCAGATAAGGGTGGAAAATCCAATTCATCAGCACCATGAAAACTACTGGTGCATTCATGAGACCGAACGATATAACTAGATACTCATGTAGACCATACCTACTAAAAAAATTTGTACAAGGTATGTCTGTAGGTTTAATAAATACATGGTGATAACATGACCTCAAATAATTTTTTGAGAAAAATCAATATCATCAAAGCTAGTCAAAGATGTCAACTATCTATGGAAAGGGATACCAGTTATTAACCATCAGCTGATTCAATTTTCATTAATCCACACATTGACTGAGAGTTCCATCAAACTTTTTTTTCAAAAAGGATTGGAGAACCCCACAGAGAAGTATTGGGTCATATAAACCCCTCTACTTCCAAATCCTCTATTTGATTCTTGAGATCTAGAAACTCCTTAGTATCCATACTATAAGGAGGAATGGATACCAGTGAAACTCCTATAACTAGATCAATAGAGAACTTCACCCCTCTCTAGAGGTAAACCAGGAAATTTATCTGGGAAGATTTCCTTGAAACAATAAACCACTAGAGGGAACTCTTCATAAAAAGATCCCTCATCATCCAGATATAAGATATAAATTTGGGTTGTCATCCCACCCAACCCACAATTCTTAGGTCCAAATCAACCTATCTAAACATCCCATTCACCTCTATGAATAAAAAATTCTCCCTTAAGTTATATAAAGGCAACCCTCCAATAATAGAAATCGGCATGGTCATGATAAGAAACTAGCCATCTCATCCCAAGTATGATGTAAAACCTATCATCTTGAGAGAAAAAAGATCCCATACAAAGTGAAACCCACCTATCTCAAGGAGTTACTCCCTACATTGGAATACATCCTCCATTCTCATCCCCAAAAGAGTATACAAATTCATAATTCCATTAGAAAACTGAACAACGAGCCTAAGTATCTCCCAAATAGGTACCTATATGAAGCTATGTGTTTCACCTATATAAAAAAGGGAAGATGCTAAAGTATATGATACTTACATCACACCTCTCACCATAGGCATACTGAAACTCCGCTCCCCAGGTGAAGGATGTATAGAATATATCTATCC
The DNA here is from genome assembly GCA_963277665.1 of Viscum album. Lineage (NCBI taxonomy): Eukaryota > Viridiplantae > Streptophyta > Magnoliopsida > Santalales > Viscaceae > Viscum > Viscum album. The sequence continues at coordinate 1,769,119,639 of OY728140.1, forward strand.
TAAACCGTGGCCCTATGAAACAACCTCACTACCTAGAGCAAACCCACTCTATTATCATGGTACAATTGGTGCCTAAATTCCTCATCCACAAACACCATTCCAATATGAATTACCAACACTACTCCAGCTCCCAACTTGATGAAAACCTATGAATCCCACTCCTAAACATGGAGTCAGAGTTGATCCCCTTCCACTAACTACTAGAGGGAAGGTCCTACAGAAACACTGAACGTGGCCCATCCTTCTGTATGCTTAACACTCGACTGGGTATCTATCTCATTAGTTCCTTATATTTCCCCTCCTCTCACACTAATGGTAGAATACAACACTACCATCACTACTAGCTTGGATGACACTCCCCTCATGAGAATCCTCAAAATAGTGATTTCTACCATTCAACATCGAACCACTAGGTCAACAGGATGAACTACCTTGCTTTTCACCCCCAAATTCTCTCAAGTTTCATTTAGTAATAAGAACATTATTCACTATATCGGTAATATTATTCAACCAAAACAAGTTTACCTATGATTAAATGGAATGTTTGAGACCTTCCTTGAAGAGTCTCACCCTCTATGGATCATCAACAAGATAAATCATCACAAAGCATTGAATCTCTGTAAAGTGTACCAAATACTCCATAGCATTCATCACTCCCTACTCTAGATGAATAAACTCACTATCCCTTTCAAATATCAGTATCTTAGTAAAGAATTAATCATAAAACCTGGTGTATAAATCCCTCCAAACCATATCTTGAAGCATATAAACTTGGTTCAAAACATTCCACTAGTGTTTAGCTACTCACTGAAGTATATATTTCGTGATATTCACTATCCTCTCAAGAGGTGTATCTATATGATCAAAAATTAATAGAACAATCTTACTCTATAGTTTAGAATTCTATGGACCACCATCCTTTAGAAATGTGGGAGGATTATACTATTGGAACACATGTGTCAACTCTTCCACAAATGAGGAAGGATACGAGGCTCCCTAAATAGTCTGTATAAAGTGTATAAAAGTATCTTAGAACTGGGTATCAACACTTATAACAAGAATTATGGGCGGTACCTTAAGTAGAACTAATAGAGGTTCTACTGGCCTCTAGAGAATGGTTGTCACCTATAACACCCCAAACATTTTAAGGTATGTTTCTCTTAAATTACATTCTATTCATGGCCTATAAGTCATAAAGCACTGTGTTTCTTTGAAAAAAAAACTTCGTTATTTATGAGATAGTCATAACATAGCCATTAAACATAAATTTTCCACTTCTGTGTTTTGAATTTCGAAAAACAGACATACACTATTGCAATCAGGGTGATATTTAGAGTCTGATAGAATCAAGTTAATTTTTAGTGAATAGTAACTTAACCTTATGAATAGTAACATACCCTTATGAATAGTAACCTACCTTTATGGATAGTAATGTAAACCTTATGAATGGTAACCATAATCATGAATTTATAAATAAAATTTAGGTACCTTAAGAATGAAGATGAATATTTTAAGTATTGGTATTTTTCGATTAAATAAGGTTTTTAATTAAAAATTAGATTTATCATATTTAGAAAATTATTTTTGAAATATATAGTTCATTTTTGTATTCTATACATCAGAAAATGGTTAGGGTGAATTTTTGGGATTTTTATGAAATTCTTGAATTTTTGATGAATAATAAAATACGATAAGTTATGATAAATGCTAAATACTTGATTTACTGCATCATAGGTGATGCAAGGATGATGCAATCCCACTTAGTTAGAAATCACATTAAATTATTACTATTTGGTATAACATGAATAAATACTATTCATAGTCTTGAGCAAAAATATTAAAACAATGATAAAAATAATGTAAAATCCATCCTCCCCTCCACTATAAAAACCACACTTCACCCCTCTTCCTCCCACACCACTCAAGCTTCAATACTTTCCTAACTTATGCTAAAATATCTTCCTAAGATCCTACCCCACTTCCAAGACCTGATGGTCTCACAAAAAGGTCAAAAACAAATGCCTTAAGTGTAACACCCCAAGCTTCCACGATATGCTTCTCTTTGAATAATACAGTAGTGTGTGTTGTACGCAACTTCGAGTTATAACACACACCACAACCAATAAAACTAGCTGTTATGAATAGTAATACATACTTTTTGAAATTTTATAAATTTTATCTTTCAAAACGGGCTTCATTTTTGGATTCGGAATATCAAATTTATCCTAGGGTGAAATTTTGGAACTTTTCGGATAACTTTTATATTTTGATGAATAGTGAAAATTACTAAATTTTAATTAATTTTTTTTAATAAAAATAATTAATAGTGATAAATTATACTATTGAGTGTTTTTAAGGTATAATTAGAATAAAATTTTACCATTTTATCCAATGGTTTCCATTAGAATTAATTTCACTTTGAAATTGGACATAAACAATTGTCAATCTTTTGATTGATATTGTTTCTTAAAAACACGCTATTTGTTTTGACAATGAGAATTAATTATAAAATTAATTAATGTAACTTATATTTTTGGAATTTTTTAAAATAGACATCATTTTTGAATTCAGAATATCAATTATAGCTTAGGGTGAATTTTTGGTATTGTTCTGAAAAACTTCAATTTTTGATGAATAGTGAAACCACTAAGTGGTAGTTAAAAAAACTGATTTTTTGTTTAAATGAAATTTTACCACCTATGTGATTTGAATTTCCAAAATCCGACGTAAATCATTGTCATTAGGAAGTAAAATGTGGTTCAATGGGATTAAAATAATTTTTGGTGAATAGTAACTTTTAAGTTATATTAATCACGATTAAAGGTAATTAGTGTAATTTAAGGTAAATATAATGTTATAATAATATGAAATTACCTTTACACTTGTCCTAACCTTATTGTATGAGTCATGGACGACCAATACAATCCATGGGTCAACTTGGGGACCCCATGGAGCCACTTGGGTAAGAAAATGACATTAATAACTTTTTATTTAAAGTAAAAATAAAATTGTCACAAACATGTGTTGTTTTACTAAAACAATAATTACATGGGGTTATATAAGTTAACTTTTAGACTATAAATATTCATTTTAAAGGTAAAAATATTTACTATATCTAGGTATTTTTTTTATAATTTTTAGACATTAAATAAATTAAATTTTTTATAACACCATGATGATGCAACGATTACCTCATTAATTAACGATTTAAATAAAATGAAAAGATAATGTAAAATATAAGACTTACACTTGTCAAAAACCTATTGGATGAGTATATTTATAACCCTTATCACCTTATACTCGAAATATATAATTGTGGGACCTTTTAAATCTGAAAATCACTTCATAATAATGTAACATTTCATGACTTTCCAAGAGTGCCCCTCCTCTCCTCTTATAAAAGGCCCCCACCACTACCACCTTATTCACACCTTCCAAGCCATTTGGCTCGGCCAACATCTGCCAAAATACTCTCTCAACTTACCTATATTACTACTAGAAGCCTCAATTTGGGCAGAAGTCTTCCCAAGGAAGCCTTTGGCTCAAATCAAAAAGAGTTACCCGATTTTAAGGTAATGTCTTCTCCTATGTTCTTTTGTATTATTTTGCTTCTCCAACCACTGAAACTCTTTTTATTCCTTTATTTTGTAACAAAACAAGTATCTTCAATATACTAGGATGTTTTTATGATAATAATTTGAGCTAAAATTACACAAACCTCTTCTAATGGTTAAGGAACATACTGTTTCCGTGGATGGCGAATTACTGCCTCACAAAACGATGATTGTTCTATCTTCTCCAACCACCCCTCATGGTGGCCATTATGATGACACTATATTTATTTATGATATATATTATATTTATTTCATCTCTATGCTTCTGTATTTTACATTTAAAACACACCTTTATGCTTTGCATGTTGTGAAAATGCGATAATTTCATTTGAGGAAGTGTGGACTACCGCCCCCTCAAGTGATGTGTCTCGTTCATGCAATACATGGAATGTATAAATAATGAAATTAATGAACTTATGTGACCTATATAACATATATATTATACTATAATTATAATATATATACATCTCATTTAGTTTTAATTCCACTAAATTTGAAATAGAAATGAAAGTAGCGTTCATGCGTACGTACGGCTTACCGTCTCCATGAACGGTGCATTTCATTTATTACCTCTAAATGTTATGTAATATTATAAATGAATGTATATGCTGGATATATATTATATATATGATATCTAAATCATGACTATAATTCTGGATATAATGGATATTTTACCACATGAACAACTTGTAATTATAAGAAGTTTATTTTTGACTCAAGTACCAAAGATTGACAAAACGACCGTTATTAACTTAAATAATTACATAATGTTTATAACATGGTAATAAGTGATATAAAAGGAATAATTAACTTGAAAAAGGTTCTTAAGAAAGTATAAATTAACTCTAGTGTATTATTCAGGAGGTTAAAGAACGATCGAGTCAAGTCGGAATGAGGTAAGGGACTTCGTCTCAATCTTCTTTCATTGAGGCATATTTTGTTTTAATATAAGAATTTCTTTTATACGGTGTATAAAAACCTTTAAATTTTACATTTATTCAAAAGCAATATTTTCTATACGAAGCGTTTTACTAAATGAAAAAAGGGAATGTTTTTTTGTCGTACGTATGCAGTGACAATGACTTCTCCGCCGCCGTGACCATTATTTGAGTTTCAAATTCCTCTATAAGCCATAACTTTTTAAATGAAAAATAAATACCATGTTTTAATTTTCTTTTATTTTGGTATTGAAAATGGTTTTGATAATGTTTTTATTACATCAATGTGTTGTATTTATATCTTGTGATTGAAATGTGGAAATGTTATGTTTCCTTTATGCATGTTTTATGTGATACGATTCTGTTATGGTTTATGATATGTTTAAACCTTTTCATATAAGGAATGCATTGGACTTAATAAGTGATGGGTGGAGCCTGCTATAGCTCCTCGATGCATCGGTAGGTCTCATGAGACAAACTAGTGTCTTGTCACAAGGCCTTGACAAAATCTTATTTGTAGTCTTGGCACGAGGCCTTGACTATGTGGTTATGATAGTTTGACATTATGCATTCCATCATTATGAAAGTAGTTATTGATATTGCATGTGATTATTCGACTAGAAGAATATCCATGTGAATAAGTAAATGGAATTGTTGAATTTACTTTTTCCATATTATGCTGAAGTTCAAGTTTAAAAGGATTTTGTTTTAGTTATACATTGCCTTAAATGTTTATGTTTATTTATGAAAGTTTCTGCTATATTGTTATCCTTACTGAGAATCTGAGCTCACCCCTTTCAATGTTTTAAATTTTCTAGGATGTGAAGAAGTATTTTATGAATGACCTGCAGGGATAGTATGAGGGGATATGAAGACAAGATGTTGTTTTAGTTTTGTTTTACTTTATGATGTAATGTAAGACTTATGAATATATCTAGTGTTTCCAAGGCTACTAAAATAATCGGTCGTTCGAGACATGATCTTTTGTGATCATGACAATGTTACGTAATAATGCACCGACTCTAGGTAACTAGGGTCGGGGTGTTACAGTTGGTATCAGAGACAGTTTAGTACTAACCTTGGAAGCTAGATTTAGATAAACTCTGATTAGAGCACATCACCCTAAGATAAACTTTGAGGATTATTATAGAGGAAATTCCTAGAATTTTGTTATTGTAGAGATTTTGTGAGTTTTCTGAGCAATACATCCCTGTCTGGATACGAGTAGGTAGAGGTGGCTCTGGAACAGATGTACCTAGGGTTAAAACCCAAAAACACCACTTTGAGATAGACTCGAACAGGAACTGGTGCACGACAACGGGCCTTGCTGCACTCTTGGTTACGACACTCTTGGGGGATATGCTTAGGATAATTCTCATTTTCTTTACAAACCATTTATGAGTATATACTTTCTCAAATAATTTTTTTATGATTATGGATTATATCCATAAACTGTTCAATTTATGTTAAGTGTTTTACAAGTATGGAATTATGTATTTTGATTCATAAACTGATCTAGTTTATGCCATTGTTTAGAAATGGCGCCTAGTGGAAGGAATGGAAATCGTATCAATGCATGAACTCCATGTAGGGATTTCCCTCCTTCTCAAGATAATTATAATGGAGTTGGTGATACAACTGGTGCTGATCAGCTTATCACCATACTGGGACAACTCACTCAGGTTATGAATAATAACCTTACTCGTATGGAGCACCCTGATCGGAAACGTGGAGGATAAATGTTAGACCACTTCATGAGGAAACAACCACCAACATTCAATGGGAATACAAATCCCTTAGTAGCTGAGCAATGGATAAATTCTTTAGAGAAAATATTCCATGCCTTGGGGAGTAGTGAAAGGGAAAAGGCTATCATGACAGTTTACCGCCTCACTGGAGATGCTGATCAATGGTGGTCATTGATTCAAAACACAAAGGAAGATGATGAAGTATAAAATATGGAATGGAGGGCGTTCAAAGATATTTTCTTAGAAAAATACTTTCCTCGTGACCATCGAGAAGATATGGAAAGGCAATTTCTGAGTCTGAGGCAAAAAGAGGGAATTGTTGGATGATGCTCATAGTTCCAATTTCTCTATACACCCTGGGAGCACCAAAATGTATAGAGATTTAAAGGGACATTTTTGGTGGGAAAAAATGAAGAGGGAGATTGCCGATTTTTTGTCAAGATGTATGGTCTATCAACAAGTGAAAGCTAGAAGGCAACAACCTAGAGGAGTATTGCAACCTCTTCCTATACCTAAGTGGAAATGGGATAATATCACGATGGACATTTTCATGGGAATACCAAAAACTCCTAGAAGGAATGACACAATATGGGTCATTTTTGATCATCTTACCAAGTCAGCACATTTTATTTCTATAAGAGAAGATCTACCACTTAAATGTCTAGCAAGACTATATATTAATGAAGTTGTGAGACTTCATGGAGTACCCCTATTGATTGTCTCAGATCGTGATCCCCGTTTTACATCAAGATTCTGGAAAAGTCTTCAGAAGGCCTTGGATACTGAACTTCTTTTGAGCACTGCTTACCACCCTCAAACAGATGGACAATCAGAACGAACTATTCAAACCTTAGAAGACATGTTGAGATCATGCTCACTTGACTTTCAGGGTATGTGGGATCAATATTTACCTCTGGTATAATTTTCCTATAACAATAGCTTCCATTCAAGTATTCAGATGGAACAATATGAAGCATTATATGGAAAGAGATGTCGCACACCAACCTGTTGGGATGACGTTGGTGAAAGAAAACTTTTAGGCCCAGAACTGGTGGAGGAAATGATGGAAAAGGTGAAGGTAATCTAAAACCACAGCAAAGCAGCTCAAAGTAGGCAGAAGAGCTATGCTGACAACCGAATGAAGGATTTGAAATTTCAGGTAGGAGATCATGTTTTCTTGAAGGTATCTCCATGGAAGGGAGTTATACATTTCGGTAAGAAGGGTAAATTGGGTCCCAGGTACATCGGTCCTTTTGAAATTCTAGAACGAATTGGGGCTGTAGCTTACCGTTTGACAATGCCGCCAAGTCTCTCCAAAGTTCACGATGTGTTCCACGTATCACTGTTGAGAAAATACATGCCTGAACCAACGCATGTAGTCACCTATGAGAAATTAGAACTCGAACCCGATCTATCGTATTGCGAAGAGACCGTCAGGATTCTTGACACAAGAGAACAAGTGCTGAGAAATTGGACGACTCGTCTGGTAAAAGTTCCATGGAGAAACCATAAGATGGAAGATGCAATGTGGGAACCCGAGGAACTTATGATGAAGAATCACCCAAGTCTTTTTATACAGTGATATTATAAGAAATTTCGAGGAGGAAATTATTTGAAGGAGGGGAGAATGTAACACCCCAAGCTTCCACGGTACGCTTCTCTTTGAATAATATAGTAGCGTGTGTTGTACGCAACTTCGAGTTCTAACACACACCACAACCAATCAAACCAGCCGTTATGAATAGTATTACCTACTTTTTTGAAATTTTATAAATTTTATCTTTCATAATGTACTTCATTTTTGGATTCGGAATATTGAATTTAGCCTAGGGTTAAATTTTGGAACTTTTCAGATAACTTTTATATTTTGATGAATAGTGAAAATTACTAAATTTTAATTAAAAACAACTTTTTTAATCAAAATAATTAATAGTGATAAATTATACTATTGAGTGGTTTTAAGGTATAATTAGAATATAATTTTACCATTTTATCCAATGGTGGTCATTAGAATTAATTTCACTTTGAAATTGGACATAAACAATTGTCAATCTTTTGATTGATATTGTTTCTTAAAAACACGCTATTTGTTTTGACAACAGGAATTAATTATAAAATTAATTAATGAAACTTATATTTTTGAAATTTTGTAAAATATACATAATTTTTTAATTCATAATATTAATTATATCTTAGGGTGAATTTTTGGTATTGTTCTGAAAAACTTCGATTTTTGATGAATAGTGAAACCACTAAGTGGTAGTTAAAAAAACTGATTTTTCGTTTAAATGAAATTTTACCACCTCTGTGATTTGAATTTACAAAATCCGACATACATCATTGTCCGTAGGAAGTAAAATGTGGTTCAATGGGATTAAAATAATTTTTGGTGAATAGTAACTTTTAAGTTCTATTAATCACGATTAAAGGTAATTAGTGTAATTTAAGGTAAATATAATGTTATAATAATATGAAACTACCTTTACACTTGTCCTACCCTTATTGGATGAGTCATGGCCAACCAAGAAAATCCATGGGTCAACTTGGGGACCCCATGGAGCCACTTGGGTAAGAAAATGACATTAATAACTTTTTATTTAAAGTAAAAATAAAATTGTCACAAAGATGTGTTGTTTTAATAAAACAATAATTACATGGGGTTATATAAGTTAAATTTTAGACTATAAATATTCATTGGAAAGAAAAAAATATTTTCTATATCATGGTTTTTTTATAATTTTTAGACACTAAATAAATTAAATTTTTTATAACACCATGATGATGCAACGATTACCTCATTAATTAACGATTTAAATAAAATGAAAAGATAATGTAAAATATAAGACTTAAACTTGTCAAAAACCTATTGGATGAGTATATTTCGAACCCTTATCACCTTATCCTCGAAATATATAATTTTTGGACCTTTGAAATCCGAAAAGCACTTCATAATAATGTAACATTTCATGACTTTCCAAGAGTGCCCCTCTTCTCCTCTTATAAAAGGCCCCCATTACTACCACCTTATTCACACCTTCCAAGCCATTTGGCTTGGCTAAAATCTGCCCAAATACTCTCTCAACTTCCCTCTCTTACTCCTAGAAGACTCACTTTGGGCAGAAGTCTTCCCAAGGAAGCCTTTGGCTCAAATCAAAAAGAGTTACCCAATTTTAAGGTAATGTCTTCTCTTATGTTCTTTTGTATTATTTTGCTTCTACAACCCCTTAAACTATTTTTATTACTTTCTTTTGTAATAAAACCAGTATATTCAATATAATATGATTCTGTTATGATAAGGATTCTATCTACAATTACACACACCTCCGTCTAATTTTTAAGGAACATACTGTTTCCGTGGATGGCGAATTACTGCCTCACGAAACGATGATTGTTCTATCTTCTTCTACCACACCTCATGGTGGAAATTATGATGACACTATATTTATTTATGATATATATTATATTTATTTACTCTATATTCTTCTGTATTTTACATTTAAAACATACCTTTATGCTTTGCATGTTGTGAAAATGCGATAATTTCATTTGAGGAAGTGTGGACTACCGCCCCCTCAAGTGATGTGTCTCGTTCATGCAATACATGGAATGTATAAATAATGAAATTAATGAACTTATGTGACCCATATAACATATATATTATACTATAATTATAATATATATACATCTCATTTAGTTTTAATTCCACTAAATTCGAAATAGAAATGAAAGTAGCGTTCATGCATACGTACGGCTTACCGTCTCCATGAACGGTGCATTTCATTTCTTACCTCTAAATGTTATATAATATTATAAATGAATGTATATTCTGGATATATATGATATATATGATATCTAAATCATGACTATAATTCTGGATATAATGGATATTTTACCACATGAACAACTTGTAATTATAAGAAGTTTATTTTTGACTCAAGTACCAAAGATTGACAAAACGACCGTTATTAACTTAAATAATTACATAATGTTCATAACATGGTAATAAGTGATATAAAAGGAATAATGAACTTGAAAAAGGTTCTTAAGCAAGTATAAATTAACTCTAGTGTATTATTCAAGAGGTTAAAAAACGACTGAGTCAAGTCGGACACGAGGTAAGGGACTTTGTCTCAATCTTTTTTCATTAAGGCATATTTTGTTTTAATACAAGATTTTATTTTATATGATGTATAAACCCCTTTAAATTTTATGTTTATTCAAAAGGAATATTTTTTATATGAAGCATTTTACTAAATGACAAAAGGAAATTTTTTTGTCGTACTTATGCTGTGACAATGACTTCTCCGCCGTCGTGGCCATTATTTGATTTTCGACTTCCTCTACAAGACATAACTTTTTAAATGAAAAATAAATACAATGTTTTAATTTTCTTTTATTTTGGTATTTAAAATGGTTTTGATAATGTTTTTATTATATCAATGTGTTGTATTAATATCTTGTGATTGAAATGTGGAAATGTTATGTTTCCTTTATGCATGTTTTATGTGATACGATTTTGTTATGGTTTATGATATGTTTAAAACTTATCATATAAGGAATGCATTGGAATTAATATGTGAAGGTTGGGGCCTACTATTGCTCCTCGATGCATCGGTGGGTCTCATGAGACAAACTAGTGTCTTGGCTCGAGGCCTTGACAAAATCTTATTTGTAGTCTTGGAACGAGGCCTTGACTATGTGGTTATGATAGCCTGGCATTATGCATTCCATCATTATGAAAGTGGTTATTGATATTCCATGTGATTATTCTACTAGAAGAATATCCATTTGAATAAGTAAATGGCATTATTTCATTTTACTTTTTCCATATTATTCTGAAGTTCAAGTTTAAAAGGATTTTGTTTTAGTTATACATTGCCTTAAATGTTTATGTTTATTTATGAAAGTTTCCGCTATATTGTTATCCTTACTGAGCATATGAGCTCACCCATTTCAATGTTTTAATTTTTCTAGGATATGAAGAAGTATTTTATGAATGACTTGCAGGGATAGTATGAGGGGATATGAAGACAAGATGTTGTTGTAGTTTTGTTTTACTTTATGATGTAATGTAAGACTTATGAATATATCTAGTGTTTCCAAGGCTACTAAACTAATCGGTCTTTCGAGACATGATATTTTGTGATCATGAAAATTTTACGTAATAATGCACCAAATCTGGGTAACTGAGTTTGAGGCATTACATTATGGAGATTCTCAAGGAGGAGTACTCAAGAGGTGAACTTCTCTTCTATTTTCTTTCAAATTCTTTTACAAGTTCCATTATTTTGTTGCTCTATCCTCACCTACCCACATCCAAATTCTATGATAATTCTAGTAATTTAAATTTAATTTAATTTTATTATGCTAATGGAATATTTGATCATCATCTCTCTTTTTCTCCACCTCTTACACTAAAAATGAAAATACCGTCCGAGATGTGTTAATTTATCACATTCAAGGATGACGGGTTTTCAATTTCAATTACTATCTTCAAGACTGGCCATGAAACCTTTTTAATGGTTTAACCAGATCATAGAATATTTATTTTACCTTATTCAATGTTCTTTAATCCTTACACACTCATAATACAAAATAATAATACAAAAACAAGTTCATTATGCACAAAACCGCCAAGTTAATCCAAGCGTTTATCAATAAATTTTAACTAATGATTAATTATAAAGGTATATAACCAAAAATCATTATAATATAATTTATAATGTAACTTATAATATATATTTGAAATTATGTATGTTTAACCACATTTCAAACAAACTTCCATTCATGAATACGAGTAGACCAGTCATGAAAACCAAGGAAGAAAATGCTTCCAAAACAATAAAATTGAATCTCTTAAACCCATAAAAAGGGAATGAATGAACCTAATAAGGTTATACTATATCTATTAAATGTTGATTATTTTTAACTAATTATTAATTAATGAATCTAAATTTGATTATTCAAGTCATTAAGATCAATTAAGAACACCTTCAGGCATAAGGTAAGGGATCCTCTCTCTCAATTTTGTTCAAGAATTTCCCCTATGTTGTGTCCTTTTATTTTTAATTCCTAATGATGGGTTATGTTTTCAAAACTCCCCCATAATACCCTTATGACATATAAATGATGGTATTACCCTTTAACTCTCTTTAATCCCTCACAAGAACACCTGTTACCATGTTGAAATGTTTGTAAGGGATTTCTCATCTCACTTTCAATTCCATGGGATTTCCATTGTTCGCCTATTATTTCTTATATGTGGTATATGTGTACTAAAATTTGATATAAAATATCATTATTATCTTTATATTAATGGTATTATGTGATTAATTTGTTTATTAATGATTTTTGGTCATACGATTCAATTGATTACAATGTAGCAAGTGACTTTGTCTCAATTTCTATTTCATTGAGACCAACTTGGTATTGTGCAGCTAAACTTTCTTATGTGGTGTATCTATATACCATTTGAGATCATTTTTAATTTTAAATTATAATTATAGTAAATATACATTATTTTGTAGCATGGATATGATTATTTCCTTAGGTTGTATACCATTTCACATACGATGTTAATTTGGAAAGTTGTTTTAACTATGGAAATATTGATGAATCCGTATTATCTACTCTATATGAATATTGAGAAGTTATATTGTACCTGTATTAAATCTATGTATAAAGAATTATTTGGACTTACAGTGATGGGTGGGGACCACTATGTCCCCTTGATGCATCAATAGGTCTGATGAGACAAATCAGTTGGTGACAAACCCTTTGAGTTTGTTTCCAAAAATCATATGGGTTTTTAGCCACAGACTTAAACCGTTTTGATGGTATAGTGGTATCATGTGCCAGATACATGACGTCCAATTAATAAGAATTCTCTTTATTCATTTTCAGTTATTACTATCTATGAGGTTTTCACTATGAAAAAATCTATGGATACAGTTTCATTCTCAGTTTGTTAATGGCATGTGTTTTTCATTTATTCACCATGCCATATTGACTATGCCAATTTTTTTATGATTCAATTATTTTTGATTCATACATGCTCTATTTGTAACCATTACTGATCATTGGAGCTCACCCGTTTCATTTGTTTACCTTTAACAGGTTATGAAGAGGAGACTATTTGTTGAGTTCCTGTGGTTGTAGTTTTTTTAGTTTTTGTTCTGTATTTTATTTTGTTACCTTTCTCATTGTAATATGAGTTTCATGTATGTATATAGTTTCTTCAAGACTAATAAAATGATTGTTCCTCTAGTATTTCATTCCTCTTAATCATGAAAATGTAATAAGTAATGCACCGACTCTAGGATTTTGGGGTCGAGGCGTTACGGTTGGTATCAGAGGAAGTTTAGTAGAAAACTTGGAAACTAGATTAGGAAATATAGATTAGGGGACAAAGACCTAAGGTATAATTTTAGGATAAACATACAATAATGTCCTGGAATTTTGGTAAGGAATATATTATTTGGATCCTTCTAGAAAATACATCCCTGTATGGATACAAACAAGTAGAGGTGGCTCTAAAACAGATGTACCTAGGAGTGAAAACTCCAATAAGGGGTTTTGGTCTTGACCTATGGTATCTTGGTACACAATAACAGACCTTAATGCACTCTTGGTTTGACACTCCTAGGGGTTATTCTTAGGATAATTCACATTTTATTTATAATCTATTATGAAAGATTTTAATGTAATTTTTTCCTTAGAGAAACCATGTTCACGAGATTAGATATGCATAGAATTTCAATTTATGTTAAGTAATTTTCTAATTGGGATTATAAATTATGATTCATAACCTAATCTAGTGTATTCCATTATTTAGAAATGGTTCCTAACAGAAGAAGTAAAATCAATACTCGTAGACAATGTAGGTATTTCCCCACTAAGAAAGTCAACACAGTCAATGTTGGAGTAGATCAGATCATGACCATATTGGGACAACTTACTCAGGTTGTGATGAATAACCATGATACACCTATTTTGGATCATTTCATATGGCAGAAGACCCCATATTTTAGTGGGACTACTAATCCAGTGGTAGCTGAGCTGTGGATCAAGTCCCTTGAAAAGATATTCATGGCATTAAGATGCAATGAAAATGAAAAGGCAGTGCTAGTAGTATATTGTCTCAAGGGCAACACTGATCAATGGTGGTATTTGATCCAAAATACCACAGAGGAAGAAGAAATATAATATATGGAATGAATGACTTTTAAGGAAATATTCTTTAACAAATATTTCCCTCATGAGAAACAAACCGAAATAAAGAGGAAATTACTTGACTTAAAGTAGAGGGAAGAAGACAGTGTTGTAGAGTATGTAGGTATCTTCCCAAGACTAGCCAGGTATTTCATAGATTACATACATGACTCAGAAGACAATATTAATCATTTATTTTAAGGTCTTATGCTATGTCTTCGAAGGGAACTATCTTCTCAAACATTTTTATCATATGATGAAATTGTATTAAGTTCCATAAAAATAGAGAGGGAGTTTTCTAGATCAAAATTTTCATGGGAATCCAAGATAAGAAGCGGTACTCTGATAACCATGTAAAATGTTAAGTACCAAATAAGAAAAAGGGAATGAAATAATTCCCATTATGCAAGAACTATGGAAATAATCATCCTGGGAAATGATTGAAAGTCATGGGAGTCTGCTATAAGTGTGGAGAAAAGATTCATTGATCTAATGAATGCAAGGGGAAGAAACAATTCAATGATGTTCAATGATATAATTTTATAGATATGAGACACTATACAAATGAGTGTCCTAATTTCCAAGGAAACTTTCCTAAAAAAAGGCCATGAGAGCAAGGGAAATCTTTTGCGATTACAAACATGGAGGTTGAAGTTCCTAATGATGTGGTAGTAGGTACTTAAATTGTTTCCTCAATCTTAGCCAATGATTTATTTCATTATGAATCATCACATTCATTTATATCTTCCCAATTTTACAAGAAAATTAGACATGTACACTTTTATTTAATAAAGGAGTTGTCAGTCAAAACTCCTAGGGGTTGTATCATTGCAACAAAGGTATGTCGATCAGTCCCCATCATAACACATAAACGTGCTTTTGTTGATAACCTTATCATCATACCAATGACTGAATTTGATATAATTATCAGTATGAATTGGATTTCAAATTATTATGCAAAGATCTATTGCAAGAAAGAGGAAGTTACAATATTTGAAAATGGTGTAAAATCCCTTATTTTTAGAGAAGAAACCTTGTCATTTGATTCTTATCTAGATCCACCCCCAGTTTCTATAATGAATGAAATTCTTTGAGAGGAATATAACCCAATATCTATGGGTGAGGAAAGAAATCTTCAAATTGAATATGTGCATATAATGCAAGAATACATTGATGTATTTTCAGAGGATTTACCTATACATCCTCCAGAGCGGGAAGTTGAGTTCTTTATTGATTTAATTCCTAGTGAAATACCTATATCAAAGAATCACTATAGAATGGACACTGTGGAATAAGTGGAGATAAAGAAACACCTATAGAAATTAAATGACAAAGGATTTATTCGACCTAGTGTTTATCCATGGGGAGCCCCTTTCCTATTTGTCAAGAAGAAAGATGGATCCATGATGCTATGCATTGATTACAGGGAAATCAATGTTATTAATATAAATAATAAGTATCCTATGCCATGAATTGATTATTTATTTGATAAAATTCATGGAGAACAATACTTTTTAAAGATTGGCCTTTGATTTGGATATCATCAACTGTGTGTGAGGAGGGAAGATATTCTAAAGACAACATTTTGAACCAGGTATGGGAATTATGAGTTTACAGTGAAACCTTTTGGACTGACTAACGCACCCTCTATTTTCACGGATTTAATGAATAGAGTTTTCAAGGAATATCTTGATAATTTTTTTTTCTGTTATTTATCAATGATATCCTAGTATACTCCAAAATCTACGAAGACCATGAGAATCACTTGGGATTATCCTGAAAACTCTTAGAAGAAATGAATTATATGGGAAGTTTAGAAAATGTGAATTTTGGATTTAATAAATTTCTTTTCTAGGACATATTATCTCTAAGGATGGAATCCTAGTTGATCCTGTGAAGACAAAGGGAATCCAAGAATGACCCACTCCAACAAACATAACCGAGGTATGCAGTTTTATTGGCTTAGTAGGTTACTATCTACATTTCATTCATAATTTTTCCTGACTGGCTAACCTACTAACCAAGCACACACATAAAGGGGTTAAGTTTGTATGGAATAAATAATGTACAAAATTCTTTGAAGAATTGAAAATAAGATTGTTCAATGATCCAATTTTGACTCTTCTATCTAGAAATGATGGATTTGTGATATATAGTGATGCATCAAAGAATGGAATGGGTTGCGTCCTTATAAAAAATGATAAAGTTATTGCTTATGCATCAAGGCAGTTGAAGACTCATGAGAAAATTACCCAAATCATGATCTTGAGTTAGCAGCCATAATCTTTGCTCTAAAAATATGGAGACATTATCTCTATAGTGAAAGATGTGAGATATATACAGATCACAAGAGTTTGAAATATATTTTGTCACGACCCGCCCTCGGGGTCCGTGCCGTGACTACCCCAAGCCCGACTTCCATAGGCCAGGGGCTGGCGACTAGCACCAAGGCGTAAATCCCGGTAAAAAAAGGGAAGGCATTGCCTTTGTAAAGTAAACAAACACCACAGAGTAAGCAAGCGGAAAGTAAACACTAAACAAAAGCAGAGTACAACTGAAAGTGCGGAAAAGTAAATGGGCCAGAATACAAACCCAAACTGAAAGTAAAGTACAACTCGAAATGGAAAACAACAACTGAAAAGTAAATGACGCTACACCGAGCTGTCCACGGGAAATCCCACCTGAAGGGTGGGTACAGATAGCTCCACTGCTCCACGGGTCCCGCCGTCCGCTCCGAGCACGTCCCGCCCAGTGGTCCACCTCCGGGTACCGTCCCGCTCTGCAAGCCTCAGCTAAGGTCAACGCTGTCCGTCGTCTGCAACCAACACAACGTAGTGCGGGCAAAGCCCGTGCAGGGGTGAGTATAAGCTACTCAATAGGGACCCCGAGACCCCTGAAGGTCTCTCAAATCCACAAAGGATAAACCACGAAGAAAGGAACAATCACGAAGTAATAACCGACACTGCTTAGGTATATGCCCATACATATACCTAAGTCATCAATTTCAAATACGCTCCAACCTCCGAGCCCAAGTACAACTCAGTCCACACAGGAAAGTAAACGTATTCCACACAGGAAAGCAAAACGTAATCCACACAGGATTGCACAACACAATCCACACAGGAAAGCAAAAGGATTCAGCTCACACAGGTATACTTCTTCAAAGGACGATAAAGATGATCACTGATCCATCTAAGTCGTCAGACCCACGAAGGATCAAAAGGTAACTAACCCCCGCAAAGACCCACACAGGATCGGGCCCACACAGGACCTGTAGGCACTGGTTCACACAGGACCGCTGAGCGCAAGGACCCACACAGGATCGGACCCACACAGGATCGGGCCCACACAGGACCTGTAGCACTGACCCACGTAGGATCGCTGAGTGCTGTAGTCGTCGTCATTGAATCCACACAGGATCTCTGTACTGTCGTCGTCGCAGTCACAGTAGCAGTAGTAGCAGTAGCAGTCACAGTAACAGTCGCAGTAACAGTCGCAGTAACAGTCGCAGCCAGCACTAGGGTTCCTGCACACATCAAGCTCGTTCGGAGAGTCCGCTCCACGAGCCGAGAGGCTGATACATCAACTGTCACGAAGACCAGAGTTGATGTATCCAAAAGTTCCGTATCGTCAACAGGAACTCAACGCAACAGACGGTGCGTCGATCGGACGCCCGGTCTGAGAGTTATTGGCATTTTCGTCCCCGGGGCCCGGTTGGTTTTTAAGGAAAAACCAACCCGACCGTACTCCACCTGCGTCCAAACCTCGGGCGGAGTATTCCAAAAGATCCGTCTCACTAAGAGGAACACAACACGGCTGACGGCACGTCAATCGGACGTCCGTAGCTCTAGATATGAGCGTTTCCGCTCCGAAGGCCCGGTTGGTTTCGTGAACGAACCAACCCGGCCGAACTCAAAGTAATCCGAAACCTTGAGTGCAATATACCGAAACGACCGTCTCGATCCAAGGATCGCGTTGCCGCAGACGGTTCGTCAATCGGAGGTCCGAGGCTCAAGTTATGGCCAAAAGACCGAAACTGGTTCGAAACGGGGGGGTCCGGGTCCGGGCCGACCCGGCCCGACCCCCCCCCCCCCTGGGTCGGCCCGGCCGGCCAGCCGGCCGGCGGTGCGGCGGAGCGGCGGCGCGGCGGCCGCGGCGGCCTGGCGCCGCTCGGTGGCTGCACGCGGGGGGCTAAGCCCCCGCTTCCTGGGAAGGGCGGCGGCGACTACATGCCGCGCCCCCCCATTTTTTTTAAAACGCCCCCCCCCCCCACGTGGGGGGCCTGTTTGTGCGGAACCGGGGGGCCGGATGCCCCCCCCTCAAGAAAACGATCCCCCCTCATAAAGAGGGGGGTTTTTATGTGACGGCCGGGGGATTAATTCCCCCGGTTTAATGCCATCCGGCCGGCCGGTTTTCTCCAACGGGACCGGAAATTCCGGTCCCGCCTTCGGCTTCCGACGCCGGCGGCCCGGCCGCCGGTCTTCTCTTCCACCGCGGCCCGGAACCGGCCGCGGTTTTCTTCATCCAGCGCGGTGCGACGGCACCGCGCCCCTCCGCCGCACCTTGATTTCTTCAACGCGGCGCGACGGCGTCGCGTTCCTGATGTTTCTTCCATGGCGCGGCGCGACGGCGTCGCGCAATAAGGATTGGCGAATATCCGCGTGGTGCGACGGCACCACGCCACCTTGATTCATCCACCCGCAAGCAATTCAACAAGAACGATGGAGGGGGGTTCGGCCGTGTTCGTGCGGTCCGGCCCCCTCACGTTAAAAAAATAATAACTCAATTTAAAATATTCAAATTCCTCACGTTAGTCATGCGAACCATGAGCAAGAATAGAATAATTAAACAATAAATAACAACCCCTACCTTGGGTATACGTTCGAGGATTTGTCTATGTCCGCGGAAGTCGACGTCGCGGAGATCGGGCGATGCGTCCGATGCGATACGTCGTTGGCGAAACTTCTTATGTCGACGGAGAGAAACCAAGGAGGAAGCGGCGTTCCCTCTCGTTGACACGGTAGACGAAGAAGAGCGGAGCGGCGTTCTTCGTCGGAGCTTGAGCGTTCTTCGTCAAGATGAGCGTTCTTCGTCAAGATGAAGAAGATGGAGGAGGATCTCTCAAAACAAAAACCACACAAGTTGGCTAACAAAATAAAATAAGGTCCCTCCTTATTTTATTTATCAAGCCAAGGAATTCAAAACTTCAAATTCAAAAACATAACACTTAATTAATTAACATGTCATGTGTAATTAATTAGATGTTAAGTTTACAAACATTTAAGAGGGAGAGAGGGGAGTTTAAGGGGGAAGTTGAGAGGTTTAGGTTCGTGTGGGTCCCACCACACTTAATCCTCTCAAGGGAGGTTAAGTGGGTGTGGGTCCCACCCCTAACTCCTTTTGAGAGGAGTTAACCTACAAAAGTGAAATAAAAAGAATCCACATTTTTTATTCAACTTTTTATAAATCTCCCAAAAACTAACTTTCAACCCGCAACCAACGCAACTTCCGAAAAGGTCTCTTTAAGCGAATATCGGCGCTTCGAGTTCATCGGTGCCCTCGGATTTCAATTCTGAGCACCGGATCAAAAGTTAGGAATTCCCGCTCGTTCGTTCACTGAACGTACCCGAGCCAAACTTCGGAAATTGATTCCGGGCACTACGGGTCTCGGAATCAGGTGCCGTCAGAAACCGCGCTCTTTTAAAATTCTTAAGAAAATTAAGAAAAAATTTCCCTTGAATTTTACGGGTCTTTACATTACTCCCACCTCAGGGCTTTACGTCCCCGTAAAGATACATCAAAACTAGGGAAACAAATGAGGGTACTGAGCACGCATCTGAGCCTCCCGCTCCCAAGTGCTCTCCTGGAGATTCCTGTGCTGCCATCTGATGCGCACAAGAGGAATAGATCGCCCACGCAGGACCCGCTCCTGTCGATCCTCTATCTCTACTGGAACCTCCGTGAAAGTCGCCCCATCGTCAACGACAAGCTCCCCATGGTCAATGATGTGCGTCGGGTCGTGCACGTATCTCCTCAGCTGAGATACGTGGAAGACGTCGTGCACCCGGTGCAACTGAGGTGGTAGAGCCAGGCGATAATCCACCTCACCAATCCTGCTGAGAATCTGGAAGGGTCCGATGAAGCGCGGAGATAACTTGCCGCCTTGGCCAAATCTCCGAATACCACGTCGAGGTGAGACCCGCAAGAAGACGTGGTCGCCATCTTCGAACTCTAGTGGCCTCCGCCTCCTGTCAGCATATGACTTCTGTCGGCTCTGAGCTGTCCTCATCCACTCCTGGATGACCTGGACCTTCTCTGTTGTGGCCTGGACCATCTCCGGTCCCACCAGTGCTGACTCTCCGGGGTCTGTCCAGCACAAAGGAGATCTACAAGGTCGGCCGTACAACGCCTCGTACGGTGCCATCCCGATGGTGGAGCGGTAGCTGTTGTTGTACGCAAACTCCACCAAGGGTAGGTGGTCCTCCCATCTACGACCAAAGTCGATGACACATGCGCGGAGCATGTCCTCAAGTGTCTGAATGGTCCTCTCCGTCTGACCATCCGTCTGAGGATGAAAGGCTGTGCTCAGACGTAGCTGCGTCCCGAACGCCTCCTGTAACCCCTTCCAAAGCCGGGAAGTAAAGCGAGCATCTCGATCGGAGACGATAGATGATGGCACGCCATGGAGCCGCACAATCTCCTGAACGTAGAGACGTCCCAAGCTCTCCACTGAGCCCTGCTCTCTGATGGGTAAGAAGTGTGCCGACTTGGTGAGTCGGTCAACAATCACCCAGATGGAGTCGTGACCTCTGGAAGTGCGTGGAAGTCCAGTCACGAAATCCATAGATATGCCGTCCCACTTCCACTCCGGAACCTCCAAGGACTGTACCAAGCCTGCTGGTACCTGATGCTCTGCCTTCACCTGCTGACAGGTGAGGCATCGAGAAAAGAACTCTGCTACAACCTTCTTCATGCCCGGCCACCAGTGCTGTCGTCTGAGGTCCTGGTACATCTTCGCCACTCCAGGATGTACCGCCAAAGGAGAAGTGTGAAACTATCTCAGCACTTCCTCTCGCAAAGCGACTGGTACCATGGTACGTCCTCTGAAAAGGATGTCGTGCTCTACTCCAAGGGAGAAACCATCAGGTGCCTGTCCCGAGGATATCTGTGCACACCGTGTCTCACAGTCAGCGTCCTCACGCTGTGCCTCCCTGACCCGCTGCAGTAGTGGAGGAGTGACTGTGAGAGACTGAAGAAAGGCTGCTCCATCTCTATCCACGAAGGATATCTGCAAAGAGGCTAGCTGCTCCGTCGCCTCTTCAAGTAGCTGAATGCCCGTCCTCCTGCTGAGGGCATCAGCTACTACGTTCCCCTTCCCAGGAGTATAGACTATCTCAAAGTCATAGTCCTGGAGGAACTCGAGCCATCGCCGCTGTCTCAGGTTCAGGTCCTTCTGCGAAAAGATATACCTGAGGCTCTGATGATCGGAAAAGACTGTAAAGCGCTCGCCCATAAGATAATGTCGCCATGTCTTCAGAGCGAAGACCACTGCTGCTAGCTCCAGGTCATGGGTAGCATAGTTCTGCTCATGCGGCCTCAACTGACGTGATCCATAGGCGATCACGGCCCGCTCCTGCATCAGAACACATCCGAGTCCGGTCCCTGATGCATCGCAGTAGACTACGTACCCTACTCCCTCCTCAGGCAACCTCAAGATAGGTGCGCTAGTCAATCTCTGTCTCAGCTCCTGGAAGCTCTGCTGACATCTGTCTGACCACACGAAGGGTTTCCCCTTCTTCGTCAAAGATGTTAGTTATGCCGCAACTCTAGAGAAGTCTGGCACGAATCTCCAATAGTATCCAGCTAGTCCCAAGAAACTCCGAACCTCAGTCACGCTCCTGGGTGGCTCCCATGCTAACACAGCCTCAATCTTCGCGGGATCCACTGCAACTCCCGCCTCAGAGATAACATGTCCCAAGAAGTAGACCTCACGTATCCAAAACTGGCACTTCGAGAGCTTACCATAAAGATGGTGCTCTCGGAGTGTGTCTAGTACAACTCGCAAGTGATAGGCGTGCTCCTCCTCTGACGCAGAGTAAATCAGAATGTCGTCGATGAAGACCACGACGAACCGATCGAGGTATGGCTGAAAGATCCTATTCATGAGAGCCATGAACACTGCTGGAGCATTGGTTACACCGAAAGGCATAACCAAGAACTCATAGTGGCCATACCGACATCTGAAGGCTGTCTTCTGCACATCCTCGTCTCTGACTCTGAGCTGATGATAGCCTGACCTGAGGTCTATCTTCGAGAACCACCGTGCCCCCTTGAGCTGATCAAAGAGGTCATAAATCCTTGGTAGCGGATACTTGTTCCTCACTGTCACCTGGTTCAGGCGACGATAGTCAACACAAAGTCGCAAGCTCCCGTCCGCCTTCTTGGCGAATAAAATCGGGGAAGCCCAGGGTGAAACACTGGGTCAGATGAACCCCTTGCCCTGCAAGTCCTCCAACTGTACCCGTAGCTCTCGAAGCTCAGCGGGGGCCATCCGATATGCTGGAGTGGATATCGGGGCTGTCCCGGGGTACAAGTCAATATAAAAGTCTACCTCTCTGCGAGGAGGTAGCACTGGAACGTCGTCGGGAAAAACGTCCGCAAACTGATTCACCACTGCAGGAAAACCAGGACTCCGCACGTCAACTGCTCCAAGGATAAGGCTAGCCAAATAATGAGTGATGGGCTGTCCTCTCCTCCGCAGAAGTCCATCCTGTGCTGCAAAGGCTCCCTTCTCGCCAGTGAAGGTGAACCTGCTCCCGTCGGTGCGTACACATCGCACCTTGCGCCTAAAATAGTCAATCTGTTCATGGACCGTAGATAGCCAATCCATTCCCAAGATGACGTCGTAAGGCCTCGACGCTGCTACAAGAAGATCCCAGCCGAAGCTCTCGCCTCCTAGAGTAAGCTCACACTGTCGGCACCAGTGCGTAATCGTCGAGTCTGCTCCCGTAGGAATCTCTAGCCATAAGGATCGAGCCAACAGCTCTGTCGGAATCTCCGAGCTCCGAACAAGGGCAGCGACTATGAAAGAGTGACTCGCTCCTGTGTCTATAAGAACTGCAGCAAGGGTGGAATAGACACAGATAGTACCTCGAATCATCTCAGGTGCGCCGTGGTCGTAGGCCTCTGCTGCCTGGAGCTGTGCCTGTCGCTGCCCGTCAGCTCCCTGTGGTCGGGGTGGACCTCCTGGTGGTGGTGGTGGTAGTGCCTCAAAGCGTCGGCCACCACCGGCTGCTCGTCCAGCTCCTCTGCCTCGTCCGCCTCCTCCCTGCGGACCGCCACGGTCGACCCTCTGCCTCTACCTCGGTGGTCCATCAACTGTCTGCTGCTCCTCGGCACGGCGGGTCGGGCAGTCACGAGCCATGTGGCCCTGCCCGCCGCACGAGTAGCACTGTATGCCTCTCGTAAGACTGGCTCCGCGCTGTGTGCCCCGCACTGTTGAGCTAGTGCCCTGAGATCGTCTGCCCGAAGGTCTGGTCTGTCTGGACCCCTGAGTCATCCGTCGACTGCCTGCTGCAGATGACTCTGCCACGTGCCGCCCTGCGGTGGGTCTCTGTGCTGGTGTAGACTCAGCAAGGAAGCTCTCGATCAGAAGAGCCCGCTCCAGTACTCCTGTCTGAGTCGGTATGCTGAGGGAGATCAGAGATGCCCTGATCTCGTGTCTCAAACCCTGCTCGAAGGTCCGGGCCCGGAAGAATGGGTCCCGTACCATGTCGGTCGAGTAGCGCGAGAGATCAGTAAATCTCGCCGAGTACTGTGCGACCGTCATGCTGCCCTGCCGCAGCTGTAGAAGCTCCTGGATACGCACCGCACGAAGGGTGGCTGGGACGAACTCTGAGCGGAAGAGGCTCTCAAAGTCCGTCCAAAGAAGAGATGCCTCATCGTGCACCTGGAGCATCAGGCTCCACCATCGTCCTGCTGCTGCGTGTAGTAGGATCGCAGCGAGGATCACCATGAGGTCTGATGGTGTCCTCACTAGCCTAAACACTCGTACTACTGCCTCCAGCCAGTCCTCTGCTGCCTGGGGATCCGTCTCCCCGCGAAACCTGGGCGGTCGCTGGCGCTGAAACTCATGCAGTGCGCTGAGGCGACGTGCATCGTCAGCGGCTGCTGCTGGAAGCATCGGGGGCTCGACGGGTAGAGCTACCGCCGGTGCCACTGCTGGCAAAGGGCCCTGCACCGAGGCCTCGTCGCTCGGTGGGCTGTCGTCGCGCTCGATTCTCGGAACCCTAGCTGGCTGCCGTCGTGGGGCCATCCTGAAAAGGAAACAGGTGCGCCACGGTCAGAACAGTATACCTGGTGAGCTGATATAAGTAATCACAAAGAAAACTTTGAAACACACACGCAATCAATGTTTTCGTGCATTAAGTCGGAAATCAGAAGTCAGGGTCCTGGTGTACGGATACGTCGGCCGCCGCACCAACACTGGACTCCCTGGACTGATAACCACACTCAATACGCTAAACATTATTGCTTCACATAGAAAAGATCAGAGTTCACGGTAGAACCGAACTCCTCTGATACCAATTTGTCACGACCCGCCCTCGGGGTCCGTGCCGTGACTACCCCAAGCCCGCCTTCCATAGGCCAGGGGCTGGCGACTAGCACCAAGGCATAAATCCCGGTAAAAAAAGGGAAGGCATTGCCTTTGTAAAGTAAACAAACACCACAGAGTAAGCAAGCGGAAAGTAAACACTAAACAAAAGCAGAGTACAACTGAAAGTGCGGAAAAGTAAATGGGCCAGAATACAAACCCAAACTGAAAGTAAAGTACAACTCGAAAGGGAAAACAACAACTGAAAAGTAAATGCCGCTACACCGAGCTGTCCACTGGAAATCCCACCTGAAGGGTGGGTACAGATAGCTCCACTGCTCCACGGGTCCCGCCGTCCGCTCCGAGCACGTCCCGCCCAGTGGTCCACCTCCGGGTACCGTCCCGCTCTGCAAGCCTCAGCTAAGGTCAACGCTGTCCGTCGTCTGCAACCAACACAACGTAGTGCGGGCAAAGCCCGTGCAGGGGTGAGTATAAGCTACTCAGTAGGGACCCCGAGACCCCTGAAGGTCTCTCAAATCCACAAAGGATAAACCACGAAGAAAGGAACAATCACGAAGTAATAACCGACACTGCTTAGGTATATTCCCATACATATACCTAAGTCATCAATTTCAAATACGCTCCAACCTCCGAGCCCAAGTACAACTCAGTCCACACAGGAAAGTAAACGTATTCCACACAGGAAAGCAAAACGTAATCCACATAGGATTGCACAACACAATCCACACAGGAAAGCAAAAGGATTCAGCTCACACAGGTATACTTCTTCAAAGGACGATAAAGATGATCACTGATCCATCTAAGTCGTCAGACCCACGAAGGATCAAAAGGTAACTAACCCCCGCAAAGACCCACACAGGATCGGGCCCACACAGGACCTGTAGGCGCTGGTTCACACAGGACCGCTGAGCGCAAGGACCCACACAGGATCAGACCCACACAGGATCGGGCCCACACAGGACCTGTAGCACTGACCCACGTAGGGTCGCTAAGTGCTGTAGTCGTCGTCGTCGAATCCACACAAGATCTCTGTACTGTCGTCGTCGCAGTCACAGTAGCAGTAGTAGCAGTAGCAGTCACAGTAACAGTCGCAGTAACAGTCGCAGTAACAGTCGCAGCCATCACTAGGGTTCATGCACACAGCAAGCTCGTTCGGAGAGTCCGCTCCACGAGCCGAGAGGCTGATACATCAACTGTCACGAAGACCAGAGTTGATGTATCCAAAAGTTCCGTATCGTCAACAGGAACTCAACGCAACAGACGGTGCGTCGATCGGACGCCCGGTCTGAGAGTTATTGGCATTTTCGTCCCCGGGGCCCGGTTGGTTTTTAAGGAAAAACCAACCCGACCGTACTCCACCTGCGTCCAAACCTCGGGCGGAGTATGCCAAAAGATCTGTCTCACTAAGAGGAACACAACACGGCTGACGGCACGTCAATCGGACGTCCGTAGCTCTAGATATGAGCGTTTCCGCTCCGAAGGCCCGGTTGGTTTCGTGAACGAACCAACCCGGCCGAACTCAAAGTAATCCGAAACCTTGAGTGCGATATACCGAAACGACCGTCTCGATCCAAGGATCGCGTTTCCGCAGACGGTTCGTCAATAGGAGATCCGAGGCTCAAGTTATGGCTAAAAGACCGAAACTGGTTCGAAACGGGGGGGGGGGGGGGGGTCCGGGTCCGGGCCGACCCGGCCCGACCCCCCACTGGGTCGGCCCGGCCGGCCGGCCGGCCGGCGGCGCGGCGGCCGCGGCGGCCTGGCGCCGCTCGGTGGCTGCACGCGGGGGGCTAAGCCCCCGCTTCCTGGGAAGGGCGGCGGCGGCTACATGCCGCGCCCCCCCTTTTTTTTTAAAATTCCCCCCCCACGTGGGGGGCCTGTTTTGCGGAACCGGGGGGCCGGCTGCCCCCCCCCTAAAGAAAACGCTCCCCCCTCATAAAGAGGGGGGTTTTTATGTGACGGCCGGGGGATTAATTCCCCCGGTTTAATGCCATCCGGCCGGCCGGTTTTCTCCAACGGGACCGGAAATTCCGGTCCCGCCTTCGGCTTCCGACGCCGGCGGCCCGGCCGCCGGTCTTCTCTTCCGCCGCGGCCCGGAACCGGCCGTGGTTTTCGTCATCCGGTGCGGTGCGACGGCACCGCGCCCCTCCGCCGCACCTTGATTTCTTCAACGCGGCGCGACGGCGTCGCGTTCCTGATGTTTCTTCCATGGCGCGGCGCGACGGCGTCGCGCAATAAGGATTGGCGAATATCCGCGTGGTGCGACGGCACCACGCCACCTTGATTCATCCACCCGCAATCAATTCAACAATAACGATGGAGGGGGGTTCGGCCGTGTTCGTGCGGTCCGGCCCCCTCACGTTAAAAAAATAATAACTCAATTTAAAATACTCAAATTCCTCACGTTAGTCATGCGAACCATGAGCAAGAATAGAATAATTAAACAATAAATAACAACCCCTACCTTGGGTATACGTTCGAGGATTTGTCTATGTCCGCGGAAGTCGACGTCGCGGAGATCGGGCGATGCGTCCGATGCGATACTTCATTGGCGAAACTTCTTATGTCGACAGAGAGAAACCAAGGAGGAAGCGGCGTTCCCTCTCGTTGACACGAAAGACGAAGAAGAGCGGAGCGGCGTTCTTCGTCGGAGCTTGAGCGTTCTTCGTCAAGATGAGCGTTCTTCCTCAAGATGAAGAAGATGGAGGAGGAGCTCTCAAAACGAAAACCACACAAGTTGGATAACAAAATAAAATAAGGTCCCTCCTTATTTTATTTATCAAGCCAAGGAATTCAAAAATTCAAATTCAAAAACATAACACTTAATTAATTAACATGTCATGTGTAATTAATTAGATGTTAAGTTTACAAACATTTAAGAGGGAGAGAGGGGAGTTTAAGGGGGAAGTTGAGAGGTTTAGGTTCGTGTGGGTCCCACCACACTTAATCCTCTCAAGGGAGGTTAAGTGGGTGTGGGTCCCACCCCTAACTCCTTTTGAGAGGAGTTAACCTACAAAAGTGAAATAAAAAGAATCCACATTTTTTATTCAACTTTTTATAAATCTCCCAAAAACTAACTTTCAACCCGCAACCAACGCAACTTCCGAAAAGGTCTCTTTAAGCGAATATCGGCGCTGCGAGTTCATAGGTGCCCTCAGATTTCAATTCCGAGCACCGGATCAAAAGTTAGGAATTCCCGCTCGTTCGTTCACTAAACGTACCCGAGCCAAACTTCGGAAATTGATTCCGGGCACTACGGGTCTCGGAATCAGGTGCCGTCAGAAACCGTGCTCTTGTAAAATTCTTAAGAAAATTAAGAAAAAATTTCCCTTGAATTTTACGGGTCTTTACATATTTTCACACAGAAAGAACTCAAAATGCAGAAAAAGAGCTGACTCAAGTTACTCAAATATTATTATTGTTCAATACACTACCACCCAGGAAAGGCAGATAAGGTGGAAGATGCATTAAGAAGGAAAAATCATGGACTTTTGACCCAAATAAGGATCGAGAGAGATCCTATATTCATGGATCTACTAAATATGGATATGGGAATTGTTAAGGAAGGGTAAACATATTTCCTATTTCAAATGATTGCTAAACCATATTTACTAGAGAAGATAAAAATCTCTCAATCTGATGATGAGAATATACATAAGAAAAATAATGCTGTTAAGGATGAGAGATTGGTAGACTTTGTGTAGGAGGAAGGAGTTCTGAAATTTGGGAAGAGGTTATGCGTTCCATCAGTACCTGATCTAAAAAGGGAACTATTAGAGGATGATCATAGCTCAAATTTATATATACACTGTCGTAGCACAATGATGTATATATATCTAAAGAAACATTTTTGGTGGGATAATATGAAGCGAGAAATTGATGACTACGTGTCAAGGTGTCTAGTTTGTCAAAACGTGAAGGCAAAGAAACAATATCCTAGAGGGGTGATGAAACCTCTACCTATTATTATATGGAAGTGGGATGAAATTATGATAGATTTTTTCACAGGACTACTGAGTATTCCTAGAAGTAATGATCCAATATGGGTAATGGTTCATCATCTCAAAAAATCAACACATTTACTTTCTATAAGAGAGGATTTACCACTTAAGTTCCTGGAAAGACTTTATATTAATGAAGTTGTAAGACTTCATGGTGAACCTCTATCAATTGTGTCTGATCAGGATCCCTAGTTTACATCAAAATTTTGGAAAAGTGTCTAGAAGGATTTGGATACTGAGCTTCATATGAGTACTTCTTATCACCCCCAAACCAACGGATAGTCTAAAAGGACTATTCAAACACTATAAGATACGTTGAGATCATACTCTCTTGACTTTCAAGGTATGTGGGATAAATACTTGTCTTTGGTGGAATTTTCATACAATAATAGATTCCATTATAGCATTCAAATGGTGCCATATGAAGCATTATATGGTAAGAGGCGTCTAACTCCAACTTATTGGGATGAATTTGGTGAGAGAAAATTTTTAGTCCTAGAACTTATCAAAGATACAACAACAAAGGTAAAGAAAATTTAGGCATATATTAAAGTTTCCCAAAGTAGGCAAAAGAGTTTTGCTGACAAAAGGAGAAAGGATTTGAAATTTCAAGTAGGAGGTCATGTCTTTCTAAAAGTATCTTCGTGGAGGGGTGTCTTAAGGTTCGGTAAGAAAGGGAAACTGAGCCCCAGATACATTAGACCATTTGAAATTCTAGAAAGGATCAGAGCTGTATCTTACCATTTATCAATGCCACCAAGTCTCTATAAAGTTCATAATGTTTTCCATGTGTCGTTATTGAAGAAATACATGCCAGACCCAATTCATGTACTCACCTATGAAGAAATAGAACTGGAACCAGATTTGTCATACTGTGAAGAGCCTATCGAGATTATTGACACAAGGGAGAATGTATTGAGAAATCAGATAACTCATCTAGTAAAGGTTCTTTGGAGAAACCATAATATGGAGTAAGTAATGTGGGAACAAAAGGATGTTATTAAGAATAACCACCCACATATTTTTAGGGAGAAATATACATGAAAAATTTTGAGGAAGAAATTTCTGAAGGTGGGAATAATATAATACCCCAAACATTTTATGGTATATTTATCTTAAAATACATTATATTCACAGCCTATATTTCATAATGCCATAATTTTATTTGAAACAACACTTGGTTATTTAGGGGATAGTCATAACCTATCCATTAAACAAAAATTTTCCACTTCTGTGTTTTGAATTTTGAAAAACGGACATTCATGATTACGATCAGGGTGATATTTAGAGTCTGATAGAATCAAGTTAATTTTTTGTGAATAGTAACTTACCCTTATGAATAGTAACATACCCTTATTAATAGTAACCTACCCTTATGAATATTAATACCACCCTTATGAATGGTAACTTTACTCATGAATGTATAAATAAAATTTAGGCACCTTAAGAATGAAGATGAATATTTTAAGTGTTGGAATTTTTCAATTAAATAATGTTTTTAATTAAAAATTAAATGTATCATATTTATAATTTTTTTTTGAAAAATGGAGTTCATTTTTGGATTCTAAATGTTGAAAAATGGTTAGGGTGAATTTTTGGGATTTTTCTAAAATTCTTGAATTTTTTATGAATAATAAAATACGATAAATTATGATAATTACTAAATACTTGATTTACTGCATCATAGGTGATGAAAGGATAATGTAAGACCACTTGGTTTAAAATAAAATTCAATTATTACTATTTGGGATCACATGAATCAAGACTATTCATAGTCTTGAGCAAAAATATTAAAATAATGATTAAAATAATGTAAAATCCCTCCTCCCCTCCACTATATAAATCACCCTCACCCCCACTTCCTCCCACAATAATCAAGATTAAATCCTTGACTAAATTCAGATCATATATCTCCCTAAGCTCCTACCTTACATCCAAGACCTTCTGGTCTCACTAAAAGGCCAGAAACAAAGGCTTTAAGGAGATTCTCAAAGAGTACTCAAGAGGTGAACTTCTCTTCTCTTTTCTTTCAAATTATTTTACAAGTTCCATTATTTTGTTTCTCTATCCTCACCTAACCACATCAAAATGATATGATAATTACATAACCTTACATGTACTATAATTTTATTATGCTAATGGAAAATTTCATCATCATCTCTCTTTTCCCCCACCTCATACACCAAAAATGAAAATACCGTCTGAGATGTGTTAATTTATCACATTCAAGGACGACAGATTTTCAACTTCTATTAATATATTCAAGACTGGTCATGAAATATTTTTAATGGTTGAACCAGATTATAATATATGTATTTTACCTTATTCAATGTTCTGGAATCCTTACAAACTCATAATAAAAAATAATAATACAAAACAAGTTCATTATGCACAAAACCACCAAGTTAATCTAAGAATTTATCAATAACTTTTAACTAACGAGTCATAATCAAGGTATATAATCCAATATCATTATAATATAATTTATAATATAACTTATAATATATATTTATAACTCTGTATGTTTAATCACATTTCAAACTAACTTCCATTCATGAATACAAGTAGACCGGTCATGAAAACCAAGGAAGAAAATGCTTCCAAAACAATAAAATTGAATATCTTTAACCCATAAAAGGGCATGAATTAACATAATAAGGTTATAATATATCAATTAAATGTTTATTATGTTTTTTAATTATTAATTAATGAAGCTAAATTTGATTATTCAGGTCGTTAAGATCAATCAAGAACACCTTCGAGCATAAGGTAAGGGATCCCCTCTCTTACTTTTGTTCAAGAATTTCCCCTGTGTTGCATCCTTTTATTTTTAATGCCTAATGATGGGGTATGTTTTCACACCTCCCCCACACTAAAATTATGATATATAAATTATTTTATTCCCATTTACCTCTCTTTAATCCCTCACAAGAACACCATTTACCATGCTGAAATGTTTGTAAGGGGTTTCTCATCTCACTTTCAATTCCGCGGGATTTCCATTATTCACCTATTATTTCTTATATGTGGTATATGTGTACTTAAATTTGATATAAAATATCATGATTATATTTATATTCATGTTATTATATGATTCATTTGGTGATTAATGATTTTTGGTCATACGATTCAATTGATTACAATGTGGTAAGTGACTTTGTCTCAATTTCCATTTCATTGAGACCTACTTGGTATTGTGAACCTAATATTTATTATGTGGTGTATCTACTGCCCATTTGAGATAATTTTTCATTTGAAATTATAATTCTAGTAAATATTCATTTTATTGTAGCATGGATATGATTATTTCCTTAGGTCGTATACTATTTCAAATACGATGTTAATTTGGAAAGTTGTTTTAACTATGGAAATATTGATGAATCCATATTATCTACTCTATACAGATATTGAGAAGGCATATCATACCTGTATTAAATCTATGTATAAATAATTATTTAGACTTATAGTGATGGGTGGGGCCCACTATGGCCCCTTGATGCATCAACAGGTCTTATGAGACAAATCAGTTGGTGACAAAACCTTCGAGTTTTTTTTCCAAAAATCAGATGGGTTTCTAGCCACAGAATTAAACCATTTAGATGGTATAGTGGTATCATGTGCCAGATACATGATGTCCAATTAATAAGAATTCTCTTTATTCATTTTCAGTTATTACTATCCATGAGGTTTTCACAATGACAAAATCTATGGATGTAGTTTCATTCTCAGTTTATTAGTGACGTGTGTTTTTTATTTATTCACCATGCCATATTGACTATGACAATTTGTTTGTGATTCAACTATTTTTGATTCATGCTTCTACCTTTTGTAACCCTTACTTAGAATTTGAGCTCACCCCTTTCATTTCTTTATCTTCAACATGTTATGAATAAGATACTATTTATTGAGTTCCTGTGGTTATAGTTTTTTTTAGTTTTTGTTATGTATTGTATTTTGTTACCTTTATCATTGTAATATGAGTTTCATGTATGTATCTAGTTTCTTAAATGAAAATAAATTGATCATTCCTTCGGGATTTCATTTCTATTAATCATTCAAATGTAATAAGTAATGCACCAACTCCAGGCTTTTGGGGTCGGGGTGTTACATCATCACCATCATGGCGCATTTCTAGAGGTCTTCATGGTGTCATGTCTCTACAATGATAAGAACATGCCTAAAAAAATATTGATAATGAGAAGATCACTAATAAAATCGTAGGATATGTCAAATATTTCCTATAAACGAGACACACCCCTATACACGCTTCTAAATATAGGAATGGGTAATATAAACAACCATAAAAAGGACCAAAGACACTACCTATGACCCACTCTAAAGCTGGGTCTAGGTCAAGTTATCTATTTCATATCATTAGTCCCAATATATGGTCTATCTAGTGCAATTGAAAAATTCATTTATCAGTGACCTTTCCATTTCATTTAAATTCATATTTATTTTACAATTCTATTTAAATGGTTGAACCAAATGGTTCACTAATTTCAATCCATAAGGGACCATACACCTAATAAAACAATATATGGAATCCATTTAATCCCAACCATAACACGTTCTAGTCCATGCAACCAATGGTACATGACTCAACATACCATAAATGAATGCTTAGGGTTTTTACTATATCCTATATAGTGAAACACTGTTTAGGTTATGGTAGGAACTCTGAGCACCAATTATGTTTCTCAATTCCCTATACAAATCATTTATCAAACAATAGATACATCACTCAAGGCACACATAATAATGTCACGTAGTCAAGAAACTCATCCTATATGGCATAACATATGCATTTCATGTAAATCCTATAATGCACCTAAAATGATGCATGAGATGGAATACCTTCATCTCATCGAGCAATAATAAAATCCATAATAATAAAGAACATCAAACATCAAATGAATCACCCAACGGTATAATCAAATCTAATATAATTTGAAAAATCCAAAAAACATGTCCCATTCTAAGAAATTTGGATTTTTTCCCATATATGAGTTAGATACTCTTAGGAATATCTCATTACCAAATTCTAACTCATTACTAATAGCCCATCCATTATCTCAAAATAGTAAATCTAGAAAATAAAAAATTCTCTGATACCACTTTGTAACATCCTGACTCGAGTGCCTCTAAATAGTGCCCCAAGTTGGCAGGTCACATGGCCACAAGTGTGCCTCCACATACACCAGAGGATACTGATTAGAAGTAGAGACCTAGGGTGTGTTTTTGGGGAGAATATTATCTCATGTGAGAGTGTAACACAATATTAATAATCATAAAAATCATTTAGCGAAAGCAGATAAAATAACTGAAAAACAAATAGAAGATAACATCCAGAAGACTGTAATAATAAATAATCCAAAAGTAGTGTCATGTACAATATGATGATTATTTCAAGTATCTATACAAAATTTAAGGTAATAAATGTAAATAGTAATATAGTAAAACACATGAATTAAAATAAAAAATACCAAAAAGGAACTATCTCTAACTAGAATCCCAAGCCAAGCTCAGTCCTGTACTCCCCTACTCCTAAGAAACGATCAAATCAAGCATCTCATAGTAGGAACTTTCCATGGTACCTATTTGTATCCATGAAGTATGTATGGGTACCCAATAATGACCTGAATAGGTTGTGATATAAAACTCAGTAGTACAACACCAATGGTGTCTATAACATGTCCAGTCCGTGTATAAACAATGAAGTAGTGTGAAGTATATCACAAGTATAACAGTAACGTAAATAAAGTGTCAAAATCATATATGATCCTATCCCACAAAACATGGATCCTTGTGAAAAATAACCAAGTACCTATAAACAAGGGAAACTATAAATCATACATAAGTAGGTGTGATACCATCTAGTATAACAAATGTAATCAAATACCCATACCAGGGCTATCTATATAGAATATAAAAAATATCCACAATGGCTACACCATGTAATCATGTGTCAGACCATGAAGGGATATATCCAAGGTACAAACACCAATGAATCCTCATCATGTCCATGGAGTATCTTGATGGAAACTCAATAATGACTTGGGTGGAGTCCAAGGAGCATGTCCAATTTGAGTCCAAACAACATGGATCCAAGGGGTAGAAATTACATTGACATCTAATGGAATCAAGATCCTAGGATATAAATATAACAAGAATACACTACAATAATCAATACGGATCCATAGAGTATAAATATCCATGGAATCCTATGGAATCATGATTCGAGGAGTAGTCATGAAATCTAATACCATAATCGGGATCCAAGGAGTAGAAATGTCCATGACATCCAATGGAATCCAGATTCGAGGAGTATAAATTTCCAAGGCATCCATTACCATTATCAATAAATTATCTCATGTCATAACCCATTTCATTATCATTCAAAATCCATGGTTTTATCCAACCCATTTCTACATTTTCCATTTAAACCATTAAACTATTAAAACATCCTGTAATCACATTTCAAGGAGGCATAACCTTCTCCTAAACCATTCATTTAATTCTCATTCAATTAAACTAGGATCCCAAAACAAGTGGTGAGATCCCACTCACCCAAATGGGTGGTACAATATAGGTAAGATGCAATAACACACCTCACGGGTGGTCCAGGTTGGGGATAACAACCTCGAACAACAAAAAATCACTATGTGGGCAACCTAATCAGGTTTCAATAATTTAATCAAGGCATTAAATTAGTTTTAAGGGTAACACCAGAAATTTTGACATGCGATATAATGAAAACAAGGATTATAAATCACCAAAAATTATGGGAAAGGCATAGACCACCTACCATATACCTATGGTAGAATATTAATCTAGTATCGACCTCTGATTTGGTTTAGATTAGAAGAAAATAGAAGAATGGACAAACACACTAAAAATAGGGTGTAATTGGATGCACAAAAATAAATCCATTAAGGAGAAAAGAAATGGAGAAAGGTATAATAGGAACATAGAACTTACTATAACAGATCCAAAAATATGAACAATGTTTGATTCTGAGTTTGGATAGTGAAACAATACCAAATCCTAGGTTAGGCTTCCAAAAATATCCCGTGTGAGAGAGAAGGGAGGGGGGTGAGTCTTTCTATCAAAAATAGATCCCCTACCTATTATTTTAAAAACCAACCTCAAGCATTTACATGGTGTGTAAATGCTTTATATATTGTGAAAATCTCAATTTATTTCCCTTGGAAAAAAACCATTTACACATCACGAATTGGTCTGCCCAGGCCATTACACATCATGTATTGAATAAAAGTCATGTAAACCAAATACACATCTTATAATTGTCCTAAATCCAACCTAAAACCTTCCTACCTCTTCCTTTATATAAACAACCCAATCAGACAATGGGCCCGAATTTAATCCAAAAAGAGAACTTTACAAGAGTTTAAAATGGAAATAAAAGGATCAATACCTCATAAAAAACATAATATCTTACAAATTACAACTTAATGATCAATAAGAGAAATTTCTAAGGTCACAATTTTTTATTTAGGGGGGGGGTATACTATCCTAAAAACTCCATAATGTTAGTAATAGAGGAAATATTATTTTATATTGAATATTTTATTATGAGCACACATAAAGACCACTACATTTCATACACATCATGTGTTGATATTGATTACTACAACTATCAACAGTAAAGGGATATAAACTCCAATTTTTTTTACAATCACTAAGAGGTACTCCATATGTGTGACTACCCCTATGAAGATCATTATTTCCATAACTATAAAAATAAAGTGTAGCACTAGTAAACCAATATACATTATCAAAGGATAAATAAGAACCTTTTTAAGTGAAGTAGTGAACGATGAAGTGATTATGATGGTGTATTTATAAGGAAATATGGTTGTTTCACATTATTACTATCAACTAATATGGTTAATGAGAATTATGAACATTGGTTAATAAGATAATTGGTCATTATTATTATTGGATAGGTAGACATAATTAAGCGACCGTTGTGAATTGTTTTATGATATAACCAAAATTATATATTTTTTGGAAACTAAAAATATGTTTAAATTTTATTAAAAATATATTTTATGAAAAATCTATAAGTTTTAAATAAAATTTATCATAATGTAATAATGATATGAAATAGATTTTTTAAATGATAATATAAATTAACAAAGTCATAAGTAATTTTATAATGGTCATAAAGTTTAACATATCATAAAAAATATTATATTTCAATAAATAAATATTTTTGTTTAAAATATAAAATTATCATATTTAGAGAATAATATTTCATTAATGGAAATACACTCTATACCAACACACCTATACCAACAGTTTGAAAAAAATGCTGGTATAGGCCTGTTTAGAGGCTAGTTTCCCAACGTTTTTATAAAACCATTGGAATATGTTGGTTTTAACCCCAATGGTTTTAGTAAACAATTGGGATAAGTCCCTTTGTACTAAGCTATCCCAATAGTTTTAAAAAAATGTTGGAAAACTTGATCCCAAATACATAACAGTCCTCCACTTTCCTCCTCTGCCCGTATATTTCCCTAAACCAGAGATCCCCTCCTCCTAAACCTATATAACTTCTTCCCACAGGTCAATCCATCTTGATTAAATCCATTTTTTGTTCCATAACTTCAAATATGTAAGTGATAACTTAGTTTTAATGTTCTGCATCTATTTATTTTTTGTTTTGTGTTTTGATTTACCCTAAATGATAGTTCCCTTATTATTCCCAGCATGTGAACCATTATTCCCAACTGAGGATCCATATTCAAGTAATTTTTTTTCTTTCAATTAAAATCAATAATCTCTAACTGAGTTATATGTTCTCCCTACATTTATTTTTCCTTTTTCATTCGTATTGATTTTAAGATAGGGTTGTTTTTTGTTTTTTTTTATTTGTTTTGATCAAGAATCCATTATAAATTCTATATTTGATCAAGAAGCCTCTCTTCCCAGCCAATGGAAACTCTTCCAGGAGATCCATCGGTCTGTAATCTTTCAGAAATCTATTCATCCACTAGGCATTGAGACTTCTCTTCCTAGAGATTTGTGCACAATTGATTAGAATGGTTTGATCATGATAGTATACAGTCCTAGGTCACCCTAACCTTAATTTTGTACACTTTTTCATTTTAATTTTATTGATTTAATGTTATCACTATTTATATCCAATCATTCATTTTATTTTTCCCAATCTACAACTATTTCTAGTTATTTTCATTGCATGTAGTGGTTATTTTTATATGGTGTGGTTGTGTATTTCTTAGCTATGGGATTCTTATATGTTTGTATTTTATTTCTTTAGTTTGATTACTTTTCAATAGATTTAAAACCAAAATTTATAAATGTATTTGAATATAAAACAAAAAATAATGGATTTAAATTAAGTGGTTTTATTCTTTTAGGTTTTAAAGTAATTTTTGTGTTTTCTTTAAAAATGGGTTTAAGTGAATTTATAAAACTGGTTGTTTTCATTAAATAATATAGTGTGATTTTTAAAATTGGTAGTTGAAATTTATTTATGTTTGTTGATTTTATCAAAATGTAAAAATTTATTAATTTAATAAAATGTATTTCAAACTAACATCAATGGAATATTTTCTTAAGGGAATTTCATAAAATATTTTGTTGGTGGAAACATACTAAGCATGTATAGCTCACTCCCTAAAATTAATCCAATGTGTGTGTATAGTTATTATGTATTCTAAATATTCAAAAGTATTTTCTAATTTAGATAGTGGGTACTATTTCACTGGTTGAT
Organism: Viscum album; assembly: GCA_963277665.1. Lineage (NCBI taxonomy): Eukaryota > Viridiplantae > Streptophyta > Magnoliopsida > Santalales > Viscaceae > Viscum > Viscum album. The sequence continues at coordinate 1,769,158,526 of OY728140.1, forward strand.
TGATATCACAAAATATAGAAGTGGTATTGGGAAACTATGTGATGTTCTCCTGATATATCAAGTTTAGTGGTTTATCTTGTATGGTTGATGTAGCAGCCACTTTGGCATTTTTTTATATTTTTTCTTTTTTTAATTATTTTATTTTTTATATATTTTATTTTTCATATAAAGTGTGGGTTTTTTTTTATTTTAGTTATTCCATATTTGGTTTTAATATATATTTTAAACTACTTATTAGATTTACATAGCGGACCAACTTACGAGTTGGTCATTCTGGATTTTTTATAGAACTCTGATGCTTGTTTACTTATATTTATGAAAATCATTCCCAATATATTATTTTTTATTCCCTTGGAACTTGTTTCCATTCTGTGGGGATAGAGAACACCCTTCGAGCCTTATCATAGGCCAATCTGGGTGACATGTTAGGTTGACCCAGGTTGGTTCAAAACAAAATGGTATTAGAGTTCTCTTCATAGTTTTGGACAGTCTAGTAGATATGATATATGTCTATTGGAAATTAATAGGTAGGTCATGAGTGGGTGTCTGATCACCACCTTTCATGAAAAGACTTGAGCTTCTATGCATAGTCATGATGTCAGTCATGAAGTTGAGTTTTTTATATATTTGGATATGAATTGATGTTATATTAATCTATAGTGAAGTTATATGGGTTATTTTGAGGTATTTTTAGTTTTGGGGTGAAAGTGGAGGGGGAATCAGAGAAAAAAAGTTAGCTCTTGTAGTTTGGAAAACCATGTGGAGCCTATGTGGAAGGCTCCAAAAATTTTCTTAGAAGGTGTCACATGGTTGATGCATAGTTATTCAAACAATTTCATCAAAACATGCACATGTATTCATTTCCCATATATTTATTGTTTTTCCTACCTTTATTTTCCAACTTGGTCACAATGGTGTTTACCATTGGTGTGGTGATAATAAAGGGAGTTTTATTATAAATTAATGTTATTGTTATGATTCTCATATAGAGTAGTGTGTCAGTTATGGTTTTATGTAAAGTGAATAATTTCATTTACTTAAATGTATTTTCAATTAGACTTCAATCTTATTAAATTGCCTGAAATGACTTATAACTTTTTTTTACAGAATTGATAGAAGTTGTATGTATGAAACTGATCAGATCTCAAGTGATTTTCAAAAAAATTTGGAGAGATTTTTAGTTTTTTCATTTGACAATGCTTCAGATAGTGTTTACATACACTACCCATGTTATAACTATGTTGGAAGACCTTGGTTGATCCGTGAAGAAGTTATCTACCATATAACCAAATATTGTTTTCAAATAAACTACTATGTGTGGTATCACAATGGGGAGAAAATAGAATCTCAAAATGCTGATGATCCGAATGAGAGGACTGGATTGGAGAATTTATTATATGGCCAGTGTCTATTTATTCTTCATTATGATAAGGAAAGGATGCTAACATAAGAATACTTCGATACAAGAACACATGATGCATCTAATGAAAATGATGATGTTGATAGGGTGAAAAAATTGAATGATGCTTCCATGAATCCAATATATCGGCAATGTGGTAAAATGAAAAAGAAATAATTTTTAATCCAATTTTTTATAGGAAAACCATGTATGAGATTTCTAATACTTATATCGATTACATTATTATATTCTTGAAGTACTTAATTCTAAATTATGTGGATATTACCTCAAACCACTATATGAAATGGAAGTTAATTTAAGAACTTAGATTTTCAAAAAAAAAAATTCATTCTTTCCTGAAAGATTGCAGCTTATTCAGGGAGGAAACTTTTGAAATAAATGATTTTTATAAAATGTGGAACATCCTAATAGAATCCAAAAACTGATGGGACACCATCCCATATTCCACATAAAGTAATGTGGCACTTTCCATTAATCTATAAATTCCAGAATCTTTTCATGTATGATGAAATATCAATAAAAATAAGATGGCATGATATAGAAATAAATAAGAATAATAAAGAGTTGGTCCACCCTACAGATAGATTCTCATGATAGAGATTTGATGCTCAATATCATAATTCCGTAGTTGACATGTGTAATGTGAGGATGGTTCTTTTATGTGGTAGTTTTAATTAATTTGGGAAGATGCTTACTTCGGACAACACATATCCTATTTTCATACACATTTATAACCTCTCCCCATGGTTTTGTATGAATTTTTTTTCACTTTCATGAGTATACTCATATCTATACCTTATGATCCCAAAAATAAAATAGAAATATACATTAAACCTTTAATAAAAGAGTTGAAACTTATTTGGGATTTGAGTTTACGCACATATGATGCATGTTTGAAAGATATATTTCAGATTTGTGTTGCGCTTATATAGGAGATTAATGATTTTCCTTATTATGAAATGATGTCTAGATGGAGCATGTAGGGAAAACTATCATGTCCTATTTTTATGAAGAAAAATCAATCTATAAGATTGAAATATCACCTTAGTTTTAGTTTTATGGGACATCGAAGATTCTTACCAATGGACTATCTATATAGAAATAATTTTTGAAGATTTGAAAATACCATGGAGACTGATGATCCACCTCAGCATATGTTTAGAACTGATGTTCTTATTGAATTGCAATATTTCATTTTTTCATTCAGGAAGGGTCAAATGAAATCTAGAAAGAGGAAAAATATTTTTAATAAAACCTATTACAATTGGAAGAAGATGAGTATATTCTTTGAGTTTCCTTATTGGTCAACCAATTTATTACATCATTTCTTAGATGTAATTCACATTGAAAAGAATATATGTGAAATTTTTCTTTTGATTCTTCTAAATGTCAAGTGAAAGAAAAAAGATTATTTACAATCTCATCATGACTTGATGGATTAGGGGATCAGACTAGAATTGAATCCTATGTGTATTAGTGAAAATAAATGGCAAGTTCCACGTGATTATTATGTGATGAAACCAACAGAAAGAAATCAATTTTTGGAAGTATTAGATACTATTAAATTTCCTGTTGGTTATTCAAGCAATATATCAAAAGTGGTCAATAGAAGATATTTGAAGCTGAAATCTTTGAAGACTCATGATTATCATGTTCTTCTACATGAGTTGTTTCCAATAGAAATCTGTCATCTTTTGTTTGATAATGTAAAGGTGTCAGTTATTTAGTTGTACAATTTGTTTAGTGATCTTTGTTCTAAGAAGTTTTCCAATTATTTCTTGAAAAAAATGTTGGCAGAGACACCATTAATTTTGTGTGAGTTAGAGAAAACATTTCCTCTATCATTTTTCACATCCATGATGCATTTTACTGTGCACATTGCAACTGAAATACTTATCGGAGGACCTGTTACTTTTCGTTGGATGTATCCAACTAAAATAAATATGTACACATTGAAATATTATGTCCAAAATAGGAATCATCTCGAAGCTTCTATCATGAATGGTTACTTGTCTCAAGAATGTATGGATTTCAACTCAATGCATTTATATGATCTTACTACAAGAATGAACAGAACAATGAGAGATTAAAAAGAACAGTATGAGTAATTGAACCTAGTTTTCCATCACTTCCTCAAATATGAGGAATTCCTGGATTATATACATTAATGACATTAATCCTTGAAGATTGGGAGATGACACATCACACTGTGTTGTTAAATTGTGATTTTTTTGATGACTACATCAAGTAATTAAATTGAACATGTATATCTTATCTAATCTCTTGTAATTTTAAATATTTGTTAAAATATTTCTATTTTTATCTACAAGAAACATAAAGAAATGATAAATATAAATCATCGTTCTTTATCTTTAAGAAGGAGAGATACTTTTCATAGAAAATAGTTTTCTGATTGGTTGAAATTGAAGGTAGAATATTGCTGTAATAAATAAATAAAATTAATATTTAATTAAGTTTAATATTCATTTATATTTCAGGTATCGAGTTTTCCTACTGACACAGTATATGAGGAAATAAGAGCTTTGGATTTTAGTCATAATACCATGGTTTGTGAATGTAAATCAATTGTGATCAATGGGTATAGATTTATTATCACTGAATGAGAAAAGAACATGATAACACAACATGATGGTGTTATTATAACTTCTACAATAGACTGTTATGCCGGTTCATCAAATAATAGATCTCATTTTGAAAATTCATCTTATTATAGAGTCATTGAAATAATAATAATATTTTATTATTACTCTCTTGTCAAGTCACTATGATGAAATGCCAATGGTTTGATTTGATGATGAGGTAATTCACCTTTATTGATGATTGTGGATTTCAAGTTATTGACATGACTCCCACTCTTACTACTGATGAACCATATGTATTGGCATCAATGATGAAACAAGTTTTTTTATGTAAAAGATCATATTTGACCTAAATTTGGTGTCATTATTAAAGTAATCCCAAGACATATTTTTGATGATAGTGATGATGGAATTGACACCATAACTGCTCCCATTGTCCCTAATCCATTTATTACTTATGATGAATCCAATACTTCAATTGTTAGAGTTGATTGTGAGCCTAAAGTTGTGGTGGGAAATATATAGAAGCATTCATCTATGTTCTAAGTTCTTTTGGTTAAGATCAACTTGAGTTTTGAGTTTTGTGTTATACAAATTTATTTACTATTGATTACAAATATTTTGTATCCAACTATACCTTCATGCACATTTTCAATATTTACTGGTTTTGGTTTTCTTTGAGTTGCATTTTATAATATTAAATTGAACTATATTCAAACCTACCAAACCAAACAAAACTGAAACAATTAAATTATAATAAAAAATATGAATTGAATTGTACATATTAAACTAATTGATATTCAAATAAAAAATAATTATAAATAACAACCTAACAAAAAATAGCTAAATTACCTAACCAAAAATATGAACCAAATGACCTAAGACAAATAAGTCATGTCTTATTTTTTTGTTTTTTTGGGTTACATAGTAGTTATCGTTTTATAATTACATCCATATTTGTTTTCTAATGAAGTAAATGGAACCTATTGAGGAGCAGTGAAGAAAAAGGATAATAGACAATAATAATCGAATGAATGAGATGGTTATTCCTCCATTAGTTCATGTTGTTATTATTTTATTTAATATATATATATATATATATATATATCAATAACATATAATGTTATGTGATTTATTTTATTTTATACTTTTATATAGGATCCACCACTTAGGCACCAGTTATTTGATGAGCAACCTAGTAGTAGTCCCAATACTTAGGCCGGTGGTACGAGGGAGGGTGGTATGAGAGCTAGACACTCCAATCAGCGTACCCGTTTAGACCCTTTCCCTCCCACTAACGTACCATATTCCGCACATTCTGATCCCGCTGTCTCGTTAGGGACACATAGGATATTTAGGCCTCCCATAATTTCACCACCCTTTACATATGATCCTCCTCAACCATCTTTACGGTATCCCATGAAGATTTACACTCCTTCATATTATACAGTTGGCCATCCATCCATGACATCTTCTTTACCATCTACTTATTTTTCTCCTAGATTCTACATTCCTTCTTTGAATCTTTCTCTGACACAGTCTATTCCTACATATCATACACTAGGACCCGCTACACTTATACAAGATGATGTTCCTTCACTGTTAGTGGATCCAGTGGTGCCCATTGAGAAAACTACGGCAAGTATATTTTAGAACCCTAACAATTTTTTTACCACAATTAATTTTCATTATAACATGTATTGATGTAATATCTATTTTTATTTCATAACATATACATCTATTGATAGGTGAAGGGAGTGGGGGCGTACACACATGCATGCAGTGTGGAACTGCCACATATAGTTGATGTTGGACTACAACAAAGACAACCAAATGATCGAAAAAACAGGGCAACAATGTTAGAGTTTTTTAGCAATGCTTGCCAAATACTCTGATTTCATTCTCGTTATCCCGATATCATGGAGACAATTTTCAAACAAAGTCAAGGATAATTATTGGTAACATGTATGGGTAAAAAAATCCATTGGATTTAATGTATTTTTTTTTGTGTTCATATGAACTAATATTTTGGTGTTATCTTTGTTTTAATTTTTCTGATGGTGAGGGTGCACGACCAGAACGTCTAAAATAATTAGGTGAGTTTTAGAGAGCCTATAAGCATGAGTTGTATATTGTATGGAATTCTATATTTGGAATAGATTTGGATTTGGTACTTATCCTAGATGATTATCCGATAGAACAATATTGGTAAATGATTACTCATTGGACAACTACCAAGTTTAAGGTATTAATCACATTTGATATTTTAAAATGAATTTTTTTATGTTTTTCATTAATAATATCTTTTGTATTATTGAATTTTATTCAAGAATCAATTGGAAAAAATAAAAAATATTGATGCTAAAAAATACCTTCACACATTAGGGTGTACTATGATGGAAGATCATGAGAGGAAGCAGGGATGATAATTATTTATAATTTTTCTTTAGGATTTTCACTTTCTATTATTTCATCAATAATTTATCAGATTCCTAAAGTTTTTATATAATTTTAGTTATGAAATTAATTACTAGAAACCTATTTTAAATTATGATTTCCTACATTCAATGTCATTCCAGAGGCATGTATTGAATATTGAAGGACGTGTGCCTCGATCAAAACTATTTTTCTCGAGTAGAAAGAAAAAAGATGGAAGTGCGGTTAACAAAATAAAAAAGTAGTATATTTTAAGTTTTAATTTTTTATTTAAAATTTTAATATCTATTTTGTAACTTAATAATCTATTTTTATTTGTAACAAGATTCTTTAGAGTCCCTTGATGCCCAGGAACTTGATAATTTTGGGCAAAATGATCATTTACGTTAGGTGTTGAGAGATGAGCACTATGCCAGAGTACACTGCCGACCTAAGAAGAGTATAGTCCTGACGAGGTATTGGACCTCTTCAGGTACCAGTTGCAGTACCAACAAGTTGGAAAAGGTTAAAGCATGGGAAGAACATGCCGAAAAAAGGGTCACACAGGTGGAAGAACGAGTTGAAAGGGAAAGCAATGAATTTATGAAACTGATGAAAGTTTTATGTCTATCACATCCACCAGAGACCAATGTGACTTTTTTGTTGCGCCCAAATTTACCCTACAGGTATGCGGTCATTGAAGTAAAATTAGGAATCGAATCTATAGGGACCAAAGAAGAAACCTAGAGACACTCTGATTTTGGAAGGATTTGGCTATGGAGTGGCCAACTATTTGGATTGATTTGATTTGAATAACTACTGATTTAATTTAAAGAAAATAAATTAAAACATACAATTAATTAGTCTAAAAAAATCAATGCAGATGGGTTGATCCTAAGTTGTTACTTTGGTTAGATTGGATGAATTTATTTTCTTATAACGTTCGCTTCCCTAATTCAAGACGCATCCAAAAATTGATATAATTCCTCAACATCATTCGCCAATTTAATCCCTACAAAATTCCAAGGATAATCACCAATGCACTTAGAGGATAAATTTAATGATCACTCCAAGGAATTGGATCACACTAGCACTCGAAATGTGTCATTGTTAAAGTTGGTGAAGACGAGGAAGAAAATAAATCATCAAATGGAAATCTTAAAATAATGAAATGATTATGAATTTAAGCACATTAAATAACATACAATCCACCCCATGCAACTCACTAGGATCAACCAATAAGGGGTTAGCCATCCATTTATGTTTTTCAATAAATGGAAGTGGGAATTCGACTTAAATAAGTGGGATTGAAGAAGAAAAATAAAACAATGAAACAATCACTCCACCATTGTGTGAAAAATATCACAAGGTTTGGTGTGAAAAGGTTCACACCTAATTCAATGGTATCAACGTGATAAAAAAGGAAAAAATAAATGAAGAAGAATAAGGGGAGGAAGAATATAAATAATAAGAGTAAGAAGAACTTTTATTTAAATACGAACATTAATGAAAAACTTACATAAGAAAAACGAATGCGTGAAAACAAAATTTCAGCGTAACATTACAATAGAAAAGTAACACCCCCAACACTTCCTTCAACAAAAGCTCATTAAATAGGAATTTTAGGAGCTTATGGTCGAGCCCAAACAATTAAATTCCATCCTCATCAATTAGTATGGAAAAAATAAAGGAGAGAAAAAAGATTTGGAACTTGGAAATCTTTAAGGTTGACCGTAATTTTTGTCCAGATTCATCTCCCTTTTTTTCATCCGAATTTTGATTTAAATATGATAGAATATTTGATGGTCATAGAAGGTAAATATCTTCGTCCATTTGTCCTCTGATAGATCACAAAATTTCAGGGAATTTAGCGCATCTGTTTGAAAGATATGGTCTAAATGGTGAGATTTTTTTATGACCCTTCAATGGGTCCACCATTTTAATCTTCAAATTGGGACGCCTGGATCACCATGAAAACTTCATAATTTTCTCTTGGTGTAGTTTAATGAAATTATCCCCATAATTTTATATTTCTTCTGTAAAAATTTGAGCTTAATTGGGCTTGGTTTGTGGGCCCCACTTTTGTTTGATGGGCCTTAGGCTCATTATGCTTTCTCCGGAAAATTTATGCATTCATGCGCAAAAATCTCCATCTTATCTTGGGATTCATCCATCGGAATTAAAAGATAAAATGTTCCAAACAAAGTGATAAATCATATCCAAAGATATCAAATTCAGAAAATAAATATAATTTTGTCCACAAATAGATGAATGATTGGGCCCAAATTTGCATTTTAAACATGAATTGCATTTAAGATGAGAAATGAAGTTCTATTTATGTAATGCACTAAAAACAATGGTTATAGACTTTTGAAAAATGAATATAAAGATATTAAAAATGGATATTAGCCACTTTCAGTGACTATTCACACCCCCAAATTGAGTTTTGCTAGTCCCGAGAAAAATATATTACAAATATGAAATTCGAATCCCCTTTCCAAAAACATTTTAATACACATTGGTCACCCAAAGACCTCATACCAAAAAAAATATGAAACCCATCAAAATAATTTAAAACAAGCTAGGTCCATAAGCATATCCCAAGCCCAAGCCCATTCCTTTGTTCAAATTCATCGCCAGATTACATCCAATTTAAAATAAGCATGATAAAGTGTTGTACATCACAAAAGATATGGGGCCGATTTTATTGTTCAAGGGGAAAAAATGGAAGCGCTAGGTAGGAATCACATTAAACCTTAAGATGATTATCCATTTTTTTTTTGTTTTTTTTAATTTTTTTAACCACAATAGATATTAAAAGACTAACTCTAGGCAAGAAAACTATGGAGTCACGATCCCCAAGTTCCAGACGCCACACATTTGGACAAAACATTGCTCTATGTGGTCATAAATTTTATTTATTATTTTATTTGTTTTTTTGATACAAAAATTAAACTAAAAGTGACCCCAAAACCCTATGCTATAATTAAAGGGTCCCAAGAACTCAAATTTACACCCACGATCCCGTCGATGTGCATTGTGGAATTTTTATTAATAGGATGAAAATGTAAACTCTGAAAAATCACATCGGACAACCGCACTTTCCAAAATCTATGCTCAAGAACTTAAACTTGCATTAAAATCAGAATCAAGGCAGGAAAAATTATTTTATATCCAATTTTAGAGTTTTCAACGTGTGTTATCATGTTCAAGGTTAATGGAATTTTTCTTTCCATTCATGTTCTTATAAAAAAAATCATTTTTTGTTTCATCTCCCCCCAACATAGAATAACAATATCCCCCGTGTTTAAAGAAAAAATGGTTAGAAGTGGGGTAGGAGAGGAGTTAAAAGAGGAAATTGAAAATGATAAACATGGAACAAATTCACCTGGTTTTTAAAGTTGAAGTTTATGATGCTCCATATTACTCCTTTGATCTCTTGGGGGATGTAGGCACCTCCTTGATTGAACATGTTTCACCCAAAATAGTTCCTGACCCACACAAAGAAGAACAAAGAAGAAAAAACAAACAACACAATGTTTTATTTAATTCCAAGTATCACCATTTTTATGGTTTTCCCTGTTTTTTATTATTTTTTTAATTTTAAAAATCAAACTAATGATACATTGTCTTATTTGTATTTTCTGGGTAAGGTATTACTCAGGGATCACACCGCGTGACACAGATGAATACGATGCTCCCCTTTCATACCCATCCTTACTCATAAAAAAAGAACATTTCAACAGTCTATGGTAAAAAAAATTAAATGAAAAATAAAAATAAATAAAAAAATTAATCACTTTATTGGAAACATGAAAAACCATGGGTTGCCTCCCATGCAGTGCTTAATTTAAAGTCGTTAGCTTGACTTAGACCCCCCAACTTATCCTATTCCAACCTTAAAATTTTTTAGGACCCCATTTTTCTCCACTTCCACAAGATTTAGATTAATTGTTTTCATTGATTTTTTGTCATTTAAAAACCCATGTTCAACAAGGAGTGTAAAAATCCATGGAATTTCAGTAATGGTTGATCCAGTTTCTTTTACAGTCTTTCCTAATATTTCAAAGGTTAACCCCCCTTTGTGGGATTCATGAGATGAATGAATGACTAATGCAAGGTCATGGTTATCACCTATGATGGGATGCCTGAGTGGGGAAGTAAGGATATTGATTTTGAGTTCAGATTGGATTGGACATTCAAACACAGATAAGGAATTAGAATCAAAATCAATTTCATTTTCAAAATTTATGAACACAATTGGTTCCCTTTGAATTGAAGATTCAAACCCAAAATTTTCTAGATGAGTTTCAAGAATGGGTATGGATTTGATGTTTGTGATTTATCCTAATGGTTCAGTGATTGATGTTTCTAAAAAATCATCATTGGAGAAATATTTCGGAAATTCAATCCATGAAGAAAATATTCCCTCTTGTGAATTCATGAAATCAATTTCATCCTGATTTAAACACTCATTAACAATTCCCTCATGTTCTTTAGCTTGACTTTCAATATTACCTGACCAATTCTCTTCATTATCCAAATCTATTTTCCAAGATTATAAAGTGGGTTCTTTACTAAATTCAAATGAGTTATGTGGGTAACAATATTCTTCTATAAGTGATGTGGAAGGGACAACCTGAGTTGGAGTGAGTTCCAAAAATGATTCAATGCTTTGTAGTTCTACTCTCAGTGATGAAACTTCTGAATTCATTTTATCCATTTTTTCACACAAATTTTCAATAATTTTTTTAGAATTAGGATTGATAGATGTTTGGACATAATGAACTTCATTAAGTTTGATCTCTTCAATCATCCTCGAGAGGTATAGAAATTAATCCTATAAACAATCAGAATCCCATTGATTGTACATCTCATCTGGTGTAGTGTATTCAATTAAGGTTTGGTCAATGAAATTCCCTATGTGAGGTGTTTCTCAATATTGATTACTGAATTGATTATAGTTTTGGTCTATCAATGGGTATTTTGGAAGATAATCCATTTGAGTTGATTGAAATTTTGATTCAAAGTGAAGAAAAGGGAAAAGATAAGAGAAATGGGAGTGAGAAAAGAGAATTTGGGGTGAGAAAAGAATATGAGTGTCTAAGGTAACTTAATTGGTCCCCAGAAACGGCGCCAAAATTTAGTTGCACCCAAATTTACCATACAGGTATGCGGTCGTTGAAGTACAAGTACGGATCGAATGCACATGGACCGAAGAAGAAACCTAGAGACACTCTGATTTTGGAAGGATTTGGCTATGGAGTGGCCAACTATTTGGATTGATTTGATTTGAATAACTACTGATTTAATTTAAAGAAAATAAATTAAAACATAAAATTAATTAGTCTAAAACAATTAATGCAGAAGAGTTGATCCTAAGTTGTTACTTTAGTTAGATTGGATGAATTTATTTTCTTATAATGTTCACTTCCATAATTCAAGACGCATCCACAAATTGATATAATTCCTCAAAATCATTCACCAATTTAATCCCTACACAATTCCAAGGATAATCACCAATTCACTTAGAGGATCAATTTAATGATCACTCCAAGGAATTGGATCACACTAGCACTCGAAACGTGTCATTGTTAAAGTTGGTGAAGACAAGGAAGAAAATAAATCATCAAATGGAAATCTTAAAATAATGAAATGATTATGAATTTAAGCACATTAAATAACATAAAATCCACCCCATGCTACTCCCTATGATAAAACCATAAAGGGTTATCCCTCCATTTATGGTTTTCAATAAATAGAAGCGGGAAGTCGACTTAAAGAAGTGATATTGAAGAATAAAAATAAAACAATGAAATAATCACTCCACCATTGTGTGAAAAATATCACAAGGTTTGGTGTGAAAAAGTTCACACCTAATTAAATGGTATAAACATGATAAAAAAGTAAAAACTAAATGAAGAAGAAGAATGGGAGGATGAAGTGAAAGAAGAAGAGGAAGAAGAACTTTTATTTAAAGACGAACATTAATGAAAAACTTACATAAGAAAAATGAATGCGTGAAAACAAAATTGCAGCGTAACATTAAAATAGAAAAGTAACACCACCCCCAATACTTACTTCACCAAAAGATCCTTAAATAGGAATTTTAGGAGCTTATGGTCGAGACCAAACAATTAAATTCCATCCTCATCAATTAGGGTGGAAAAAATAAAGGAGAGAAAAAAGATTTGGAACTTAAAAATCTTTAAGGTTGACCATAATTTTCATCCAGATTCATCCCCCTTTTTGTCATCCGAATTTCGAATTGAATATGACAGAATCTTTGATGGTCATATAAGGGAAATATCTTCTTCCATGTGTCCTATGATATATCAAAAAAATTCAGGGAATTTCGCGCATCCTTTTGAAATATATGGTCTAAATGGTGAGATTTTTTTATGACCCTTCAATGGGGACCACCATTTTAATCTTCAAATTGAGACACCTGGATCACCATGAAAACTTCAGAATTTTCTCTCGGTGTAGTTGAATGAAATGATCCCCATAATTGTATCTTTCTTCTGAAATTTTTTTAGCTTCATTGGACTTGGTTTGTGGGCCCCAATTGTGTTTGATGTGCCTTAGGCCCATTATGCTTTCTCCAGAAAATTTCTACATTCATGCACAAAAATATTCATCTTCCCTTGGGATTCATCCATCAGAACTAAAAGATAAAATGTTCCAAACAAAGTGATCAATCATATCCAAAAATATCAAATTCATAAAATGAATATAATTTTGTCCACAAATAGATGAATGATTGGGCCCAAATTTTCATTTTAAACATGAATTGCATTTAAGATGAGAAATGAAGTTCTATTTATGTAATGCACTAAAAACAATGTTTATGGACTTTTGAACAATGAATATAAAGATATTAACAATGAATATTATCCACCTTCAGTGACTAATCACTTTTGATGAATATATGTCATATATGAATTCATTATATAGTGTACTAGGAGGAATTACTAGTGATAGTTGAGATGATTTCATTCCTAGTGATGACGATGATGAGGAAGAGACTGAGGATGAGGATGATGCCGAGACTGAGGCTGAGGATGAGGGCAAGGATGATGCCGAGGATAAGGCCAGTGATGAGGATGTGGATGAGGACAGGGACATTAACAGGGATAGGGATGAGGATGAGGATGAGACTAATGATGACAGTGATGGTGTTGATGGTGATATAGGACGGATTGATCTGTTACATTTTTTTACTGATATTACTGACATTTGATATTTGATGATTTACTGTGACTGAATATATGTGTGATTAGGTAGGTCACATTATGCTTGACTCAGGTAGACTAAATACTATAAATTTTTAATCATAACACCTTTTACTAATGTATTGTCATTTTTCTTGACAAATTAATTAGGGTCTTAGGAAAATAATAATTTTATCATGGAGGGAATGTTTTTGGCTAATTGAAATGGGAGAACTTGGAGTGAAAGATCTCAAATTATTCAATGATGGAATTTTTGGTTAGTTTATATGGAACCTATTAACTATTATCGATCCTAATTGTGATTTTTTATCAAGAAGGTTCAAAGGAAGACTTTTGGATGGGTATTCATATTATATTACATCATCTATCTATCCTTTGATCAAAAAATCCTTAAATTCTATAATATAGATTTCAATATGGTTAGTTAGCAGTGAATCTACCCTCAATTATTGGGACACCTTATCGATTGATAGGCCTCTTAAGGATAGCATGATCATTATTCCAGATAGAATGAATAAGACTATTGATGATATCATAACACAATACACCATCTTTGATTTTATTCCACAGTGGTCTATGTTGGAAATTAAAATATATCATTTCATGGATATTGAAAAATTAGTTTGTAAGCCTACCAATAATGGGCACTTTTCTGTTAAAGAAATATACATTATGTAAATTGGTACCTCCACTAGGATTCCATCTTGGATATATAAATTTTAGGTACAATTCATTCAACCCTCTCAATTTTTTCTTCTATAGAGAATTTGGAAGAATAGGCTTCCCACCAATGATCATCTCAATAGAGTTGGGCATAATACTATCTTTGTTTTCTTAATATGATTAAAGGCTTAAGAAAGTTCACATCACCTCTTTATTTTTTTTGAGTATGCATAGGAGCATTGAAAATATGTTCACCACTTATTTTGCTTCATGTTTAATTCTAGCTGTACACTAGCATAGATCATGATCTCCACTTTCAGTGTTGCACATATTTTAGAGTAAGTACAAAACCCCCTCATGATGGTAGTTGTATCCATTATTGCCTCCATCTGTAAAGAGAGAAAAAGTAGACAAATTTTGTTTAAACTAAGTTTCCTCTCTAATATCATTCCTTCATATTCTAAACAACTCCAATAATATTAAATATCCATACTTAAACACAGGATACTAATAAATACAAAACTAAATATTTACCACTTTTCTTAATCATGTAATTCCCTTGTGGTAATATGTATTTTTCATGTATTAGAGTCATTTTTGAATTCTGTATATTACTTAATCATGTATTGTGTGAACTATAATTGAAATTTCATGTAATTGTAGAGGGGAGGATGCTGTATTTTTTGTAATGGAAATGGGACCCTCTATTCCAACATTTTCTAAACTGTTGGTATAAATCTGAAAACCATATCTATACCAATGGTTCTTATCAGATCATTGGTAAAACTCTATACCAATGGTTTGTAACCCATTGGTATAGATATAAGGATCAATATATACCAAGGGTATAAGACCATTGGTAGAGATCTATGCCAATAGTTACCACAAACTGTTTGGATAGATTCATTTTAGGTATCCTATTCCAAGGGTTAATGAATAACCATGGGTACATGCCCATACCCATACCTCAACAACCAACGGTTTGGAAAACCGTTGGTATAGGGTATACCAATGGCTTTCAATCCTATAATAATGGTTTAAAATTATTGGTATACCTTGAGTTTCCAGTAATTTTTATAAAATAAATATCATTTTTGGATTCAACACATCAAAATTATCTTAGGTTGAATTTATGGTAATTTTCTAAAAAAGTTTCTTTTTGGGGTAAAAAGTGAAAATACTATTTTTATGAAATGCCAGAACTCCTATGATATAATAATGACATGAACATGTATTAAAATTTCTTGACACTTTTATTTATCAAAATTTATTTAATTAAAAAAATAATACACAATTCATTACATTTAGAAACACATGCTTAGAATTTTGGAACCATGATTTTACCTTTTCTAAAAAAACTGTTTTTATGAGTTATACGCTTATCATATTAGAATTATTTTTATCACTTTTATAAATTGAATCAAGTAAAATGGATTAAATATTTGGAATTATAAGTTATAAACTATTTCATAAGATAAATTTCATTTATAAGCATAACAAATTTACCATGGTAAAAAAGAGTTATCACAGTATAGGTAAAATAATGTAAAAGGTTAAAATTAAAAGGTAAAGATATAAGAAAACTAAAAATAAAATATTTAAATGGTTGTTTGAGTAATTTCCTGAACCTAAATAAAATTTCAAATAGTAATTATCAATCAAATTTATTTAAATTAATTCCACCCAAAATTAGTTATCCTTAATAACAAAATAATCATTATTTTATCCCTTAAAACCATCCCTCTTCAAGTATAAATACCCACCCATTCCCTTCTCACTCTATACAAATAAGAAATTTATAATGAATTATATCTCAATATCCCTCTCAATACTCTCTCCAATTTATTTATAAGGTTATAAGGAGTCTCTCTATAGCTTTAAGAATCATCATACCAAGGTAAGGGATTTCTTCCTCTAATTTTTCAATTTGAGTACTTATTTTGTATAAGTATTTTGATTCCCAATTTATTATATTGTAAAGTGTTTATAAAAATATAAATTATTGTATATATTATGTATTTTTAATGATATATTTCCTTTCCCTATCATTAAACACATTCCAAGATTCCTTTTGTATATCCGTTAGGCCACCAAAATAAACCCTTGATTTTCCAAGAAATATTTTCATGTCATGAATACCTAGCCCTATTTTCATTCAAGGGTATTAATTTAGATGTATAATTAAACTATTGATTAAGTAAATCCATTTATAAAACCAACACTCCGTACTTATGGGTTATAAATTATATGAACTTGTGATTTTTGATCGATGTGGCACACATAATATTAAACATATGAAGGGTGTACCATAATAACACTCCAGTGCATTAGGTAAAGAAGTAGTCTCTAAAGATGAAATGTTCATGATACCTTAGAAGGTTTCATTAGTAATGTTTTATGATACCTTGGTCAAAATCCTTCATAATATATTTTATGAAACCTTAGTAATGAGATTTGGTGATATGGTTATGAATTTATCATGTTTATGTTATAGCCAAATTTCCATGTTATGAATCATGTTATTATATTTATATACTTATGTTATTAATCGGTATATTATACAAATTTTCTTATGATATGCTTAATTTTTCACTTATGATGTTCTATTACATTTTTTCCCTTACTATTTATTACGATCACACCTCTCATTTGATAAATGTCCCTAGGAATTCCTATGAAGTGAGATGATCTTGGATGAGATAATAAAGAATAATTTCAAGAGAGTTGAAAATTTGTTATGTTTTCTTTTAAATAACATGTATGTATTATAATACATACCTAGTTTCCAAGGAACCAAACCTAAAAAGTTCTTTTAGAGTTATTATGTAATATTTTTTCAATTAATTATGGTTTAAATCATGTAAAAAAGGCGGGCCACCATACCTTGTCCCTCCTTCATTTGGTGGTCAATCAGAGGAGGTTTCTTTATGCTCAATCAAGGAAAAACATCCCTTTACTTATATTTTATTCCCTATCTCCTTACTAATTTGAATTTAGGATGTTTCATTTAGGGATTCATGATGGATTTCATTAGAGCATGGTGAAATCCATCTTGAATGATGGGTCTTCATGGTACAGTGGCTAGAGGATGTTGAAAGAGGAATAAAATGACCCGTCACTAACTATTTCACTAATGGTAAGTCACCTGATGATATTTACTATGGTTTCACCAAATAAGTCATAAAATGGTGATTGTATGGGTGTTGCTTCATAAGGATTTTGGTCTCAAGAGTTCCGAAGGTGAGACATAAATATTTCACATGCTGTTGGTCATATTAAATGATGTGATAATGTTTGGGGCTTGAGATCTTGGTAATGATTGGTGTGGGCTTGGTTCAAGGTTGAGTGAGTGAAACCAAAGGATAATAACTCCATTATAAAGATATGTTCTATCTTTTATAATTAACTATATACATGTGTATATATGATAATTGCATGTGTGTGTCCTTGGGGACCAGTTTTAGGAATTTTTTAAAGGGGATGAGTGAGTCCAGAATTATGTAATAGGCTATGGTAAAGCCTTTTAAAAGTGAATTGAGTATGTAGAACATCATTTTTAGATTTTAGAGTCACCCAATGACTAAAATTTCAATGGTAATGATCTATATTTATGTCCAATGGTACCCAAATTGGTCCTAAGTTGTGGGATAAAACAAGAATGACCTAAGATGATACATAAAGAGAAGGTTAAAGGATTATTGGGCCTTGGGTGATTAACTTATTAATACTAAGGCTTGGTAATTATGTGTACTTTTCTTAGTGTGTGTTTTTATTATTTTAATAGTTTTTTACATGTTTAATATATATTAAATATTCTTTCTCTACTCTCTTTTATTTTATTTTTGTGTTTATCCCACCATTCCCTTCTCAACTATATGAAGAAGAGGGACTAACTTAGCCACTTATTCAATGGGGAAGGCAGATGATGATTTTTATTATTTACACTTAATTTTTCTCATTATTTTATTATAGGGATTCAATATTAGTTAAATTTATTATGTTGTGTTTTCACCATACTTTATCTACCACTATATTCCTCATTGTTCATTAATTTGTCTTCCCTTTGATATTTAATTCATTCAAACAATTGGGTTTGGATTTGTTAGTAGTGTGGAAGAGACTACTCATATATTAAGAAGTTCAATGTAGTTTAATTGTATTTTAAACTGGTGGGTGTAGATTTATAGGTCTTGATCTCCGAATTAAGTAGAATAATGGGAATTAATTTATTTTAAAGAATAATGATTTGTATTACCATAAACTTCTGTGGATAGTGACTTATTCTACTAACTTTTTTGTGTTTTTTTTATTTTACTATATTTTTATATTATATATATATTTATATGCCTTTTATAAAACCCCCATTGTAGTATATTTTATTTTAATATAATTAGTGACAATATAGAAATAGTTTGTGTGAGCGGCCTCCTTGAGAGATTTATTGTAGGTGTGTTATATAATTCATACTTAGGTAAATAAAACTTTATGGACTGAGGATCTAAAACAATCCCTGTGCATTAATTTTGATCCATTTATAGGGATTAAAATAATTTTGAAATTATTTTTCTCACAAAAAAAAAACACAAAAAAATCATAAATTTTAAAAACTAAAATAATAAAACTTCATTACATGTCATTTTTTTCCACTGATTGTTTTTATTAATGATAAAATAAGAAATAATAGATTTTTATGGGAGAATATTTGATAATTCAAATTTAATAAAATTTTAAATTAATTAATGATGCAAGTAGAAAAAATGACATTACTAGACACTACTATCATAGAAGTTAAATCTTTATGAATAAAAAAAAGAAAGATGAATAATAAGTAAAGCATGTTCCGCACACATTTCATATTGAAGAACCTAAGTATACTGATAAATAATTCTTTGATGATCCACTTCCCTCCCTAACAAATTTATTCCTAATTTATTTTCTTAAGGACAAAGAGATTTAAGCTAAAATTTATGAGGGGGATTTTATAATGAACCAATCTTTTCATACATATATATTACATATAAATATATGAATATTTATTACATAACATAAAAACACCATTTTTGTACCATATGGTTTTAGTGTCCTTAAAAACTTGGAGACAAAAAATAACTGGTTCAGAAAACATCTGTATCATCTCTTGCTTATTCCTTTATAACTAGAACTATTTTTGAAATTTCATACTTAATACCATCTATCATGTCCTGGAGAAATGAACATAAGAAAATGGTAAGCTCACATGATCAATAATGATAAATAAGAGAGATATCAATTATAACATAAGCATAAGAGAATAAGAAAATGAACATAATATTTTAAAAATTATACCCTTCATGTCAAGGATCATAATATCGAGTCATGGAATAAATCATAGAATTTAATAAGATATGAATCATAAAATAATAAAATAATATAATACATAATAGTGTAACATTGACATGAAACATGAAATTTTTGCATATACATAAACTTATAACATTATAAACATGTATAAATAGAAAAAAGTTCACTAATTAAGTTAAGGACATGATACTAGGACCTTAAATAAACTTCTAAACATGAAACTAGGTCCAAGAATAATCATATGGAAATGAAATATAGGTCCACACATAAACTTATGGACATGAAAACTAAGTATACACATAAAATTGTGAATATAAAATCAGGCCCACATATAATATTTTACCTCATGAGTTATAAATAGTTACCCAATGAATTTTAGGGAGATATAGGTACTAAATATCAAATAATGAAATCCATACCTATGTGTTCCATAAGAACATATGTTATTCATCATATCCAAACCCATGTAAATAAATGAGTTTTATAAACATTTCATTATAACATAACTCTTGGAAAAGAGATGGGATTCATAAAGCTTATGCCATCATAAACATAAAACAACCATAAATAGAATAAGAATAGTATCCTTGAATCATAAACCTAGTAAAACATAAATAACATCAAATAATTCTATATGATATGGAAAAATGATTCTTTTGAAGGATCACTTGAAATAATTATTGAGGAAAATATTCTCTTTATTTTTATTTTTTATTAAAATGTTGCATAATTATAAAAGAAAATTTTTTCTTTGAAAATTACAAAGTAATTTTTCGAAGGAATATTCAAGGAATTAAGGCATCATGATAATAGAAAAGACCTCTCATATTGTATAAGTTAAAAAAACATTCCTTCTGTATTTTTTTCAAAAAATTCATAACAAACTACACTTATAAAACAACAAAAAAATCCTTTCAAACCATTTTATAAAAAGTAAAACATGCATAAAAATGACTTTTAAAAAATTTATAAGAAATTATTAAAAGCATTTTTGGAATTTTTTTAGAAAAACATTGGCATTAAAGAAAAATAGAGTTTTTAAGGGAAATTTTAGAGAGATAATTTTTAAAATAAATTCCCTTATAAATATCATATCATTGAAGTGAGAATTAATAAAATTAATCGATTATGTGTATTAAATATAAATACATATAAAAAAAGTGTAAATAAAACATAAGATAATCAAAATTTATCCAACACATAATCATAGAATGATATAATTAATGAAGTAAAAGGTTAACCCATAGAATGGAAATTGGGTTAATAATTTCCTTACCACTTTGCAATCACTCGAATCATATGCCCCATAGAAGTAATAATTATCAAATGAAACATTGAATAACATTAAGATAATAATATTTATGATATTATATATCAAAGGTTAGTATATACACCATACATAAGAAATAAGTGGTGAAAAAGGCATATATCTCATAGAAGAAAAGGTGAGATGAGAAACCCTTACCTTACAGTTCCCTTTAGTTTTTTGTACTTTAACCTCTGTATAAAGGTTTAAATAATGTTATTAATTAATTAAAAAACTATGACCATATTTATAACACCTTATATGAAAATTTTATATCATATTACCACCAATTAATTAATAATATTTCATTATTTTCATTGTTTTGGGTGAGTTTGTTTCATGCCCCCAGCCTATGGGATAATGGGTGAGATAGAATCCCCCTTACACTGGTCTCAAACTGAATACAGATGGGTTGTGCATAAAAGGATTCATGTAGGGTGGTGGAGTGGTTTATTACTCAAGGGGATTAGGGTTACTTGCTTTTAGCTCCTACTACTAATTTGAGAATCCACCCAAGGCGAAAGTAGAAGCCATGCTGAATAGTCTTGAAATTTTCCGTGCTTGGGGAATCTATTTATCTAATGTAAAAAAAACTATTACCTACAAAAAAGGTATTTACTATAATCATTATAAAATTACTCATTTTATTCATAGGTGCAAATATATCCTCCAAATTGGCACTGATAGTTATCACATGTGGAGGGAAGGAAATTGAATGGATGATTTTTTAGCCTCCAAGGCCTCGCAGGAGGTCCCAAGCAAGGTGTTAAATTGTGTTGGATCTCTTACCCATGGGGATTATTATGTTTTTTAGTGATTAAATCTTTTTACACTTTTATATACCCCATTTACGCGCTTTTTATTTTGTTCCTTTCATCTAATAAAATTTTTTATATTGTAACTTTTTGTGAGTTTGTTTCATGGTTTTCATAGCCGGTTAATTTTTGTATAATAAGGGATTTTATTATCAAATGGAAATAAAAATAAAGAAGTGAAATGAATGGTATTAATATAATTATATAAGTTTAAATGGCCCTATACATCATTTTTCTTTCTTTTACGAGGATTATTAATTTGATAAAATGTTAATGATAATTTTTTAGTTTACTTTGGCAATTTTTCCAACCACCACGAAATAGTTTGATTTTATTTGATATTCTATATATATATATTAGTTTTATAATATTAAATAGGTTATAATATACCTATTAAAATATTATTTAACTATAATAATACTTTTTTGACCAGCCTTGAAGGCGGTAAGGGAAAATAAAAAATCATTATCCACCGAGACGATTAATCGCTATAATTTGGACAAATGTTTCGTTTCTTTGAATAAGAGGAGGTAATAAAAGGGATGGATATAAGATATTACATTAGAAACATAAAATTATAGTATATATGTGATAATAGAGTTATTATGCCCTGATTTATGAAGGAGTTGAGTATAATGCAGGAAACCAAAATAAATTAAGAGAGATAGTTTGATAAAATTACCTTTTGAATATCACCTCCTTAAAGAATCCCTTAAAGACCATGGAATTGGTATTTTGGGGATACCATAATCACATTGAATCAAGGATAGTAAGGATGAATATTTTTGGTAGATATTTTATGAGATTCAAGGCTTTTTTAGAGAAGTGAGGTGGCGATGAGTGCCGAGCCCAGTAACGCGGGCTTGTCACTCGAGTTGAGGGAATTAAGGTGCCAGAAATTGGTATTGGTTACTGTGATGAACCTTCAATGGTTTACTGTTCACCCATTTCAAGCTCGGAGTATAGCTTCTTGGCCCATGCAAAGGCATGGTGTAGGGGTTGTTTCTAAAGTGGATGGGATCGCGTGAGACTAGTTTCACAGAGCCGCATTACTTCCCTCTCCTGGCAGTGCATAGATAACGATGTCTGGTCCCATTGGGGAGTTCATGATCTCAGCTTGATAATCCCTTTGAACCAGCACTTTAATTAAATAATAAAAAAAGGTGTTGATGAGTGGTATTTATACTCGAGGAGGGGTGGTTTTAAGTGATTAAATAATGATCATTTAATATTTAAAGACAACCACATTTGGGTGGAATTAATTCCAATGAATTATATTTATATTTAATTTTTTAAAAGCTTGTAATGGTTAAGAAATTAATAAACAACCCATTTAAATTTCTAGTTTTTGGGTATTTTATGATTTTACCTTTTAACATTAACTCGATTCATTATTTTACCAATACCGTGCTAAATAATTTTTTACTATGGTAAATTTTTTATGAAAAATGAAAATTAAATTAAAAAATAATTTGGTCCTTATGATTAAAAATATTTAATACATTTTAACCAATTTAATTCACATAATTGGAAAATTATATTTAAAACAAAACCCATAGACACATTGAAAAAATGGGTTTCCAAGAAGTGTTTTTTTCATGAAAAAGATGATTTTATATTAAATATATGACTAATAATTATCATTATATAAAAATAAATTAATATTTATGATATATAATCTATAAATTTTATTTAAAATATTCCCCATAAGATATTATTTTATTAATTAAAAAAGAGAAACATTATGTACTTTAAAACAGTTTTTAGAAAAATCCCATTTTAAACCCAAAAATAAACTTATTCTAAAATATAATATAAATTTGATTCAAAATAATTTTAGTGGATGAAATATAAATAAATAATATTCATGTTAATTTATATAATATTCAAAACATAATGGTACTTTTAAATTACTTAATTTATTGAAAATAAATTTCATTTTTACAAAATCGATATTTTTTCATTATTCAATGAAAAATTATTCTTTTTAGAAGATTCTAAAAAATTAATCCTAAGGTAATTATGACATGATGAATAAAAAAACTATTTTTATTTAATAAAATAAATTTTATAAAAGTTTCAAAATTAATTATATTTATTTTCTTATAGAAATAAATAAAAACCACTTTTTTAAGAAAACATATATTCGAAGAAAAAAACGACTTCACTAAAAATTATGTGTTTATTTACTAAGAATAAGTTAATATATTTACAATGATATGAATAATTATATATTTTATAATGTGGTTAATATTATTTATTCCCACAAATTTAATGGATATGTTATAATTTTCATGTTAAAATAATAATATTTTGGAGTTCGTTTAAGCTCGGTGTTCTGTGAAACGTAAGCTATTGAAGAGATTAAATTTGTTTTAGAAAAAGGGACATACTGTAAAATCTTAGGGTGTTACATTCTACCATATTAAAATGAATTTATCCTTCAAGATTCATTACTTAGTTATAAAATAAAAGGATATCTCCACCTCATCACATCCTTAGGTTCTCCCATAGCTTCCTTAAATTGGTGGTTTCATCACAGAACATTACCCAAATGAGTGGTCTTGTTTCAAATAAATTTATCTCTATGATCCAGAATCTCTATCGGTTGTTCTTTATAAGAAATATCTTGCTCTATAAGTATGAACTTTGAGTTTATTACATGTTAAGGATTAAGTATATACTTCTTCTAGAGAGATACATAGAACACATCATGAATTTGAGAGAGATTTGGTGGAAGCGCCAATCGCTAAGCTACCGTAGACGATATGATCAAGAATTTGAAACAAATTTCATCTTCACAATTTGAAATTTCACTTAAAAAATCTAAGGTGGATATTTGAAAATTTATTTTTGGGAAACCTATATTGTAAAAAGGGTCAATAAAACTTTCTATTAAAAAGAGGGAAATTAAAAGACAAATATCACCACCTAACTAGGATTCCGATTATGGGAATATTAGTTGAAAGTGAAAACATGGACACAAAATAGATTTCTAACTATAAATTTCTGATGGATAATGATGGAGGATATGGTCCTTAGATAGTTAATAACCACAAAACCATAGACCAAATAGGTCTGAAAAAGGTCATTGATATCATCAGAAATGATGGTAATATGATAACATTTTATTTAGAAATCATTTGAGAATATATACTTACTTGATTTCATCTCATAAGTATAAAATCACTCTTTTGTAATAACTTTATCAATATACTATTTATTTCTTACTCCAAGAAATGAAGTTTAAATTGTAATGCCTGTAGAACTAGTGATTCATAAGATCCATAATGGGATGAAAATTCATTCCTTATGTCTCTAGTTATCATAACAAAATGGTTAGAAAAAATTATCCAATAATCATAAATATTCATATGGTTAAGTAATGAATAAATATCTAAAACCACATCTAAAGTTCAATGTAAACAATTTCATAAATGGTTACCTTTATAAACCTTCCAACAAAAAGTTAACATCCTAAACTTTCAAATGAAGGTCACTAAATTTTCAAAATAAACTTATCATTAATCCCCCCAAAAATTGATATCTCTCTTAATTGTCACACACCATACATGTGAATATAATTCTCATGTATTCTATTGAAATATGGTAATAACCTGAATTACCATAAAACCTTAGTGAAAACATGAATTCTTTCAAAAATTAACTCTTTCCTCATATCATAAATCCAAAAATTCTATAAAATAAATCCACAAACCACCTTGTTATCATATTACTAATTAGACCAAGGTCATAAATACTATCCCATTTATTTTTTCACTAATAAACATCTATTTATCTAATTATTATCCCATCATCTTACACATATTAAGGGTTATATTTCCCCTAACCACGTGTTCTCAAAAAATATAACCTTACCGCCTCAATAATTTTTCATGGTTACCAGTACCATTTAAAATATAATTTCAAATACTTAAGAAAAATCTATAGTGTAACAATCCTTATATGTTTCATTATTCCATAATAACATAAAAGTACTTCTATAACATTATTCTTGAATTCTAATACGTAAACACTAAATCATTATAATTCCTTCTTAAACCATTAACCAGACTTCATCATTTTATTACTTAACACTTTTTACATATCATATATCATTAATAGTCTCTTTATAGTTAATAATATAACCTTTAATCACATCACCTTTTTGATTTTATTCATGAGATTTACACTTAGGATATTTATTCTCATAATGCCCATACATTTCACATTTAAAACTTTTAACCGTCAATGGTGCCTTAGGAATACCATAATTTTCTTCGATTGAATTTACCGATCCTTTCACTTTTACTTTGTAATTACTTTATTTGTGTACTTATTTTCTATACCCAAATAATCTCTCATTTTCTTTGAAACATTCTCCTTGATGCCTCTTCCCATATTATTTCCATGAGGAAAATTGAGCTTTCTTTCATTTTTAGTCACCATTAACCTCCATATTTTTCTTATTAGATGGTCCAGGAAACTCACCAAAGTTGATATTATTGGTCATATTATGAGATTTATGATTATAAATAATAATAAGGTTCACCTATGGATCTCTTTTTATTTGGTTTCTTAGGAGGAAGATAATTTCACTATCCATCACATTCACCATTAACATAAATCATCTTGGTTCCATCCAGTGTATAAAACCCAAAAATAATAGTGTGACCCACACTAATCATACTAGGAAAACCACATAATAAAGGGAAATTACTTATGAAATTTTAATATATGAAACCTTAGTTTTAACTTAGTTTATTTATGATCATTACCAAAACTCTAGGATTGTAACCTAGACATACCCTTAGGGTTCCTATTAATGTATTCTCATCCTATTTTCCAAAGGTTAACTAAAACTACCTCTTATACCAACTATAATGACCCACTCTTTCTATACATAGATATTACATCTAAATAGTTGAATATTCATTACATAACATAAAAAAATCATGCCAGGACCATATAGGTTTAGTGTATTTGGAAACTTGGAGACAAAAAAAATTGGTTCATAAAACATCTACATCATCTCCTTCTTACTCCTTCATAACTATAACCCTTTATAACATGTCATACTTAATAATTTACACTATATCTTGGGGAAAATAAATATAAGAAAAGGGTGATCTCAGATGACTAGTAAGGGTAAATAAGGGAGATATCAATCATAACATAATAATAAGGGTATAAGAACATGAACATAATATTTGAAAATTATACCATGAATATCAAGGATCATAATCTTGAGTCATGGAATAAATCATATAATTTGATAAGACATGAATCATAAAATAACCAAGAAACATAATCTATAAGAGAGTAACATTGACATGAAACATGAAATTTTGGCTTACACAAAAACTTATAAAATTATGAACTTTTATAAATAGAAACAAGTTCACTCATTAAGTTAAGGAAATAAAACCAAGACCTTTCATAAACATATAGACATGAAACTAGGTCCATGCATAATCTCATGGACATGAAATCTATGTACATGCATTAAATTATGGACATAAAAACCAGGTCCACACATAGAATTGGGAACATAAAATTAGGTTCACGCATAACATATTTACCTCATGAATTATCCATATTTACCCAATATATTAGAGAGTTATATAGGTCCCACCCATCACATAATGTAAACTATACATATGTGTTCAATAAGAACATAAGTTATTAATCATATTCAATCCCATTTAAATAAATGAGTTTCATAAATATTTCATCATAACATAACTCATGGAAAAGAAATAGGATTCATAAACATCATTCCATTATAAACATAAACCAATCATAAAAATAATAAGAATATTATCCATGAATCATGACTATATTAAAGCATGAGTAACATCAAATAATGTTATCTGAGATGGAAAAATGATTATCTTGAAGGATCACATGAAACAATTCTGGAGGAAAATATACCATATGTTTTGAAAACATTTTTTTAAAATGCTGCACAATTATAAAAGAAATAATTTTATTTGAAAATAACCATGTAATATTATAAAAAAACTTCAATTCATTAAGCTGTCATGATGGCAGGAAACTCCTCTCATTCCAAATAAGTTAAAAAAACATTCCTTTCGTATTTTTTTTTGAAAATTCATAAATAACCTCACTTATAAAATGAAAAAAATAATCTTTTGAAACCATTTTATAAAAATTCAAAAATGAGTAAAAATGACTTTAAAAAATCATAAGACACTATTAAAAACATGTTTGATTTTTTTAGAAAAAAATGGGCATGGAATAAAAATAGAGTTTTAAGGGAAACTTTAAAAAGATATTTTTTAAAAGAAAAGTCCTTATAAATATCATATCATCAAAGTGAGAATTAATAAAATTAATCTATTATGTGTATTTAATATAAATCTATATAAAACAAGTGGAAATAAAACATAAGATAATAATAATTCATCCCACACATAATCATAGCATGACATAATCAATAAAGTAGAAGGTTAACCAATAGAACCCCATTATCCTGGACTCTATCACCCTCGGATATCCCTCTAGGGTATCTGTGACCCTCTTAGAGTGATGGATCTTCCCCTCTCCTTCCTGTTCTCAAGCCTTCCTCATTTCTTATTTTCTTTTTCTTTTTCATCCGGTGGAACTTTCTTATGGTGTGTTATAGATGCCCTTGACCGCCCTAATCCTGCTCTGGCCTCACGATTCTCAGAACTTCTCCTGGTCAGTGATGGAGCGGAGGTTTAAAAGAGGTTTTTGGTTTTGGTTTGGCAGACAATGGTTTTTCAAGCACTACCAGAGTTAGTTTCCTTTTGTTTGGACAACTTCTGATCTTCTGTCTCTTCGAGATTGCTGGTGTTCTGAACCCTTTGGATCTCTAAGACCTACTTTGAATTTGGGTTCCTCTATGCCTCTCCCTATCAAATCTAGAGCAAGGGTTACTATGATGTTTTGGGAAGTGAGGTTCGATGGCCTTTGGTGCTCCATGCGTGGGATGAGTCAATGTTCTCCGGTGAAGAAGGTTCCCGGTTTTTCAAATCTACTTGGTGATTCTTACTCAAATATTTCGGAAAAGGTTTATGGTATTTTTCTATGAATGATTGATCTATTTAATTTTCACTAGGTGTAAAAGTCTATTTGGTATCTAGTTTCAGTGTTATTCGTTTCTATTGTGGTGTTCGATGTTGGCATGAATAGTGATGACAAGTGTGAACAAGATGGTGTGGATGTTGAGTATGATAGAGGCACCCACGGTCTCTGATATCTAACAATATTCAGTGTCTGGTGCAGTAGTTTGATGAGGACTATGATGGATGGAGATGACAAAGTGGTACTAGTAATGACAATTATTGGCAACCAATAGTGGTACTCATGATGATGATGCAAATCATTAAGTTTTGTGGATGTCTTTTGAATTTTTAAATGTTGTCATTAGTTATTTTGGAGGTTTTGAATTTTAAAATGTGTAATGGGTTAATTTTGTTTCTGGTTCCCTCTTACCCTTAAAGTAGATTAAAAATAATTTAAGTGGCTGAAATATAACTAAATAATAATTATGTACTTTAAATCATATTCAAAACATAATTTCACTTTTAAATTTCTTAATTTATTGAAAATAAATGACATTTTAACAAAAATCTGCTTTTTTAATTATTCACTGAAAATGTTTTCTTTTCAGAAGATTCTAGAAAATTAATCCTAAGATAATTTTAACATTATGAATCTAAAAATAATGTTAATTTTATTAAATAAGTTTTCTAAAAGATTCAAAATCAATTATTTTTATTTTACCATAGAAAATAATAACAATTAATTTTTGAAGAAAACATAAATTTGAAGAACAAAATGATGTTACTAAATATTATGTGTTTATTTACTAAGAATATATTAATATATTAACAATGAGTAGAGAAATTATATATTTTATAATGTGTTTAATACTATTTATTCATACAAATTTAACAACTAGTTTATAATGGTCATGTTAAAATAATAATATTTTGGAGTTCGTTTAAGCTCAAGGTTCTATACAATATATGTTATCAAAGATATTATTTTTTAAAAGAGACATACTCTAAAATATTGGGGTGTTATGAATTCAATTTTTTAAGCAATATTTTTTTAAAGTTTATTAGCTTTAAATTGAAAAATAAGATGCCTTATTTTTATTTTTGAGTATCAACACCTATGAAATCCTTAGAGAGTGATGAAGATGATAAAGAAAACACCATAAAGGAGGATATATTATTTGAGTTTTAATAAGGAACCGTAAAAGATGTGTTAATTCAAGAAAAATAAGTTATTGGGGATCCTTTGATGATATGACTACCTCATATACATAAACCATTATATCATATAGAGGATAAAACCATGTTAGTTGATAGGGATCCCCTATACCTTCTCTTTACACACCTTCTTTACCTAAAATTATATATTTCCTCTCTCTTGGGGGTTGGAACATTTCTTTTTTTCATCGAGGTTTCCTACTCTTAGCATCCACTTATGGTTTTTGGAAGAACTAATATGTGGTGGTTCATGTCACAAAAAACCCATCCAACATTAGGCTGAGGATAAAATTCTAGAACTACCTAACCAGGGAAAATAAAAACCTATTACCCACTTAGGGGTCTAAACCAAGCTTACCTCTTCTTTCTAATATTATATTTATTTTTATTTATTTTCATTTCAATAAATTTCTTATGTTTTGATTGTTATTTTTTTCTTATATTTTTTAAATAGAAGTAGTTAGGATCATAAATCATGGTTAAAATTAGATAAATAAAATCAAGTTATATATTTAATTCTAATTAGTTTATCTACCCAATTTTGAAACTGTTTGAGCTTAAAAGTGGGGTAGTTAAATTTAAGCTTGGGTGGAGTTTCAACCTACTTAGGATTCTTTGTGTGTTTTCCTTTTTTTTTTATTTTTAAGAAAATTGAAATTCAATGAAGATTCTATGTCATTTTCACTTTTGAATTTAATTTTAGAGAGTTTTCTTTATTTTTTAAGAAATTTATTTTTAAATGACTATTGATGTGGGAAAATATTCCTTAGATTTAATTTTCAGTCATTTTTATGAGTTTGAGAAATTTTTTAAATCGATTCACATAAAACACTAACAAAAAATAATTTTCCAATATTGTTAGGTATTTTAAACCAATTTTTTCATATTATTCTAAATACACACATATTCTTGAGAGAAAATTGGATTTTTAGGTGTGAACCAGAACTTGTGATTTTTGTCTTTAAAAGAATTTGAGTTCATAAAATGTTTTTAATGTGATTTATGCATTTATTTTGATTTCTTAACTTTTCCCTTTATGAATTAACTTTACATATATTATTTTTTATAACTTATAATCCATGTTTTTTTAGGTTTAGGCCACATTATAAGATGATTTTTCTTTTCATTACCTCACTCTTAATATTTTTTCAGGGATATTTAAAAACTGGGTATGGTGGAAGGTATTTTATTATATTTTCTTTAGGATTAATATAATTATAGTGTGTGTGGAGTTTTTTGATATTTTTGTTTTCTAAAAAATGGGCATGATTCATGATTCATTATGCTTTATTCATATCATCTCATTATCCTCTTAAAAAGTAAAAAAAATGAAAAAAATAAAAAGGAAAAAACCATAAGAAAAAAATGGAGATGAGATTGAATTATTTATTATTATTACATTCATGATTTATATTTCATTCACTAAATTTATTTATAATACCATCTTCTAAAAAAACATAAAAAAAATAAAAAAATTGAAAAAATTTAAAGAAATATTCTTTTTTGAAAAAATGGGAGAAGTAGGACAACTCATTCATTGCATTTATTTTCTGACTCATGTCCCAAGATGGGGGGGGGGTTGAGTTTTACCTTTTTAATGTAAATTGACTGAGTTATATTTTTTATTTTTTCACTTTAATATTCATGCATTGGTATTTAAGAGTCCAATCTCCTCTTTTCAGCCTTAAATTTTTAAATATTTTTTCCCACCAAACCTTTGTCACCAAAATCACTTAGAAAAGTCCACATGGTTTAAATAATTTTTAGATATTATGGTATTAAGTGATGATATTTTTCATAATCCTATTTTGAAATATTCATTTTCTAGGTATGATCATAACTCTAAATTAAAATTCTTTTGAGTGAAGAGTGACATGGATTTTATTATGAGGTAAGTGTGATTGGGTCATGGAAGGATTTTTGAGGTTGAAAAAATTTTAAATGTGAGATATTAAAATGTTTTTTTTATAAATGAGACATGATTAAATTTTATTTTTAATTTATAATGGAAATTTTTATCACTTTTGATTCTTGTATGGATTTTTCTTCATATATTTAATGATTTCCCATGAGTGTAATGCTTAAGTGTGGGGGAATGGTAAAGATAATAATTTGATAAATTTTATTATGTAATATAAATATTTTAATCCCACTAAATTTTTAATTTAAGTAAAATTGTCACATTTTTATGTGTTTGGAATAATTTGAATTTGATTGTGCGAATGACCTAATTTTTTATTTTTAAGTGTTTTTTATCATTTTTTATTTCAATCATAACATTTTCAAAAGTGATACAAATTGAAAAATTCCTATTTTAGTATTTGAAAAATTATGTGATACATTTAATTCAACCGGAAATTGAACTAAATCCAACAATATAAATCCCAAATGAATCTCACATGTGGGGCTTTGAAATCTATGCACAGACTTGATGAATTTTAAAAATGATCCCATATTACACAAAGAACTAGTAAAAATGATCTGAAATTTTACATGAATATATATAATAGGTGTATGAATAGATAAATTAACCTTTTCTACTCAATATTTAATGATATTAAAGGCCATAAATTCATGGGAAACTTGAGGATAAGAAATAGAAGAGTATACCAGGATAGAAAATATTTTTTCAATTATCTAAAAATAATGTTTTAAAAAATTGTAAAATGAAGCTAAAATATTTTGGGAGAATATGAAATATATAAATGAAAATTTTTTCATAAGAATATTTCCCAATATTCATCCATTCAATGGGATAAATACACCATCTTTTGGAGGAAAGGTTTTGTGAGAAAATTGTTCACCCCTTTTCCTATAAAGATACACATCCACATAATTTGAAAGGAGTTTAGAATTTTCATAATCTAAGTGTAGATTTTTTTATTATTATATTTTTTACATGTTTAATATATATTAGTTATTATTTATCTCTTTTATCATTTTATTTTGTGTTTCTCCCACTATTCCCTTCTCAGCTCCATAAAAATAGGAAAATAACTTCATTGATTATTCAAGGGGGAATATAGTGGATAATTTGGGTTATTTATACATGTTTCTCATTATTTTATTTTGTAGATTTATTAGTGGTTAAATCAATTTTGGTATGTGGTCTCACTACTTTCCCTATCACCATATTCCTCCTCATCCTTTAATTTTCCTTCTCTTTGATATTTAAGTCATTAAAATGATAGAGTTTAGCTTTAGTATTAGTGTGGAAGAGATTACTTCTACATGAATAGATATCAGTGTAGGGTAATAAAATTTAAAATAGGTGGGTTTAAAGTTATAGGTATTAATATATTAATTGGGTAGAATAATGGGGATAAATTCATTTAAATAAAAATGATTTGTATGAACTCCTGAGGACAATGGATTCATCTACCAACTTATTTGTGTTTTTTCATTTTCTTATATTTTTATATTATGTATATATATATTTATATACCATTTAATACCCCGATTATAGTATATTAATTTGATATAATTATCGACAATAGAGAAATAATTTGCATGAGAAACCTCTTTGAGAGATCGACCTTGGGTGTGCGCTATACTACATACTTAGGTAAATACGAATTTATTGAACAAGGATTAATGAAAAATCACTATTCATCAATAATAATTATAAGGATTGTCTGGTGTAGGGAAGTTGATGCCTTAATGTGGTATGTTTAGCCTTTAGAGGCATGACACCTAGGGTTAGGTTAGACTTAGTATATGAGTGACATAGACAACATTGATGTTGTTAACTTTAAATATTGCTTCCTACATAGAGTTATAACTTATTAGGTTTAGAGTATTTGTTAATGACTCATTACCAAGTTATAAATTCACTTACTAAAATATTTAAGAGAATAAAACTACAATAGGAAGTGTATTTCAGAGGTAATGGTACATGAATTCAAACAAGGTATTTAGTTTTAAGAGTTGTATTTATTGATAGATATAAAGAAATATTTGTATTAACATAGGTGAAGTAATGCTGATAAACAAAACCCTATGGTGTTTAGATATGGGGGTGAGTAATTGATAGAAAATTTAGAAATAATAAAGAATTATATGGTGAAGACACCCTTTGAATTTTATTGATAAATAGGGGTGTGATAAGAATGAACTATAAATCTATAAATTACTTTGAATAATTTACAATTAAACGATGGATTAGGATTTATAGTAGTATTTTCAACGAAATACAAATGGGGATAATGTTTCATCCAAGAGTTTGTGTATTGAATATATTGAAAATAATTATTGGATTTGTTGAAAATAAAAAGAGGTTAACAGTCCTAGTTAACCAATTGGTGGTACGAAGTGAATTAAATATTGCTACTATACATGGGAACTATACTTGGTGAAAGTGCAATGAGATTGATAAATGTGATAGTTAGGGTTATGGATGATCATGAAATATCTGGTGTGGAAGTATTGAATCTTATATAAAAACTATATGGAGGAATTATGAACCTTTATAGTTCTATATATCAAGGACTTAGCATGTTAATAATAGACATGGATTGATCTAAATTTAGTGAGGTACACATTATCTATTTTGGTCTATTAAGTTGTTGGAAAAAGAAAGATAATTCATGGAGTTATTCAATAAAGGATAGTAAAAGTTTGGCGAAGGAAGAGAATATTTTTCCATAATCGCGCACATCACACAGTGATGGTTGTCATGTAAGTGTAATATTATGCTACATAAGATTAAATAAATTATGTTTAAAAAAAATATGGAGTGATGGATAGATGGATGAAATATGAAGAGAAATACCATGTCACAATGGTCTCATGTAAGAATAAACTGAATATATTAAAAAAATTAGTGGTTAAGGATAACACCACAACTAGTAGAACAATTTGAAAGAGGTATCATGTAAGAATAAATGAATTTGGAGTTTTAAGGGTATTTCTTTGTGAATAAAGTAACCACACAGAAACTATTTTTAAATTTTAGTAAAAATCATGATATGTAAGAATAACCCTTACCACAAGAAATCATGTACAAGAGTAACTCATGTCACATTATAGTAACTGATTGGGTGCTACACCACAACAGGTACCATAATTCCACAATCAGTGATGAAGTGAAGAGTATGAGATGAATCCATGCCATAGTGAGTGGTGGGAAAAATTGGTGTGGCTCTATAATGTGATGGTTGGAGGAATCATGCCATTGCACATATGTCATGTCGTGACCATGCATGAATTAGAAATATCATGTATTATTATAATATATTTCACCATGATGAGTGAGATTTTGGTAGAAAGATATAAATCTATATTGACCAAGGATTTACTTATTTTTCACTATAGAGTGGTATTTCACACCATAACTAGTTTCGTATTTAAATATATATTAAATATCATGTTGTGATTCCTAAGGAGTTATAAACATGATTTAATTAGATTTTTTGGACCCATGGTTTGACTATATCACACTACAATAAAAAGACCATCTCATAACGGCTCAATGATTTGAAAATATTTTATAGGATCATGCTATGATCTTCAAGTAATTTAAATTGATATATTATGTTTATTTTCTATATTTGGAGTTAAACTGATCATCATGTCATGGAGAAGGAAATTAAACTATAATCTGGGTGATGTTGAGCTAGATCACACCACAATGATAAGAATAATATCGTGATCTAGATATTTAAAAAAATTAAATAATTATCAGTTGGAATTTAACAAGGGGAATATTTGACTTGAGATGAAGGGAATTGAATTGAATTAAATAGGTGTGTTTGACCAATTAAAATGGGTGTGACACATGGCTTAATCTTGGAGGATTAGAGAAACATGAATTGATCCAAAACATTTATTGATG
The DNA here is from genome assembly GCA_963277665.1 of Viscum album. Classification (NCBI taxonomy): domain Eukaryota; kingdom Viridiplantae; phylum Streptophyta; class Magnoliopsida; order Santalales; family Viscaceae; genus Viscum; species Viscum album. The sequence goes on from OY728140.1 coordinate 1,769,194,420, forward strand.
GGTTAAATGTTATGAAGTATTTATAAAAGTACACATGATAGTTATAGAAGAAGAAAAATGAAATTTAATATCTAGATTTAAAATAAATAATAAAGGAATTAAAATAAGAACATATTTCCATATCAGAGTTTGAGAAAATAAAGATAAAAGAGAGTCTAGAAGATAATAAAGTTCTATTGCTACATCCAAATGATTGTAGTATTTAAGGAGTAAAAAAAGATTATATCAATATGAAATAATCTTCACCTAAAAGAGGGTATATGTTGTTGTTGTGTTCCTTTAGAAGACAAAGAATTGAACCTCACATTGAGTGGTAATTCTAACGTGGATTTGGAATATAAAGACTCAACTCTCATATTGAGACATTGATATCATCTAGTTTTATAATATTTGAAGTTTAATGAAGTGGAGCATAAAAATTATCTAATATAGTCTCAAATATACAAGGTTTCATAGAAACCTATGCTGATTTAGAAGATACCTTCATGTATATAAACTATTAAAGATACCCTCAAGTAGATAGACTGATGAAGCCTTTTTGAAGTTGTGTGTGGAGGAGGAGAAGAGTAAGTTCCCCTTGGTTGATAAGTGAATAATTCCTAAACATTACAAAGGTATTTATCCTTAGCATGAAGTCACTATGACCAAAATTGTATCCATTGTATATTGTGTTATACTTAATTTAGGAACATTAACACATCATCATTTTGTGCTTCTTAGACATATCCTAGTGTAGTTGAACCAAGTAAAATACTTATTTCCATTGTACTTTATATTTATAAATTTTTATATGATTCAGTAAAATATTCAGTTATATTTTGTGAGATTAAACATCTTCATTCAAACATGGGAATAAGATCTGAAAAAGTGGAAACCAAAATTTAAGGAAAAAGTTTAAATTATACATCACCCTAATTCACCCCCTATTAGGGTGTATATATTCAACTTGGTACTAACATTTTTGGTTTATTTACTATTTGGGGTGTGGTAGTAGGAGGTAAGATATTGTATAATATTGGGATATGCATTATACTTGGGCATAACTAACCCCTATATAAGGTAAGTTTGAGTTAACAGCATATGAGACAATTGTTCATTGCTTTTCATTGTTACGATTAAGGTGTTTATTCAAGCATGATATTTTTGTGTGATGTTTTTATTTATGGTTTTACTCATAGATTGAGGTGGTAAGTGCATGTGTGTTTATGCATCATTTTTAGGCACGTAAGAATTTTTGACATGTGCATCAATGATTCTAGATGTGAAAAATTTTTAAAATTGGGGAAATGGTTTTTAGGAATTTTTTTTATAGGAAACAATTTTAGGAAAAAAATTTCAATTAATTAAAAAATCACTAAAAGTTATTCAAGATTTTCCCAAATAAACTATTGGCGATGCATTAATTAATTGAAATCTCCATGTTATATTTTATGTGTTTTTATTATGATTTTATGATTGTTTTTTTCTCATGGTAGATGACAGTGTTATTGTTGGTAGGTCTGAGTGTGAGATGCTTTGTGTTGGGTTCTAGAGATGAGTTTATGGGATATAATGTTATACCAGTCTAGGAGGTTTTGGTTAGTTAGGGTCCTAGAGTAGGTTAATATGGTTATTAATGTTTCCTTTATATGGTGATATGTGTATAAACTCGTTTATTTATAGGTTTTGAAATTCATGGTGAATTTGAATTTTAGTCCCGGAGTAGGGGACATCTTGAGAATCATGATTTTGGATCAAAATTTCTACAGTTGGAAGATCTTAAAGATATGTTTTTGGTTATGGATAAAGGTCTGAGAGGTTTTTTAAGTGATTGAGTGATCATAATAATATTTGGGCCAAAGTTTTATATTTTTAAGGGGTTTCCTCTACTTAATGGTTACATCATGGTTAAGGAAAATTATGTGGGAATATAAATAAATTCAAGAAAATGTTTTTTTATGACTAGTGTTGATGCATGACTTATGAATGGTTATGGAGAAACATATGAGAGAACCATGTGTAGTGATATAATATTTCATATGGATCAATACAATTAGTGTAAGGTTTAAAAAATCACGCGGCCAAACTATACAAGAATGTAGCTTGAATTCAATGTGATCTATATAGTTGGTTTATGTTTTGGTAAATCATGCAACCAAAATTTGTAACCAAACCATGAATGTAGGTACAACTTGGAAAAGTAGAGCTATAATATTAGTATATAGTTTGGTAAACCATGTGACCAAACCATGAAACAATGCATAATTTCTTAAAAAGTGTAAACAAACCATTTTACCTATTCATTTTTTTGTTTTCCCCATCCCTTTATCCCTCTCACATGACCGAATGGGGGGGGGGGTATCCCATTTTATTCCCATATTGATTTATTATTTATGTGGGGTGTTCTTTTTGGAAGTTTTTTATCATTTCTAGGTATAGTTCCCTCTTTTCCCCTCCCTCATTCTCCTCCCTTATAACTCTCTAATTTTGGATGTTTATGGCTAGGTTTTCATTGAATATTTCACTAGATCATGGTGGAATCATCCCGCAATTATGGGTATTTTCATTGGTTAGATAGAGGATTTATTGGGAGTATTTATGCATCTAGTTTCTATAATTTTTGTTGAAGGTATGTTTTGTTATGAATTTTTTATGAGTTTTCTATTAGTTTTGATTAAATTTGATAAAATTAGTTATTGAAAAGGTGATGAATGATATGGATTTTTTCCATGTTGGTGTTGGGGGTATTCCATAGACATTATGGGCGCGTTTGGTCATAGTTTTGGTATGGTTAGGTGTCCTGGTGAATTTTTATGTGATTATACCTATTTGAGTTAAATTGAATAATTAATTATAAATTATTATAATTAATTATTTTGACATTATGGATTGGGATATGAGTTTGGTAGATGGTATGACATTGATCATGGATGAGTGGATCTTGACAATAATGATAACTTTGAATGAGGTAGGTGGTCCCTAAACATCTCCGTATAGTATATAAATTTATTTATATAACATATGATATGTTCCATCTCCAATTATGGGTGATTTATTTTAAATATAAATTATTATTTATTTGATTTCCCTGATATGAATTAAGTTTTAAGTGTATGATGGAATCTTGAACACTGAATCGATGCCTTGACCACCGATGGATGGGGAATTTATAATAAATGGATTTTGTGAGACATCGTGGATCAGAGATGAGATGCATATATCCCAAGTGTGTTTTATAAGGCTTGTTGGGTAGGTATGAGAGGATTATTCCAAGTGATGATGTTGAGACTACTATGTGTCTCAAACATGATATAAACATCCTCTTGAGGGTGGAGTGGAGTATCATAGAGTTCCAAGAGCGGGATAAGTCCTTTGAGACTAGATGGAGTATAATGAGAGGGTTTCCTATAGGCGATGGGAAAATGGTATTATAATCAGAGACATGGTATGAGACCCAGGTGAGGGTCATGAAAAAGATTTGATGACTTGAAATATGACTGCTAAGGTCCTTAGTATGAGATAGCTTTGGATAGTCCCAAGTGACTAGGACCGAGTCGTGATATGGAATTTTGTTGAGGTTTTTAATCGAACTATTAAGGATAGGGTCAAGAAAGGTCATATGGATCAAGGGAACACCGTGGGGTGTTTTATATGACTTAGTTCCAGTGATAAGCGACTAAAATGGGTTTGAAGGACTATACTGGATGCCCAAAAGGGTGATATAATGATGATGATGGGTTTGGAATGCTGTTCTTCTACAACTAGTATAGTCTTGATGAAACCAACCTATGATGCAGGATGAAGGAGGATATATACTTTAATTCATAGGCTGGGCCTCAAATAAAAAGTTTATTTTTGTGATTGAGAGGCCAGCCTAGGGAATGTCTTTTAGGTTTGGGCGTGTGACCAACCCATATAGTATGTGATATAAGGTTCATGGGAGAGAGTACTCATTGGCTGTGTGTACAATTTTTTGATGTTAACTACAACCTCTAGGTATAATATGGTTCAAAGTAGGGGATAAAACTCCCCAAGTGGATGATATATGAGGTTTTAGGGAGATTTTTCCCCTAGGTGTATGCCATATGAGGTTTCATGGTGGGATGTACCTTGGGTGTTTAATATATTGGTTCCAAGGTGATCTATGATACCTTGGTATATTATGGTTTTGGGAAGGAGTGTAACCCCTGAGAGAATGATATATGAGGTTATAGGGAGAGTCTTACCTTGGGTGTATTATATATGAGGTTCTAGGGAGATTCTTCCCCTCAGTGATATTCCACTTATTCCAAGATAGGATGTGGTCCCCTTGGGTGGTGTATCATGCTCAGATACATTTCTCGAGGATCTCTAGACCTACACTCTTAGATCCAGTGAAAAAACACATACTTTTATAAATTAAATTTGATACCAAGTGATATGATCCAAGATAAACTTGTATAAATTCCACATTTTTATTTCAACTCACAATAATCTTACACATCTCAAAAAACCTTTAAGTTTAGTATATTTGAGGACTAGATAAATAAACAATTCATTTTACAACAATTTCAAACATGTCTCCATTATTTAACTCCTCTATAATTCCTTTTATACTTTCTATAAGTTATAATTATCTTTATAACTTGGGGAAAGTAAACATAAGAAAGGGGTGATCTCAAACACTCAGTAAGAGAAAAATTATGAACATGTCATTAGGGTTAGATTATAAAAATTTGAAAAAACATGGGAAGGGGATAATATTATTTATTAAAAATTTTATAGATCAATGTGATTTATCTATAAAAATTATAAAAGGAATTTTATTATCAAATAAAAAAACATATACCATGGTAAAAGATTTTGTAATCATGAGATGATAAATATGAGAAATAAAGTATAATAATAAGGAAAAGATTATGAAATAAGAGTGTTTTCTAAAAAAAATCATAAAAATCACATTTGAAGTCTACCCACCAAGAAATTAATCACATATTAGTCTGGGGATAATCACCATTGTTCCTTCTTGGGATTGGGATAGTCACCCTTGATCCTTCTTGGGCTTGGGATAGTCCTCCCATGTACCCTTGGGATTGGGATAAAAACTCATGTGTACTCATTTGGCTTGGTATGAATCATCCTATGTACCCTTTTTCTTGGTATAAATCCTCCTATGTAACCTTTTTATTAGGATAAATACTCCCATATACCCTTTGGATTGGGATAAATCCTCCTGTGTACCCTTTATCATGGGATAAATCCTCCCTTGTACCCTTTGGCTGGGGATAAGTCCTACCATGTACCCTTTTGAGCTCATGATATATAAAATTTAACAATTAATTGATGGGATATATAGGACCCCAATAGTCATTCATCCATAAATATGTTTTCCACTTGTAAATAATCACTCATCACATCATTAAGAACCCATAGAAAAAAAATGGATTTCACAATTTTTCTATATGGTATCACTAAAATTGACCTCAAGAATGTGAATGGTTGATACCCAAAATTCAATATCCCAAAAGAGTATTTAATAACAACATTTCTAGGTTGATTCATTAAGAATAATTTCCAAGTAAATAAATCTGTTATATATAATGAGGAAAATGGTGGTGAAATTATAAAAGTATTTTTAGAAAAATTATTTTATCTTTGGAGTAAAAGAAGAAATTACAATTACTTTGAAAAGTCATTTTTGAAAAGTTGAAGTGTTTTTTTTTGGAAAAAAATTAATTTTTAAAAGAAAATTAAATAATATATCCTTGAAAATACATAAATTTAATCAAAATAAATGTGTATTGTAAGATAAAACACTTGTTTTTTGAAAGTATGGAAACCATTTTTAATATTTTGAAATACCTTTGTTGAAAACCCACAACATAAAAAGAGAAAAACATAATTTTAAAATAAAAAAAGGAAATGTGAAGGTAACATGAGATTAAACATAATTAGGTTTCCAATTATAAAGGATAACATTAGTAAGAAATAAAAACATAGAAAAGGATGTGAAACCAATGTTAAAGAGGATATAAATTATTCTCAACAATGATATACTTTTTATAGGGATAGAATTCATAAAAAAGGAATATTTGAATCAAAAGATTAATTTTAACTAGAAATAAAGATAAAGTACCATGAAATAAAATCTTAGGGTGTAAGAAACCAAACATGTAAGGAAAAAGTTCAATAAGATCCATTATAACTCAATGAAGGGAGTTGTGTCCTAGCAATATTAGTATCTTTTGAATCAAAATATATTTAAATAAAGAACACTATATGGACCTTTAAACCCCATGAATTTCATGAATATGGAAAAATAAATAAATTATGTAGTAATAATACTACATAAATAAAATGATGACATGAAATATCAAACATGTCTCATGGATTTGAAAATGAGACAAAAAAACCCTTACGACATTAGAAACATTCTAATCAACACACATAGAAGGATTTGATTTAAAATAAAACATTAAATAACATGATTAATGAGATTATAATTATAAAAATATTAAAATGGAAGTATATACACTATTATAAAGAAAATATGGTTTATAATAAGAAATATGCATCAAGAAATTAAATTTGAGACACTAAATCCTTACCACAATTCCTGACTTCCACTAAAGTGCATGAATATCATATATAAAAAACCCATATTAATCAAATATTTTAGAATCATATTAATATCTATAAAACTTTTATAAACATAATTTATAATCATTCCATATATATATTAGTTAGTTATTATCTATTTTTGATATCAGATGTGAGCAATGTCGATCATTTTGAACTAGTTATGAAATAATGGTTTTGTTCAACATTATTCTCCCAAAGGTCATCATTCATAGATCATAAAAGGTACAAGAATTTATTTTTCATGATAGTTTATAAAGTTATAATTTCATTCTATAAGAGTAATAGTTATGGTTCTTGGAGATGAAATTTGTGACAAACATGTTTGAGTGATCATTAATAAATGAATGATGATATCTAAATTAATGAGTTTAATATTAATGATACCATTATAAAAAAAATCACAATTTAATTATTTATATCATATATCACCAGTAATTAATTTCTCATTTTCAATCATGATGTTATTTTATAACATTGTTCAAGTAGATGGTTGGACCGACCAAAGCATGAACATACCATAATTAAGAGATGATTATGACTATGAAACTGGTTTTTTTGGAATAATATAATTATTAAAAAAATATAATGATATTATTTATATATTTTTACGATTTTGAATCATATTTTACTATATTTTAATAAATAATAAAGAATCTATATTAAAAATGATATATGTTATTTTGTGGAGGCGATAGTCCTCACGTGCTCAAATGAAAATTTCATTTTTCTTAATGGAAAATGGGAAATTTAGTTAATAGTTATTACCTAAAAATAATAAAATTTAGTATAAAAACAATAATTATTTCATTATATAGGAATTATATAATTATATTTGGGAAATTAAGATAGAAAATAAAAGAATTTAGGGAAAAATTAGTACTCACATTGAGGACTTGAGTTTTCTATTGGAGGACTCCTTGGAAATCGAGGTTTTAGGATATATTTTTATAACCAAAATATAAATTAGGTTAAATAGTATTGTAGGGTAAGGAAATAGGGTAGATTCTAAAATGGAAACTGAAATTTTGGAGTGGTCTTGAAGGGGTGGTGAGAGGCCCTTTTATAATTAGTGATGATGGAATTTTTGTAAATATTTCATCTTAATATTGTAGAGTACATGTATAAAAGGTTAAGAAGAATTAAAAATGGACAATAATGGATCACATGATAATATAATGTTAATAATCACCCAGAAATTCAATTTAATATATGTTTTAAACATGTTTTTAAGTCCTTTAGTCTTAGAATTTTCACTTTTACCATTTTGGATTCTACCATGGTAACTAATTTTTATTTAAGTAATTTAATTTTAATGATTAAAAACAAAATGATACTTATTATATAATTTTTACCTACTAATTAAAAATATTAAATAAATTTTATCAAATAAATATTCCACATGTAAGAAAAATCAATTTTAATATTAGCTTCTGTAACACACAAAAACCCATTTTAAAAAAGTGTATTTTTAATCTTAAAAGTTATATATAGGAAAAAATTAGCAATTTATTTTATTTTAATGATATAAATTGGTTTATTATAAAATAAATAAAAGTTATATAGATTTAAAATCAATAAAAATCCAAATTTTTAAAAAAATCTATTTAATTAAAAGAAAAGACAAAAGCAATTTCTCTTATTAGAAAATATTACCTAAGTTGTTAAACCTCTATTTTATAAATTCATAATAGTATTTAAAAAGTAATTTTTTACTTATTAATACATATTTTATCATGAAAATTATTTTTAAAATTTTTAATTTATAATTTCTTCTTGATATTTTCATAAATACTATGATTTAAGTAAAAACTATATTTTTCATTATTCGCCTAAAAAAATTATTTTAGAATAATATCAAAAATTCAACTTAGGATAATATTAATATTTGTAATTAAAAATTAAAGTTAATTTTTTAAAATTAAAATTCCAAAATTTATCTTTTAAATTAAAATTAAAAATATAATGGAAGAAATATTTTATTGAAAAATGATGTTTTTAAGCATTAAGTGTTCTTAATATTATTTCATATTAATTTAGAATTTAAATAATTACAATATATTAGTTCATATATTTTAGTACAATATATTACCATAATAATATTTTAAAATTAGTTGATTTAATTTATTAAAACTTCAAACATTTATTTGAGAAAGAACAATATTTTTTTAATATTAAATCTTATTAATTATTTATCCTCTAAACATAAGAAATTTTAATTGATTACTCTATTTTTAATAAGTATAGGTTTTATTCATATTATAATTTCTTAATAAAATTTATATAATATTTCACAACTTATTTTGGTTTGATGTTGTGTGTGAAGAAAGATATTGAGCATAATATTTGTGACGTCTTGGACCCGATTGCCCCTCAACCCAAGCCCCGAGCCCGGTTGGCCACATGACCCATGGATTGTCTCCCCATAGGCCAGGGGCTGCTGACTAGCATCGGGGGTGTAATGGTAAGTCAGTGGGGAGACTGTACCCCCATGTCAGAGTACACAGTGAAATAACAACAAGTAGTAAAAATAGAAGAAGCATAACCAATGGATAAACAGGAGAAAAGGGGAAACATACAAACAAAATGACAGAATTAAGGAAAACCCTGATAAATATACAAAATCCACATAGGCAGTGTCTGGTCCAAAATTGATGCATGGAATGATGATACAATGGAAGTAGATGGAATGCATGCTATATAGTAATATAAGAAGAAACAAAACTAGTCCATGAGCATCTCTATCCAAGCTCGATCCTCTTATCTGGATCTCCCACAAGAACATACAATTATCAACAACCTGAAGTTGGGCCTTTGCCCCTATTGGTACCTGCCGTAGTAAAGTATACACGGGTGCCCAGGAGGCCTCCCGGGTAGGGTGTGAGACAAGTCTCAGTAGGCCACCACCAACGGGGTCTACGTGTAATCCAAATAGGTGTTCGCACGCAACAGTGAGCAATAGACTATAAGTAAGAAAAACAAAATAAATAAACAATCATCCTGCTCAGGTTCCGGAAGGACACCTGGCGGGTCTACCTGCTTCAGCTCAGGGCTGGGGTTCTAAACAATCATCAGAGGTATAAGTACATAGATATAGGTTATCACTGGAACGAGGTAAACATGCCTCTTGTCCATACTTCTCACATCTGTAATAATTATCTCTGGCCCAAAGTATGAATGCCTCTCGTTTACAAGTACTGTAACTAGCATGGGGTAGAAATGCCTCCCACCCATAAAGGTTATATGGGAACGAGGTATAAATTCCTTTCATCCTCAAACACTGAGATTTATCTGGCACAGGGTAAGAATGCCTCCCGCCCAACACACGAAGATTCATCTGGAACGAGGTAAGAATGCCTCCGGCCCAACACACGGGTTATCACAAGGTTTTCAACACATCAAGGCATAACCATTCACATTACAATATATAAGGAAAACCATCTTATATCATAACACATTAACATTTCAAGGAATATCCATCTTATAATATCACATAATCAAAGCATGGCATACATACATTTCAATTCATTCAAGGGGTTCAGGCTATCTCATCCTAGAAAACCTCTAACCAAGTCATCTCATTTTCCTAACATGGAAAATTCCCTTTCAAGACATATCATTAAGGTTCAAAGGTGAAAAATGGCCAATTCTCAAGGAATAACACCTATGGTTGACCACTCCTGGTCCATACCAAATCCAAACACCCTAAAAAGGTTAGATTCATCCCTCTTATACCACACGGGTCATTTAGATATGAATCAGTCATTATAAATATAGGGTTTGGCGAAAGAAAAACCATGGCACGACAAAAATAAATCAATAAGGCGAAAACCCAAAATGGAAACCATGTTACCACCTACCTTAGTGTTGTAGGTGTAGGATCACTTGATATTGACCTCAGATTCATAGTAGATTGGAAGAGATCTGAGTTCCAGTCCAATGCTCTGAATATAGGGCATATGATCCTGCATCAAAATAACGAGACAGAAGGCAAGATTTTCCGATGAAGGAAGGGTGCGCAAGGTTAGCCTTACCTTGGCCCTCCCAATGCTTCCAACAGATCAATAATCAGACTCCGGACGAAGGCTCCACCAAGAGAAGAGTGAGGGGAGGGTTTTGGAGCTCAAAGGAGGCTCTCCTTTGGTTCTGTCCGTGGGAAGAATAATGAAAGAGGCTTAAGGCCTTATAAAATAATTAAGGGAAAAAAGGTAAATTTACCCAGAACTGGGTCGCACAGTTTAGGCACACGGTTTACCAAACCGTGCGCAAACCCTGCGCATCTCACTGCCTTCAGATAAAGGGTCGCATGGTTTAGCCGCACGGTTTACCCAAATCGTTCACAAACCGTGCGCACCTCCCTGCTTCTAGACCAAAGGATGCCCAATTTACCCAAACCGTGCGCAAGCCGTGTGCAGGCCGTGCGCCCTTGTCTGCAAGTTCATTTCTCAAACTCTCGGGCTCTGAACAAACCCCAGAAACTCCCTGGACCTTCCTTAGAACATTACACACATTAAACAAGCTTAAAGTAAAGGTTCTAAATAAAAACTAACGATCCGTACCTTTTCCAAAGAGTCGGGTCATTACAATATTAATTTAGGGAAAAAATAAATTCCAAAATCATAGGTCATTATATTCCCCCCTTAAATGAATTTCATTCTCATTATTTTTATTTTTACTCACCGAAGATAGTAGGTGAGAGTATTCTTAACATATTCATCATTTGGGATATAACCTCTAATATGACATCTACCTCACTCTATTAGGGTATATCAACTTACTTATCTTTCCTCAAACAATATTAACCACTCATAAAACCATATACCCAAGAATAAATATACCCCAATCATATATTTTTTATAACATACCTTCCCAAAAACCATTTGGATCTCCATGTCATTAAACTAGAATGGGATGATATACTCCTCTAAAAATAACTCTATCTTTAACCATCAAATGTATTAAACACTAGTTCATAAATTCATATACAAGTCAATATATATCATAATCCAAAAAATGAGATAAAATTCGCCAAAAATATCATGTAATAATTTTTCATTAAATCAATAATCAATTCCAAGGATATCAATACTATATAACTCACTTTTCTCAAAATAAATCAACCCTTTATTTCTTAAACATCAATAATATATTAAACCTAAGAGTTATCCATCCCTCAATCACATGTTTCCCAATAGTTATCCCCAAAAATAAATACTTTTAATGTATAAATACTGAAGAACAATCCTTATATGTTTCACATAACCCTAAATTTTTTTAGAATAAACCAAAATATCATCTATAAATATCACTTACTAATGAAAATAGATAAAAGTTTCAAGATTTAATTTATACTAAGATATTAACCTCATAAACTTAGGTAAGACTAGGAAACTCACCATTCCCATTAAAATAGATATATACTAAGATTCCCAACTATTTAAGTATGCTCTGTTATTCAGTTATAATACATAGTTATTTCAAGTTACATAACTTTCTTAGATTCATTTTCAGGGTCTTGTCTCAAAAAAAAAATAATACCAAAATTGTTATTATAATATCCAAAATATAAATATGAAAACATCGACATGAAGATGTCTTACCCTATGAAACATTGATTTTTAACATATAGTACTTTCAGTTCCACCTATGACTCTATTTATTCAATCCTTGGTTATATATTATCATTTTGTTATTTGGTTCTATAACCTAATAGCTAACATCATATTCAAATCCTTTATAACGTTTCATTAGAGAGAATATGAATTCACCATAGTATATCCCCTGAGATTATCAAACCAGGTGTAATATTCCCTGATCTAGATCTCTCTCACATGGGAAAATTGGGATAATTACGAGACCTAAAGAACACCTCCCAATATGGAAGAGGATTCCAACAAGCAACAAGGGTGTAAAGGATATTTTAGGGATACTATACCCCTTGGTATAGTGTTAGAACACAATATAAATAAATAATAATAATAAAAATTAGAGTAATGGAAATGGAGGAAACTGTATTTCATGAAATTGGAAAGGAAAATATGAACTAGGTAAATTAAATAATAAAAAATTTAATAATATTCTGTATGTATCTAAATGTAAAAAAATAAAAATAAAAGAACAACCTGAAATAATAATCTCAAAAGACCTCGGTCTTGAACCCCATGCCAGAACCACCTCCATGTTCCAACCCATCCAATAATCAACAATCAACTACAAGGTCCATTTACCTTTTCTATACCTACATCCATGTAATCTACTCAGGTAACAAATGTAGGATTGAATAGGGTGTGTGTAAAACTCTGTAGGCTGACACCACCATGTCTAAAAAAAACTAGTATGATAATAAGTGCATGAAATAAAGTGATAACTGGTGTATTAATTAATCAACTTAATATAATATAATAAATAACCTAATTTAGAACCATGCTAGAATATCTCTGATTATATAGCACAACCATGCCAACCATAACCACAAACCATGGCATAAGCACATAATTAGGAAAATCCCTACGTATAATAATTTCAGTATCTAGTCAAAGTCCAATAATTATAACATGAAACTAGGATGAGCCCATTATATAAGTATTACAACATGAAACTAGGTCAAGTCCATTATATAAGAATTATAGTATGAAACTAGTCTAAGGTTTCTATATAATTATTAAAACAAGAAATTGGTATAAGCCTACTATATAAGCATTATATCATGAAACTAGGCCAACCCCACTATATAAGTGTTACAACATGAAATTAGGCCAAGCCTGATATATAAGCATTACAAAATGAAACTAGGCCAATCCAGATATATAAGCATTACAATATGAAACTCAAAATAAGTCATAACTGAATGGATATTAAAATATCACATCTTAAGCCTCAATGGTTAATTCTACAAATTACCAATTTTCTTTCAATTGTACATTCATTTTTATATCAAATTACCACCAGTCCATTCAAGATAAATAATAAGCCATCACCAACATGATTATGTATCCATAAATCATATAAGGTCTCATGTTATTCTAACACATACTTTAATCCATTAACTACTTCATTATTATTCAATGGTTCACTCACCCAATAGACAACCACAAGATAGGTCGCAACACCATTGGACCCAAAGGGATCCAAGGGATAATTCATCACATGTTTTATAATCATCCATTATTATATTAATTAAGGCACATGTTATGTCAGAATAATTATAATATTTCACATACTTAACTATTAAATATACCATAGTGTTAGGTTTTAGATGACCCACCTTCAACTGGAGATCAATGAAATGATTTCAACAGGAAACACTAACAATAATAAAGGATAAGAAGATTGAAAGAAGAACTAGATCACATAAGATCAAGGTTAACACAAATAAAAACCATGATCAATATATTTTCACTGCTACAATGGATAACAACATAAGATAGGATAAAACCTAATAAAAAACTCACTGGGGTTCAAAATCTTGATTGAGATGTCCAGAATGGGAGAAGTCACTCCAAAATAACTTAGAAATCACATAGGGATTGAGAGAGGGAGGATACAAGAGGATTGAAGGAATAAAACATACAAAAAACATGTATTATAATCACTAAGATTAAGAAATAAACAATATGTAATATTTATATGGTGTTTAATTCTTGATTTATGAGTTATATAGAAAAACATGTCTCCTCATCTTAAAATAAACCTGCTTAAATATTACATAACATGAACTAGGTTCATGAATTGTATTAATTTAATTCCATGAACCAATTTTATGGATTCTACTTGTTGATAGTTATACATTGTGTAATACATTTTCATGGTGTTTAAATGTTTATCATGCATATTTAAGCCCAAATTACAAAGAGGTGCTCGAACCCCCTCTAAAGCCTTCCAAACTCATGGGAAACCCACATAATCTCCTTTAACATGTTTATACCTAGACTTCATTAATTCAAAAAAACATACATACTTGAACTTTAGGTTATTTTCCCCAGAAAAATCTCTCCTCACACAATGAGACTCAACCACCAAGGTTTAAATAATAAGGAAAACCGAAAAATCAAAGGTGACATACCTAGAGAAAGATGGGATCTTAAAACCTCAACATAATATAACAACTCATACCTGAGCTATTCCAAGAATCACTACGGGGTATCAAAAAGAAATTCTGGCCACTATTCTCACATATTAGACTCCCTATCCTAGGTATCCTCTTGAACATTCCCATGCTTCCACTACACTCATACTAGAGGTATAGTTCTTCCCTAGAGATACCACTCACTATGGTCCACAATCTGTATTAGATGATCCTCAAAGAACACATCTACACCAAACTCGATATCCTCAATTTCTACCACATGAGAAGGGCCAAGATAATATCTCTAAATCCATGACACATGAAACACATCATGCATGGTACTATAGCATTGTGGAAGGGCTAATCTGTATGCCACTGGACTGAACCTTTCCACTATCTCAAGTGGACTGAAAAGCCTTGGTACTGATATTCCCTATTTTATGATATGGTGTGGCCCAAACCTATGTGACACCCAAAGGAAAACACAATGACCAACCTCAAACTCAATAGGTCATCTCTAATGGTCAACATAAGATTTTTTATTTCTATGCATGGCCACCAACCACATCCTGATCAAATAAACCTACTCAGATGTCTCCTGCATGAGACTAGGTCGAATAAGCATTGACTCTCCTACCTCCAACCAATAAAAAGGTGAACGAAACAACCTACCATAATTTTCAATTTAGATTGATACATGGAAGATATTATTATATTAAAACTCCATGAGTGCCATATATTGCTTCCACAAACCATCTGAATCTAAAATATAGGCTCATAAAAAATCCTAGAGAATCTAAATAGTCCACTCATATTGTCCATTAGTCTGTGGATGATATTCCATACTTAAAATAATATATGATCCCATATTCTTTTGAAGAAATTTCTAGAACTATAATGTGAAACAAGGATCTCTATCAGAAACAATACTCCTCAAAACATCGTGCAACCAAACTATATCCCACACATAAATACTACCCAGATCATCAATAATGAAGGTCTCCTTGATAGTAAAGAAGTGGGAAACCTTCATTATTAGATATATGATCACCCATACTACATCATTCTTATGAGTTGTTCTGGGTAAGCCTATCACAAAATCCATAGTGACATCATCTCATTTCCACTCGAGAATGGGAAGAGGCTGCAACAACCTAGCTGTCCTATGATGCTCAACTTTCACCTACTAACAGGTGAAACATATTTCCACAAATCCTACTACCTCTTTATTAATTCCTATCCACTAGTTTTTTCTATGAATATCATGAAACATCTTTGTCAATCTAGGATCTACCTCCCATCTAAAAGCATGAAACTCTCTCATTAGATCTTCATGTAAGCCTATAGAAACCCATAATCGACCACAAAAAAGAATATAATTTCCACTACCAAGATACCATACCGCTATTTTCTCCCCACCATATAGGTTATCTATTATAACTAATCCCTCCATATTAGATAAATTATTTGTCTTGATTTGATCAATAAGAATGGGTATAATTGATGTCGAAGTTAGAGATACTCATCCCTAAGTCTCCTGAACATCTAGATTCATGTCTGAAAAGAGTTCCATCATCCACCCCTCATCGCAAGACTCCTGCACTACCTCTATCCACATCTTCCAACTCAAGGAATCAACAAAGAAATTTCCCTTTCCTAGTGTATAATCCCACCTGAAGTAAAAAATATTGTAGATATTCTAACCACCTCCTCTACTGAAGGTTTAGGTACCATAGAGAAAAGATGAACTAGAGGCTCTTATGGTCCATTTATACCAAAAACCTATCACCCATAAGATAATTCCTCAAACATATTAGGGATTATACCACTACCGATAACTCCAAACTATGATTAGGATAATTCCTCCCATTCAATCTCAAATGTTTTAATCCATAAGAAACCACTTGATCCTCCGACATCAGAACTACTATGAGTTAAAATTTGGATGCATCATAGTATAGGATATTTTATTTACCTAAAATAGGTAAAGTGAGGATAGGTGTTGAGGTCATCTTACCTTTCATCTTATGAAAATATCTCTCATAATAATTGGACCAAAAGAACTTCTCCCCTTTATTAGTTATCCTGGATATTGGTGCCTCCAAATTGGAGAATACCTTGATAAAGCACCCATAATAACTATTAAACCCATAAAAATCTGAATCTCGAAGAAATTTTTGGGCCTCTCCCAAGATA
Organism: Viscum album; assembly: GCA_963277665.1. Classification (NCBI taxonomy): domain Eukaryota; kingdom Viridiplantae; phylum Streptophyta; class Magnoliopsida; order Santalales; family Viscaceae; genus Viscum; species Viscum album. Next base: position 1,769,211,278 of record OY728140.1, read on the forward strand.
CCATGGGTGTAACCTTCTCTAGGTCCACTAAAACCCTTACTTTGAGATGATATGGCCTAATAAGTAAACTTTATCAATCCATTTGGTTATATTAGCATAAAGACGAGGCTCTATCAATGTACTTAAGATGATGTAAAGATGTTGGGAATGATTGTACACTAAATGATAGTATACTAATATTTCATAAATAAACCACCAAAAATGGTATAGAAAAGGATGAAATATCTGATTCATCAAGGCCATGAATACCACCGGTGCATTCATCAAACAAAACCTTACCACTATTAACTCATACAAGCCACACCTACTCCTAAATGCAGTTCGAGGTATGTATGATGGCCTCACCCTCAACTGGTGGTATCTTGATCTCAAATAAATCTTGGATAAGATCTTATCATCTCTCAACTTATTGAAGAGATAATCAATGCATGGAAGGGGATACCAGTTCTTGATCTTCATTTGGTTCAATCTATGATAATTTGTACCTAAGTGAAATGTTTCATAGTCCTTGGTGAAGAGAACTAGATAAAACTATGGTGACTTAGTAGGCCATATGAAACCCCTAGATCCTAAATCTTCTAACTGAACCTTCACTTCTCAAATCTCGGATTGTGTTATCCTGTAAAGTGGATTGGAAGCTAGCTCTGCTCTTGGAAAGAACTCGATTGTAAACTCGATCTCCTACTTGGGTGGTAATACTTAAAACTAATTAGGAAAATAATCCTAAAAATAGCCTACCACTAGAGGAAAGGTATCTTGTCCTTCATCATCTAGAATAAGGATTTTTCTCTGAGCCATGAGAAAATCTAATCTAAACTGAATTATTCTTGCATGACCAGCCTAATGATCTCACTCACCATGGTGAGTATAGTTTCCTCCTTCTGAAGATAAAAAGGTAACCATACTACAATAATACTTGATATGATCATAGTATATAAATATCCAATCTATACCAAGAATAAAATCAAAATCTTTAATTTACATCACAAATAGTTCCTAAAAGAAATGGTAACCACCATTTTCTAGAGAAAATTCCTTGCAACGTTAGATATTCTTGGACATCACTCCTAAATATGTGTCGATGGTCTATAAAATATCCAAGATGTCCAAATCCAAGACCAAAATATTTTCAAAAATATTAGACAAAAGGAACATGATGATCCTATATAAAAAACACAATCTAGGGTATATGATAGAAGAATCTTACCTCTAAGGGTAGAGGTTCCTACATCTAAACTACTTGGAGTAGACTTAATAGCATGCAATTTAATTTCCCATATACCTTGGGCTATAGTATTAATACCTTGTTCTATTACCTCTACTTGGTACTACCGCTCCAGTACTGGGGTAACACATCCCCTACCTTGACCTGAACTTCTAGTGGAACTCCAGCTACCTATTTACAGAGGGGTAGTTGAGACCTTCCCAGTCCCAGGTACCTACCTTGACCCCTTCCACTGCTCCACTTCAATAAGTTCCTAAAAAAATTCTAAAGATGACCCAACCTACCACAAAAATGATACTCTAATGCAGGGTATGGACAATAAGGCCGCTCATTACCAAACTTGTCACACTGATAGAACTATAATGGAACTTAGTCCTAATATAGATTCCCACTACCCTAACTACTTTGAACACTTTTTCCTTGGTGATAATTATCATAGCAGTTCTTCTTTCAACCAATATAAGATCTCCTAGTTTGTCTTGCTAAAATAGCCTCAACACTACTTGGGGACTCTCTCAAATTTACTTCCATGATGAGTGTCTGATTCATCACACCTGAGAAGTTAGTAAAGAGAAAAATGTTCACCTATGACTTAATCTCATATTTAGTTCCATCATAAAAACTTACCACTCTAGAGATCTAATCACCAGCTAAATATAGTGCAAATAATTGTAAGTTAGTGAAAAATCCAACATATCTATCACTGAAATACTCTCTTTTGTGATGTACATGAACTTGAAAACCTTCTCATCCTTAAATGTGTCTGGATAGAAGTGTCTTATAAACTTTTCCTCAAATTCCTTCCAAGATAACTCCTCTTAATTCTCATATTTCTGTAGAATATACCAACAACGCTTGGTAGGTCCATGAATCATGTATATAGTAAGATTCTACCTAATATCTATGGATGTCTCGTGGTTCTTGAAGGTCAAATGGACTGAATAGATCTAGAACTAAACTTCCTAGGGTCCTCCCTCCCCAGTAAACATAGGTGGATACTGTAACCGAAACTCTCTCATTAGCTCAGAAATCAAAGACTTGGTGTGAATAATATCCCTTTCCATGGATTGCATGACCCCCAGGAAGCCATCATGAAACTAAACATCCATATGATCTATAAGAGCTACAAGAATATCAGGTTCAACTATTTTACGAGCATACTGATTTCTACTCTCCTGATGCTCAAGTTGAAGATGACTAGGGGTAATTTTCTCTACAAGATAAACAAAATTATTAAATAATTGGATAAAAAAACAAGTTCAACCACAATAGGTGAAAAAATAGAGAACCAAGGCTCATGGTCTTTCTAAACATATCTTACAAGTGTTTTAGCCTGACATAAAAATTCCTTTCATTTCATTTATCTAATATAATAGGTATCTCATATCACATTTCATTCAAGAAAATATATCACATGTAATAAATATGTCCCTAGCATGAACAATGATTGTCAAGATATATCCCTATGTGTCTATCATGATGCATGCATACACATCTCGTTCCATACTGATCCATGAGTATAAATCTCAAGAAACAATAACATCACACAACATGTGAATCACCCGAGGTAAAATAACATTAACCGTAACAAAAAACAACATGAAAAACAATCCCATTCCAGGGAACTCAGATTTTCCCACATACATAGGTTATCCAATACCATGAATAATATCATTACCTAATCCCGACACATCCTAGTATCCTTTTTATCTTTCCCAAATAGTTAAGAAATAGAAAATAAGAAACCTCCCTCAGTAGGCTGAAACCACTATGTATAAACAAAACTAGTCTAATAATAAGTGCATGCAATAAGGCAATAACATGTGTATTAATTAATTAATTTAATATAATACAAAAAAACCTACTTTAGAACCATTATAGAATATCTTTGATCATGTATAAACAATATTACAATGATAACCACAAACCATGGCATAACCACATAACTAGGCAAAGCCCTCTATATATGTATTTCAATATCCAAGGCAAGCCCTATAAGCATTACACCATGAAACTAGGACAAGACCACTATATAAGAATTACAACATGAAACTGTGCCAAGAATTTTATATAATAATTACAAAATGAAACTAGGCCAAGCCTGGTATATAAGCATTATAACATGAAACTAGGCCATGCCATCTATATAAGCATTACAACATGAAACTGGGCCAAGCCCTCTATATAAAAATTACAGCATGAAACTGGGTCAAGACCACTATATAATCATTATATCATGAAATTGGTAAAATAAATCTATATAATAATTACAACGTGAAACTCAACACAATTCATAACTACAAGGATATCAAAATATCATATATTAAGACTCAATGGTTAATCCTATAAATTACCATTTGTATTTCAATTTTACATTCATTTTTATATCAAATTATCACCAATCCCTTAAATATAAACAATAAACCACTATGAATGTGATTCTATATCGAGAAATCACTTGAGGTCTCATGTTATAATAACATATAATTTAATACATTATCCATTTCATTATTATTTATGGGTTCACTCACCCAATGGGTAGACACAATCTAGGTCACAACACCATTGGACCCAAGGGGATCTAAGGGACAATTTAGCACATGTTTTATCACAACACATTATTCAATTTATTAATGTTAAAATTATGTCAGTTAAATCACAATATTTCAAATACCTAACTATAGACCACATGGATAGGTTTTAGACCACCTACCTTCAACCGGTGATCAACATAATGCTTTCAATAAGAAACACTAACAAGAAAAAAAGGAAAATAAGATCAAAAGAATAATTTGATCACTCAAGATCAATACAAAATCCCATAAAAACTATGTTCAATAGATTTCTACTACTAAAATAGAGATAAATTTAATAGAGGATAAAACCTAAGAAAAAAAATTCACTAGGGTTCAGATGCTTAATCAAGACATTCATAATGGTAGAAGAAACACCAAAATCACTTGGAAATCACTTTGGGATTAAGAGAGGGAGGTTGCATGTGGAATTAAAGAATAAAACATATTCATGAAACACATTATAATTTTTTATACTAATAAATAAATGATGTGTTTATATAACATGTAATTCTCAATTTATGAGTTATACCAAAAAATTTGTTACCTCATCTTAAAATAACCCTGCTTGAACATTACACGACATGAACTAGGTTCAAGGCATGTATTCATTTCAAAACCTGAAACAATTTCATGAATTATTACTATAAATAGTTACATGTCATGTAATACATTTAAATAACATGTAAATGTTCTATAAAAATATTTAATACAAACTTTCACAGAAGAACCCAAACCCCCTCTAAATCCTTACAAACTCACAAGAAACCCATGTAATCCAATTTAACAAATTTGTACCCAGAATCCATTAATTAAAAACATATTCATCCCTAAAATTTAGGTAAATTTACCTTGAAAAATTTCTCATCCCAAAATGATATTCAACCACCAAGGTTTAAAGAAGGAAAACTAAAACTCAAAGAGGGATGTACCTAAAAAAGGATAAGATATTACTCCGAGTGTCCAGTTTGACATCTATTTCATGATATAGATGATGATCGAGCCAAAACCCAATCTTCTATTTTTAGGGTTATTATCCCTAGGTGAATCTTCTCTAGAACCTACATTCACTTATAGTATCTAGAAATAGATATAATTTATTGGAAAACTAAATTCTTAAAATATCACCAAAATTTTAGGATGTTATCCTAAACCTAGACTTATCCATTAGTCTTATCCTAAGGGTTTCACTAATGTTATCTTATCTTAATAAAATATAACTAAAATATTCCCCTAAAATAACTAAACACTCCTTTTATACCTACCGAGTTTCCTTATAATCACACTCTCAAGTTTGGTAAAAAACATATACTTTTACAAATTAACTTTGATACCAAGTGATATGATCCAAGATAAACTTTCACAAATTTCGTAGTAGTATTTCATCTCAAAATAATATCTCAAAACTCAGAGAAAATTTTAGTTTAGTGTCATTAAGGACTATATATATAATTTATTTTACAATACTTGTAAACATTTCTTCATAATTATACTCCTCTAAACTCACTTCTATAATTCCCACAAGTTATACTTATATTTATAACATGGGGAAAAGAATTATAAGAAAGGGGTGGGATAAAAATCTTAGTAGGGGGAAATTTATCAATATGTCATCAAGGGTTAGATATTAAGAATACGAGAAAACTTGGTAATGAGAGAAATTTCCTATTAAAAAGTGCACGAAATAATAATAGTTGTCTATAAATAATGATAGAAGGATATGCAATTTCTAATGAACAAACATATACCATAAAAAAAGAGTGAATAATCATGAGATGATAAATGTGATCTATATAGAATAATCAAAATCATAAGATTATTGAATAAGATAATGAAATAAACATAATCATAGAAATAATTTTCAAGGCTACCCACCAATTCATTCATTATATAGTTTTCTTGAGATGATCACCTATGTACCTTCATGGGATTCAAATAATCCTCCCATATAACCTTGGTATTTGGATAAAACCTCTAGTTTAACCATTTGTATTGGGATATATCTTATCATGTACCCTTTTTATTTGGATAAATCCTCCCATATACCCTTTTACTTGGGATAAATCCTCTTATGTACCCTTTGTCTAGGGATAAATCCTCCCGTGTACCCTTTATCATGAGAGAAATCCTCTTGTATACCCTTTATCTTGGGACAAATCATCCCACGTACCATTTTGTACCCATGAGACATAAAATTTACCAATTCATTGAAGAGAGATATAATACCCCACCCATCTTTCATACATACATATGCTTTCCACTTGAATACAATCATTCATTATATCATTAAGAACCAATGGAATGAAAAATGCATTCTGTAACATTTCTTATTGGTATTAGTAAAATTGACCTCAAGAATTTGAATATTTGATACCAAAATTTCAATAACCCAAAAGGGTATTTTATAAGAACATTTAGAGGTTGATTCATCAAAAATAAAAGTGATTTTATAAAATTATTTTATTTTTAGCGCAAAAGAAGAAATTACGGTTACTTTGAAAAGCATTTTTTTGAAATTATGAAGTAAAAAATTTGGAAAAAATTTAATTTTAAAAATAAAATTAAATAATATATCCTTTAAAAGGCACAAATTTTATATAAATAAATGTATAATAGAATATAAAAAATTTTATTTTTGAATGGACAGAAAACCTTTGTAATTTTTTGAAATACCTTTGTTGAAAACACACATCATAAAAAGAGTAATAAAGCTTACTTTTTAAAATGGAGAATAAAAATATAAAGGTCACATGAGATAAAACATAACAAGGTTTTAAATTATAAAGGATAACTTTAGTGGGAAAGGAAAATATAGACGCGGAGGGAAAACTATCCTTAAAGATGATGGGAATTATTCTCAATAATGATATACTTTTTCTGGGGAAGAAATTCATCGAGGAGGATAATTTTAATAAAAGAAATATTTTACCAAAATAGAAAGGTAAATTACCATGAAATAAAATATTGGTGTGGAATAAAAAAATATTTGATGAAATATGTTTAATAAGAGGTATTATAAATCAATGAAGGGATTTAAGTCCTTACAATTTTGGTATCTTTTTAATCATAACCCATTTAAAGAAAGAGAAATATATGGATAATAAAACCACATAGATCTCATAAATATGAAAAAAATAAATTCATTAGGTAGTAATCAGACCATATAAAATAAATGATGGTGATAAATATCAAACATGTATCATTGATCTGAATATGACACAAAGAAACCCATACGACATTAGAAACTTTTGAATCAAAATCCCTTGACAGATATGATTTCAATTGAAAAATTAAATACCATTAATAATGATATTATCATGATAAATAATATTAAAGTGGTAGTAGATACACTATTAAAAATAAAACATTTAATATAATAAGAAATATGTCTCAAGAAATTAAATTTCAGACACAAAACCCTAACCTTAATTCATGACTTCCACTAAAGCACTTGAATCTCATGTATAAAAAAAATAATTAATATAATCACCTATTTAATAAAATTATTCATATATATAAGCCTTTTATAAAATTTATTTTTAATTATTCTCTATATGTATATTAGTTAGTTATTTTCTATTTTCGACATCAGGTGTGAGTAATCTTGATCACTTTGAACTAGTTTCACAATAGCGGTTTTGTTATTCATTATTCTCCCAAATTTCATCATTAAAATATAATAAAAGGTATTGGAATTTATCTTTAATTATATTTTATAAATTTTTAATTTCATTTTATGAGAATCTTTTTCATGGTTTTTGTAGATGAAATTGGTGATAAGCATATTTCAGTGATCTTTAACAAATAAATGATGATATCTTAATTAATGAGTTTAATATTAGTGTTATAATTTTAAAACCAAAATAAAATAGTTATTTACTTATTTATATCATATATAAGTAGTAATTAAGTTCTCATATTCATCTATGATATTATTTTATATCATTTTTCAAGTATACGGTTAGACCAACCTAAACAAGAACATACCATAATTAATGGATGATTATAATTATGAAAGAGGTTTTTTTGGAATAATATAATTATTAAAAAAACTTAATTATATTATTTATATATTTTTAAGGTGGTTAAATATATTTTAATATAGTTTAATAAATAATAAATAAGATACATAAAAAACAATATATGTTACTTTGTGGAGGTGGTAGTCCGCACACACAAAAATGATGTTTTAATTTTTTATAGTGGAAAATGAATAAGATAGTTAATAGTTATTCCATTAGAATAATAAAATTCGGTATAAAAATAAATAAATATTCCATTATATAGTAATTATAAAACTACATTTGTGAAATTAAGATATAAAATAAAAGAAGTTAAGGAAAAATTAGTACTCATGTTGAGGACTTGAGTTTTTCCTTAGAGGAATCCAAGGAAATGGGGGGATTATGATAAATAATTGTGACCAAAATATAATGGAAGTGAAATATGATTCTATGGGAAATAAACATGGTAGATGTTAAAGTGGTAATTTTGGAGTGTTCTTGAAGGGGTGGTGTAAGGTTCCTTTTATAAGTGATGAGAAATAGCGATGGCGTATTGATTTTCCGATATCTGCCGGTCTTCGTCCCGAGGCTATGGCGTTTCTCTACGTTTGAATTTTGAATCTGGTTTTTACCGATAAGAATATGACTTTGTTGAAAGCTGTGTGTCTTTTGAGATGTTTTTGAATCAGTTATCTGGAATTATGCGGTTCCCGCTCACCCAAAAAGTGGATTTCGAAAATCAAATAAAAATATAATTTTCAGTTTAAGTGACAAGAATGACCTTTTTGTAAATATTTTATCTTCATATAAAGAGATCACATATTTCACATGTAAATAATATTAAAAAATATAAAATAATGGATAGGTAGATTTTTTAAATTTTATAATCCCTAAAAAATTCATTTTAAACATATTTTTAAGTCATTTACACTTGGAATGTTCACTTTTAACAATTTTGATTTTACCATGGTAAATTGTTTTTACCTAAGTAATTTAATTTTAGTGCATAAAAATAAAATTGGCCTTATTTAAAAATTTATACCTAATTATTCTAAATATTAAATCTATTTTATTTGATAAAATCTCTATGTTTAATAAAAATAAATTTTAACATTAGTGCATGTAGCGTGTAAAAACCCATTTATAGAAAAAGTGTATTTTTAAGAATAAAATTTATGTATAGTATAAAAGTATCATTGTGTTTTATTTTAATGATATAATTTGGTTTATAATAAAATAAATAAAATTTTTGTGTCTTTCAAAGCAATCTAAAATATAATTTTACAAAAATAATATTTAATTAAAAGTAAATACAAAAATAGTTTCTTTTGTTGAAAAATATTACTTAAGTTGTTAAAAATAGGTTTTATAAATTCATACTAATATTTAGAAATGTATAATTTTAATCCTTAATACATATTTTATCATTAAAAATGTTTTATATGTTTTTAAGTTACACTTACTTCTTGATATAGTCATAAATGCTATGATTTTAGTAAATTGTATTTTTCACTCTTTACATAAAAATAAATTATTTTAGAAAAGTATAAAAAATTTATCTTAAGATAATATTGAAATTTAAAAATAAAAGTTTAATTTAATTTTTTAGAAGTAAAATTATAAAATTTATAAATTCATCTTTTAAATGAAAATTTAAAATATAAAGGAAAATTACCTTTATTGAAAAATGATGTTTTTAAACATTAAGTGTTTTTATTATTATTTCATATAAATTTATAACTTAATTAATCTAAATATATCACTTTATATATTTTAATACCATACATTATCATAATAATCTTTTAAAAGTGGTAAATTTAATTTATTAACACTTTAAATAGTTATTTGAAAAAGAACAATCTTTTTTTAATATTAAATCATATTAATTATTTATCCTTTAAACATAAGAAATTTTAATTTATTACAATCTTTTTATTTTCTAGAACCAGAAAGGCATATCCCTAAAACTGGGAAGGTGTTGCCTTTTATCCTATAAACCCACATAATCCAAGCACACAAAAATATACAAGCATAAAGTAAACTATGTAGTAAAAAGGGTGAGTACAGTAAGTAAAGGGGATAGAATACGAGCCCAACTAGAAAGTACAAGTAAAACTGAAAATAGCTCCTATGAACACCCGATAAGGATCCTACCTGAAGGGTAGGTACAACTCTTGAACAACCATCTCTGCAGTATGTCTCGTCTAATGGTCCACACTACTACAAAAACGGCCTATATCAGTGCTCAAAACGGGCTTTAACAGCGATAAAAAAGAGCTGTAAAGCTCAGTGCTAATATAGGGGGGTCTCTTTTATCAGCGCTCCGAAAAGCGCTGATAAATTCCACTTTTTTCAGCGCTAAAAAAAGAACTGATAAAACACCCCTTTATCATCACTTTTTTAGCACTAATAAAAGGGGCCTTTATCAGCAATTTTTAAAAATCACTGATAAAAGTCAAAAAAATTAAAAAAATAAATAAATAATGCATAGGGAGAGCTTTTATCAGCGCTTGAACACCCCTTTATCAGTGCTAGTAGGTCTCCTGCATGCTGCCCTTCCCGTTCATCCTCACACGTGTGCACCACCTTTGCCTCTACCCAAACTCGAACCCGCAACCTCCACATTTCACGGCTGCACCTTTACCACTAAGATATTTTGTTATTTTCTCTATTTAATGATATATCTATTTATATATATATTTATATATAGTTATATTTATTTGTATATTGATATAGATTCATATTAATATAAATATATTTATTCATATATTAGTATATATATATATATTCATTCGTATATTAATATATATTTATATTTATTTATTTATATATGTATTTTTAGTTATAATTTTTTATCCGTATATTTATTTGTATATTAATATATACTTATATGAATAGTTTTAAATACATTTATGAAAAATGTTTTGTATGTGTGTTTATAATTAAATAAATAAATAAATAAATAAATACATACATACATACATATATACAACACAAAGACACACACACAGACACAACCACACACAGACAGATATATATTTACGAATAAATACATATATATGTGTATTTTAAAAGCCATAGAATGTTAAAATGACCATAACTTATAATCTAGAAACCCGTTTCAACTCCATAACCTGTAAAATCGAAGAAAATTAAACAATATTCGATATGATATGTGGTATAGGCCTAACATGCATCTGGATTAGAAATTATACTTGTTTGAATGTTAACAAATCGGGGTATCCTGACTAAAAACTCAGTTTTGGAGGCCTTCTAGGCCTTTTTTGGCCTTGAAAAATGTAACTGAGGCTTTTCATAAGTCATTAGCGCATAGATCTCGCCGCAGGCTTCGATTTGATATGTTGTAGAGCTCAAACGGACACCTGGATCAAAAGTTATGGCCGTTTGATGTTTGAGTTACATTTTCAAATTATTTTAGATCTTTAATTAATTGTTTTGATTTTTTTGTGTCTTCAGATTGTTATTAAATGATTTTTAATCGATAATAATTAGAAAATTATTAATTAATAATATTTTTTTAAAATATTTTAAATCCATTTACACTAAATTTATTATATATTAAATGTAATAGTCTATTTATACGTACATAAAACATATTTAAAAACATATATTATATTTATATATGAATAAATATACTTATATAAAAATAATTTATTTTTCATGATTTCTTTTGAAATATAATTTTTTTCAGCGCTGATAAATCCCCCTTTATCAGCGCTAAAAAAAGGGCCGATAAAGGGGGGCCTTTATCCATGCTAAAAAAAGCGCTGATAAAGGGGGGCCTTTATCTGTACTTTTTTTGAGTGCTGATAAAGTCCCCCCTTTATCAGCCCTTTTTTCTAGCACTGATAAAGGCCGCCTTTATCAGTTCTTTTTTTGAGCACTGATAAAGGGGTAGCGCTTCCCTCGCCCGTTTTTGTAGTAGTGCCACCTCCGAGTAGCCTCTAGTCCTGACACCCTCAGCCTCGATCAATGTTGTCCGTCGTCTGCACATGACACAACAAGGTGAGGGCATAGCCCATGTAGGGTTGAGTATAATAATACTTAGTAGAGACCCTAAGACCCCTGAAGGTCTCTCAGAATCCACAAAGGATAAACCACAAAGGAAGACCTTAATCTCAAAGCACGAAGAAATAAACATCAACACTACTTAGGTATATGACCATACATATACCTAAGTTATCAATATATACACACATCACACATGAGGGAATAATACCAAAAAGGTAACGCCACAAAGGTAGAAGTACCACACAAGTAACACCACGAAGATAAAATTACCACACATGTAACACCAAACAGGTAAGTACCAAAAAAGTGACACCACACAAAAGAATACCACGAAGGTATCACCCCACAGAAATGTACCACAAAGGTAGAGACTCATCTCACACCAGGTATAACTTAAGTACATAAGTATATATGGTTAGTTGTATTGCTAGATCATCTTACTTTGTCAAGAATCTCCGTTGTTGACCCACACAGGATCATAGATGACCCATACAGGATCGGAAGATGACCCACACAGGATCTGAAGATGCTGACCCACACAGGATCTGAAGATGACCCACATAATATCTGAAGATGATCCACACAGGATCTGAAGATGACCCACACAAGATCTGTAGATTCTCCAAGTACAACCAACCACATGGTTCCTGAACTAAGATCACTTGATTCCGAGAGAATTCACTCCTCAATCCATCGGTCAATACTTTAAATTCCACAAAGTTCCATGAAGAATTATCTCAAAGGACCTCCATGTTATAAGGGTCCCAACGCAACAAAAGGCACGCCAATCGGATGCCCGGTATGTATGTTATCAACATTTCCATTCCGAGAGCCTGGTTAGATTCATGTTCGATCCAACCCGGCTATACTCCAACTTTATCCAAAACTCAAGTGGAGTATACCAAAAGGAATGTCTCGATCCAAGGAATCCAATGACGTTGATGGTTTGTCAAACGGATGAACAGTTCTCAAGATATGACCAAAAAGGTGTATCTGGATCCAGATGGGCCTGAGTCCGGTCTGACCCGGCCTGGGCTGACCCAAACTGGTTTGGGTCGACCCGACCCGGTCCGGGTCCGGGCCGCTAGGCCGCGGACCGGCCTAACCAGCTAGGCCGTGGACTGGCCCGACCTGCAAAGGGGGCAGCCCGGCCCGCTGGGCTCTGCCTGCTTTGCACGGTCTGTTAGGTGGCCTACAGTGGCAGGGTCTGCCCTAGCCGACACCTGGGGGAGGCACCCCCTGGATTCCCGAATGACCAAATTGCTATTCGGTTTTGGCTATCCCGGCGGTGCCACGTTGTGCCGTTTGCTGGCGCGCGAGACCCGCTAGAGAGGTCCCGCTTGGCATAATGCAGCTGGCTAGGGATCTAGCCACCTCTCCTCCTAGTGGCGCAATGGCGCTGCTATCCTCTGGCGGCCGTCCGGCGGCCGACCACCTTGGTGTGCCGCCACAGCTCGATAGCCGCGACCTCCTCCTCTAACGGTGGTGCGGACGCACGCCACCTTGCCTCCACCCGGCCGACCTGCGTGCTGGCTGCCACCTTCCACAACCACGAATATGGGCCCTAACCTCCCTCGCTACCGGCGGTGCATTCACGTGCTGCCCCGGTTCCACACTGTCGGGCAGTTTCCAGCCGTCACCTTCCTCCGCCACGGCCGACGAGCCACGACCTCCTTTGCTACTGGTGGTGCGGTTGTGCCACCACCATCATCGCGGCTAGTCGGTGTGCCAGCCACCGCCCATACCCTACCAACGTCGGTCACCGACATCGTGGTCAGGTTCCTCTTAACTGTCGATCCTCCCATAAAGAACACGCCAACATAGAGGGAACGGAGGGATCGGGCCATGTTTGTTTGGCCCACACCCTCCACATTAGATCGATAGTAGGTGGTTCATAGATTGGAAGTAATGAATTACCCTTAAGAACGAATTGAACAAAATTTCCTACCTCATTCATTCATTGGAGTTGGCATGAGGAAGAAGATGAAGACGCCAACATTTGTCTCTCCTGCAACACGCTCCCGTTCTGAGCTCGGGCGTCGTCCTCGTTCTTGGTCCATAGAATGTTCTTCGTTGGAGGATGTTTTTCCTTTGAGAATTCTCTAGAAAAAGCCTCCTCTCCCTTTTTCCAATGGAAAAAAAATCCTCAAGAAGAGTTAATAAAACTCTTAATTAACAGGTTTATTCATTATTTTTTAGAACTAAGGAACCCCATTAATTGAAGGAAAATATGGTTACACCTTTTGTGTAACCGAGCATTTCATGCCCAAAATTAAACGCCCGACCACCCTCATGTGGTCCCGCCTCCAAGATTCAAATGATATGTTTCAAGAAATAAAATAAAATTTATTTATTTTATTTTATTATTTTTCTTTTAACTCTCCCATGAAAATATGAAAAACTAACTCCCACCCTCAACCTACTGTAGTCGAGGTGAATGTCTCCTTAAGTGAATATTGGTGCTATGATTTCAATAGTGTCCCCAGATTTAAATTCCAATCACAGGTTCAAAAGTTACAAAACGTCACTCACACGTTTACAGAAAGTACCCAAAAAAAGTTTAGAAATTAATTCCGAACAAACTGGGCCTTGGAATCATGCACCGTCAATTTTCACGGACTCATAATAATTCTATATAATTAAAAAAATTACATGGAAAATTCTGGGACTTTACATTCTCCCCACCCTAGGGCTTTGAGTCCCCAAAAGTCACAACACAAACTAGGGAAACAAGTGGGGGTACTGAGCACAAACCTGAGCCTCCCGCTCCCATGTGCTTTCCTAGAGGTTTCCGTGTGGCCAACGAATGCACACTATAGGTATCGACCATCCACGAAGGACCCGCTCCTGTCGATACTCAATCTCCATTGGAACCTCCGAAAACGTCACCCCATCGTTGATGTCCAGCTCGCCCCAGTCAATGATGTGTGAGGGATCATTTACGTATCTCCTCAGTTGGGATACATGGAAAATGTCATGCGCCTGGTGAAACTGAGGGGGAAGAGCTCAGCATTATGCCACCTCACCAACTTTGCTGAGGACCTGAAGGGGTCTGATAAACCTCAGAGATAACTTTCCGCCCCGGCCAAATCTCCACAAACCTCATAGAGGTGAGACCCATAGGAAGACATAGTCACCAGCCTCGAACTCGAGATCTTTTTGTATCCTATCATCATAAGACTTCTACCTACTCTGTGTAGTCTTCATCCACTCTTAAATGATCTGTACCTTCTCTATGGAAACCCATACCATCTCCAGTCCCATGAGTGCTAACTCCCCTGGGTCAATCCAGCACATAGGTGATCTGCAAGGTTGACCATACAATGACTCAAATGGTGTTATACTGATGGTGGAGTGATATCTGTTATTGTACATGAACTCCACCAAGGGTAAGTGATCCTCCCAACTGCGGCTGAAATCAAGGACGCAATCACGCAACATGTCCTCAAGGGTCTGAATGGTCTGATCTGTCTGACCATCCGTCTGAGGATGAAAGACAGTTCTCAAACAAATATGAGTCCCAAATGCCTCCTGTAACCCCTTCCATAACCAGGAAGTAAAACGCGCATCACGATCAGAGACAATAATTAAAGGCACTCCATGAAGCCGTACAATCTCCCATACATAGAGGCGTCCCAAGCCCCCTACTAATCCCTGCTCTCTGATAGGTAGAAATTGGGCCGACTTGGTGAGTCAGTCAATGATCACCTTGATAGAATCATGACCCCTAGATGTGCATGGAAGTCATGTCATAAAGTTCATGGAAATTCCATCCCACTTCCACTCTGGTACCTCTAGTTGATGAACTAAGCCCGATGAAACCTGATGCTATACCTTAAATTTCTAAAAACTGAGGTACGATGAGACAAACTCTACCACTTCTTTCTTCATTATCGGCCACTAGTGCTGATGCTGGAGGTCTTGGTAAATCTTCTCCACTCCTGGATGTACTATTAGAGGGTACTTATGGAACTCCCTCAACACTTCCTCTCGTAGCACCACTGGTACCATAGTACACCCTCTGAAGAGGTTGACGTGCTACCCTTCTTCAGAAAATCCGTCAGGTGCCTATCCTATGGATATCTAAGAACGTCGAGCCTCGCAGTTAGTGTCCCCAAGCTGCACCTCCCTGACTCATTGAAGGAGTGGGGGAGTGATTGTCAGAGACTACAGATAAGCTACTCCATCTCAATCCATGTAGGATATCCGCAAAGCAGTTAGCTGCTCTGTCACCTCACTCAGCAACTATATACCAGATCTCCTGCAGAGTGTATATGCTACCACGTTCCCCTTCCCATGAGTATAGACTGTCTCGAATTCATAGTCCTGGAATAACTAAAGCGAATGCCCATGTATCAGGTTCAGACCCTTCTGAGAGAAGATATACCTGAGACTCTTGTGATCAGAGTAGACTGTAAAACGTTCTCCCATCAAGTAATTTCACCACATCTTCAAGGCAAAGACCACTGATGCTAACTCCAGGTCATAGGTAGCGCATTTCTGCTCATGTGGTCTTAGCTGTCGAGAACCATATGCGATCACTGCTCGCTCCTGCATCAGGACACATCCAAGTTCGGTCCCTGATGCGTCACAATAGACTACGTACCCAACACCCTCCTTCACTAGCCTCAAGATGGGGGCACTTGTTAGTCTCTACCTCAGCTCTTGGAAACTCCACTATAATTTCTCCGAACACACAAAGGGTTTCCACTTCTTCATCAATGCTGATAAGGGTACTGCAACTATAGAAAAGTTAGGTTCAAACCTCCGATAGTAACCGACCAAACCCATGAAACTCCGCACCTCCATCACACTCCTAGGTGGATTCCAAGCTAGAACAACCTCAATATTTTCTAGATCCACTGAAAATCCAGCCTCTGAGATGACATGTCCTAAGAAGTGAACCTGTCAGATCCAGAACTGGCACTTCGAGAGATTACCATAAAGCTGGTGCTCTTAGAGTGTGTCCAGAACTAACTAAAGATGATATGCATGCTCCTCCTCTATAAATGAGTATATCAGAATGTCACCGATGAAGAATACCACAAATTGATCGAGGTATGGCTGGAATATTATGTTCATGAGTACCATGAACACTACTAGGGTGTTTATCATGCCGAATAGAATAACCAAGAACTCATAGTGGCTATACCGACATCTAAAGGCCGTCTTCTGCACATCCTCGTCTCGTACCCTAAGCTGGTGATATCCTGATCTGAGGTCTATTTTCGAAAACCACCTTGATCCCTTCAACTAATAAAAAATATCATCAATACTTAGTAGTGGGTACTTGTTCTTCACGGTAACCTGGTTCAGGCACCGATAGTCCACACATAGTCTTAAAATCCCATCTGCTTTCTTGGCAAACAAAATCGGGGCTGCCCAAAGAGAAACACTAGGCCTAATGAACCCCATGATCTGCAAGTCCTCTAGCTATTCTCATAGCTCTCGAATCTCCATGGGAGCCATCCAATATGCTGGAGTAGATATTAGTGCCGTCCTGGGATACAATTTGATGTAAAATTCCACCTCTCTACGAGGAGGTAGACCTAGAACATCATCAGAGAAAACATAATTGTTCTGGTCCACCACTACAGGATAGATCATACTCTCAATATCAACCACTCCGAGGGTATGGCTAGCCAGCTAATGTGTGATCAGCTGCACCCTCCTCCGGGCAAGTCTATCCTATTCTGAAAAGGTTCCCTTCTCACTGATGAAAGAAAACCTGGTCCCATCCTCGCGGACACACCGCACTTTGTTCCTAATATAGTCGATCTGAGCATAGGCTGTAGATAACCAATCCATACCCAAGATGACATCGTAAGTCCTCAACATCGCTACTATAAGATCATAGCCAAAGCTCTCATCTCCTAGAGTAATCTCACACTGCCGGAAATAGTGTGTAATCATCGAATCATCTCTCGTAGGAGTCTCTAGCTATAAGGATCGAGCCAACGACTCCACCAGAATATCCAAGCTCCAAACAAGGGTAGTGGAAATAAAAGAGTGACTAGCACCTGTGTCTATTAGTACTACAAATAAGGTGGAGTAGACACAGATCATACCTCGAATCATCTCCAAAGCACCATGGTCGTAGGCCTCAGCTGCCTGGAGCTAAGCTCATCCCTGTCCACCTGCTCCCTGTGGTTGGGGTGGACCACATAGAGGTGGTAGCGGTAGAACCTCAAATCTCCACCCACCGCATGCTTCTATGCCATGTCCACCTACTACCTGCAGACCTCATCGATCGAATCTTTGCCTCTTCCCAAGCGGTCCTTCAACTGTCTTCTGGTCGTCCATACAGTAGGTCGGGCAATCACGAGCCATGTGACCCTACCCGCCACATGAGTAACACTGCCTGCTCCTCGCCTGTCCTTATCTATCTCGAGATCCCCACACGACTGACCCTATACCCTGCGGTCATCCACCTATAGGTCTAGTCCTTTTAGGCCTCTGTGTCATCTGTCTACTACTAGCTGCAAATGAATCTGCTATATAATGCCCGGTGGTGGGTCTCGCTGCCAGTGACTACTCAGTAAGGAATCTTTTTTCTAAGAGTGCTCGCTATAACACCCTCACCTGTGTCGGAATGCTGCGGGAAATCATCAAAGCTCTAATCTCCCGTCTGAGCCCCTGCTTGAAGGTCTGGGCCCAGAAGAAAGGGTCCCGCACCATGTCAGCGGAGTAGCGCGAGAGGTTGGTGAACCTCGCTGAATACTGAGCCACGACCATGCTACCCTGATGCAAGTGGAGAAGCTCCTGTATACGCACTGAGCGTAAGATCGCTGGGATGAACTCTACCCTGAAAAGTCTCTCAAAGTACACCCAGATGAGAGTGACCACATTGTGAACCTGGAGCATCAAGATCCACCATCTTCCCATTGCTGCCTGAAGAAGACTGGCGGAAAGGATCACCATAAGATCAACTCGTGTCCCTACCAGTCGAAAAACTCTAACCACGGCCTCCAACCGGTCCTCAGCTGCCTGTAGATCTGTCTCTCACTGGAACCTTGGTGGCCTCTAGTGCTAAAACTCATGCAACGTTCTCAAGTGGTGTGCACCCTCTACTGCTGGGGTTGGTGGCATCGGCTTCCCAACTGGTAGTGGTGCTACTAGTACACCACCCAATGGTACAACTGCTGAAAGGGGGCCCTGCATCAAAGCCTCATCGCTCGGTGGGCTATCATCAAGTACTCTACCTGGAACCCTAGTTGGCTATCTCCGTGGAGGCATCCTGGAAAGAAAAAGGTGCACCACGATTAATAAGTTATACCTGGTGAGACGACTCAAAGAGATCACAAAGAAAACTTTTAAAAAACACACACGCAATCAGTGTTTTCATGCATTGAGTCAAAAATCAGAATTCAGGGTCCTAGTGTATGGATACGTCATCCCCCACACCAACACTGGATTCCCCAAACTGATAACCACACTCATAAAACTTAACACTATTGCTAATTAAAAGACCAGATTCCAAGTTATTTGGTAGAACCGACTCCTCTGATACCAATTTGTCATGACCCGTCCCCTAGGGCCCATGCCGTGACTACCCCAAGCCCGCCTTCCATAGGCCAGGGGCTGACGACTAACACTGGAAAGGCATATCCCTAAAACTCGGAAGGCATTTCCTTTTATCCTGTAAACTCATACAATCCAAGTACACAACAAGATACAAGAACAAAGTAAACTGTATAATAAAAAGGGTGAGTACATTAAATAAAGGGGCCGAAATACAAGCCCAACTGGAAAGTAGAAGTAAAATTAAAAATATCTCCTGTGAACACCCACCAAGGATCTTACCTGAAGGGTAGGTACAACTCTCGAATAGTCATATCTGTAGTACAAATCATCTAATGGTCCACTTCTGAGTAGCCTCCAGTCCTGGTACCCTTACCCTCGATCAATGCTATCTATTTTCTGCACATGACAGAGCAAGGTGAGGGTGTATACCATGTATGGGTGAGTATAACAATACTCAGTAGGGACCCTAAGACCCCCGAAGGTCTCTCAGAATCCACAAAGGATAAACCAAAAAGTAAGACCTCGATCTAAAAGCACAAAGCAATAGACATCAACACTACTTCAGTATATGCCCATACATATACCTAAGTTATCAATATATACACACCTCATACATAAGGGAAGAATACTAGAAAAGTAACACCACAAAAGTAGAAGTACCACATAGGTAACACCACGAAGATAAAAGTACCACACAGGTAACACCATGAAGGTAAGTACCACAAAAGTAACGCCACACAGAAGAATACCACACAGGTATCACCACACAAAAATGTACTAAAAAAGTAAAGACTCAGCTCACACCTAGTATAAATTAAGTACGTAAGTATAGATGATTATCTGTATTGCTAGATCATCCTACTTCATCGAGAAGGTCTGCTGTTGACCCACACAGGATTGTAGATAACCCACACAGGATCTAAAGATGATCCACATAGGATCTAAAGATGCTGAACCACACATGATTCGAAGATGACCCACACAAGATATTAAGATGACCCACACAAGATCTGATGATGACCCACATAGGATCTGAAGATGACCCACACATGAATGTAGCGTGTAAAAACCCGTTTATAGAAAAAGTGTATTTTTAAGAATAAAATTTATGTATAATATAAAAGTATTAATGTGTTTTATTTTAATGATATAAATTGGTTTATAATAAAATAAATAAATTTTTTGTGTCTTTCAAAGTAATATAAAATATAATTTTACAAAAATAATATTTAATTAAAAGTAAATACAAAAAACTGTTTCTTTTGTTGAAAATTTTTACTTAATTTGTTAAACATAGGTTTTATAAATTCATACTAATATTTAAAAATGTATAATTTTAATCCTTAATACATATTTTATCATTAAAAATATTTTATATGTTTTTAAGTTACACTTACTTCTTTATATAGTCATAAATGCTATGATTTTAGTAAACTGTATTTTTCACTGTTTACATAAAAATCAATTATTTTAGAAAAGTATCAAAAATTTATCTTAATATAATATTGAAATTTGTAACTAAAAGTTTAATTTAATTTTTTAGAATTAAAATTCTAAAATTTATAACTTCATATTTTAAATGAAAATTTAAAATATAAATGAAAATTTAAAATATAAATGAAAATTTAAAATATAAATGAAAAATACATTTATTGAAAAAATGATGTTTTAAACATTAAGTGTTTTAATATTATTTCATATAAATTTATAACTTAATTAATCTAAATATATCAGTTTATATATTTTAATACCATATATTATCATAATAATCTTTTAAACATGGTAAATTTAATTTATTAACACTTTAAATAGTCATTTGAGAAAGAAATTTTTTTTAATATTAAATCATATTAATTATTTATCCTCTAAACATAAGAAATTTTAATTTATTACAATATTTTTATTTTCTAGCACTGGAAAGGCATATCCCTAAAATGGGTAAGGAGTTTGCTTTTATCCTGTAAACTCACACAATCCAAGAACACAACAAGATACAAGCATAAAGTAAACTGTATATTAAAAAGGGTGAGTATAGTAAGTAAAGTGTAACACCCCAAGATTTCATAGTACACTATTTGTTTAATGTAATTAAATAACTTGCACTACACAAAACACCGAGTTCAAGAACACCACAATATTACGAAACTAGCTGTTCAAAAGCGGTTATGAATAGTATTAACTGAATTTTGAACATTATATAATCCTTATAATTTTAGAATCTATATTATGAGTTTCTTAGACATAATGTAAGAAAAAAATCATTTTTTTCAAATAAAAGAAGTATTTTTCAAAAAATGCAGTTTTACCATCTTTTAATGGTGAACCCTTTTTAAATCCAATATTTAAAACATTTATATATTCAATTTAACAAAATAAAACTATTCTTTAGAATCAGGACATAAGAATTTATTTTCAATAAATTTTTGGTGTTTTATTGATAACTTTCATATTTGGGTGAATAGTGAAAAATACTATATTTTAACTGAAAACAACTTTTTAATCAATATAATTTATAGTGTTAAATTATACATTTTAATGATTTATAAGTAAAAATATATTATATTTTTACCATTTAATCCAATGATGGTCATTTTAAGTAATTTCACTTTGAAATTGGACATAAACAAGTGTCAATCTTTTGATAGTTATTATTACTTAAAAATACGCCTTTTGGTTTTGACAACGAGAATTAATTTTAAATTAATAAATGAAACTTATATGCTTTGAATTTTGTAAAACTGAATTTATTTTTGGATTCATAATATCAAAATTATCCTAAGGTGAATTTTTTGTATTTTTCTGAAAACTTTCAATTTTTGATGAATAGTGAAAAACACTGAGTTATAGTTTAAAACTGAATTTTTATTTAAATAATTATTTATTTAATTTAAATTTATTTTTGGTCAAAATAGATACATAATACATATATAATTTCCATTTAATTCATTGGAGTCAGTTTATAATAATTTTAGATATATAAAAATTTTATTGAACTTTTCACCGTCTTTTACCCACCTCCTAGGAGAATTTGCATATTCACATAAAACTTATTTTTACCACTTCTATGAGTGGAATTTCAAAAATATGAGAGATACGGTAAATATCAATGAGTAAAATGTGGTTCAATAAGATAAAAATAATTTTTGATGAATAGTAACTTTTTACTTTTATTTACCACGATTAAATGTAAATAGGGTAATTAAGGGTAAAACTGATATTAATATTACCCTAACGCTTGTCATAATTCTATTGTACAAGTGTATCTCGACCAAAAACAACCTTAGAAATAAAATATTGTCATTTAGGTCTGCTTGGATTAGATTAGGACATTTATTATTATTTAATTCAAAGAAGAGTTAAAAGAGTTAAAATCAAAGTTTAATAAATAAAACATTTTTAATATAGGTTTATACATAAGATAAATTATATTATAAATATTCATTAGAAATATAAAAATATTTTCTACATAATGGTATTTTATTTATAATTTTTAGATATTAAAT
This sequence comes from Viscum album, assembly GCA_963277665.1. Taxonomy (NCBI): domain Eukaryota; kingdom Viridiplantae; phylum Streptophyta; class Magnoliopsida; order Santalales; family Viscaceae; genus Viscum; species Viscum album. Next base: position 1,769,234,139 of record OY728140.1, read on the forward strand.
AATTTAATTTATTTATGACACAATGATGATGCAGTAATTACCGTATTAATGAAAGATTAAGATAATTGGTATTATAAATACCAAAATAAATGTAATTTGAGACTTTTTATGAATTCCAATAATTTTATTGGTTAATATGACGTATTAGTATTGGTTATATGATTTTTTTTGAATTAATAATGTTGTTAATAATTTATCAAAAACAAAATACCCAATAGTGTCAAAATTGACATAAAAGTGTTTTTAAAACAAATATTATATTATTAATTGATATTCTATTCCTAAAAATCTAAGGTTCGGCCAAAGGACTTATATCATTATATTTTTATCATTAATGGACCACTTGGGGGTCTATTGTAAGTTTATAGTTTGTTTATTAACTATATAATATAAAAATACAAAGTGACATGGTAAATGTCAATCTAATTAACTAAGAGTTAAAACTAAAGGATAAGGTTAATATAATGACCCAAACCTATCTAAAATCTACTGGTTGAATGGATTTTGACCCATACCCAACTTATAATTTTAATAATCCACTTTGTAGCCATTATAAACCGAATATGAATTTATTATAAATTAATACTTTAAGTTTTTCCTAAAGAACCACTCCCCCCCCTTATAAAAGGACACAACTTCTAACCAATTCTTCACACCTTAAAAGCCTTTTGGTTTACCCAAACCCTGCCAAAATACTCTCTCAACTTACCTAAATTCAACATAGAGGCCTTATTTTGATCAGAAAGCCAACCTAAGGAGCCATTTTGATCAAATCAAAAGGAAGAACCTGGAGAAGAGGTAATGTTTTCACCACCCTCTTTCAAGTTCCTTTCTTCTTCAACTTCTTATTTCTTTGTTATTACCATTCTAAAATAATAACTCCAGTATATTCTATATAATGTGATTTTATTATAAATATGGTAAAACCATATTCAGTATTCTATCCATCCTTTGAATGACATGTCACCATACGTGCGTACGTACGACTTACCGTCTCCACGTCGTGGTGTAATTGTTATTCAATAAATCATTATTTGGATGAGTATAATAATGATGTGTAATTCATGTAAATAATAAATCTAACATGATAATTATTATTTATATATGATATAAAATCCAATTATATATTATTTTAATATCAAAAGAATGATATTGTCGCTTGTGTGTATGTACGGACTACCGTCTCCACGAACGCGATGAGATTCATTCCCCATCGTATCCATTCAAGATTAATTATCATTTAATGATTAAAAATAATTTTTAATGACTTGATATAATTCTAAATATGAATAAGATACAACCTATCCATAACAAACACGACTTATGTAACAAAAAATATAAAAGAAAACGAGTAAGTTAACACCCGAAACAACGATAACACTAAGATATTATTAACAAAGCGATGTTAAAAGATAATATATGATATCATATTAATTTAAATGATTATTTTATAATTTAATAACAATTATTTCACCATTATACAGGAGGTTAAACTACCATCGACCAAGGAAAAGTACAAGGTAAGGGTTTATTTCACAATCTCTTCATTATCCAAGGTTGTTTATACGTAATTATCTACTAGGACCTCTTAATCATCCACATCCATGTTTCTTAAAAATGTATTTCAAAAAATTATTAATATTTTACAGAATATGGGTTAAAGTCATTTATACCCTTGTTTGAATTTTTATAAGAAGTTTATAAAGGAATCTTTATGTCATTTTCTAAACAAAGGACCTTTTTAACCTTTTCGACAAATTAAGGTAAGAATGTATTTTTTTAACTTATACGGAGGGTGAAGATATTTTCCACTGTTGTAAAATCTTCAAAGAATTCCTTACAAGCTTATAAGAATATTTTCATAGTAAATGTTTTCTTTTACAATTATGTTACTTTTAAATGTTTTAAATATTTATCTTTCTAGATATTTTTAATTAATGTCCATGTTTTCAAAATGAATTTAAGGATTTATTTATATGGACATGAATGTTTTGAAATGATAATTATTTTCAAAAGTTTCAAAGTGGTATGGGATAATTTGATTAAAAAATATCTTTTAAATTACTTCCTTTATAAATGTGTGACTTTTAAATGATTTAAAAAATGAGATATTTCTCTCAAATAGTTTTGATTTCATCTATGTCAACATCCTTTGATGGATTTTAAGATTATTTGAAGTTGATTTATTATGATACAAAACTTCCATATTGTATTTAAGGTTTTGTGATATGTTTGACTGTGGATGTGTTATTTTTACATCATTCATGGTTTATGGAGAAAGTATTAACATTTCGTATGCCAGTTTTAATACGAATGTCCATGTTATGTTTAAACCTGTTCATATAAGGAATGCATTGGACATAGTAAGTGATGGGTGGAGCCCACTATAGCTCCTTGATGAATCGGTAGGTATCATGAGACAAACTAGTGTCTTTTTATGAGGCCTTGACAAAATCTTATTTATAGTCTTGGCATGAGGCCTTGGCTATGTGGTTATGATAGTCAGACATTATGCATTCCATCATTATGAAAGTGGTTATTGATATTGCATGTGATTATTCGACTAATATAATATCCATGTGAATAATTAAATGGCATTACTTCATTTTATTTTATCCATATTATGCTTATGTTCAAGTTTAAAAGGATTTTGTTTTGGTTATACATTGCCTTAAATGTTTATGCTTTTTTATGAAAGTTTCCGCTGTATTGTTATCCTTACTGAGCATCTGAGCTCACCCCTTTCTATGTTTTATTTTTCCCAGGATTTCAAGAAGTGTATTGTGATTGATATGCAGGGTTAATCCAAGGAAATAATGGCATTCGTGAAGGATTATTTATGTTGTTTTGTATGTTATGAAGTGTAATGTAACATTCATGTATGTAATCTATTTTCCAAGACTGCTAAACTGATCGGTCATTCGGGACTTGATTCCCTGTAATCATGCCAATGTATTAAAATAATGCACTGACTCTAGGTAACTGGGGTCAGGGTGTTACATAAAGGGGCTGGAATAAAAGCCCAACTGGAAAGTACAAGTAAAAACGAAAATAGCTCCTGTGAACACCCGATAAGGATCCTATCTAAAGGGTAGGTACAACTCTTGAATGGTCATCTATGCAGTATGTCTCGTCTAATGGTCCACCTCCGAGTAGCCTCCAGTCCTGGCACCCTCAGCCTTGATAAATGCTGTCCATTTTCTGCACATGACATTGCAAGGTGAGGGCGTAGCCCATGTAGGGGTGAGTATAATAATACTCAATAGGGACCCCAAGACACCCGAAGGTCTCTTAGAATCCACAAAGGATAAACCACAAAGGGAAACCTTAATCTCAAAGCACGAAGCAATAGACATCAACAATAATTTGGTATATGACCATACATATACCTAAGTTATAAATATATACACACCTCACACATGAGGGAAGAATACCACAAAGGTAACAGCACAAAGGTAGAATTACCACACATGTAACACCATGAAGATAAAAGTACCACAGAGGTAACACCACAAAGGTAAGTACCAAAAAATTGATGCCACACAAAATAATACCACGAAGGTATCACCACACAGAAGTGTACCACAAAGGTAGAGACTCAACTCACACCAGGTATAACTTAAGTACGGAAGTATAAATGGTTAGTTGTATTTCTAGATCATCTTACTTCATCGAGAAGCTATACCATTGAACCACACTGGATCATAGATGACCCACATAGGATCTGAAGATGACCCACATAGAATCTGAAGATGATGACCCAAACAAGATCCTAAGATGACCCATACAAGATCTGAAGATGACCCACACAGGATTTGAAGATGACCCACACTGGATCTACAGATTCTCTAAGTACAGCCAGCCACAGGGTTCCCGCACTAAGTGTGATTGATTTCAGGAGAATCCTCTCCTCAATCCATCAGTTGATACTTCAAATACCACAAATTTCCAAGAAGATCTATCTCAAAGGACCTCCTCATCATAAGGGTCCTAACGCAATAGACGACGCGTCAATCAGATGCCCAGTCTGAAAGTTATTAGCATTTCCGTTCCGAGGGTCCGATTGGATTTGGTTTTGATCCAACCCATCCGTACTCCAGATTTATCTACCAAAAGGACCATATTGATCCAAGGAATCTAGTGCTATAGACGGTTCGTCAAACGGATGCCTGGTTCTCAAGATATGGCAAAAAATGTGTATCTGGGTCCAGATGGGCCCGGGTCGGGTCCGAACTGGCCTAGGTCGACCATACCTGGTCCGGGTCCGACCCGGATGGGTGGGAAAATGGTGGGTCTAGCCCACTAGGCTATAGAACGGCCCTACCCACAAAGGGGGTGGTGTGGCCCGCTAGGTGGCCCACGGTTGCGGGGTCCTCCCTAGTTGACACCTGGGGGAGGCGCCCCCCGAATTCCTGAATGACCAAATGGCCGTTCGATTTTCTCCATCCTGGTGGTGCCACATGGCGCCTCCTACTAGCGCATGGGACTCACCAGAGTGATCCCACTCAGCATAACGCGACCGGCTGGGGATCGGATCGGATCTCCTCCCAGCGGCGTGATTGCGCCGCTACCCTCCCGTGGCCGGCTGGCTGCCGACCACCTTGGTGCACCTCCGTGGCTTGATAGCTGCGCCCTCCTCCTCTACCGGTGGTGTGGAAGCATGCCGCCCTACATACATGCATCCAACCAATGTGTCGACCATCACCTTCCACCGCCATGGCCGACGGGCTGTGGCCTCCCTCGCCCCTGGCGGTGCAGTCGCGTGCCGACCCGGTTCCACGCGGCCGAGCGGTTGCCGATCACCGCCTTCCTCCACCGCGGCCGATGGGCCACAACCTCCTTTTATACCGGTAGCATGGTTACACTGCCAACTTTATCGTGGCTGGCTGGTGTGCTGGCTGCCAACCATACCCTACAGGTATCGGTCGTCGGCATCCTGGTTGGGTTCCGCTCAACCGTCTATCCACTTGCGAAGAACACGTCAACATAGAGGGAGCAGAGGGATCATGATTTTTTTTGTTTGGCCCACACCCACCACGTTAGATCAATTTTAGGTGGTTTTTATATTGGAAGCAATGAATTACCATGAAGAAAAAATTGAACAAAATTTCCTACCTCGTTCGTTCGTTGGAGTTGTCATGAGGAAGAAGATGAAGACACCAACGTTTGTCGCTCTCGTAACACGCTCCCGTTCCGAGCTCGGGCGTATTCCTCATTTTTGATCTGGAGAATTTTCTTCATAGGAGGATGTTCTTACTTTTATAATTCTCTAGTAAAATCCCACTCTAGCTTTTGCCAACGGAAAAACAATCCTCAAGAAGAGTTAATAAAACTCTTAATTAACAAGTTGATTCATTAATTTTTAGAATTAATGAATCCCATTAATTGAAGGAAAATGTATTTAAAAATTTTGTGTAACCAAGCGTTTAATTACCAACCTTAAATGCCCAACCACCATCATGTGGTCCCACCTCCAAGATTCAAATGAGAGGTTTCAAGAAATAAAATAAAAGTTATTTATCTTATTTTATTATTTTTCTTTTAACTCTCCCATGAAAATATGAAAAACTAAATCCCAATGTCAACCTACAGTGGTCAAGGTGAAAGTATCCTTAAGAGAATATTAGCGCTGCGAGTTCAACGATGTCCTCAGATTTCAATTCTGAGCACTAGTTCAAAAGTTACAAAATGCTGCTCACACGTTTACTAAACGTACCCGAAAAAAAGTTTAGAAATTCATTCCGGGCACACCGGGTCTCGGAATACACACCGTCAATTTTCACAGACTCATAATAATTCCATATAATTAAAAAAAATTTACATGGAAAATTTTGGGTCTTTACATCTCATTATATTTAATGTTTTATTTAATGTTATTAATTAATTATTTTTATTCAAGTGTTTCTCTAGTGGTAAGGGACTCTGTAACTAAAACATTATTTTAAATTTTTTAAGGATTTATTCTTCTAAAACTTTCTATTTCATGTCAATGTTTTCAAAATGGTTTTTATGAATTTATTTATTTGGATATGAATGTTTTAAAATTTCAATTTCTTTCAAAAATTTCAAAGTGGTATGGTACACTTTGATTCAAAATTACCTTTATTAAATGTTTTAAATGGTTTTGGAAATGGATTGAATATTTCAGTATCTTGAAAATATTTCTTGTGATTGAAAATAAAATTTTAAGAGTAAAATTTTGAAAATTGAAATCTTTTATGTGTTATGATTATATAATAGTACTTGGACATTTTATGGGTGGTTACGTGATAAACCAAAGATGAGTGGTTCCATGATAAACCAAAGTCGTGTGGTTCTGTGATAAACCAAGGACCAGTGGTTACGTTATAAAATCCAATGCATTGGGTATGTAAGTCAGTCCTATGGATATTTCATTTAGTGATATGTGTGGAATTCAACCATATGGTTGTTCAATTTAAGTATGATTATGTTATATGTTACCTTTATATATTATATGTTTATTTATATGGGTTTTAAGGTAACATTTTTATTATAAAAAGGGTATGTAATGAGCTTATATTCAATGAAATGTAATTACTACTTCTTAAAGGAGAAAAGTATTAAGTTATGAAAAATTATTCACGGTTTACATGTTTTCACAAGGCTAATAGTTTTTCTTATTTATGTATCCCTTACTAATATTTTTATGATCATCCCAAGTCTGAAATTTTTTTCATAGAATTTAAAGGAGAATAAAGTCAAGGTTGGGATCAAGGAAATGTTATAATGTTTAAACATAAAATGAAACCATTTTTCTTTTTAAACAGTTTTTGATTTATGAAAAAATTGATAGTGAGTAGAAGTGTATACTTTCTAATATTCAAGTTGTTATGTATGAGTTATAGCCTAATTCTCTAAAGCTCTAAACCTGAAAAGAACCTCAAAGTTAAATAAAGTCCAATTGTTGACTTAACATAAGATTAAGTAATGTTTAAGGACAAGGCCTTATAGTTGGTATCATAGGATGGTTTAGAAAACTTTGTAGATTAGGATGTTTTCTTAAGAGTTAGGGATATCAATATGGATTTATAATTTTAAGGTTGATCATAAGTTCAATGTCTTAGAAAACCCTTTTGAGGCTTTGTGATCTAAAATATTAAGGTAACTAATGGTATTTTTGTAGTCATTAACTTTTGAGGACATTATGGGTTATTAGTTTTTTGGATGAAAAATTCGAGGTATGAAATAAACTTTGAGGTTAAAACATGTTATGGTTGTTTATGAGGGTTTTATAATATTTTTGAAATATTATAAGAATTATATAGTTTTATAAAAAGGGAAAACAACTGGTTGAGTGACAACCCATCAGATCCAGCAAGGCTGCGAGAATCGAACCCACAACCGAAGGGTGAAAAAGGTTCATCACCAACCACTGGCCTACATTAAGTCCTTGGTTATTAATAATTTTTCTTTTCAGTGAAACTAGTTTATTGAATAAGATGAATTTGATTTTGGGAACTTATGTTTTATCAAATGGATACCCTTGGTATTGTAAAATGATATAGGTATTGAGTGATACATGTTATTTTGGAACACATTTACTATTTTGGGAACCCTATATTCCTAAGAAAAATAGAATACTATGGTATTTTATTTGAGGAGTAATGGATGAATTTTATTTTGGAAGATTCTATGTTTTTATAGAGGGATTATGGAGATTCAGGTTATTTTTAGAAGTGATTAACCTATCTTGGATAAAATGTGATTAGGTTAATTACTTTTTAGTATGATACATTAAGATTGTTTGATGTTATTTGGAGATAAATGTTACAATTTATCTCGGAAGACTATATTATCAAATCCTTCTAATTTTTGGGTTTTATTCTTAGTTTGGATTATTTTGAGGAATTTTAAGGACAATTATTTATCAAATGGTCTTTGTTGAACTTTGGATATTACTATTGAATTTTGGAGATTAAAAATAGTTTTTCTTCATACAATGGTTTATTAATTTAGGGGAATCATCTAATTTTATCCGAACTATATTTTATTCTGGTTAATATATCAGGACATAATTAATATATAGTTAATCTTTGGTGGATTTTGTGATTCTCTAAGTTGATTCTAGTGCTTTAGGTGCGACCCATTCATCTTGAATACTCATCATTCAAAGAAACGATGAGTTTGTGGTAGAAATTTATTAAAGGATGAAACTCTACTTGAAAAGTAAGTATGTTTCCTTATGTTCTTAGTAAATATCATAAATAAATTCCTCAACTTTATGAAAAGGATCTTAAAACAAAAATGTTCTTCATTTACTTTTCCTACTACGAAATCAAATATCGTTTCACTTGTCACAAGTTTGTAGTTTTCTGCTTGTTAAATTTCTCCTAATAATGTTTTATATCACTCTCCATAAGTATAATTCCCCATCCTTAAACCTTACTTAATCTTGAGTTATTACAAGATTACACATTGAGGATCTTTTCGGGTTTAGAGTTTTAGAGAATTAGATTATTAAACTTGCATTACATTCCACATATAAACAAAGTGGTTACATAAAGATAATATTCTTCTTTCCCATCAACGGAAACATATTTAAAATAAAACATGGATTCTTTCTTGACACTCCCTTGACACTATCATCATATCATGTAACTTTCCCTTGACCTATGAAAAACATTTCAAAAAAACTTGGGATGAGCATAAAAAGCTCAGTAAGGGATATAAAATATATATGGAAAGGAAACATGGGTACATATATACATAAGAATGAAATCATACTTTACCCATAAAACATAAGCACTTCAACATACCTCATCAAATCATGAATAAATCATAGAAATCATAAGACATAAAGGTAACTTGAGGCATTGATAACATTCTTACGTAGGGAGTAACCCTCTTGGTTACGTTTGGAATACCCATCACAGTATATTCCCTAAATCTCTTCGGAGAAACCTTAACGTTTCACTCCTTCGCGTTACCCAATGCATTGGAGAGCTATATCGGGCTCACCCGCCCTTAGTTTATCACGAAACCACCCGTATTCATAATAATTCCCAAGAACCTCAACATAACCGTATGACATAAAACATGCATAAAGGAAACATAACATTTCCACCTTTCAATCGCAAGATATCAATACAACACATTGATATAAAAAAATTATGAAAAACATTTTCAATACCAAAATAAAAGAAAATTAAAACAAGGTATTTATTTTTCTTTTAAAAAGAAGGTATGGCTTGTAGAGGAAGCCGAAACTCAAATAACAGTCACGGCGGTGGAGAAGTCGTTGTCGCCGCATACGTACGACAAAAACATTCCCTTTTGTTGTTTAGTAAAACTCTTCGTATAAAAAATATTCCTTTTTGATAAACATAAAATTCAAAGGGGTTTATACACCGTATAAAAGAAGGTTGTGTATAAAACAAAATATGCCTCAATGAAAGGAGATTGAGACGAAGTACCATACCTCGGGTCTGACTTGACTCGATCGTTTTTTAATGTCCTGAATAATAAACTTGAGTTAATTTCTACTTGCTTGAGAACCTTTTTAAAGTTCATTATTCCTTTTATAGAACTTATTTCCATGTCATGAACACTATGTAATTATTTAAGTTAATAACGGTCGTTTTAACGATCATTGGTACTTGAGTAAAAAATAAAACCTTTATAATTACAAGTTGTTCATGTATCCATTATATCCAGAATTATAATAATGATGTATATATCATATATATCCATTATATACATGCATTTATAATATTACATAATTATTTATAGGTAATAAATGAAATGCACCGTTCATGAAGACGGTAAGCCGTACGTACGCATGAACGCTACTTTCATTTCTATTTCGTATTTTATAGAATGGAATCATAATGATATAAAGGTATATTATAATTACAGTATAATATAATATATAATATTATAGTTCCATCCTTTATACGTCCCACATATGGTATTTAACGAATCAAATCACTTTGAGGGGGCGGTAGTCCACACTTCCTTAAATGAAGATATCGCGTTTACCCATAATGGAAACCATAAAGGTATGCCAAAAATGAAAAATACAGAAGCTTAAGGAAAACATAAACATATTATATATCATATATAAATATAGTGACATCTTAATGGCCACCTTTGAAGGTGTTAAAAGAATGTTGAACAATCATCGTTTCGGGAGGCATAAATTCGCCATCCACGGAAACAGTAGGTTCGTTAACCATTAGATGTAGGTGTGTGTAAGTGTAGATCGAATAATTATTATAACAACATCCTAGTATATTGAAGATACTGGAGTTTTTACAAAATAAATGAATAAAAAGAGTTTTGTGGGTTGGAGAATCAAAATAAAACAAAAGGACTCAAGTTCAGACATTACCTTAAAATCGGGTAACTCCCTTTGGTTTGAGATCAAAGGCTTACTTGGGAAGACTTATGCCCAAATTGAGGCTTCAAGGAGTAAGATAGGGATGTGGAGAGCCAAAATGGGCAGGGGTTGGCTGAGAAAAAGGCTTTGGGAGTGTGGGTAAGGAGGTATAGGTGGGGGCCTTTTATAAGAGGAGAGGAGGGGCACTCTTGGAAGGTAAAGAAAAGTCACTTTATTTTAAAATGGTATTCGGATTTAAGAGGTCCCACATTGACGTGTTTCTAGGATAAGGTGATAAGGGTTAGAAATCATGAGCCTTATGTCCCATCTTACCACATCGGTAGCACTTTCCAGAATTCAGAAGACATTCCCCAGCATGCCTTTTTCCACATTTATCACAAACTGGAAAGTTAGTTTTCTTACCATCAGACTTTTTTGAAGAATTCTTACCTTTCTCCTGCCACCTCGGTCTCTTCTTCTGTTGGTTTTTAAAGAACACTTGATCATCAGAAAACTCCATTTCCACCTTCTGAGCACATCGAACAAGCTTTTAATAACTTTTAAACTCACGAGAAGCTAATGCCCTTCGATATTTTGGATTTAATCCTGAGTAAAAATGACTGATTTTACTATCAAGGTCTCAGATAAAATTTGGAGCATACCTTTCCAATCGAGTGAACCTTTCTTCATAGGTAGCCACTGAGTCTTCCTATTGCCTCAATTCCAAGAATTTCTTTTCCATCCTATATCGAACAGCCTTAGGAAAATACTTCTAAAGAAACATACCTTTGAATTCATCCCAGTCAAGAGCATCAATCTCATCAGTGTCCATGATATTTTTAACCATCGACCACCACTGATCTGCTTCACCCTCCAAACGGTAAATAGCAAGACTAACCTTTTGATTGTCTGAACACCCCATGACATCGAAAATCTTCTCCAGTGCTTTAATACACCCTTCAGTTGGCACCTGATCAGATGATCCTCTGAATGATGGGGGATGTTGCCTCATGAAATGTTCCACCACTGACATGTTCCTCTGCGGTTGATCTGGATGATCTCGTGTATGGATACCACCGCCATTTATCGCTTGAGTCAACTGCTCCATTACTGCAACAAACTGTTCAGTTCCAATTCCGACCATCTCAGGATGTTGATTCGGAAGGTTATTTCCTTCTGCATGCCTTTCTAACACTGCTTCCCTGTTTCCTCTACGGAAAACCATTCTGAACAAACATGTCTTAGATGAAGCAACATGGTAATCTTGAAACACTATATCACTTCAATTTGACCATAAAAAAATATTTTTGGATAATCATTTAATATAATTCTAACTCCTAATGTTATCTAAACCGACCTCTGATACCAACTATAAGGCCCCAACATTAAACCTTACTTAATCTTGAGTTATTACAAGATTACACATTGAGGATCTTTTCGGGTTTAGAGTTTTAGAGAATTAGATCATAAAACTTGCATTACATTCCACATATAAACAAAGTGGTTACATAAAGATAATATTATTCTTTACCATCAATGGGAACATATTTAAAATAAAACATGGATTCTTTCTTGACACTCCATTGACACTATAATCATATCATGTACCTTTCCCTTGACCTGTGAAAAACATTTCAAAAAAACTTGGGATGAGCATAAAAAGCTCAGTAAGGGATATAAAATATATATGGAAAGGAAACATGGGTACATATATACATAAGAATGAAATCATACTTTACCCATAAAACATAAGCACTTCAACATACCTCATCAAATCATGAATAAATCATAGAAATCATAAGACATAAAGGTAACTTGAGGCATTCATAAAATTCTTACGTAGGGAGTAACCCTCTTGGTTACGTTTGGAATTCCCATCACAGTATATTCCCTAAATCTCTTCGGAGAAACCTTAACGTTTCACTCCTTCGCGTTACCCAATGCATTGGAGAGCTATATCGGGCTCACCTGCCCTTAGTTTATCACGGAACCACCCGTATTCATAATAATGCACAAGAACCTCAACATAATCGTATGACATAAAACATGCATAAAGGAAACATAACATTTCCACCTTTCAATCGCAAGATATCAATACAACACATTGATATAAAAACATTATGAAAACCATTTTCAATACCAAAATAAAAGAAAATTAAAACATGGTATTTATTTTTCTTTTAAAAAGAAGGTATGGCTTGTAGAGGAAGCCGAAACTCAAATAACGGTCACGGCGGCGGAGAAGTCGTTGTCGCCGCATACGTACGACAAAAACATTCCCTTTTGTCATTTAGTAATACGCTTCGTATAAAAAATATTCCTTTTGGATAAACATAAAAGTCAAAGGGGTTTATACATTGTATAAAATAAGGTTGTGTATAAAACAAAATATGCCTCAATGAAAGGATATTGAGACAAAGTCCCATACCTCGGGTCCGACTTGAATCGATCGTTCTTTAATGTCCTGAATAATAAACTTGAGTTAATTTCTACTTGCTTAAGAACCTTTTTCAAGTTCATTATTCCTATTATATCACGTATTTCCATGTCATGAACACTATGTAATTATTTAAGTTAATAACGGTCGTTTTAACGATCATTGGTACTTGAGTCAAAAATAAACCCTTTATAATTAAAAGTTGTTCATGTATATATTATATCCAGAATTATAATCATGATGTATATATCATATATATCCAGTATATACATTCATTTATAATATTACATAATCATTTAGAGGTAATAAATGAAATGCACCGTTCATGGAGACGGTAAGCCGTACGTACGCATGAACGCTACTTTCATTTCTATTTCGTATTTTATAGAATGGAATCATAATGATATAAAGGTATATTATAATTCCAGTATAATATAATATATAATATCATAGTTCCATCCTTTATACATCCCACATATGGTATTTAACGAATTCAATCACTTTGAGGGGGCGATAGTCCGCACTTCCTTAAATGAAGATATCACGTTTACCCATAATGGAAACCATAAAAGTATGCCCAAAATGAAAAATACAGAAGCTTAAGGAAAACATAAACATATTATATATCATATATAAATATAGTTACATCTTAATGGCTACCTTTGAAGGTGTTAAAAGAATGTTGAACAATCATCGTTTCGGGAGGCATAAATTCTCCATCCACGGAAACAGTAAGTTCGTTAACCATTAGATGTAGGTGTGTGTAAGTGTAGCCCGAATACTTATTATAAAAAAATCCTATTATATTTAAGATACTGGAGTTGTTACAAAATAAATGAATAAAAAGATTTTGGGGGGTTGGAGAAGCAAAATAAAACAAAAGGACTCAAGTGAAGACATTACCTTACAATCGGGTAACTCCCTTTGGTTTGAGATCAAAGGCTTCCTTGGTAAGAATTATGCACAAAGTGAGGCTTCAATGAGTAATATAGGGATGTGGAGAGCCAAAATGGGTAGGGGTTGGCCGAGCCAAAGGCTTTGGGAGTGTGGGTAAGGAGGTAGAGGTGGGGGCCTTTTATAAGAGGAGAGGAGGGGCACTCTTGGAAGGTAAAGAAAAGTCACTTTATTTTAAAATGGTATTTGGATTTAAGAGGTCCCAAATTGATGTGTTTCGAGTATAAGGTGATAAGGGTTCGAAATCCACCCATAAAATAGGTTTTGGCCATGTGTAGGTCTTATAGTTTACATTATCATTCCATTTTATTTAAATCGTTAAATAATGAGGTCATCGCTGCATCATAATGATGTTATAAATAATTTAATTTATTTAAAGTCTAAAAATTATAAAAAAAATACTATGATGTAGGAAATAGTTTTATCTTTCCAATGAATATTTATAATAAAAAATCTTACTTGTATAACCCCATTTAAAAATTGTTTTAGTAAAATAACTTATGTTTGTGTCATTTTTACTTTAACATTAAATAAAAAGTTATTTATGTCATTTCCCAACCAAAGTGGCTCCATGGGGTCCCCAAGTTGACCCATGGATTTTCTTGGTCGGCCATGACACATCCAATAAGGGTAGGACATGTGTCAAGCTCATCTCATTTTATTAAAGCATTATTTTTACCTTAAACTACACTAATTACCTCTAATCACGATTAAGAACTTAAGAGTTACTATTCACCAAAAAATTATTTTAATCTAATTGAACCACATTTTACTTCTTAATGACAACCTTTTATGTCGGATTTTTGAAATTCAAAACACAGAAGTGGTAAAATTTCATTTAAACGAAAAATCAGTTTTTATAAGTACCACTTAGTGGTTTCACTATTCATCAAAAATTGAAGTTTTTCAGAAAAATACCAAAAATTCACCCTAAGCTATATTTGATATTCCGAATTCAAAAATGATGTCTATTTTAAAAAATTCAAAACATATAAGTCACATTAATTAATTTAATAATTAATTCCCGCTGTCATGACAAATAGCGTGTTTTTATGAAACAATAAGTATCAAAAGATTGACACCAGTTTAAGTCCAATTTCAAAGTGAAATTGATTCCAATGAACACCATTGTATTGAATGGTAAAAATATATTCTAATTTCACTTCAAAACCAATTCAAAAGATAATCTAATCATATAAATAAATTAGATTAAAAAGCAGTTTTGATGTAAAATGCAGTATTTTTCACTATTCATTAAAAAAATGAACATTGTCTGAAAAATACCAAAAATTCACACAAAGTAAATTTTGATGTCCCAATCATAAAGAATAAGTTTATTTTGATAAACATAGCTTATAAAATTGTCAAAAGATATATTTAAAAATAGTTTTCCATCAAAAGGCAGTAAAACAATCTTTTAAAAATATTAGTGTATTCCATGCTTAAGATTGAATTTATTTTCATTTTAAGCCTCTAAAACACTATCTAATTCATTAATAGACATAGATAAAAATATCTATTATTCATTACTTACTTGGGATATTACATCCTTCCCCACTTTAGAAAATTGCGTCCCCGCAATTTATTTACTTATCGAATAAATGGGGGTACTTATCCCTCATTGCATTTTTAGATTCCCATGTTGCCTCTTCCATCATGTGGTTTTTTCACAAAACCTTTACCTGATTAATCACCTTATTTCGTAACACTTTATCCCTATGGTCAAGAATCTGGACCAGTTTTTCCTCATAAGATAGGTTCTCTTCCAGCTGAACTACCTCTGGACTCAAAACATGAGATGGATCTGGCATATACTTTCTCAACATCGAAATGTGAAAAACATTGTGTACCTGAGATAAACTCGGAGGTAAAGCCACCCGGTATGCAACTGATCCAACTCTCTCCAGAATTTCATATGGTCCAATGAACCTTGGACTCAGCTTTCCTTTCTTAGCAAATCGCATCACACTTCTCCATGGTGAGACTTTGAGAAAAACATGATCACCTACCTCAAAAGTTAGATCCTTCCTCTTGTTGTCTGCATAACTCTTCTGCCTACTCTGAGCTGTTCTCATGTGCTTCTGAATCAACTGAACTTTTTCTGCCATCTCTTCTACCAATTCTGGTCCCATCAGCTTCCTTTCACCCACTTCATCCCAGAAAGCTGGAGTTCGACACCGCTTCCCACATAATGCCTGAAATGGTGCCATATGTATACTGGAATGAAAAATGTTATTATATGAAAATTCAACCAAAGAAATATGTTGGTCCCAACTTCCCTGATAATCCATAGAACAAGCTCGTAGCATATCCTCCAAGGTCTGAATTGTTCGTTCTAACTGCCCATCTGATTGAGGATGAAATGCTGTACTAAAATTTAATTCAGTACCCAACGACTTCTGAAGGCCTTTCCAAAAGATAGAAGTGAACCTGGGATCACGATCAGATACAATGGAGAGGGGAACTCCATGTAACCTGACTATCTCTTTAAGATACAAACGGGAAAGTTGATCTAGGGAAAAAGTATCTCGTATAGCAAGGAAATGAGCAGATTTGGTCAAGTGATCAACAATAACCCAGATTGCATTATTACCTCGAGATGTATTCGGTAATCCCACAAAAAAGTCCATGGATATATTCTCCCATTTCCACTCTGGCACTGGTAAAGGATGAATCATCCCTTTTGGTAACTGCCGCTCTGCTTTAACCTGCTGACAAGTCAAACACTTCACAGTAAAATCAACAATATCTCTTTTCATTCCATCCCACCAGTAATACTCCCGAAGATCTCTGTACATCTTAGTACTTCCAGGATGAACTGAAAACGGAGAACTATGAGCTTCACATAACAAATCTCTCTTCAATTGTGAATCACAAGGCACACACAATCTCTTCCCAAATCTCAAAACACAATCACTATCAATGTTGAATTCAGGCAACTTACCTTTCTGAACCAGCTCTACCTTTTTCTGCAACTCACTGTCTTGCTTCTGTGCTTTCTCGATTCTATCTGATAGAGATGATCGCACTGATACCTGAAACAAAACAGAAGAAATTCCTTCACCAAAAACTTCTATGACAAAGTTCATCAAATCCTTAACCAAAGGATCACGTTCCAAACGCAACATTGCTAGTGAAGCATTACTTTTTCGACTCAAAGCATCAGCCACTTTATTTGCTTTTCCCGGATGGTAATGAATGGTACAATCATAATCCTTGATTAATTACATCCATCTCCTCTGTCTCATGTTTAACTCTTTCTGAGTGAATATATACTTTAAACTTTTGTGATCAGTATATATTTCACACTTTACTCCATACAAATGATGCCTGCAAATTTTTAAAGCGAAAACAACAACAGCTAATTCCAAATCATGTGTAGGGTAATTTAACTCATGAGTTTTCAACTGTCGTGAAGCATAAGCAATTACCTGATCATTCTGCATTAGGACGCAACCAAGTCCTTTCAATGAAGCATCACTGTAGATAACAAACTCACCATTCCTGGAAGGTAGTGCCAAAACTGGAGCATTCACCAATCTTCTTTTCAATTCCTGAAAACAATCATCAAATTATTTTGTCCAGATAAACTTAACACCCTTCCGAGTTAGCTTAGTCATCGGACTAGATAACCGTGAAAAATTTCTAACAAACCTTCGGTAATAGCCTGCAAAACCAAGGAAGCTACGAATCTCAGTTACATTTGTGGGTCTTGGCCATTCTTCAACAACCTTTGTTTTTACTGGATCAACAGTTATCCCATCTTTAGAAACAATGTGACCAAGGAAAGAAATTTGTTGCAACCAAAACTCACACTTGCTGAATTTTCCATACAGTTTATTTTCTTTTAAGGTTTGCAAGATAACCCTTAAATGTCTTTCATGCTCATCTTTACTTTTAGAAAACACTAAAATATCATCAATGAAAACCACCACAAACTTATCCAAGAACTCATGGAAAATTCTATTCATTAAGTCCATGAATACAGCAGGTGCATTGGTTAGCCCAAAAGGCATTAATACAAATTCATAATGGCCATATCTTGTACGGAACGCGGTCTTCGGAACATCTTCTTCCTTTACCTTCAGCTGATGGTACCCCGATCTCAAGTCAATCTTTGAAAAATATTGAGCTCCCTGGAGCTGATCAAACAAATCATCGATATGAGGAAAAGGATATTTTTTCTTAACAGTGATTTTATTCAAGGCTCTATAATCAATGAAAAGTCTCATTGAACCATCTTTCTTTTTAACAAATAAAACAAGATCACCCCATGGTGATGTGCTAGGTCGAATGAAACCTTTCTCTAATAAATCTTTCAATTGATCCTTCAACTCTAAAAGTTAAATTTGAGCCATTCGACAAGGGGGTTTTGAAATTGGCTTAGCATCAAGAACTAAGTCAACAGTAAACTCAACTTCCCAATCTGGTATTATTCCAGGCAACTCATCAGGAAAAACATCAGGATACTCATTTACCACTGGCACATCATTAATCTGAATAGTTCCTTTATTTTCAACAATGTGTGCAAGGTAACATTCATTTCCATCTTTTACAAGTTTCTCGGCCTCTTGACAAGTTATCAATAGTAAGGGTCCATTCTTGTACACAAACTGAAAGTCTTTCTGAAAAGAAACTTCTTTAGCTCTACAGTCAATCTTAGCATGGTAAATAGAGAGCCAATCCATACCTAGGATAACATCAAACTCTACTAGATGTAGAACAATAAGGTTTGCAAGTAGGTCCTTTCCACAGATAAGGATAGGAAGATTCTTATAAATTCTTTTTACCTCAACATTTCCCCCAGGTGTTTTTACCAAAAGTTCAGGAGTCATTTCTTGAGATGGTATTCCCATTTTACTAGAAAATTTTTCAGAGATGAAAGAATGTGTAGACCCCGAATCAAACAACACACTGGAATAATCTGAAAAAACAAACAAAGTACCTGATACAACTTCATTTGACGACCCGACATCTACTGAAGTAGTTGCAAAGGATTTCACCACCCCTTTCTACTTGTAGTCTAACTGCTTCCCATCACCCAAGCTTTTTGTCGGACACTCGTTTGCATAGTGACCCATCTCATTGCACTTATAACATTTCACTAACTGTAAATAAAATTTTGTCTTACCATAACCCTGATCTTTTTCAGTGAAATCATGAGCCTTATGTCCCATCTTACCACATTGGTAGCACTTTCCAGAATTCAGAAGACATTCCCCAGCATGCCTTTTTCCACATTTATCACAAACTGGAAAGTTAGTTTTCTTACCATCAGACTTTTTTGAAGAATTCTTACCTTTCTCCTGCCACCTCGGTCTCTTCTTCTGCTGGTTGTTAAAGAACACTTGATCATCAGAAAACTCCATTTCCACCTTCTGAGCACATCGAACAAGCTTTTCATAACTTTTAAACTCACGAGAAGCTAATGCACTTCGATATTTTGGATTTAATCCTGAGTAAAAATGATTGATTTTACTATCAAGGTCTCAGATAAAATTTGGAGCATACCTTTCCAATCGAGTGAACCTTTCTTCATAGGTAGCCACTGAGTCTTCCTATTGCCTCAATTCCAAGAATTTCTTTTCCATCCTATATCGAACAGCCTTAGGAAAATACTTCTAAAGAAACATACCTTTGAATTCATCCCAGTCAAGAGCATCAATCTCATCAGTGTCCCTGATATTTTTAACCATCGACCACCACTGATCTGCTTCACCCTCCAAACGGTAAATAGCAAGACTAACCTTTTGATTGTCTGAACACCCCATGACATCGAAAATCTTCTCCAGTGCTTTAATACACCCTTCAGCTGGCACATGATCAGATGATCCTCTGAATGATGGGGGATGTTGCCTCATGAAATGTTCCACCACTGACATGTTCCTCTACGGTTGATCTGGATGATCTCGTGTATGGATACCACCGCCATTTATCACTTGAGTCAACTGCTCCATTACTACAACAAACTGTTCAGTTCCAATTCCGACCATCTCAGGATGTTGATTCGGAAGGTTATTTCCTTCTGCATGCCTTTCTAACATTGCTTCCCTGTTTCCTCTATGGAAAACCATTCTGAACAAACATGTCTTAGATGAAGCAACATGGTAATCTTGAAACACTATATCACTTCAATTTGACCATAAAAAAATATTTTTGGATAATCATTTAATATAATTCTAACTCCTAATGTTATCTAAACCGACCTCTGATACCAACTATAAGGCCCCAACATTAAACCTTACTTAATCTTGAGTTATTACAAGATTACACATTGAGGATCTTTTCGGGTTTAGAGTTTTAGAGAATTAGATCATAAAACTTGCATTACATTCCACATATAAACAAAGTGGTTACATAAAGATAATATTATTCTTTACCATCAATGGGAACATATTTAAAATAAAACATGGATTCTTTCTTGACACTCCATTGACACTATCATCATATCATGTACCTTTCCCTTGACCTGTGAAAAACATTTCAAAAAAACTTGGGATGAGCATAAAAATCTCAGTAAGGGATATAAAATATATATGGAAAGGAAACATGGGTACATATATACATAAGAATGAAATCATACTTTACCCATAAAACATAAGCACTTCAACATACCTCATCAAATCATGAATAAATCATAGAAATCATAAGACATAAAGGTAACTTGAGGCATTCATAAAATTCTTACGTAGGGAGTAACCCTCTTGGTTACGTTTGGAATGCCCATCACAGTATATTCCCTAAATCTCTTCGGAGAAACCTTAACGTTTCACTCCTTTGCGTTACCCAATGCATTGGAGAGCTATATCGGGCTCACCTGCCCTTAGTTTATCACGGAACCACCCGTATTCATAATAATGCATAAGAACCTCAACATAATCGTATGACATAAAACATGCATAAAGGAAACATAACATTTCCACCTTTCAATCGCAAGATATCAATACAACACATTGATATAAAAACATTATGAAAACCATTTTCAATACCAAAATTAAAGAAAATTAAAACATGGTATTTATTTTTCTTTTAAAAAGAAGGTATGGCTTGTAGAGGAAGCCGAAACTCAAATAACGGTCACGGCGGCGGAGAAGTCGTTGTCGCCGCATACGTACGACAAAAACATTCCCTTTTGTCATTTAGTAATACGCTTCGTATAAAAAATATTCCTTTTGGATAAACATAAAAGTCAAAGGGGTTTATACATTGTATAAAATAAGGTTGTGTATAAAACAAAATATGCCTCAATGAAAGGATATTGAGACAAAGTCCCATACCTCGGGTCCGACTTGAATCGATCGTTCTTTAATGTCCTGAATAATAAACTTGAGTTAATTTCTACTTGCTTAAGAACCTTTTTCAAGTTCATTATTCCTTTTATATCACGTATTTCCATGTCATGAACACTATGTAATTATTTAAGTTAATAACGGTCGTTTTAACGATCATTGGTACTTGAGTCAAAAATAAACCCTTTATAATTAAAAGTTGTTCATGTATCTATTATATCCAGAATTATAATCATGATGTATATATCATATATATCCAGTATATACATTCATTTATAATATTACATAATCATTTAGAGGTAATAAATGAAATGCACCGTTCATGGAGACGGTAAGCCGTACGTACGCATGAACGCTACTTTCATTTCTATTTCGTATTTTATAGAATGGAATCATAATGATATAAAGGTATATTATAATTCCAGTATAATATAATATATAATATCATAGTTCCATCCTTTATACATCCCACATATGGTATTTAACGAATCAAATCACTTTGAGGGGGCGATAGTCCGCACTTCCTTAAATGAAGATATCACGTTTACCCATAATGGAAACCATAAAAGTATGCCCAAAATGAAAAATACAGAAGCTTAAGGAAAACATAAACATATTATATATCATATATAAATATAGTGAAATCTTAATGGCTACCTTTGTAGGTGTTAAAAGAATGTTGAACAATCATCGTTTCGGGAGGCATAAATTCTCCATCCACGGAAACAGTAAGTTCGTTAACCATTAGATGTAGGTGTGTGTAAGTGTAGCCCGAATACTTATTATAAAAAAATCCTAGTATATTGAAGATACTGGAGTTGTTAAAAAATAAATGAATAAAAAGATTTTGGGGGGTTGGAGAAGCAAAATAAAACAAAAGGACTCAAGTGAAGACATTACCTTACAATCGGGTAACTCCCTTTGGTTTGAGATCAAAGGCTTCCTTGGGAAGAATTCTGCACAAAGTGAGGCTTCAATGAGTAATATAGGGATGTGAAGAGCCAAAATGGGTAGGGGTTGGCCGAGCCAAAGTCTTTGGGAGTGTGGGTAAGGAGGTAGAGGTGGGGGCCTTTTATAAGAGGAGAGGAGGGGCACTCTTGGAAGGTAAAGAAAAGTCACTTTATTTTAAAATGGTATTTGGATTTAAGAGGTCCCAAATTGATGTGTTTAGAGTATAAGGTGATAAGGGTTCTAAATACACCCATAAAATAGGTTTTGTCCATGTGTAGGTCTTATAGTTTACATTATCATTCCATTTTATTTAAATCGTTAAATAATGAGGTCATCGCTGCATCATCATGATGTTATAAATAATTTAATTTATTTAAAGTCAAAAATTATAAAAAAAAATACTATGATGTAGTAAATCTTTTTATATTTCCAATTACTATTTATAATAAAAAATTTGACTTTTATAACCCCATTTAAAAATTGTTTTAGTAAAATAACTTATGTCTGTGTCATTTTTACTTTAACATTAAATAAAAAGTTATTTATGTCATTTCCCAACCAAAGTGGATCCATGGGGTCCCCAAGTTGACCCATAGATTGTATTGGTTTTCCATGACACATAAAATAAGGGTAGGACATGTGTCAATCTCATCTCATTTTATTAAAGCATTATTTTTACCTTAAACTACACTAATTACCTCTAATCGTGATTAAGAACTTAAGAGTTACTATTCACCAAAAAATTATTTTAATCTCATTGAACCACATTTTACTTCTTAATGACAACCATGTATGTCGGATTTTTGAAATTAAAAACACAGAAGTGGTAAAATTTCATTTAAACGAAAAATCAGTTTTTATAAGTACCACTTAGTGGTTTCACTATTCATCAAAAATTGAAGTTTTTCAGAAAAATACCAAAAATTCACCCTAAGCTATATTTGATATTCTGAATTCAAAAATGAAGTCTATTTTACAAAATTCAAAACATATAAGTCACATTAATTAATTTAATAATTAATTCCCGCTGTCATGACAAATAGCGTGTTTTTATGAAACAATAAGTATCAAAAGATTGACACCAGTTTAAGTCCAATTTCAAAGTGAAATTGATTCCAATGACCACAATTGAATTAAATGGTAAAAATATATTCTAATTTCACTTCAAAACCAATTCAAAATATAATCTAATCATATAAATAAATTAGATTAAAAAACAGTTTTGATGTAAAATGCAGTATTTTTCACTATTCATTAAAAAATGAACATTGTCTGAAAAATACAAAAAATTCACACAAAGTAAATTTTGATGTACCAATCATAAATAATAAGTTTATTTTGACAAAAATAGCTTATAAAATTGTCAAAATATAGATTTAAAAATGGTTTTCCATCAAAAGGGAGTAAAACAATCTTTTAAAAATATTAGTGTATTCCATGCTTAAGATTGGATTTATTTTCATTTTAAGCCTCTAAAACACTATCCAATTCATTAATAGACATAGATAAAAATATATATTATTCATTACTTACTTGGGATGTTACAATAAGAACTTGACATTTAATTTTTCTTCCATATCCATGTTACCCAACATGTAATCCTAATATGTGTTATCTTTGGTGTCCTTTATACTTCTCTTTCTTCCTTTTAAAGTGATAGTTTTATTAACCCTTTTTTCTACATGGGTTTGCAATAAAGGTAATTTGAAAGTAATAACCCAGTTATCAACACCAAATTCTATTTGAGGGGATGTAATTTATTAATGGGGGTGGTGAGGATGTAACATATAGAGTTTTTAGAAAGAAAAACTATGTTCAATAGCATACATGATACACTACGTCGAGCTTAAACGAATAACTAAATATTATTATTTAAAATTTACCATTATATACTAGCTATTGGAATGGTGGGAATTTATGGTATTAACTGAATTATGAAAATATGGTTTACACATGTTTATATAATTATTCATTGGTTACCAAATTTATTATAAATGGAAATAAAAACCAATTGAAGATAAATGATGTGTTTTTATGAAAAACTATTTAAATGATAATAATTGTGTTTATAAAATAATATCACTCTTTTTGGATTTTATTAATGATATATAAACTCAATGTGATGTTTAAAATTCATATTATATATTTTCTAGACAAGATATTATAATAAAATCAATTTTAAGCATAAAAGAAGTACTTTTCAAAAAAGGCATTTTTTTTCCGTCTTTTGATGGAGAACCCATTTTAAATCTTGTGTATATTATATTTAACAAAATAAAATTCTTATTTGGAATAGGTACATAAAAATTTACATTGGTTGAAATTTTTGGTATTTTTCTGATAAAATTCATATTTTAAT
This sequence comes from Viscum album, assembly GCA_963277665.1. Lineage (NCBI taxonomy): Eukaryota > Viridiplantae > Streptophyta > Magnoliopsida > Santalales > Viscaceae > Viscum > Viscum album. Next base: position 1,769,258,468 of record OY728140.1, read on the forward strand.
GAATAGTGGAAAATATTGCATTTTAATTCAAAACTGCATTTTCATCTAATTTTTGTATATAGTTATATTGTAATTTTAATTAGTTTTAAAGTGTAATTGGATTAATTTTTTTATCATTTAATCCAATTTTGGTCATTGGAGTTAATTTCACATTGAAATTTGATATAAACCCATGTCAATATTTTGATGGTTTTTACTTTTTTAAAACCCATTTTCTCATTTTGACAATGGGGATTAATTTTAAATTAATTACCGCAACTTCTGTGTTTTGAATTTGGAAAAATGGATTCCATATTATTTATTCTAAGGTCTAAATTATGTAAATATTTCCCTTTTATTTTTGGACATTATGAATAATAACTTTAGTAATTAATTTTATTTACCACGTTAAAGGGTAAATCTGGTAAATAAAGGTAAAAATAATATTATAATAATATAAAACTACCCTAATACTTATCTTAATACTATTGAATGAGATATTTCCTACCTATACAACACTTGGGATGAAAATTTGTCCTTTGGAATCCAATGGGGTGTGGTTATGGCACTTATAAGTTTTAATTTAAAGTAAATGAAAATTTGTTATAAACATATATTTTCTTACTAATTTTTTATATGGGTTTATATAAGTGATATATTAAACTATAAATATTAATTATAAATATAAAAATATTTCCTACATCATGGTATTTTATTTATAATTTTTATAAATTAAATAATTAAATTTAATTATGACACAATGATGATGTAGTGTTTTCCTTATTAATGAAGGAACCAAATAAATGATATTATAAATATTAAAATAAATATTATTTAACATAATTTATGTTATAAAATATTTTTATAGGTGAATATGACATGTTATAAGACTATTAAATGTTTTTTGATGTTATCCCTCTGTTTATATTTTATTTAAATTCAATAAATAAGTAGTGTAAAAATTGACATAATTGATGTTTTATAAAAATAGTAATTTATTAAATTATTTAAAAATCCTAAAAATCTTTCAAAATCACAAAGTGACTATTATAAGTTCTAAATTTTCATTAAGTGTCAAATTGTTGGAAATTTACTCTTTATAAGTAAAATTAATAGCCTCTTAATAATTAAAATGTTGCTACCACAATTAAAATTAAAAGAGAATAATTAAGGGTAAACTGAAAAGATAAGTTTTAAAAATAAAACAATACTTGTATAGAAATTATTGGATAAGAGGATTTAGAACTATCCTCATGTTATATTTTTCATATCTTAATTTGGATCCTTTTTAATTAAAAAATTAGTTTATATTAATTTAATAATTTAAGAGTTTCTAAGGGTGACCCTTCCCTCTCCTACAAAAATGTACCCTCTCTTCTCTAATACTCACACTTCAATAACCCTTTTATTCAGAAAATACCTACCCAATAATATTTCTATAATCCCTAAACTCATCCTAGAAGCCTACCTTAGGGTAGAAAGCCTCTTATGGAAGCCTTTTAGTATAAACCAAAAGAAGTTACCTGATTAAGAGGTAACACATTCTCTCATGCTTTTTAGTTTCATTTCTGTTATCCACTCCCTAAATTATTATTATTATATTATTACATTAAAAAACTAGTATCCTAAATATACTATGGTTTTTTTATTCTATGGTTTCAATCTACACTTACACAAACCTCCTTTTAATGGGTAACGAACATACTGTTTCTATGTATAGTGGTCTACTGCCTCACAAAACGATGATTGTTCAATTTTCCCCTACCACCTCTCATGGTGGAAATTATAATAGACAAAATTTTTACATATGATATATATTATATTTATATTTTACTTATTCTTATGCAATTTTTAATGAGAACATACCTTTATTCTTTCCATGTTGTGTAAATACGATCATTTTGTTTGAGGAAGTGTGGACTACCGCCCCTCAAAGTGATATGACAAGTTCCTGATATACATTGAATGTATAAAGGATGGTTTTATTAAAACTATGAGACATTATGACATTAATATAATAATTTTATTATAATATATATTTATATCATATAATTATTATTATTTTAATATGACAAATAAATTAAAGTAGCGTTCATGCGTATGTACGACCTACTGTTTCCATAAACGATGAATTTCATTTCCTACCTCCAAATATTATATATTTTTATATATAAATATATAATTTATATATATGAAATTTAAATCATGAATACTATTATGTAGATTATGTAATTTTGACCACATGGATAATTTACATCAAAACAAGTTCATTTTTGACTCAAGCATCGAATATCGACAAAACGTCAGATATGATCTTAAATTGTTATGTAATTTTTATAACATGGTAATAAGTGATATAAAAGGAATAATAAACTTGAAAATGGTTATAAAGAAAGTATAAACTAACTCAATTTTATTATTCAGTAAAATAAATAATGTACAAGATAAGCCAGACTCTAGGTAAGGGAAATCTTAACTCAATTTCCATTCAATGAGTTAAATATCCATGTAATTGGTTTTTTTCCAAGAATATGTGTGAATGAACTCAGATTGTTTTACAATGAATATAAACTTATATTTGGTGTATTTATTTTTATCACACATAATTATATTATCGACTTATCCTTAATCTAATTATACAATCTTTGTAAGGGACTTCGTCTCAATCTCCTTTTATCAAGGCATATTTTGATGTGTTTCACCTTTATTATCCTATAAGGTGTATATACAACCATTTTGACACATTATATCATGAATTAGTATATTCTCATGATATTTAATTTTTTATTTAATGTTATTCCTTAATGATTTTTATTCAAGTGTTTCTCTAGTGGTAAGGAACTCTTTAACTAAAACATCCTTTTAAATGTATTAAAGATTTATTCTTATAAAACCTTCTATTTCATGTACATGTTTTTAAAATGGTTTTTATTAATTTATTTATATATACATGAATGTTTTAAATTTTAAATTTCTTTTAATAGTTTCAAAATGGAATGGGACAGTTTGATTCAAAAGTATCTTTATTAAATGTTTTAAATGGTTTTGGAAATGGATTGAATATTTCAATCTCTTGAAAATATTTCTTGTGATTGAAAATGAAATTTTATGAGTGAAATTTTGAAAATTGAAATCTTTTATGTGTTATGATTATATAATGGAGCTTAGACATTTGATGGATGGTTACATGATAAACCAAAGATGGGTGGTTCCATGATAAACCAAAGATGGGTGGTTCCATGATAAACTAAGGATTGGTGGTTACATTATAACCTCCAATGTATTGGGTATGGAAGTCATCTGTAAGACTATTCCATTTAGTTATATGTGTGGAATTCAACCATATAATTATTATATTTAAGTATGATTATGTCCCAAGTTACCTTTATATGTTTTATATTGATTTCTACGGGTTTTAAGGTAATATTTTGATTACAAAAAGGGTAATCAATGAGCTTATATTAAGTAAAGTGTAATTACTAATTCTTAAAGTTAAAAAGTATTACTTTGTGATAAATTATTCATGGTTTACATTTTTTCACAAGGCTAATAGTTTTCCTTCTTTGTGTATCCCTTATTGAGCTTTTTATGGTCACCCCAAGTTTGAAATATTTTTCATAGGATTTAAAGGAGAATAGAGTCATGTACGAGATCAATGAAAATTTATGATGTTTAAACATGAAACAAAACCATGTTTCTTTTTAAATGTTTTTATGAAAAAATGGATAGTGAGTATATGTGTATACTTTGTAATATTCAAGTTATTATGTATGAGTTATGGCCTAATTCTCTAAAGATCGAAACCTGAAAAGATCTTCAAAGTGAAATAAAGTCCAATTATTGAATTAACTCAATATTAAGTAATGTTTAAGGCTAGGGCCTTATAATTATTTTTAAACTAAGTGTGAAAAAAGAAAAAAAAACTATTTTTTAAAAAATATAGTTTTTAAGTGTAAAATTGGATTTATTCTTATATTTTATATAGAAAAAACATAAGATGAATGTTAAACATTTTATTGAATATATAATATATAAATTTCAATAAAATAATTCACCAGGAGTTATTTTTTTAATTTATTAAGGTAAAATGCATTTATGTTCATAAAAATAGTTTTTCAATAAAATATTTTCTTTATTTTGAAATAATTTTTATTTTCATTTCTAATTAATTAGTCACTAAATAATTAATTTTATATACATGTTTTGACTATATATTTTTATAATTTAGTTAATACTATTCATACATACCATTCTAATGACTATTTGATAACTATTATTTCAAATAATAATATTTTAATAGTATGTCACATTTCGTTTAGACTTAGAGTTATGTGTAGTGAAAGATAAAATTATAGTTGAAATATTTATTCAAGTATAGTGTGTGTATTTGGGATTTTTATTATGCTTTTGGATTTTGTCCTGTAGAGGAATGAAGCTTATGTACATACATTATTATTGGAATGTAGAATTCACATGACATTTGGGTGCTTGTGTGTGATTGATTTCATTGATGACATAAGGTTCAAATATTTAATGTGTCAACAAAACATTATTTGGAGTATACCTATATAAATTTTCGGTGAAATTATAATCAATTGGAACATGGTTTTCCTTTTGAATACATATCATGTGGATCCCATAAAGTGATGTTATCTGATGATGACTTTAAGATACCTCTATGAAAGGTATGTATAGTAACTCTTAGTGGGTTTGAATAGACATTGTATTCTTTAGTGGTGGACTCCTTATGGGTAATTGTGATGCGAGTTCAGTTATATAAGGTGTGGATAAAATTTATATAGTTTTTTCTATATAGATTCTTTATGGCATTATACTTAACCGAAAAATATGGCTATGATTTTACTTGATATGAATCATCATAGGATGATGTCATGATATTAATAGGGATGTGACTTTATTCTTGAGGGGGTAGTCTGGTATGTGGATGCCTGAGCAGGGATTTTTGATTTTAGCATGAAATTCCTAATATGTATATGGGGTAACTCTTGATTGGGTGTGTTAGAACATGATTTACCATATAATATTTGAGATTAGATAAGGAATGTTTCCTATGAGTTATGACCAATGTGATATATGGTTTATGGTATATGTGGGAGAGCCTAGTGATGTTGTGGTGTGACTTAGGATATTGGAGAGACAAGTTCTATGATTGAGTAACCTGACATTTTCCTGCTATTATAGAGATAATTTATAATATATGAGGGTAACCTGAGAGTGGGGTTATCTTAGAATTATGAGTGATCTTATAGATTAAAATAATGTCTAGATGAATTGTTTTAAGGTTTAGGCATGGGAACTACTATCATATATGTGGTGAAGGCATGGATATTCCTTATGTATCATGGGTTTAGAAGCATGGGTAGTTATTTAACTGCTATAGGCTTAACATGAATGTGAGGAAGGTTAACTAGTTAATTAGGTTTGTGGGATTAAGTGTGATGATGTGTGAATCATAAGATCATGGGATGGGTTGTATGAAAGGGTGGTTAAGGAGAATACACTCATTGGGTTCAAATGAAATAGGTACATATATTAGAAAAGAACCTATGTGATCATTCTTGGTGGATCACTCCGCCAAAGTGGAGGAGAGAAAGTGTTGAAATGGTTTTTTGGAAAATACACGATTTGTGGGGAAAGTGTGTGTAAATTACATATGGATACCATTTGATCATATAACAATGAGAAACCTTATGTAGGCCATGTACCTATGGATTTGATGAGATACTTACTGGAATAGAGGCCTGAGGTTTTGGAATAGATTGAGAGGTGCCCGTCCATAGTGAGTGGTGATATTAGAAATGGATTAGAGTGTGGAGACATGGTTGATCTAAAATTAAGTCGTGGTAAGGGTTGATATGATGGATGAGTGTGTCTTAGGAGGAGCGAAACATGTATAGTATTGCAACCCATTTGGTTCATTGCTCATAGAGTGGTGTAAAAGAATCTATATGGTGGGGAACACACCATTGGACATTAGAGGGTGTGACCCTCATTATAGATGAAATCCTATAGATATTGAGGATGATATTCCTAATTTAATGAGTGAATATTTATGTTTTGTGTTGGTTCTAGGGTGTAACATTCCTGACCCAGTGCTCCCTCACGTGACTAAGCCGGGTTGGATATATGACCTCAGGAACACCTCCTTGTATGCTAGAGGCTATCGACATGTAGCAAAGGTTTAAGGAATATAGTGTAGAGAATATACCCTTTGGTAAAAAGTTTATATAATAGTGTAGATAATAACAGAGTAATAGAAATAATAGAATCAAAATGAATAATCAAACAAGTATCCATAACTGAATAAAGGATAAATTAAACTATTTGATAATAATAGAACCATGTATATTAGGATGAAATGTATCTAAATGATGTGCTGTATGTCATATAAATAAAATGAAAAACTAGAAATATAATAGACTCCAAAATCCCCAGTATTGATCCCCATGTTGGTATCATCTCCAAAATCCAACCTAACCAGCAAGCAATAATCAATAACAAGGTCCCTTTCCCTTTTCTATACCTGTATCCATGAATTCTATCTGGGTACCAAATTATGGTCTGAGAAGGGTATGAGTACAACTTAGTTGGTCGATACCACCAGGTCTAAATAATATTTTATTAATGTATAGTTCATACAATAATGTTATTAAATATTGATATTAATTTGAAAAATAATACTGCACATTAAATAAATTAACTGACCCTTGAGATCTAGGTTGACACTTGGGGTTAGCCACACTTGCTTTGGAACCATGCCAGATATCTTTATCTAGGGATGGATCCTCCTGCATCATGATAGATCACCCATTTCTTTGGTATATTTCACTATTTAGGATGCATCAAACATAAAATATCTTGAAAAAATGGGCCCTACCCTTAGGATAAAAAGATTTTCTCCATTAGGAATCCAATTACTATGAAACTTACACTTAGGCGGTTCATGTCCCATGCATCTTACCCTCAAGTGGTGTTAAAGACCATATATCTTACCCTTAGGTAGGAATATAACCATACACATTACCCTCAAGAATCACTCTTGGAGCTCCTAAGCACCAAACACAAGCATAATTCATAACTAGAAAATTATCAATAATCTATATAACATATAAACCCCATACATAAATAAAAAATATTGCCATATCAAGACATAATGCTAATCAAGAAAACACATAAACAAGTTCAAAAAATATCAGACATGTCACCATAAACTATAATGGTCAATTCACCCAATTACTATTTATCTATCCATTTATATTCCATAAATTATAGTCCCTAATGACCATATCAATTAAAAAACTTTCAATTCCATTAATCATTTTAGCCCAAATTTCATTGACATCCCAATATATATATCCATATCTCATCATGTCAACATGCCAAACCAATTATATGAAAATATATCCATTTTATTATATGTGATTATATTTCAAGAAATCATCAAAATTAATATGTTATTCCATTTTATAATATTAATCCAATAATAAACTCACACTTTTAATACAAAATCTTTATTATCAAACTGCTAGTTTATTATGATCTGAAGGGTAAGATCACCTTGTGGGTGGCAGAAAGACTAGTCTCAATGCCAATGGAATTGATGAGATCCAATATGTGGTCTATAAAATGTGAACATCATCATTTTTTATTCATTCTATTAGATGGGTTGCACTAGCAGTGCGATCACAAATATTTCACATACTAGAAGGATTGAAAATTGACATTTAGGGAGTTATTCTAGACCACCTAACTCAAAAGTAGAGAAGACATGAATAAAATCCCAACATTGAATGTATCATTTGTATCCTTATCCCTTCCCTTCAAAATATAGGTATGGGATACCCAGATATAATGGATATTTCATCTAGTTTAAAGTGAATGAGTAGAGTTCTCTTCTAGAAGGATTAGATCACAAAAAAATTAATCCTTATAAGGAAAGGGTTGAATATGATTGAAAGGGGATTCATTTTTATTCAAAAGGATCTTAAGAGAACCTATGGTTTCAGTAGAAAATATGGGATCCAAAATATTTTAGAGGGGGTTTGGGGTATTTATAGATAATATGATAAAAATGAGACCACAATGCTTCCTCTTCAACCACATCACAGACCACCCAAACCACAATGCAGTACCCCTTGACCATGAAACAACCTGCTTAGTCAAACCACGTCTGAATATCATGACTAGTTCCATCCTGCAGATCCTATTAACCTAGGAAGTGACCATAAAAAAACCTAATACACCACCACATAGAACATATATACCCACTATGTAGGCTATGGCATATCTTAGCTTCACACTATAGGGGTACTAATTTTGGAAGAACCGACCAAAAATAACTCCATGAAATTTGTGTCATAGCCATCCTATTGATACTACAATGCTCAACCAGCCTATGCTATAACCTGTATCAACCCCATAAATATGAAAAATATGGAAGTATATCTAAAATACCTCCTCTTGGGACCCTACACTGCAACTAAGATCTCCACACCACAACTACCAGCCTTAGGACACAACTCAGAGCTCCATTGTAAAAAATAATCTATAAGTGTAGATATTTTTCTACTAACCTTTCCTATTTACACTTGGAACAAACCAATAAGACTATGTCTTGACAAACAAGGTTAAAAAATAATGGGGTCAAAATAGGTTTACCAAAACATAAAGTGGGTTATACCTGTAAAACCCAAAGGTTTTAAAATAGAAACATCATGTTCGATAGTGTGTATGACATGAAACACCAAACTTAGAAGAAAATATAACCCCCCAAGACTATAATATATATTTATTTTTAAATAAATTCCATATATTCAATATCTTGTGATATACACAACAGCTTTATTAAATGAAATATGACACTATTAAAATATTATTATTTAAACATGACCATTATAACCCATCTGTTAAGTTGGAGGGTATTAATAAGAGCAAATAAATTATGAAAATTATATGGTTTAAAAGAGTATACAATAAATTCAATGATTATTTATTTATTATAAGTTAAATAAGAACCATTTTAAAGATAAATAAATCTTTTTTGAAAAACTGTATTTTTCTGAATGGCGAATTAATCACACATTGCACACATAATTTAAAATTAATTTGTACCACTTATTGAAAATTTATTTGAAAAAATAAACTTAATTTATTAAATATATATTTAAAAACTATATTTGGTTGATTTTTTGATAATTTTATAAAAAATTAATTTTTTGATGAACAGTAAGAAATACTGAATTTTAATTGAAAAATGCCTTTTCTTTTAAATTATTTATAAAGTTAAATTATATTTTAAATTGATTTTAAATTAATATTAGTTAAATTATATTAAAATTTAAAATTAATTTCTACCAATTTTTGAAATTTATTTGAAAAAATAAACATAATTTTTTAAATCTATATTTAAAAGCTATCTTTGGGTGATTTTTGGATAATTTTCTAAAAAGATTAATTTTTTATGAATAGTAAGAAATACTGAATTTTAATTGAAAAATTCCTTTTCATTTAAATTATAAATAAAGTTAAATTATATTTTAAATTGATTATAAAATAATATTAGTTAAATTATATTAAAATTTAAATAATTTTTGTCATTTTAATTAATTTCATATTGAATTTTAATATTAAAACATTCTATACTTATGCAAATTTTCTCTTTTGAAACCCCCTTTTTCGTCACGTTTCCGGGTACAATTTTGAATTGGATTTTTCCACTTATGTGAATTGAATTTTTAAAAATGGATTCTATATTTAGAATAAGAATAATTTATATTATATAATAATTTCAACTTAAGTTTTACCTTTATGAATTGTAAAAATGGTTAAAATTAATTACCATGATTAAGGAAAAAATGGGTTTACCTGGGGGTTAAACTAAAAAGATAAGGGTTAAAATGACCTACCAACTTGTCCAATACACATTTTATAGAAATATTTAAACCATTTTATCTCCATGGTTGTATAATGACTCATGATTTATTTATTTTTCATGATAAAAACGTGGTTGTAGTTGATTCTTTTCAAATATACTAATTACATCCTTCCCCCCACTTATTAAAGGACACCTACTATACACCTATATTCAGACATCCAAATCCATTTTATTCATCCAATAACTACCCAAATATCTTACCTACATCCTTATCCACATAATAGATTCCATTTTTATATCTAAATATAATCTAGGAAGACTTTAGTTAAAACCTAAATTGATTTCTCGAAGAAGAAGTAATGTTTTTAACTATGTATTTTCATTTTAATTATTATTATAAATTCTTATAATTATTTTAAATATTAAAAAATAATAAAAACATTATATCCTATATAATTAGATGTTATTATATTAATTTCATAAGAAATATTCATCTCCACTTCTATAAAATGGAAAATCAAACCATTTATCATGTGTATGGAGGACAACCACATCACGAACTCATGTAGTTCGTTTTCTATCACCACCTTTCAAGGATAGATGTAATGATGGATCTAACATATTTATATAATATTTATGATATTATTATACTTATTTAATTATTATATCACATATAACTTCTTACTTTTCATTCTACAGGGGATATAATAATGTTACTCATGTGTATGGCAAACTAATGCCTCACGAAGTGATGCGATTCATTTTTCACTTACACTTTACATGAATGGTATTATGGTTAAAGTTAATTTTATTTTTACATGGTAATAAGGATTTATTTGAGTAATATAAATTATATATATGAAATTATAATGATTCTGTAAATATTAATTAATATTTATTTTCCTTTTGTTCCATCCATCAAGAAAAATTGAACTAGCGTTCATGCGTACGTGCGACCTACTCTCTCCATGAACATTTTAATCCATTTTTTTGCCTATAACTTTAATAGATTACTATAAATAAATATATAATGAATATATAATAAATATATATGATATTTATTTCATGTTTAAAATTCTTTAGATTATGTAAACATGATCAAGTTAAAAGGACCCAATTTCTGAACTTGAAAAACGAAACAATTATCACCTGAAAGAACAATTTTAAAAAATAATTGTTAATAAATAGGTGATAAAAGAATATAAATAAAAAATATAAGGAATGAAATATATTATTATGGTTCTATAACATATTTATAATAAACCTATATTTATTATTCAGGATTTTTAGACACATATGAATGAATTCAAATGTGAAGTAAGGTTTTCTAATCTCACTTTTACTTATGTGAGACATATGTCAAAATCACCACTTATTCCTTTGTGTGATGTATATAATGATACTTTTTATTTTTTTATAATGAAACTATTTCTATTAATGGTATTTAAAGTTAAATTTTATGTTATTTCTTTCACGGGTCTTATGATTCAAAAGTTACCAAAGTGGAAAGTGTTTATTTCATAATCTCATCATTATTAAAGATTGTTTTTGTTTAAGACTCCATTGAGGAAATTATGTGAAATTTATATAATAAAATAAGAATATTTTATTCTCCTCTAGTTATTTATGAAAATTTTCATGTAATAGTACCATTTTCCCATTCTTTGGTGCTTAAAATTAATGAAAAAATATTTTTAAGAAAATATGTCTTTATTTCTCTCTTCGTTTGAAAATACATTTTCATCAAAATCCATGTTTTATAAAAATATTTAAAAAATGTTTTTATCATTTTAAAAATTATTTATTAAATAAAATTTTGCCCATTTTTATGATTTTTTAAATGAATCTTCATGTCATTTTCAAAATAAGGGCCATTTAAATTTTATCAAAAATGTGAAAGGAATATTTATTTTAACATGTATGTAATGAACAGAATTTTCCTCCATCATAACAAATAAACGTTTTAAATATTATTTTACAAGTTTTAAAATTCTATTTTCTTATAAAAGTATTTTCAAAATATTTTTTGGACTTTACGTTTTAAAAATATTTTCAAAGTGAAAAGGTTATTTTCCTCAAAAATGTTTTTAATGACATTTAAAGGTATTTCTATTCATCAAGGACTTAAAAACTTTATTTAACATATGATAAAATGGGGATATGTTGTATTTATACCATCCTTATTATTTATCTAGATGTTTTATGACCAGTTTGACTAGGGATGTATGATTGAATTGACATTCATATTACTTTGGATAGTTTATGATTATGTTTATGAATGGGGGTAAGTATTAACATTTAATATGTTAGTTTCTCAATATGAATATTTATATTGATTATTTTTTACCCCTTTAATATGAGCAATGAATTATACTAATTAAGTAATGAGTGGGGCCCATAATTACATAGCCCCTCAATGCATCGATAGGTCTAATGAGACAAATTAACTTGGGTATTTGGCTAAGGCCTTACCCATTTATGTAATATTTATTAGCACAAGGACTTTGTGGTAAGGAGTCTTAGCACAAGGCCTTTATAGTATGTTTAAGATATCTGATTTTATGCATTCCATCATTATTAATTTATTCATTGATATTCGATTTGATTATTCGATTAGCTAGAATATATATGGTTATGTTTCAAGCTCATGTGATTATTTATATGAAATTATCTGATTAATATTTATTTTTACTATATTATGATCAATATATTGATTAAATGGTATTTATTTTATTTATTTACCTTTACATATTGACTATGCCTTATTTATTCATATCTTCTACTGTATGCATACCCTTATTGAGCATTTGAGATAACCCCTTTCTTATGTTTTATTTTCCCCAGGATACCTGAAAGTGTTTTGTGATTGATATATAGGGATATAATAAGGGTAATGATAGTGTTAAAAAAGAGAAAACATTGTACATTTTATATTTAAAATTTAATGTGAATTTCAATTATGTAACTGGTTTACCAATACTACTAAACTATTCAATCCTTTGGGATGAGTTTCCTTGTATATTATGCTAATGTAATAAAGTAACCATTGACTCTAGGATACTTGGGTTAGGGTTTCTATATTCAGTATTCAAGGAAGTTTAGTAGAAACCTTGAGAACTAGATTTATGAAAACTTATATTAGAAAGTATAACCCTATGATAGAATTTGAGGATAAGTATAAAAGAACATCCAAAATTTTTTGGTAAAGAAGATTTTATGTGGTTTTTTCTAGAAATACATCCCTACCTAGATACTAAAAGTGGATGTGGTTTTGAAATTTTTTTACCCAGGGGTAATAACTCTGAAAAGGGTGAATTGGACTTGACCCGATCATTACCTGGTGCGCGAAAATGGGGCTTAATATGTACCTAGTTTAACACTCTCAGGAGACATGCTTAGGATAATTTAAATTTTATTTAAAAACTATTATGAAGGATTTTAAAATAAATATATACCCAACGAAACCATGTTTATGATTATGAGATTACTTATGAATAAAATTTTCAATTTATATTAATTGTTTAACTAGTTTTGGGATTATAAATTATCTTTCAAAATTTTATGATCTAATCTAGTGCATGTCATTATTTAGAAATGGTGCCTAATGGAAGGAATGATAACCATATCAATGCATATACTCCATGTAGGGATTTACCTCCTAGGAAATATAATAAAACTGGGGATGGATATGTAGCTGTAACTGAACAAATTATAATTATATTGGGGAGATGACTCAGGTAATGAGTAATAACCTTTCCCTTATAGAGAAGTTTTCTGATCCAATACATGATGTAATAATGTTATACCACTTAATGCATTAGAATCCTCCATCATTCAATTGGAATACAAATCCATTTTTAGATGAGCAATGGATACGTTCCTTAGATAAGATATTTCTCACTCTTGGAAGTAGTGAAAGTGAAAAATTGGTCATAGTTGTTTATCATCTCTTAGGAGATACATATCAATGATAAAAAGACTAAAGATGAATAGTAAATAACAAAAATGGAATATAAGGATTTAAAGGTACTATTATTAGAAAAATATTTTCCTCATGTGCAATGAGTAGATATAGAAATAAATTTCTTAAGTCTAAGAAAAAATAAGAGGCAAATTTTTCTAAGTAGGAAAAAACCTTTGCAAGGTTATCAAGGAATGATATGGACTACATATGTAATCCAAATAGAAAGATTGACTATTTATTTTATGGGATTAATCAAATTATTTAAAGGGAAATAATCTCCCAATCTTTCTCATCATGCAAGGAAATAGTATCATGTGATATCAATGCTTATAAATAATTCTACAAGTCATATGGATTTGAAGGTAAGTAAGAGAAAAATAGGATGGTGAAGAAAAAAAATAAAAGGAATAAGGGAAAGAAGGATTTCCCAAATGGGATACCTATGTAATTAAGCACATTGGAACATGATTAAAAGGAAAATGATTTTACTTCAAGTTTAGAGAAAAAGACCATCATTATCATGGATATAAGGGTAAGGTAGAATCCCTCAAAGTACAATGAATTGACTATACAGATATGGGGAAATATTCCAAATAATTCCCTAAGTGTCAATGGAATATACCTTATAATAATCTAAGGGATAAATATAAATATTTTGATATTGATATATCCAAATATTAATGATTATTGTGATTGTGTATTTGGATTCAATAAATATGTTGTAAAAGTATTTTATTAATGGTATTCTCATTATAAGAATCATGAAACATATAAGGATTGTACTATAGTAGTATTTCTTTAAGGATTTGAAATCATGTGTTGAATGGTACAAAGAAAAGTGATTTAGTGTAAAATTTATATTTTTGTAAAACACATGATTAAGGGAAGATAACCCTTAATATGTGATCTATTTTGAAATAATTATGATAAAGATATTTTTATGGGATAATATTTGTGACCCTAAAATTAGTTAGCAATTTTATGGTTCATGTTATATTTACTGGAGTTTACTATATTTTTGGATCTATGGAATATATTTAAAAACATAAGATTTTATTTTAGGAAGCATGCATGTTTTAATTAAGGTTTTATAGTTATAAACATATTTGTAATGTGACATTAAGAGACACTTTATATTATATTGGGAATATAATGTTGATTGAATGAACTTC
Source organism: Viscum album (assembly GCA_963277665.1). Lineage (NCBI taxonomy): Eukaryota > Viridiplantae > Streptophyta > Magnoliopsida > Santalales > Viscaceae > Viscum > Viscum album. Next base: position 1,769,273,478 of record OY728140.1, read on the forward strand.
GTTAACATTTTTTGGACTTTGAATTTGGTGAGAAATTTTTTGGATGAGTCTTAAGGTTAACTATATATGGAATGAATTTAGTTGAAATTTAGGTTTTATTAGATAATGTGTTCTAACCATTTTGTTTTTTTTAAAATATCTAGAGATAAGAGGAATAGATTTTCATTATAGTGATCAGTTAAATGTACTTTAGGCATAAAAATTCATTTTGGATATTCATTTATTGGATTAATAAATGAAGTGGGAATTGATAGAAGAATAACCAAAGGATAAAATTATTCCTATGAAATAGAAATATATTAAGTACATTTTCATATTTTCTTAGTCTAGATGTTAAAGGAATTCCTCAAATCCATGTAAAGTATCTTGAATTTTTTATTTATTTTAGTACCTTTATTTCCAATGAATCAAATAGTCCCTTAAATTAATGAATATTTATGATTTTTTGGCTGTTGAATTTATATTTATCATTCAAATTCTTGTGATTAATGATCGCTATCACCCTCTATCATTATTTGGGCATTACTCTTTTCTTCCATGTCCATATATTTACTTACCACATATGTTCTCATACTTACAAACCTAGTTATGTGATTATTCTAGATGGAATTCATACTTAAAATTCTATCATATCAAGATAATGTTTTATTTACCCTTATAATAATTTGGGATTTCATGAATGGAATTTTCAAATATCAAACCCTTGATTATTGATATCAAGATGAAATTGCAAGGTTACAATTTATTTAAGGGGGTAGAATGTAACACCATGAGATTTTAAAATAGGAGCATCATGTTTGATAATTTGTATGACATGAAAAAACAATATTTTAATAATGTATAACACCCCAAGACTTTATGATATATTTATTTTTAAATTAATTCAATCTCTTTGATATCTTGTGATGCATTCAACACTAGGTTTAAATGCAACATGACACTCTATTATAATATTATCCTTTTAACTTGACCATTATAACCTAACCGTGAAGTTAGTAGGTATGAATATGAACAAATAAATTATTGAAATTATATGGTTTAAACATTTATACGATAAATTAAATGGTAATATATTTATTATAAATAAAATAAGAACCATTTGAAAGAGAAATAAATGATTTCTAAAAAATTGTATTTTTCTGAATGGTGGATTTGTCACGATTTGCGCATTTAATTTAAAATTAATATTTAAAAAATTTAGAAATTTTATTTGAAAAACTAAACTTCATTTTTTAAATCTACATGTCAAAAATTCATTGGGTAAATTTTTAATAATTTTCTGGAAAGATTATTTTTTTGATGAATAGTTAAAAATATTAAATTTTAATTGAAAACTACATTTTCGTTTAAATTATTTATAAAGTTAAATTATATTTTAAGTTGGTTTTAAATTAAAATTAGCTCAATTATACAAAAAATTAACTAATTAAATTCATTGGAATATATTTTATATTGATTTTTCATATTAAAACATTCTATACTTATATAAATTTTCTCTTTAGAAACCCACTTTTCCATCATGTCTACAGGTATAATTTTGAATTGGATCATTCCAATAATGTGAATTGTTTTTTTAGAAATGTAATATATATTTGGAATCAAAATAATTTTTATTATATAATAATATTAACTTAATTTTTTACCATTATGAAAAATAAAAATAGAAAAAATTAATTATCGTGATTAAGGTAAAAATGGGTTTAGTTAGGGGTTAAACTAAAAAGATAAGGGTTAAAATGACCTAAAAACTTTTCCAATAACCATTTTTTGGACATATTTTGACCCTATAGTATCTATGGTTCAATAATTATCCCTTTTTACGGTGTGTGTCATGATAGAAACATGGGTGTAATTGATTCTTTTTGAAAATACCAAGTGTGTCCCCAAACCACTTATAAAAGGCCACCCTTCTCCCCCGTATTCACATTCCAAAAGACCTTTGGTTTTTTAAATACATAAAAAAAATATTTATTAAATATCTACCCCAATAATAGAGGATTTTTTAGATCATAAATATAATATAAGAAGGATTTATATTAAGCCTAAAGTGGTTGCTCGAAGAAGAGGTATAGTTTTTAACTATGAGTTTTCATTTTACTTCATATTATAACTCCTTATATTATTCTATAAATAAAAAAAAATAAAAAAAAATTTATATCCTATATGATAATATGTTATTATGATAATTTAATAACCTATATATATCTCCACTTCCATCAAATGGAAAATAAAACCTTCAATCGTGTGTACGGAGGACTACCACCTCGTGAACTGATGTAGTTTGTTTTCCAACACCACCTTTCAAGGATAGATTTAAAAATGAATTTAACATATTTATATGATATATATTATATTATTATACTTATATAATTATTATATCACATATACCTTCTTAATTTCCATTTTGTGAGGGATAGGATAATGTTGATCGTGTGTACAAGAGATTATCACCTTAGGAGGTGATGTTATTCATTTTTTACTTACACTTTACATGAAAGGTAGTAAGGTTAAGGTAAGTGAATATTTGTGATATTTATGAAATAAAAAAACTTATATTAATATAATATCACATATATATTCTTACCTTCTAATCCTTTGGAAAATAATAACGTTGCTCATGCATACGTATGGACTACCGCCTCTACGTAGCGATGTGAAATATTTTTCATTTTATTTTTAAAGGGATTATAAGAAGAATTTATTTAATTAATATACATTATATATATGAAATAATAATTATTCCAAAAATATTAATTAATATTTATATTTATTTTATTCTATCCATTGAGAAAAATGTAAATAATATTTATGCATACATACAACCTACCATCTCCGTGAACAATGTAATCCATTTTTTACCTCTAACTTTAATAGATTAATCTAAATACATATATAATTATTATATATGATATATATATTTTGTTTAAAACTATTTATATTATTTAACAATTATCAAATTAAAATGACCAAAATCACTAAACTAAAACATAAATGAAAAAAGAAATTATTACCCAAAATAGCGATTTTAACAAATAATTGTTAATAAATGGGTGATAAAAGACTACAAGTAAATCATATATGATATGAGATATATGATTATGGTTATATAATATATTTATAATAAACATATATTTATTATATAAGAGTTTTTCACACATACAAATGAATTCAAACACGAGGTAAGGTTTTCTCATCTCATTTTTACTTCCGTGAGACATACACCATATTCACCACTTATTTCTTTATGTAATGTATATAATACCCTTTTTGATATTTTATATCATGAAACTATTTATCTTAATGTTATTTAACATTAAATTTTAATTTATTTATTATAAGGTCCGGTCCTTAAACATTACATAATTTAGTACATTCTTTTAGAATTCACTTCCTTAAATTTCCAAAGATCTTTTCAGTTTGGAGTTTTAGAGAATTAGTAAATAATTAATACACATCAACACATAATAATAAAAAGTGATTACTACTAAAAAAACATCAATTTATTCAATAATAAAAAAGTTTCTAATAAAACATGAAATATTTTAATGAAAAATATTCACAACATTCAGCTTAACTTCTTCATTTCTCTTACCCATCCTTAAACCCTATGAAAAAATTTAACAACTTAGGACCAGAACAAAAAGATTAGTAAGGAAAATAAAAATAAGGAAAAAAAATATTATCCCATGAATACTTATAAACATATGAAATCATTTTTACAAATACATACTTCTCACCCATAAGTATCATATAATTACTTTGTGAAAACATGAGATTTCCATAAAAAATAAAAAACATAAATAAAACCAAAAAGGTAACATGGGAAATAACTTAATTAAGATTGTAAAACTCATTTATACCATATTATTTGTAACCCTCACAGATACCTTACAGTGTAACTGACACAACTACCTTATAATATAACCATCATAGCTACCTTATAATATAACTATCACAATTACATTTGGAGTAACCATATGACCGACCTACAATATAAACATACACAATGAATTAGAGGGAGATATAGGTCCCAAAATTCATCATAAAAAATTACCAAGATTCAGAACATAGTAATAAAACATGAATAATTGTATCATAAAAACATTCCCTTTGAATGTTGTAAAAATGTATTTTCAAAAGAGGATTTTTAATGAAAATTCCCTTACCTCGGGTTTGTATTATTTAAAACATGTCAAAAAATCTTGTATAATGATTTAAAAAGTGTTATTAATATATTAAATAACCATATTCATATTTATAATTACCTATATGATCTTATTATAACATATTTCCACACATTTATTAATAATATGTTATTATTTTCCTTATTTCGGGTGCATTTATTTCACGACTTCCTTGGTTTGTTCATTATGGATTTTCTTGTTGAAGGGAATAAAAAATTTTGAATTAGAATGAAATGGTATTAATATATTTATATAATTTTAAATGATACCATATATCATTTTTTATATGAGGATAAATTATTATATAAAACATTAATGAAAATTATTTAATTTATTTTAGTGATTTCTTATGACCATCACGAACTTATTTCATTTTATTCAATATCATGTTTATATATTGGTTATATAATATTAAATAAATTATTGTATACATATTAATTTTTTAACCATAATAATGGTTTTATGACCAACCTTGATGGTTGTAATTGAAAATGAAAGTGTATCATCCACAATGGCGGTAAATTGACACATCATAGATGATGTTCTCATTTTTAGAATAAAAGGGACAAGATAATAATTTTGATGATTATTTTTTATATAAACATGATAAAATTCCAATACATATACGATATTTGAGTTTTAATTCCACTTGGATAAGGGTAGGTGAAGATGGAATAAGAAAAGAAAATAAATTAAAAGGAAAATGAAAGAAAATGAAAGAGAATTTTACCTTTTGAACTTCTTCTCCTTCAGAACCTTCTTAAGGCACTTGGTTTTGGCCTTTTGGTAAGACCATAGGGTCTTAGAAATGGGGAAGAGTATTAGGAAGGAAATTTAGTTGAAATTAAATGATCTACATGGATTTGAGGTGTGAGGAGAAGAGATTGTGAGTGGTGGTATTTATAGTGGAGGAGAGGGGTATTTTCTCATTATTTTATTCACTAGTTTATTATTTTAGATCAAGACTATGAATAGTTAGATAATTATCACTAAATATATTAAAATAATTAAGGGAATTTAGAGATTATGTTGATTACATTAGTAATGAATCAAGGAATTGTGTATTTAACTTATAATGTATATATACTGTAAATTACCATATTTCACTATTTACCAAAAATTCAACCATTTTAGAAAAATACCAAAACTTCACCCTAATTGTTTTGATGTGTATAATAAAAAAATTAACTCCATTTTTTGAAAATAATTTTATAAATATGAGTAATTTAATTTTTAATTAAAATAATAATTTATTCCAAAAATACAAATTTTAAAACTAAAACCTATTTTATAACACATTAAAAATTTAATTAAGGACTCATAAAATTATCTTATAATAATAATAAAATAAAATATTAATCTATTAATCTATTTCATTAAAATAAAATTTATTTTAAATCATTAAATTAATTAAAAAAATTATAAATAAACATTTATGTTTCACAAAAATACCAACACTTAATTTATCAATTTCAAAATATTTATTTACCCATTCCATGATATAAGTATATCATATTTTCACTTTTAAGATACATAAATTTTATTTATAATTTCACACGTGAGGTTACTATTCTATTAGTATATATTCTTTAATTTCCTTAAATACCACCTATTTCATTATACATTTATAATGAATTTTACTTTTTAATTCAATAATAAAAAAAAATTATTTTATAAATACTTGGGTTGTTACATTCTATCAACTTTCTAAAAATTACATCCTTGTAATTTTTATTTACTTATTAAACAAGTGAGGATACCTTTCCCTCATAGTATTTTTAGATTCCAATATTGCTTCTTCAACCATGTGGTTTCTTCATAAAACCTTAAACTAGTGATTTACCTTGTTCCATAATACTTTCTATTTAGGATCAATATTCTGAGCAAGTTTCTCTTCATAAGAAAGGTTCTCTTCCAACTGAACTACATATGGTCTCAAAACATGAGATGAATCTGGTATGTACTTTCTTAATATCGAAACATGAAAAACATTATGTACCTGAGATGAACTTGGAGGCAAAGCTACATGGTTGGCCACTAGTCAAACTTCATCTTGGATTTCATAAGGTCCAATGAAACATGGAAGTAGATTCCATTTCTTTCCAAAACACATAATGGTTTTTCAAGGATATATTTTAAGGAAAACATGATCACTTACCACAAAAGAAAATTATTTCCTCCTATTATTTGCATAACTTTTCTACCTACTCTGAGGTTTCCTCATGTATTGTTGGATAATATTCACTTTCTCTGATACTTCATCTAGTAATTATATCCATTCAACTTCCTTTCCCTGAATTTATCCCAAAAGGTTGGAGTTTGAAACCAATTTCCATATAATGACTCAAAAGGTTCTATCTGTATACCATAATGAAAACTATTATTACAAGAAAAATCAACGAAATAAAGATGCTAATCCATTGAACAATAACATAACATGTCTTCCAAATTCTGAATTGTTTGGTCAGTCTGTCCATTATATTAGAGATGAAATGTTGTGTTGAAATTTAATTCTATACGCAATGACTTCTGAAGTCCTTTCCAAAAGTTGTAAATGAACTTATGATCATGGTTAGATACAATGTAAAGATGAACTCCATGTAACCTGACAATCTCTTTAAGGTACAATTGAGAAAGCTGATCCAAAGATGTAATATCTTGAATAGGAAGGAAATTTTCCAATTTAGTCAGTCATTCAACAATAACCCAAATCGCATTGTTACCTTGAAAAGTCTTTAGTAGTCCCACCATGAAGTCTATGGATATATTTTTCCATTTCCACTCTGACATTGGAAAAGGATGAAATATCCCCTTTTTTAGTTTTATCTCCACTTTAACCTTTTGAAAAGTCAAAATTTTTGTTGTAATATTAGCAATATATATTTTCATTTCATCCCACTAGTAATACTCCCAAATGTCTCTGTACATTTTAGTGCTGCTAGGATGAATTGAAAATAAAGAACTATGTGCTTCACTTAACAACTCTTTATTCAACTATGAATCACAAGGCACACATAATATCTTCCCAAATCTCAAAATACAATATTTATCATCATTAAATTCCAGAAACATACCCTTTTTCACTAATTCTACCTTTTTCTATAACTCACCATCTTCCTTTTGCGCTTGCTTAATTCTTCCTGATAGAGAAGAATACATTGGAACTTAAAACAAAATAGTGTAATTTCATACACCAACAACTTCCAAACCAAATTCATAAAATTATTAATCAAGGGGTTATATTCCAAATGTAACATGGTTAATGTAGCATGATGTTTTCAACTCAAGGAACCTGCCACTTTGTTTACTTTTCCAAGATGGTAATTGATTATGCAATAATAATCCTTTATTAGTTCAAGGATCTTCTATGCCTCATATTCAATTCCTTCTGATTAAAATATATAGTTAAAACTTTTATGGTCAATATATATTTCACATTTATCTCTATATAAATGATGCCTCTAAATTTTCCAATTGAAAACCACAACTGTTAATTCCAAATCATGTGTGGGACAATTTAATTCATCAGGTTTCAGTTGTCTTAAAGTATAAGAAATTACCTGATCATTCTGTATCATAATACAACTAAGTCCCTTAAATGAAGTATCATTGTAGATTAAAAGCTACCCATTTCTAAAAGGTAGATCCAAATCTGGAGCATTCACCAATCTTCTCTTCAGTTTCTGAAAACAAACATCACATTGTTCTACCTATATAAATTTAACCCATTTTCATGTTATCTTAGTTAGCGAGATAGATAATCATGAATTTTTTTTAACAAAACACTGGTAATATCCTCCTAATCCAAGAAAAATATGAATCTCTATAACATTTTTGGGTCTGGGTCATTTATAAACCACTTTTTTGGAGGGATTAACTATTATTCCATCCCTATTTACAATGTTCCCAAGAAAATAAATCTATTACAACCAAAAATCAAATTTTCTATATTTCCCATATAACTTATTTTATTTAAGGGTTTTTAGGAAAATACTTATATGTTTTTCATGATCCTCATAAATTTTTGAATAAACCAAAATGTCATCAATAAAAAAATCAAAAAAATTATCCAAATAATTCAAATGATTCTATTCATAAGATCCATGAATACAACAAGGGAATTTTTCAAATAAAAGGGCTTAAAAAAACTCATAATGCCCATATATAGTATGAAAATATGTTTTTGGGATGTCTTCCTCCTTCACCTTTAGTTGATGGTACCTGGATCTCAAGTCATTCTTAGAAAAATATTGAGATCCCTAGAGCTGATCAAACAAGTCATCAATATGGGGCAATGGATACTTATTCTTAATAGTAATGTTATTAAAAACTCTATAATCATTGAAAAGACTCATGGAACTATATTTATTTTTAACAAAAAAAAATATAATCACCCCATATTGAATTTTTAGGATGAATGAAACCTTTATTAAGAAACTCCTCACACTAATTTTTCAATTCTAAAAGTTCTTCTTGAGCCATTCAATAAGGGGGTTTTAAATTGGATTAACATCAGGAACTAAGTCAATAATAAATTCAACTTCTCGATCAAGTATAACACCAGAAAACTCATCAAGAAAAAAATCTAGGTATTCATTAAACATTGTAACATAATTTATCTAATTAGTTCCCTTGTTCTCAATAACATGTGAAAAATAACTTTACTTTTTATCTTTTAAAAGTTTATCAGCTTCTCGATATGTTATTAATGGTATGGGTTCATTATTGTATAAAAACTAAAACTATTTCTAAAAAAACTTCTTTAGATATATAATAAATATTAAAATGATAAATATAAAGACAATACATACCCATAATAACATCAAAATATACTAGGGGAAAACAACAAGGTTTGTAGGTAATTTATTTCTATAGACAACAACATTAAGATTCTTATAATTCCTTTTTTCCTTAATACCCACCTAGTGTCTTTACCATAAGTTATAATTTCATTTCTTAATGTGAAATTTATAATTTATTAGAAAATTATTTAGAGATAAAGGAATGTGTAGAACTTTTTTAAAAAAAACATTAAAACATATAAGAAAACAAACAAAGTACCTAATACCACTCTATTTGATGACCCAACATCTCCTGACGTAGTCACAAAAGATTTCACTTCACATTTATGATTTTAATCTAGATGATTTCCATCATTTAGATCTTTCTTTGGGGAAGTATTTTCATAATTCCCCATCTCACCACATTTAAAATACTTTTTTTTTCTTATTAGAATTAATATTAAGATCATTTTCATTTCAATCTCGGGCCATATGTCCAAACTTACCACATAGAAAAAACTTTCTGGTTTTGTTAAGTCATTCCCCAAGGTTCTTCTTACCACACTTCTCATAAACTAGAAATTTTATTTTCTTACCTTCATATTTCTTTGATTGATTCTTACCCATTGCTTTCCATCTGAACATTTTATTCTATTTTTTTTCAAAGTACACATGATAATTAAAAAAATACATTTCTACCCTATCAACACATTGAAATTTTTTTTCATAACTTTTGAATTCATGGGAGGCCAATGAACTTCAATATATTGGATTCAATCTTGAGAAAAAATGATTTATTTTACTATCAATATCTCAAATATGATTTGGATCATACCTTTCCAATCGGGTCAAGTTTACTTCATACAAGACCACTAAATCTTCCTCCTTTTGATTAAATTCTAGATTTTTTTCCATCCTAAGTTGAACCACCTTAGGAAAATATTTTAAAGGAAAATATTATTAAATTCATCCCATTCCAAGGCATCAATCTCCTTACTATCCATGATATTCTTGAACATTAACTACAAATGGTTGGATTCACCTTCAAAATGATAAATAAAAATACTATTATTTTGATTATATAAAAAACCATGAAATTGAATATCTTTTCGAGGGATTTAATCCACACTTCATCCACAATTAGGTCAGAAGATCCATTGAAAGTAGGAGGGTGTTTCCTCATAAAATGTTCCAATATTTTCATGTTCTTTTATGATAGTTATAGTTATTCTCTTGCATGGATTACACCTCCATTTACAGCTCACATCAACTAATACATTACTATAAAAAACTATTTGGTTTTAATTCCCACCATTCTAGGTTTTGGATTCTGAAAGATATCATCCTCTCAGTGCCTTCCTACATCAGCTTACCTGTTCCTTATGCAAAAAACCATTTTAAACAGACATATATTAGATAAAGTAACATGGTAATATTGAAATTATATATAATTTAAACATAATTATATAGTAAAAATTATTTATGGTATTATATTAACATCAACCTACCCCTAAATTTATCTAAACTATGCTATGATACCAACTATAAGGTCCAAACCATAAACATTACATAATTTAGTAAATTCTTTTATAATTCACTTCCTTACACTCTCAAATATATTTTTAGTTTAGAGTTTTAGATAATCATGAAATAATTCATACATATCAACCCACAAGAATAAAATGTGGGTACTACTAAAATAGTATCCAATTATTCCATAATACAATAGTTTTTAATAAAACATGATTTTTTTAATGAAAAATCTTCAGAATATTCAACTTGACTTCTTCCTTTATCTTACCCATCCTTTAACCCTATGAAAGACATTTTTAAACTCGGGATGAGAAAAAAATATTAGTAAGGGACATAAAAATAATGAAATAAACTTTTGTTTCATGAATAATTATAAACATATGAAATCAATTTCACAAATACATACTTCTCATCCATAAGTATCATTTAATTACTTTGTGAAAATATAATATGTCCATAAAAAATAGAAAAAATAAATAAAAACATAATGGTAAATTAGAAAAATAATTACTTAATATTTTAACACTAGAATATACCATATTATTTGTAACCCTGACAACTACCTTACAGTTTAACCCTCATGGATACCTTACAATGTAACCCTCACAACTACCTTATGGTGTAACCATCACAGTTACACTTGGAGTAACCATATGACCGACCTCCAACATAAACATAACCAATGCATTGGAGGGAGAAATAGGTACCAAACTTCATCAAAAAAAATTCCCAAGAACCAAAAAATAATCATAAAACATGAATACTTGTATCATTAAAACATTCCTTTTGAATTATGTAAAAATGGAATTTTAAAAGAGGGGTTTTAAAGAAAATTCCCTTACCTTGTGTTCGTCTTACTTAAAATGTGTTCAAAACTCATGTATAATGGTTTAATGGGTGTTATTAATATATTAAAGAACCATATTAATATTTATAATTACTTATATGATCTTATTATAACATATTTATACCCATTTATCAATAATATGTTGTTATTTTCATTGTTTTGGGTGCATTTATTTCATGGTTTCCATGGTTGGTTCATTATGATTTTTCTCTTCAAATGGAAGAAAAACTCTAGAAGTGGAATTAAATGGTATTAATATGTTTCCATAATTTTAAATGATACCATATATCATTTTTTATGATAAGAGGATGAATCATTAGATAAAACATTAATGAAAATTATTTAATTTATTTTGGCAGTTTTTACGACCATCACGAACTTATATCATTTTATTCAATATCATATCAATATATTGGTTAAAAAAAATAAATAACTTATAATAAAAATATTTAAATATGTTTTAACCATAATAATGGTTTTTTTACCAGCCTTTATGGTGGTAGTGGAAAATGAAAGTGTATCTTCCACGATGGAGGTAAATCGACACAACACGAATGATGTTCTCATTTTTAGAATAAAAGGGAGAGGAGAAGGAGTTTGATGATGAATTTTTCTATAAATTTATAGTATATATAAGATAATAGAGTTTTCATTCCACTTGGATAAGGGGAGGTGAAGTGGGAATAATAAAATAAAATAAATTAAAAGGAAAATAAAAGAAAATGAAAGAGGATTTTACCTTTTGAACTTCTTCTCCTTGAGAACCTTCTTAAGGCACTTGGTTTTGAGATTTTGGAGAGACTAGAAGGTCTTGGACATGGGGAAGAGTATTGGGAAGATAATTTTGTAGAAATTAAACAAGCTACAAGGCTTTGAGTTTTGAGGATAAGTGGTTGTGAGGGGTGGTATTTAAAGTGGAGGAGAGAGTTGTTTTCTCATTATTTTATTTATTGGTTTATTATTTAGGATCAAGACTATAAGTAGTTAGATAATTATCACTAAATATATTAAAATAATGAATGGGATTTAATGATTATAGTTATTACATCAGTAATTACTCTAGGAGTAGTTTATTTAACTTATAATGTATATATATTATAAATTATCGCATTTCACTATTCACCAAAAATTCAAATATTTCAGAAAAATCTAAAAAATTCACTGTAAACATTTCTCAATGTGTAGAATTAAAAAATTAACTATAATTTCGGAAAATAATTTTCTAAATATGATAAATTTAATTTTTAATTAAAATAATTATTTATTAAAAAAATACCAATTTTAAAACTATAACTGAATTTATAACACATTAAAAAATTAATTAAGGTCTCATAAAATTATGTTATAATCATAAGACAATAAAATATTAATTTATTAATCTATTTTATAAAAATAAATTTTCTTTTAAATAATTAAATTAATTAAAAATTTTTAAATAAACATTTATGTTTCAAAAAAAAACCAACACTTAATTTATCACTTTCAAAACATTTATTTACTTATTACATGGCATAAGTATATCATATTTTAACTTTTAAGATAAATGAATTTTATTTATTTTTTCATAGGTGGGGTTACTATTATATTAATATAGATTACTTAATTTTTATAAATACCTCTTATTTCATTATACATTTACAATGAAGTTTACTATTTAATTCCTGAATAAAAACAAATTGTTTTATATGTTCTTGGGTTGTTACATTTATTTCATGGGGCTTATGATTCAAAATATACCAAAGTGGGGTTTATTTCACAATCTCAACATTATTTAGGATTGTTTTTATTTAACTCTCCCTTTGGGGAATTATTTGATATTTCTATATTAAAATCAATATAATTTATTATCCTCTAGTTATTCATGAACTTTTTCAAGTAAGAGGATCATTTACACACTCTTTGGTACTTAAAATGACCAAGAAAACGTTTTTAAGAAAATATGACTTTATTTTTCTCTTTGGTTGAAAATGATTTTTCATCAAAATATATCTTTTCTAAAAAAAATTTCAATTTTTTTTATCATTATAAAAATAAATTTTTAAAGATATTTTTACCCATTTTTAATATTTATTAAATTTTTTGATATGAATCTTCATGTCATTTTCAAAATGTGGCCCATTTAGATTTTATTGAAAATGTGAAAGGAATCTTTGTTTTAATATGCATGGTATGATTGAAATTTTACACCGTTATAACCATTAAATATTTTAAAGATTATTTTAGAAGTTTTTAAAGGTTATTTTCATAGAAAAATATTTTAAAAATATTTTGTGAACTTTTAGTATTAATTTTTTTTAATGTGAAAATGTTATTTTCTTTAAAAATGTTTTTAATGACATTTTTATGGTATTTATATTCATCATTAAAATCAAATGTTTATTTTACTTATGATCCACTATGGATATATTATATTGATAACATGTTTATTATTTATCCAGATGGTTTATGATTAGTTTGATTGGGGATATACAATTTTCTGACCATTCACTGTATTACCTTGAATGGTTTATGATTATGTTTATTTATTGGGGTTAATATTAACATTTCATATGTTATTTTATCAATATAAATATTTATATTGATTATGTTTCACTCTTTTCATATTAGGAATGCATTGGACTTATTAAACGATGGATGTGGATCAGAATTATAAACCCCCTCGATGCATCAGTAGGTATTATGTGAAAAATTATCTTGTGTATTTGGATGATGCTTTACCCATTTATTTAAGATGTATTGGCATGAGGACTTGATAGTAAGAGATCTTGGAATGTGGCCTTGAATTTATGTTTATGATATCCAAAATTATGCATTCCATCATTATGATTCTAGTCATTTATATTCTATGTGATTATTTTATTAGATAGAATATCTATGATTGAGTTTCAAGCTCATGTGATTATTTATATGGAATTATTTGATCATCATGTGTTCCCACCATACTATGCTCAAGTTATTCATGTGTTTCAGTTATTTACCTTATAATATTGATTATTCTTTATTTATTCATATCTTCTACTATACACATACCCTTACTGAGCATCTGATCTCACCCCTTTCATATTTTTTTTGATTTTTCCCAAGATAACAGGAAGTGTTTTGTGATTGATTTTCAAGAATATTCTAAGGGGAATACTGGCGTTCTCCAAGAAAACATTTTATATATTTTTTGTTTAAAATGTAATGTGAATTTAATGTATGTATCTAGTTCAATAGGACTACTAAAATATTTGATACTTCAAGATGTGATTCCTTGCATCTTATGACAATGTAAAAAGTAACCACTGGATTTGGGATAGTGGTTCCAGGGTGCCTGCAATACCTAAAAAAATTACAGGATCTTATAACCTCCCCATAGTATAACAAATCAACCCTAAGCTACTCCAAACATCAATGTGGGGTACCGGTGAATAATTCTGTGCACTATTTCTATATATTATACTCCATATCCTAGGTATCCTCTTGTACACACCCATACTGCCACTAATCTCACACTAGATGTATGGTCTTCCCTAGAGATTATTTTCACTATGGTCCATGATATATATCAGATTATTCTCAAAGGGAGCATTAATTTCCATCTCAATGAGATCAATTTATTTCATGTGAGATGGTTCATTATGATATCTATGAATATATAACACATAAAACAAATCATGAATGGCATAATAGTAATGTGTAAGGGATAAATAGTATGCCACTAGACTGACCCTTTCTACTATCTTGAACAGTCTAACTAAACTGGGTGGTAAATTCATTTTCTTTATGTTACATTGTTGCCCCAATCTTGGATAAACCTTAAGTAAGACAAAATGACTAATCTATAACTCCAAATTTCATATCTGATGGTCAGTATAGGCTTTTTTGTCAGGTCTGTATAGTTTCCAACCACTTTCTAATCAAATAAACCTACTTTGATGTATCCTACATGAGACTAGGTCTAATGATATTTGACTCACCTACCTCTATCCAGTAAAGAGGAAAACAACACAACTTTCCCTATGTGGCCTCAAAAGGATTCATTTGGATCAATTACTATAAGATATTATTATAATAGAACTCTATGATTTCTAGATGATACTCTTAAGAACCACTAAAATCTAGAACACATGATTGAAACATATCTTCCAGAATATAAATCATACCTTCATAATGGATGTTATTTTAGTGTTGATAAGCAGTACTCATAAGAACCTATGATCCCAAGTCCTTTTGAATACCCTTCCAGAACCGAGATTTGAAATGAGGATCTCAATCTAAAATAATACTCCTCAAAACACTATGCAACTAATCTATCTATCACATGTAGATACTACCTAGATCATTGATAGTGAAGTATCCTTGATGGGTAAGAAAGCGGATACCTTCATCAGTCAATTCACAACCACATATAAAACATAATTCTTGTAGGGTTTCCTGGGTAATCCTTTTACAAAATTTATAGTGACATCATCCCACTTACATTCCAGAATGAGTAGAGGTTGTAACAACCCAGTAGGCCTTTGGTGGTTAACCTTCACTTGATGAATGGTGAAACATCTTACCAAAAAACTCCACAATCTCCCTTTTCATCCTTGTCTTCCAGTATTTACTATGAATATTATTATACATCTTCATTACAACTAGATGTAACACCAATTTAGAAGCATGAAACCCCCTCATAAACTCTTCATGAAATCCCATAATAACCCATACACAACTATGGATAAGAAGAACATTTCCTATGATAAGAGACCATCCGGATATTAGATCCCAACCATATAATTCTTTCCTCAGAGTTAATTACTTCAGATAAAATAATTATTCCCTCTTGATCCGGTCTAGAAACATGAGTAATTCACATGTCAAAGTCAGAGATACTCATCCTTGGGACTCCTGAACATCTAGATGCATGTCTAAAAAAAGTTCCACCATACACCACTCTTCAAAAGATTCCTACATTGACTTTATCTCTGCATCTCCCAACTCAAGGAATTGACAACGACATTTCTATTTCCCATTGTATAAGATGAATTAAAGTCTAAAGACTATAGATACTCAACCCACCTCCTCTACTAAAGGTTTAAGTCTCATTGGGTAAATATGTACTCGATGCTCTTGTGGTTCATGTAGAATAAAAAATCCCACTCAACATATAGTGTCTCCATCATCTCAGAGCATGTACAACCAAAACTAGATCCAGATCATGAATAAGGTAATTCCTCCCATGTAGTCTTAGTTTTCTAGATCCATAAGCAACCACTTGATCCTTTTACATTAAAACTACCCCGAGAACAACTCTAGATATGTCAAGGTACAAGACATATTATTTACCCAACATAGGAAAAATGAGGATCGGTGAAGAGGTCAACGCTCGCTTTATCTCCTTGAAATATCTCTTACAAGATTCTATCCAAACAAACATCAACCTCTTCTTGGTCAGCCCATACATTGGTGTCACCAAATGAGATAAGTCCTGGATAAAGTGTAGGAAATATCCTGCTAGATGAATAAAAATATTAATATCAAAGATATTATTAGGTCATTCCCAAGATACCATGGATTAAAACTTCTCTAGTTCCACTTTCACTCTATCATATAAGATAAAACGACCCAAGTAGTGTAATCTATAAATCTAGAAACTATATTTAAATATATTGGAATAAAGCTGATGATCTCTCAGTGTACCTCAGATGATGTCAATATGTTGGTAATGATATTTTACAGACTAGGAGAACACCAAAATTCCATCAATGAAAACTAAAAAAAACTAATACAATAAAATTTTAGGGATATAATTCATCAAATCCATTAATACCATTGGTGCATTCATCAAACTGAACCTCAACAAACTCATTCAATCCACACTTGATCCTAAAATTAGTTTGGGGGTATGTATAATGGTCTCAACCTCAACCGATGATACCCTAACGTCAATTTGATATTGGAGAAAATACTAGAACCTCTCAACTGAATGAATATATATTCATTGAATGGAAGGGGATACAAGTTCTTGATCATCATCTGGTTTAGTCTCCAATAATCCACACATAAGAACAAAGTCCCATCATCCTTCTTGGAGAACTATAAAAGAAAAACACCATGGAGAAGTAATTATTTGTATGACTCCCTTTTCTTCCATATCTCCCAAATAAATTTTCAACTCATGAGCCTTTACTACTTCCATTCTATAAGGCATGATAGAAAATGGCTCATCTCCTGGTACCAACTGGATCTTCTGCTCGAGTGGTAAGCCAGAGAACTCTTAAAAAAATATGTCCAAGAAATGGTTCACTACTGGAGGAAAAGTATCCTGTTTCATTCCACCATCATCTATAACAAGGATTTCTATATTATATATGATAAAATCTAATATGTATTGAATTATTCCTGCACATCCAACCTAAATATCCCACTCACCCAAGTGAAATCTACTACCCCTTCTATAGAAATAAAGGTAACCCTCCTCTGATAAAAGTCAATATGAGCTTGGAACTGAAATAGACAATATATTCCAAGAATCAAATTAAATCCAATCACTTATAACATAAAAATATCCCAAATGAATCAATAACCCCCAATTTTAAGGGAACACTTATGAAAACATTTGATATACTCCAACCACACTCCCAATAGTTTTTTGATAGTCATAGTACCATCCCAAATCTCCAAAAAAAAAAACCTAAAAATTTTTAAATTGAGAAAATAAAAATTAATTTGATGCCCCTATATAAAAAAATGAAACAAAGGATTGATGATATAAGAATAATTCCTCTAATGGTAGAAGGTATTCCATCGAAAATAGTTGGAGTAGACTTCATAGTGTGAAGTTGACTCACCCTTCTACCTTGGGCTCCAGTATGACTCTCCTATGCTTCTCCTTATGGTTGGTGCTGTCGATCATAAACTGGGGTACCACATCCCCTACCTCATCTTGAACATCCAGTGGAACTCCAGCTACCAGTTTTCTCAGGGGTAGATGAGTACCTCACTAACTTAGCTGCCTATATTTCTCCCCTAACATTTTTCTATTATGGAAAGATCCTATAGAACTTTTGTAAATGGCCCAACATGCCGCAAGAATGAAACTCCACTATAGGGAAAGGACATAGTGGGTTATTTTTTCCAATATTTCCATACTTAAAGCACTATAATATACCAAAATTCATAGATGACTTCCCACTGCCCTATCTTCTCTTTCAAATACTACCCTAGTGATAACTATCATAGTGACACTTCTTGATATCATAAGAAGAGCTCCTTGATCACCCTGATAAAAAAATTTGGTTAACACTTGAGTTCTCTATGAAATTCACTTCTATTATGAGAGCCTAATTCATCATATATATGAATTTACTTAGGAAAAATACATCCACCTATGGCCTTATCACATAGCGAAGCCCATCTTGGAAATGTTTCACCGTGGTGATATCATTGAATACTAAGGATAAATAAAAACTTTGTAGGTATATAAAACATCCATCATAGTCCATCAATTACATCCCCTATTACATATAGTGCATGGAATCATGATCTCTATCATCCCTTAATATCTCTGGATAAAAG
This sequence comes from Viscum album, assembly GCA_963277665.1. NCBI lineage: Eukaryota > Viridiplantae > Streptophyta > Magnoliopsida > Santalales > Viscaceae > Viscum > Viscum album. The sequence continues at coordinate 1,769,292,368 of OY728140.1, forward strand.
TATCTCAAGAAATTATCCTCGAAGTCCTTCCAGGATAACTCTTCTTAATACACAATTTGATCTTGAATATCCCACCAATTCTTATCTAGTCCTTGAATCATGTAAGCCACAAGATTCACCCTCCTATCAATAGGTGTCACAAGATACATTAATATCATCTATAATTACTCAATCTAGAACTTAACTTATTGGGGGCCTCCCTCCCTAGTGAACGCATGTGGATGCTGTAGTTGGAACTCTATCTTCTGCTCAGAAATTTGATGGTATAGTGTGAAAAATATCCCTTTCTATGGATCTCATGAACCTTAGGAATATTTCACAGATATGATCATCTATCAGATTCTCTAAATCTATAGGAAGTTTTGGCTCAAATATATTTGTAGGTTGTTGATTTCCACTTTCCTGATGCTTGATTTGATATGTCAAGGAGGAATTTTCTCTATAAGGATTAACAAACCACTTAGAACATAGGTTAAACAACAAGATCAACATCAACAGGATAAAACAAGAGAGAAACATTGATTAATGGTATCTCTATATGTGTCTTAGTAAGTGAATTGGAATAAAATAATAGTTTCTTTAATTTACTTTTTATTAGCTATATCAAGGGATTTCATTTTACAGTTTATATGAGTAGATATCTCACATGCAATAAATATGTCCCTAGAATGAACAATGTATTTCAACATATATACATATGTTCCTGGCATGATGCATGTAAACTTATTTCATTCTATACTACCCCATGAGTAAAATATCAATAACAATAATATCACACATCAAGTGAATCACCCAAGGTGAAATTACATTAAAACCATTACTATCAAATGAAATGAACAAAAATCCTATCCTTAGGCACTAGGATTTAACCCATACATGGGTTAAATACTCCCATAAACAAGGTCATTGCCAAGTATTAACACATACTAGTCTTATTTATACCTTTCCCAAATATAAAGGAAACAAAAAATATACTCGATGCTCTGATACCACTTTGTAATGTCTCCAACTCGGTGTTCCCTCATGTGTTCGAGCTAGGTTGGTTACATGACCTCAGGTGCACCTCCCTGTATGCCAGAGGATGAATACTAGTAATGATGGTGTAAGGAATATAGTGGGGAGACTATACCCTCTATTATAGAGTTTTTATAACAGCATAAATAATAACAAATTAGAAAAATAAGTGAAAACAACATGAATAATCAAACAATCATCCATAGAAGAATAAAGTATGAAAAAAATACAATAATAATAGAACAATGTATATAAAGATGAAATATAACTAAATTAAATGTTCTGTGTCATATAAATAAAATAAAAAACTGAAAGGATAAGAGACTCCAAAATCCCCAATCCTGAGCCCCATGTTGGTCCCATCTCCAAACTCTAACCTAACAAGTAAGAAATAATCAACAACAAGGCCTCTTTCCATTTTCCATACCTACATCCATGAAGTTTATTTGGTTACTAAATGGAGGCTCAAGTAGGGTATGACTATAACTCAGAAGGTCAACACCACTATGTTTAAACAATCCAATCTGAATATATAGTTCATGTAATAAAGAAATTAAATAACGGTATTAATTTTACAAATAATACTATACATTAAAAAAATCCACCAACCGTTGAGCTTAGGGTTAACACCCAGGGTCATCCAAACCTACTTTGACACTATTTAAAACATCTTTTTCTTGAGGTGGATCCTCCTACACCAGGATAAACAAACTAGTCCTATGGTAGATTCCACAACTAAGGATGAATCAAACATAACATATCATGTGAAAATGGTCCCTACCCTCAGGATAACAATATTCTCACCCTCAGACATACAATGATTATGAAAATTACCCTCAAGAGGTTCATTCCCTATACATATTAACCTCTGGGGATTTTGAACACCATGCATATTAACATTAGGTGAGAACATAACCATACACCTTACCCTCAGTCTTCACTCATGGTACTCCCAATCACTAAACACAAGCATAAGTCATAACTAGAAAAAGATAAAAAATACATATAATATCCATCCCTTAGGAATCAATCCAAAAGTGTGTCATATTAAGAAAAAATTCTATGCAAGAAAAACACATATCCAAGTCCCAAGTATATAAGACATGTCATCACAAACCATAATAGTAAATTTACCCAATCAACATTTATCTGGCCATTTACATTCCATAAATCCAGGTTCCCAATGATCATATCAATTACGAAACATTCTATTACATTCATCATTTTATCCCAAAAGTAATTGAAATTCCAATATATATATCCATATCTCATCATTTCAACATTCCAAACCAATTATACACAAATATAATAATTTTAGTCCATGCGATTCTATTTCAAGAAATCACCACAATTCACATGTTATTCCATTTCATAATTTTAATCCAAAAATAAACTTAAATTGTTCTGCCAAAAATACATATTATCAAACTACTGATTCATTATGATTTAAAGGGTAATATCACCTCATCTATGGAAACAATATTAGTCTCAATGATGATGGACCCATCAAGATATAATGGGAGTTTTATGAAATTTTATTATCATTATCCATGATTTATTCTATTATATGGGTCACACGTGCAGTGTGATCACAATTATTGAACATACTCGAAGGATTGAAAATATTCTTCTAGGGAGTTTTTCTAGACCACTTTCCTCAAAAGAGGATAAAAAATGAATAAAATCATAACATACATGGTAGAATTTGGTTCCTTGTCCCTTCCCTTCGAACTCTTGGCCTATAATACCTTGATCCAATGGATATTACTTTTAGTTTAAATAGGATTCTCAAATTTCTCTACTTAAAGGCTTGGAATACCATATATTGATCCCTTGAAGGAAGGGGTTTAATCCTATTTAAAGGTGAATTAATCTCTTTTGAAAATATTTCTGAGGTGTTTATGGTTCAAGTAGAAAATATGTGATCCAAAAGAGTTTATAGGGGGATCAAGGGTATTTATAAACAATATGAGGAAAAAAAGACCATGGATTAGCCTCTCTAACCATTCCATATAACACTTAAACCATACAAAAATACCCATAGAACACGACACACACTACTTGGACAAACACTATCTAAATATTATGGCTTGGTCTACACAATATATCCAATTAACCAAGGAAGGGACCACATTTTAGCTTAACACACCATGATACAGAACCCAGAAAGCTGATATGTAGGCTATGATGTATCTTATCTCTACAGCATAGGGGTACCATCTTTGTAAGAATAGACCAAAAACCACCATGAGGCCCTTTTTTCACAACTACCCTCTTTATTACGTGCCGCTCAACTAGCCTATGCCGCAACCTACATCCACACCATGGCTATGCCAATTTTGGAAGTAGAACCAAAATCACTTCTCCCAGGACCCTACACCATAGTTAATATCTCCATGACACAACAACTATACTTACAAGACATCTTAGATCTCCATGGAGTAGAATCCTCTACAAAAATAGATTTTTGTATCTCACCTTTCCCACTTCCTCTCGGAACAACCCAACTAGAGTAAGGTTTGTAAACCAAAGTTCAAAAAAACAAGGGTAAATAGGTTTATCAAAACATAAATAGGGTCATACCTATAAGAAATATGGGATCTTACATTGTTTATGAGTGAAAAAAACACTTTGATTCATTATATATAGTAGAGTGATGATAAGGATCCTCCCATGGTGGGGAGAATCTTATCAATCATGGAGATATATCCCTTATACTAGGAGGTTCATGAATGTGGTGAGTATATCTAGTGTATTATCAATATGAAATAGATATTTCAATGATAAAGTTCATATAATTTTACCCAATTCCTTAGAAAACACCAGATTTGGGATTCATATGTGGTGTTGGATGAAGTCTGGATATTGGTATTTTTCTTAGGAACAAGATTATGTGATACGAGGGTGAGTCTGATTAGTGGTGAGTTGGTGTTCATGTGTGGAGTTTGAAAATAGATTGGTTTTGATGAGGATTCAACTATGAGTTTAAATTTAGTGTTAGGTTTAGACTTCAGTGTGGGTGTTTAGTTGATCTCAGGATGCCTCTGGTAATTTATGAATCATGATTGAGTAATGTGATGATGTGTCGAAAGTTGAAATAAAGAATATTTAGAATAGGTCAACCAGAGGAGTAATGATTAGTTTTTTGTAGAGTATTTAGTGTAGTGATATGGAAAACAAACCAAGTGTGTTGATATACCATTATAATTGTGTTTTAGGTGATTTTTATGGTGGGGAACACCATGGATTGAAATTGAAATTTACGAGTAGAGTCTTATGGTGGGAAGAAATATAATCCTAAGGTTGATTTGGTTGATGATGCTTCAGTACCACTGGATAAAAAGGTGTGTCTGAGAATCTTCTTCGTATTGGAAATGGTGATGTGTGAGTATATTAGGCCTTGGTGAATACTACACCTTAAGGTTTGGAGTTACATAGAGGAATCTCATTCAAAATTTTGGCATATAATACTATGAGATAATAGTATATTGGCCACTATGGTTGGTCATAATAGATGTATGGATGAACCCAAATACCTCTTGGTGATGAGAAGTAATATTATGGGGAGGTTATATAGAACCATGTATTTATAGTTATTAAATCCAGGGAGAATTTGAACTTTGTTATTGGATTAGGGGATGTATGGAAAATCAAGATTAGAATTAGAATTCTGAGAGTTGGAACATATTTAAAATATGGTTTTGGATATAGATTAAAAATCAAGAGGTATTTTAGGTTCTTAGGAAAGTTTATATATATTTAGGAAAGTGATTTAGTTTTTAAAGGGGGTTTACCTATCACATGATTATCACACAATTAGCTAAAATTAGGTGGGAATCTAGTAAAATCCATAAAAATAATTTTTCATAAAGGGTATTGATACATGAATTGTGAATAATTAGGGAGAACCATGTATAGTGTTATATTTTTTTGGATGTATATACATTGTTGGAACATGTTTTAGAAAAATATATGGTCAAATTATGTTTGGATTCAGTGCGATCTACACAGTTAGCTCATGGTTTGGAAAACTATTCATCCAAACCATATGAGGGGGTGCATCTTGGATAGTGAAAGATTAATAGTTAGTAAATTTTTAGCAAATAATTAAAACAAACCATGATTATACATAAAATTTATTGAAAAGTTTTAAATAACCATTTCCCCTACTCATTTTTTTTGTTTTTTCCCTCCCCTTTCTCCCTCTCAAGTGGGAGAACCAGGGGGTTTCCCCCATCCCTCCCCTCTCAATTTCCCTATGATATGGGGTGTTCTTGGTAAGGAATTTCATTGAATTTGGAGGTATGTTTCCCTTTTTACCAGTTGTCCTTTATTCCTTTAATCCCTTAGGTTTCATATGTTTTTAGCTAGGGTTTCATTAATGATTTCCCCAAATCATGATAGAATCATCTTGTAATGATAGGTATTTTTTACGGGTTGAATGGGGGACATCTCAAGAGGATTCATACACGAAAATTATCACTGTTTAGTTAAATGTATGCTTCCCTATGAATTTTTCTAGGGTTTTTATTAAATTAGATCAAATTGGCTATCGAACAGGTGATGAATGTTATGGAATTTTCCTATAATGGTGATAGGAATATTCCATGGATCTTTTAGGTGTGTTTGGTCATAGTTTTGATATGGATAAGTGGATTGATGAATTTTAGGTGATTATTACAATTTGAGTTAAGTTGAATAACTGATTATAAATTATTATAATTAATTATTTTTAAATTATGGATTAGTATAGGATCTTAGTAGATGGTATAAGACTGGTCAGGATTGGATGATAACTCTAAATGAGGTTAGTGGTCCTTGAACATCACCCTATAGTAAATGTATTTTTATGAAACAAGTGATATGTGGTCTAACCTATGAAGAATGATGGATCTTAGATATAAATGAATCATTTTATTTTATTCACATGAGATAAATTAAGAATAAATGTCTATAATGGACCCTTTAAAACTAACTTTATATGTTATCCACTGATGGATGAGGAATTAGTTATAAATGGCTATTGTGGGACACTATTGAACAAAGGTGAGATGTGTATAGCCTAGGTTAATTTCTTATGTATTTTTGGTCAAGTGTGAGAGGATTAGGCCTGGTGATGATGATTAAACAACTGTATATCTCACACATGACAAAAAAACCATCTTGAGGGTGGGGTGGAGTCTTGGTGAGTGTCAAGAGTGGGATAAGTCCATCATAATTTGATAGGGTATAATGGGAGGGTTTTATATAGGTGATGGGATAAAGATTTTCCTAAGGGAGACATGGTATCAGAGTCAAGTGAGGGTCATGAGGATTATTCCATGACTTGAAATAGGAATAAGAAAGTCCTTAGTATGAGATATCTCAGGATGGTCCCTGGTGGGAAAGGTCGAGCCACGATGCCGAACTTTGATGATGTTTTAAATCAAACTCTTGAAGATAGGGCCAAGAATGGGACTATATTACAATTTAACACTATGGGGTGTTGGATATGGATTTATTCTAACAAGGAGAGATTTTATGAGCCTATAATAATCAGATTAATTTTTCAATGGGTGGGATGATGATGAAAATGGGTTTGGTGCATTGTGCTTGTAAAATTGAGAAGGTACTGAAGGAACTAGCTTGTGAAATCAGATGATGGTGTAAATGTTCTATGAGGTGTGGGATATTCCTTGAATGATGAGTCTAGGTTGTGTTCTTGAGAGGAAATCCTTGGGAAAATGTGTTAGGATTTTTCATTTGATCAACCCTCATGGTATGTTATATGAGGTTCTAGGGAGAGACTATTCCATGAACATGTGTGTGTGTGTGATATGAGGTTCCATGGTGAGTTGTAAACCCTTGGTATATAATGGTTTTGGGTTGGGGATAATACCCCTAGTTGTATAATATATGAGTTTCTTGGGAGATTTTTCCTTATAGTGTATGTTATATGAGGTTCTAGGGTGGGACATCCCATGGGTTCATGCTATACTAGTTCTGGGTTGAGCTACTGCCTTCGAGTATATAATGGTTTTTGGTAGGAGATGCGACACCCTGGGAGGATGTATATGTGGTTCTAGGGAGAGTTTTTCCCTGATTTATATTATACTAGTTTTTGGGTAGGATGTGGCCCCATTTTATGGTCTATCATTCTCAAAGACAATCTAAACCTAGTTGAAGTAGGTATGATCGATCCAAAGTGTCATCTTAGAACCTAAGGATTGATGGTGTTTATTTTATTTCACTTCTAATTTTTTTTATCTTTTGAACATATCACATTTCACATGCACTAATTATACTTATTTTTTTTGGGACACCATTGGTGGTGGCATATTGATTTTTAATTACACCCTACTCGAGTGACCCTAACACTTTAATACTTGAGCAGACCTCATGTTTTCAAGTTTAGGTAGAAAATATTCCCAGTATTGGATGATAAAGATAGAGTAGCTCTATGGGGATTGGGATATGGATGATATGAGTCTCGTAGATGGTAGTGGAGCCTCATTATATTATTATTTATTTTATTTATTTTGTATATGTGATAGGCCTTATGGGAAATTAGTTGGGATGTATACTTATATAAGAATATTTCATTTGTTATAACATGATTATTTTTTATTACTTCTATATAATATGATTGTTTATTATGATTTTTTTGGTTATTTACACTATTTTTTGAATATAATATGAGGATATAGTATCCATATGGTTACACTTAAAACCCTCACTACTATCCAGAAACCTCTAGTATATATGGAGGCATTCCCTAGGTCACATGATGACCTTGGTCTAGACACTTGTGAGTGGGCTCGGTCTAGAGGGATGTTAAAAAATATGCCTCTTGATGAGGTGAGATAAGTGGTTGTACTTTTTAGGTGATTAGTATGGTTGGATACTATGGGTTGGTTGATTCCTATTCTCTTAATGAGAGAATAAGCGAGCCTTTCATGGGGTGCTAGGTGCATGGGATGATTTGACCAAGGTTGATAGTAGAATGGGTAGATGTGACACCACCTGACTCATTGGATCCCCACTCAGATCAATGGTAATCCAAGTATTCCACCTCAATCCCAAATATAATAAGATAAAGCCTGGCGAATAGAACCAAGTAGGCATATCACACACATGGGAGGTGTTATCATATAATAACCTAAAATAGATAAACATATTCAAAGAAAAAAATACCATCAAAATTAGTAGGATATTCATAAAATATCAACTAAATTGAGTGTAACACATACATGATACATCTAATGGAATACAAAAGATAACCATTACAAATAATGAAAGTAATAAGGGAAATATACATGCCCAATAACTCAAAAAGGAGAATTGATGAATAACCAAGAATCTGAGTCCCTTATAGTAAGCTATACTGAACTATGAACATTTAATTCTACCATTAGTTCCTAGTTCAACAATAATCTACCAAAACCACATTACCCAAGGCCTCCAGGCATCAAATCTAAATAAGCTATGTCAACCAAGTATTCACAAAATCATATCTGACCTATGAATCATCGACACCAACACCAACACAATACATGCAGGTTAAAGGTCAATATAGGGATGAGTATAAACATACCCAGTAAGATTCCCCAACAACCATAAAGGGATAATGAAGAAAAAATAAACTTTAATCCTGTCATTAGAGGTGTCCAAGAGGAGGATAATAAAGAAAACTATAAAATAATGTCATATCAAGGATTTTGTTACCAAGGAGTAGCTGAAGGGAATTCAAGAATAGATATACTCAAATATTAAAGTACTTAGGGATACTAAGAAGACCTGGTCATTATAACTCTGATCCTTAAAATCAACCATGTATGGGTAGCTATTGGTGATCATAACATTAGAGAGTCCACAAGGTCTAAATTTTATAGCCATCCATTACATCAAATCCCAAATGAAACCCCGGGTAATCAAGGAATAACAAGTATCATAGAATCCAACACTCCATAGGCTTCCAATAGCTATACCACCTCTTGAAGCCAAAAAGAGGAATTGACTCTATAATAGCCCATATTTTCATAAAGGAACAAATCATTTGGTTTTCAATTTGAATCCTTGTTTAATCTTGGTAAACGTACACTATGTACTAATTTAGGTCCTATGAGATTTTGGGGATTGTTTGGAGACCAAAGTTCTAAAAAATTGGGCAAAAAGAGTAGGATACATGGTTACTGGACGGTTAGTGCTAATCGAGTGGGGAAAATTTTAAGTATCATGGACCACATAGTTTGTCTATAATCACATGAACAAATATGTATGACCATATGAGTTTTTAGACATTCTTAATGGAGCCTTTTTCATGGCTTTCATGTGGTTAGGTAAACCGTGAAACTTAACCATGTGGGGTCTCTCCTTTGGTAGTGGGATAAGCACAGTTTGCACATGGTTTGGAAAAAACATGTAGCCAAACTATGTGACTCTATTTTTGGAGGTGAAATGTCTAGAATTACCTTAATGATGTTAAACTCCAAAACCCTTCTTTTCCACTCCCATTTTCAGCATATGAGAATCCCTTTCTTCTCTTGTGGCTTATTCCTCCTCTCAATCTAGGAATCCTGATAAATCATAGATATATAATCCAAATCAAGATCCTTGGAAATATTTGGATATCTTGAGGTTTTATCTCAATCCCTATTCCTTCCATTTTAATTTTATCTTCACATCTGTTGTGCTGTTTAGGTGCAAGATCATTTTACCTATTTTGAAGGGGTTGGTCTGTTCTTCATTGTTCTTCCAATATACATAAAATATGAGGTCTATATTGTGATAGGATTCATATATAGCCTTAAGGTAGGTGGTCTAGTTGTTTTAATTAAAAAAGTGAGTTTTTTTCATATCCACTCTATTGTTACGCACGTGGACCATTACTGTGCATTGCCTATAAATGAGTTCTTTGATTCAAAATAAATATTTCACATGTTTTTATACTCCCAAGTATCATTGAATAATAGGTAAAGGGTGTTGACCATGATTATATCCACCCATTGGGTGTGTTGACTTGAAATTACCCTTCATCATAAATCAGTTAAATAACTAAAGAACCTTCTAAGAGCATGGATTGACTTATAACTACAATTGAACTTATTAGTAGTTTTCTAATAGATAATGGCACCTTATAAGTGATTCTTTGAACCATGAAATTGAGTTTCCATGTTTTTATTTAGTGAATGAATTATATTAAATTGAAAGTCTTGCTTCATGATGGTTATATTTCTTAAATGAATTAAATAGTATAATTAAAATGGATTATAAAAGGTGGAACAACCATATCAATCTTTTCATGCTTTATTAATTACTATATGTAATATACGATACCTTGGTTATATTGGCCTTACTGATTATGATTCTTATGAGGTGATGACTTATGATATATATATATAATTTATGATTACTCCATTTATACTAGACATGGAATGATGGTTAAGGGGATTATTGGGAATTCCATTTCACTATCCCTTACTTCGGGTGTTGAGAATGAAGTCTCACACCATTGACACTATTTGGATGACGGTCAGGACACACCATGTACCTTTCTTTGGGTGTTGACATGATGACTGACACACCATATCAAGTGATGAGTATGATATCTCACATTCATCATGAGATATATGAATTTTACCCTTTCTTGAGCTTATAGGATCATTTAGACTGGTTATGGATGACTGAGTTATTCCTCGATTTTTCCAACTCCTAGTATTCTATGTATATACATACTTACATCTGAACATAAATAGAACATATATGTGTATCCAGTATACAACTATATATATATATATATATATATTATTACTATATATATAGTTACTAGTCTGAATATCATTTCAGCCTGAGCTGAAGTAAGTAAAGTCACCAGGTGTCCTATAGGAACCTAAACAGGATGGTGATTATTTATTCAGCATTATTTATTATTCCTTATAAATGCTCATTATTTAGCTATATACACTTCCTAGTTTACTTCTAGACACTATTTTTGGTGGCCTACTGGGATTTTATCTCACACCCTACTCGGTTCGCCTTTGGTACCTAAGTAGATTACTTGTCTATAGGTATGGATAAGGGGATTCACCATTCTATAGATATTTGATATGATTTAATTTTAATATGGATCATTGGAGCATATGATCAATTATATGGTTGAGATGATAGTGGATCATCCTTTTGTATTTAAGTATTTGTGTGTAGAATGTCGTATATGTATGTCCCCTCTTTCCCTTTTATTTTATATTACCATGACATGAAATCATCATGTATATGACACATCCTTGTGGATTTTGATATTATTATTCAGTTTCTTAGTTATTATGCTCCCACAGTTTATTATTATATCTGTTTTATGTGCTTCCACTATAGTGGGTTACTTGTCATTATTGTGTCTATTTGTATTATGCTTCCATTGTTGTTGTTTAATGATCATATCTGCTATGCCACTATGATATGAGGGTATAATCTCCCCACTATACCACCTTTACACCATAATTTCTATTCGGCGACCTATGAAATATGATAAAGCTCACTTGAGGCCATGTGAACCACCAACTTAGGGTACGGGATAAGTGGACCCCAGGTCAGGACGTTATAAACTCAACCTTGAAGCTCACCCATCCAACATGGTAGAACATGGTACTAGAGGGTAAGTATAAACCTATATTTTCTCAAAAAGGTGCTCAAGTCTTAGAGTAGAACCTTAATAAAACTATGTGATCATTCCCTTGGATGATGTTGGTGGATACATACCCCATTAAAATAGATAAAATAAAATATATATTTTAGGATCCCTATCTCATTAAATCACTATAATGGTTGAAATACCAACTTCATAGATAAAGAATCCATGACTTGTAATATTAGTGAAATATTGAATCAATCTGATTATATAGGTAGAGAACCCCAACCAAATTCTTACATGGTTGAAATATCGACTCCCACGAAGGATCTTAATCCCAATTTGTGAAATAACCACTCCACTTGGGAGTAATGAGGATAGAACCTATATATATTTGAACTTTTATAGTTTAATGGGAAGTACATGATGTAACCTACAATTAAACAACATGTTATCTTAAGTTTTCCACTCGGATGTACATTATTTCCCAATATATCATGTATAATACCTACTAAATAATGTGTGGAATAATAAACATGGCTTGTAGGGTTAGGGTTTGGTACTCGACATGCATCTCTACTCATGTTCGGCTCTACCAAGTGGTACACTGGGTGTGGCCTTAGATTATACAGCAGGTGGGACACTAAAAATTCTATGGGAATATACTTATTGTACATGATGAACTAGGATATCAAGGGTTATACAATGTGTTTTTTTTCACATTACTATGTGATATTTTTCTTTACTAGAATCCCTAGTGCTACAGAATCCCGATTACAAGTTATGTGTTCATTTGAATTACACATCATGTTGTCAGGGAATTTCTAGAAAGTACACCCACTCAATGTTTATCATGTTATTCAATACCCTTTTTTATCACTAATTTTACCATAAATTCCACAAAAATGTTGGAAAAGTTCATGCCACCATCTAAATTCATATCCCAATCATCCATTGTTAAAAAATTAGATTTTTAGGCTCCTTGCATCAATTGTGCATCCTGACTTATGAAATCATCTACTGATCAACAATATCTAATATCTCATCATATTCTAAAGAAATTAATCATCCTAAAAGAATTTTCAACCACTAATTACTAGAAACATCATCTCTTATCAAATGATCATCATCACTAATGCTCTAGATCACAAAACCATAAAATCTAATTTTCCCTAAATTCTCATTTCTATCTATGATCCTCTATTATTCCTTTATATGAAAATATGAATATGAAACAATGACACATAGAACCAATAAACAAACACCTAATGAAATTTTCTCTATGATATATTCAAATAACCATCCCAAATCAATGGACCTTGATGAAAGCATGAAGAACGAGGGGGGGGGGAGAAATCCATAAGAAAAACAATAGTGGTTAACAAAAATGAACTACCAAAACTATATATTCAATATGGTCACAAAAATAAAATAAGAAAGGAATCAATTTCAAGTTACAATATAAATATTACCAAAGAACAATTTCAATAAATTCAAAAGTTGATAGGGCCACACAATTCACAAATATGGGTTTAATTTTGAAAGAAATTAATATGTATTCATATCAAAATAAAAATAAGGGAAATTAAAATAAAAAAAGTATTACCTTAAGGATGAATTGATTATTGGTGTAGAAATAATTCAAATGTGATGTCATTGACAATTTTTTTTATGTTTATTTTTGGCTATGAATATCCTCTATCAATTGAAATCAATCCTCAATCCCAAGTTCCACCACAAACTTCCTCGCTATTGAGATATATTTATAGCCCTCTCACAATTCTCCAGGGTTGTGTATAAAACCATAGAGTCTCACATAATAAAGACTTAAATAGAAAATTTCTAGGCTAAATATTACATTAATTCAATTTATTTAACCATTTGCTGCTCCACATCACCGTAAAAACTAATGTGAATAAGACTTATGTCACACCTGAGGTAAAAAACTATGCTCTAGATTCAACCAATGTCTCAATTTCTTCATTCAAGACTCTATTTAAGATATTCAATCAATTTATAAAAAATGATCCTATGTAGAATAAAAATAATACAATATTTTCATTATATTATTTCTGAGGGCACACAACACTCTTATTTCCATGTTGGATCAACCTAGGGGTAAACCACATATTCCATAAGAAAAAAATCACTCATAAAAGTTTTCTAGGGTTAACAACTAGGTTAAAATGAATGATTTACAACTTGGAAGGTCCTGGACCTCAAAACTCAAAATCAAGTAGATTCCCACTCAGATAAAAACGCAGATCACTACATCCTACCCACCTTAAAACATTTTTTGATCGAAAAGATAAAAAATGGGGATTAAGAAAAAAACTATTTGGATTGAAATCATGTGAAATATACAGACTATCACACCCAATACCTTCACCTTTGAGATACAAGCTCTAATAAAAATAATTACATCTATATTTATGAAGGAGGAAAACTTCCTTCATCTATGATGATACTGGGCTCAATCCATAAAAAAATCCAAGAAGAAATATGGGAATTCATCCAACCAAGGTACGATTTACTCAGACTATGAATTTCATTTGATATTTTACCAAATCATGGGATGAGATAAATACAACAAGTATTTGACTGTCACCCCCAAATGATCATTCAAAAGACTAAACTTACTGGGAGTGCCCTACTCCCCATTGTTTAAAGAGCATTCCAGATGGTCATCATAAAGGTAAACCCATCTACACTACACTACCACACTAGGAACTTAAACAATTTTTCTTACCAACATTATAAATGTTGTGAGGCTGTAATATTTGTTGGATTCATGTCACAAACCTCTACCACAACCTACCAACAAGGTACATGCTCTATCATCACTATCTTTTAGACTAGGGGTAACATAATCCTTCCACTCAAACCTCAACACTATAATTTCTTGGGGTTTACACTTTCACTTGATGATATATAATTGAATCACATCCTTAGTAAAAGATACCCCAATAAGATTTTCAATAATAATTTATTAAATATATTGATGAACACATCAGTCTTAACAACTACTTTAGAAAAAAAATCAATGTATCTCTATTACAATTTGGGCTCCCAAATATGGAATTGTCCAAAGTTGATAGTACTTACCATTTAAATAACCATTATTTTTAAACTCCATATCCAAATGAAGAATCATCCTGAGAAAAAACATTAACAATGCCTCAAGTGAACTTCCTCATCGACAAAAATTAGGTTCACAATGACATATTTGTATCTAAAAACCACTGGGCATGACTCAAAAAGGACCTTACTTGAGAAGAGTAGTATCTGGATAGGATTTACATCTCATTACCCATCACGTGAAATTGGGAATACACTCTATCCACCTAAGGAAGTGGATAATGTGCTCCCCACCTTTAAAGAAAACCCTTTCTGTTTTCCATATGAGAACATTTGATCACATGGGAGCACTATCCAACATCAAACCCATAACATCCTTTAAAAAAAGAAAGGTTTGAGGAAACCACTATAAAATGAAGGTGAGAAATGTATCCCCATATTTTCTTCCAAACATAAACTAATATCCTAGGAAAAAATACCCATATATTTTCTTCATTTATCATACACAAAGTCCTTTTGTTAGGACACACCAACTATTATGACATTTATTTGCTACTCTAATCTCTATAGCCTCCAAGGCATTAGTTCATGAAGGCCCAATCTACACCATAAATGAGGTTTCAAACTACAAGAATATGAAAGCCTGATATTATCCACCATTAATCATGTCAAGTTGAGATTTAGTTTACTACATCATAACTTTACAGAGTCACTCATCATTCTTAGTATATGGGTCGATCCATACACTAGATTATTTCCAAGGGCTGACCATATGACACCCCTTGGAAGCATTCAAACATTACTAGATATTAAAATGAATGATATTAATTTTATGCACACATATAACATGAATCCATTCTAAAAAAATGAATATAATCTAACTCAATATTAATAGGGTTGGTTATACTTGGGACATATAAGGGGTCTTGCTCACTGCTACAGACAAAATGATTTTTTTCTGTAGACATAAACTTTCATATCCATGTAGTTTCTAATCACCTCATGATACCCATAAAGGTAACCAAAAAACAACAAGTTGGGAACCATAACCCCTCTTCTCTACTACAAAGAAATTTTATAATAGGAATCTTCCTCTACTATAGGTGAACTCACTCCACTAGAAGGATTAATGAATAATTCTCCAAATAAATGGAATATTTTTGAATGAAAATGATATATATTGATATTCTACTAGAACCTAACACTCTTAGACATTAAACACTAGGTAAAAAACACATTCTTTTAAAAAATAACATGAGGGTATTTGGGGAAACATGTACAAGTTGTATGTGGTTTACACCAATTTTTTCCTAAGTATAAGTATCCACTGCCTACATTATCCTACAACTCAGGTAATCAAAACCCTGTATTATACAAGTTTCAAACTAAAGGTGGTGATCATGGGAAAAAATATATACATCAACCATAAATCCAATGAATATTATACCACCAGTTCTCCATCATCAAACTCTTAATAAAAATTAGGGTTTACCCCAAGTAAATTCCAAAATTCATTACCTACAATTTGGAAGTCCATCCACAAAACTAATCTAACATTCTTTAAAGGAAAGGATAAATTTTACCTCCCCATAGATATGGTTCATATTTACCAAAATTTTCTTGGGTGACTCCTAAACTAGTGGAATCATAAATAAGATCAAATGAAGTTTGGAAATCACTTCATCCAAAGTCTTCTCAAGTCATCAATCTCAAACCACTACACCAAAAAGCATGATCAAAAGACACCTAAAAAGGTTAGTATTACTTGATGTGCACTTAAACGTGGTGATATAGCCCTAAGAATGTTCCAACATAATTTTATGATAACTACATACAATAAAAGGGTTCAAACTCTTACGATGGTAGATCAATACCATTGTCTGTTCAAGGAATACCTCAAACACCATCAGCTCATAGTGATATATAGGAAGATCAAATAATGAGCACCCAGGAAACAAAAAATTGAACTGTATGAAGATTTAATTCCCAGATGCTAGTTGAACCCTTTACCCAAGGATAATTATAGCCTTATAAACTCATGATTCCCCTACATTTTAACACATGTAGTGTAAAAAATCTACCAGTAGAATTATCCAACCCATATGAAACTACCATACACTCTATGATAAATATACACATCAAATGCA
The DNA here is from genome assembly GCA_963277665.1 of Viscum album. Lineage (NCBI taxonomy): Eukaryota > Viridiplantae > Streptophyta > Magnoliopsida > Santalales > Viscaceae > Viscum > Viscum album. Next base: position 1,769,309,210 of record OY728140.1, read on the forward strand.
AGGTAAGAGAGGCTTACTTAAATCATAGTTCAATAACACTTATCATAAATTTCTAAAGAAATAATGCATTAGCGCTCACTATCTAGTGTCAAGAGGACCAAACATATGAATGAGGGTATCACAACCCTACCTCTATATATAAGCAGTATATCAATATGAGGAACCTTAAAATCAATAGGTTTCAAATTCAAGGGTTATATCATATATGGATGTGATTAAATAATAAAATCATGGAATATCATAATTGACCACTATATTATCTATGTATTGACTACTCATACCCCACAATCAATCTCTTAAGGTTTTAGGTTAACTAAAAGGTTATCAAAGTCCTATAAAAAGGACATATCATATGAAAACCTATGTTACCTTCCCTAGTCTATTAACTAAACTCAGAAACCCCTTAACATCATTTCCTTAAGTTTAAAATCCAATCCTTTCCTGAATACTAACTCAAAAAACCATCCATAGGGAAAATTTCTCTGATACCACTATGATATGACCCAACTCACCAAGTCCCCACCTGAACCATTGGTAAGCCAATAGTTCCACCATAAGATCAACTCCAATAGTATAAGGGCTAGTAACTAGCACTGACGAGTCATATCAAACACATGGGAGGCCTTAAACTATAATAAATTACAATTGATACACATCTAAAAAGAAAAAAATACTATCAAAGTTAGTAGGATATACATGAATGATCAACTGAATTGAATGGAACACATTAATAATATATCTAATAAAATCTACAAGATAACCAACATGAACAATGAAAGTAATTAGGGTAAAATATACACCTAATAACTCAAAAATAAGAATTCAAGACCAACCAAGAAGAGGAGGCCCTCATAGTATGATGATTCTAACCATGAAAATCCCCTACTACCATTAGGTCATAGTACCACCAATTCTCCAATAACACTAAATTACCTAAGGTTTCATGGTGTTAATAATAAACAAGCTATACAAAACCCACACTCAAAAAACAATCTCCAACCTATTAATCATTTTCTGTGATGAAACTTCTGTGAACCCGAGGCCTATGTAAAGGTGAGAATAAACATACCTAGTAGGATGCCAAAAAAACCATAAAGATAAAATAATGTAATAATAAACTTGACTTATAGAACTCGATGTTTCCAAGTGGAGGAAAATAAGGAAACCCAGAAAAACAAGCCACCTAAAGGATATCGACACTAAGGAGTAGCCGAAAGGAAGTAAAGAAGAGGAATATAAATATGATTAAACACTAGAGGAGTTAGGGGTGATAATAATTCCCAGTCATCATAGCTACAATACTTAAAATTCCATATAAATGGGTGGATAGTGGTGATTGAAACACTAAAGAGTTCACAAAGCCTGAATTTGATCACCGTCTATAACACCACATCTTAAAGGAAACCCTCAGGGTTCCGTAGAATCACAAGTCTCATAGAATATTGAACTAATAAAGATTTTAATATCTATGCCACCTCAAAAATCTAAGAAGTTGAGTCCACTCAATCTTGAATCTCACCTACCCAATGACGTAGTGTGTTCTACCTAAGGGTAAGGATAAATCCAAATTTTCTTAGAAAGATACTCAAGTCTCAGAGTATAACCTCAAGAAACCTACATGGTTATTACCATAGATGATGATGGAGGATACCTAATCTATTAATATAAATGAAATAATGACTCTAGTGGATGATCCATGTCTCATCCAAGCTCTATAGATTGGAGAAATACCAACTCCCTAGATAGAGGATCCCTACTCTATAATATGGGTGAAATAACAACTCTATCTAATTCCAAAGGTAGGGGATCCCATAACCATGCCTACATGAGAAAAGTAATAACTCCTTATGAGGATCCTAGTCCCAATGAGTGAAATAACTACTCCACCTAGGAATAATGAGGGAACAATCCATGTCTAGCTAAACTATTCTAAGAAAATGAGAATTAAATACCATGTCCTATGGTTAAATGGTGTGTTATACCATGTCAACCACCTAGCCATACACTGAAACCCAACATGGAATTTAGAATACTAATTATACAATATGTAGAATAAGACACAAAAGTTTGGCCTTGGCTTACATGGTGTGTGGGCCACTCAAGCTTCCCTCGACATGTAATTACTATACACACTAATCCAGTCTGTCTAGGGTCAAATGACCATGTGTTGTTTTTCACCACTAGAAACCCTAGTGCCACAAAATTTTGATTGTGCGACATGTATTCTTTCAAACTACACATTGTGTAGTTACAAATTTTTCATAATGTTTTCCCATACAATGTGTATCTTGATATGCATTCCCCTTTCTTCATTTCCATCATGGAGTCCTATGAAATAACCCAATTGAGTTGACCAAGTTCATTCCCCCACTGGAAGTCATATCCCATCTGTCCTTCATTGGAAAATAAATTTTTTATCACCTCCTCACATCTCCAATGTGTCTCAGTTCATGAAACCATCCACCGATCATCCACATATGATCTCACATCATCATAAACAAATCAGTTTTCATCTAGAAACCAATTTCAGCCACTAATCGACATATATATCATATACTATAGAAGGTCCATCATCGTACATACCCTATAATACCCAAAGGAATTTAAATAATAATTTATTTCAATCAAGTTTTATTTAATAATTTTTTTTATCAGGAATGGTTTTAACATAAGCTTTTATAAAACTAAAATATTCTTTTCAAGAAATATTATTTACTTTAAATAAATGTATTTTTTTTAATAAGTTAAAATATATTCTTTATTTAAAAGTATTATTTAATATTTAATGTTTTGAATATATTATTAAAAAAATATTTTTTTAACGTGGTGTTAATTTATTTAAAAGGTGACTTTGAAATCAATAAAATATTAATGTTATAATTTTTTTAATATTTTAATGACACTAATAATAATAATAGTAATAATAGTTAAGGGTGAAACATTTTTATGAAAATTATTATTATTTTTATCTTAATATATTTATAAATATATGAATTTATATTTTGTACAAGTGGATAATGACAATAGTGCAATTGATGTGTCAGGAGTTACCTTTCCAAGGATACATTCTGATCATAATCCTATTTTGGCTGAGGCCTGTGATAACAGAGTGCGGACAACTCCGATTCCTTTCAACTTTAATAATGCATGGCTAGTTATTCCGGGTTGCAGGGAGATTGTCTTAGATGTTTGGAATTCTGAATTTATGGTAATTACTTCTCATATTGTTTGTTATAAGTTAAAAGAAGTCAAGCGAAGATTAAGGCAATGGGGTAAATCTTTTTTCTCCTCCCTTAGTAATGAAATCAAAGAAGATGAAATTTTCTTGCTCAATCATCAGAGAAATAATAGTTTCCATGATGTCCCCTCCCTAGAGGAGATACAAGCTATGTCAAATTTGGATAATCTCTTGACTCTTAAGGAAAGATTAGAGAAGAATCAGTTTAATCTGAGATAGTTAAAGGAGGGAGACAGAAACTCCAAGTTGTTTCAGTACATGCACAAGGAAAATAGATCTTGGAGGAACCTAAATGCCATTACCATTGATGGGAGTATGCTCTCTACAGAAAGGGAGATTTCTCAAGATGCTATTAACTACTTTGAGAAGTTATATTCAGATATCGGAGTTGATAACTCTGAAAAAATGATCAATTGTTTTGAGCCCTCTATTACTGATTTATATAATACTAAGCTCACTGATATTCCTACTATTAAGGAGATCTATGATTCTATTCTTTCTTTAAACATTGATAGTGTTGCTGGTCTTGATGGCTTTTCTAATAAGTTTTTTATGTTCTACTGGGATATTTCCAACTTTGACATTACAAATGCAGTGAGGGATTTTTACAAGTCCTCTTTTATGCTGTTTGGGATGAACTCTAGTTTTATTTCTTTAATTCCCAAGAAATATTGTGCTCTTGACATTAAAGACTTTAGACCAATGGATATTGGGAACACCATACCCAAGATCATCATTAAAATTATGATCAGAGGTTGGGTGAAGTTGCCAAGGGATATGTTTCCAATAATTATTTTGGGTTTGTACCCGGACGGAACATTAAAAATTGTCTTTTCACTGCTTCTGAATGTGTTAATTCCATGAAGAAGAGGAAAAACGTTTGTGATATGGCTTTGAAGATTGATATATCTAAAGTTTTTGACACTATCCGATGGAGTTTTCTTTTCAAGATTCTTCAAATGCATGGGTTTTTGCAGAAATTTATTGGACTTGTTGGCTCCATTTTGGGAAGTGTGAGGCTCTCTGTTCTTATTAATGGATCCCCCAGAGGCTTCTTTCGTTGCTCAAGAGGAGTAAGGCAGGGGGATCTTCTATCTGGTCTGATTTTTTCTATTGCAGATGACTACTTGAGTTGGTGTATTAATGACCTTTCTAATTTTGGTTAGTTCCAGAGGATTAAGATTGGGATGAATCTTCTTGATCCCTCTCACTTGCTTTATGCTAATGATATCTTAGTATTCAGAAAGGCTGAGAAAGGAACAATATCCTGTATCAAGGGAATATTTTCACATTATGAGGAGGTTTTGGGTCAAGTTATTAGCTGGAACAAGTCATCAGTGATATTTGGAGAAGGCACTAGTATTTCAAAGCAGAACAGAATCTCTTTGAAGCTTGGCATGAAGAGGGTATCTATACCCTTTATTTATCTTGGGTACCTCTGTTTTGGGGAAGGATAAAGCGTTGCTATCTTGAAAATATTTCTCTAAAAATTGTCAATAAATTAGCGAACTAGAAAGGTAAGAATATGTATCAGGCTGGATGAATCTGCTTGGTTAATTCAGTGATCACCTCAATGTTTATATATTTGTTCTCTCTTTATATATGGCCAAGGGAGCTTGTTAAATAGCTGACTAGTAAGATTATAAATTTTATCTGGACTGGATCAATTAACGAGATAAAGTTAATCACAGTGGCCTGGAAAGACTGTATTAAACCGACTCAAATGGGGGGAATGGTGTGAAAGATCCAAGGTTATTTAATGATACTTTGCTTAGGAAATTTGTGTGGAACCTGCTCTCCAGATCTGATCCTTCTACAGAGTTCCTCTATTCCAGGTTTGTGAATAAGCTTCAACATGGTTACAGTTATTACATGACTTCCTCGGTATGGCCTACCATCAAGCGGGCCTATGTTGGCCTCATGGAGAACACAAAATGGGTGGTTTGTGATCAACCACATTTGAATTGCTGGACAAATCCTTGGTTGTACCGTCCCATTTGTGAAGAGTTTGTTGTCCCTTCATCTCTGGCGAGCAGTGCTATTGCAGATATTCGTGGTCATGTGGTGATTAATGATTTATTACCTGATCATCTCTGTCTACAAATCTCTCGGTATATATATATATATTGATTATGATACTCTGATCTATATGCCCAGCCTGAATGTAATTTTTTATACTAAAGAGTGTTACCGCATGATTTGTGGACCCTCTTTGAATCCTCACTCATGGATCAATGGTGTTCATAATGGATTTATCCCTCCAACTTTATCCATTATTCAATAGAAAATCTAGAAGCAGTGCCTCCCTCTTCAAAATATTCTGCAGCGCGCTGGACAACAGTTGGCCTCTACCTTCCCCCTTTGCTTGGAATCGAATGAGAGACATCAGCACCTTTTTATCTCATGTAAATTTATATGTAGGATGTGGCATTAACTATAGAATCTGTTTGCTTGCTGCTTCAATATTCAGACCGTGGATAAGCTACTCGAGTCCATTTGTAAAAAAATATCAAAGTGAACAAACTCACTCCCTTCGAATGGACGCTTCTATGAGTGTCTTTTCTTTTATTTGGAAGACACGGAATGATTTGGTCTTCAACAACATAAAGCCCTCCTTCCACAATGGTGTTCTGTTTTTACACCGCGCCATTCAGAATGCCTTGCTTTTACAAAAAGGATACATGGATAATAATGTTGATGTCCTTGTTCTTTTGAGATTTCTTGGTGTGAATGGAAGGTCCAAGAAGCCGCTAATGGTGAAGTATGTCCGATGGATACCACCCATATCTAGAGGGATCAAAGTCAACATTGATGGAGAAGCCTCGGGTGCTCCAGGTCCTACTGGCTGTGGTGGTGTTTTTTGAACCTCCCAAGGGTTTGTTAAAGGTTTCTTCTTTCATTTTATTGGAAATGGCCTTGAAATTGATGCTGATCTTTGGGCCATGATCAAACCAATCAAATATGCTATGCTTTTTCACTGGCATCAATTATGGCCGGAATCCGACTCATCTATTTCTATTAAAATTATTAGAGAATGTTCCCGAAATGTACCATGGAAGATTCTACTGTCTTGGATTGAATGTCTTAGGATGGTGGAGATGATTTCCCTTGAAGTCACACATGTTTATCGTGAGGCTAATCGGGTCGCTGATGCTCTTTCTAAGAGAGAAATTTTGGAGGTAAGTTCCAGTTGGTCATGTGTCCTGCCTGACTTTTGTAATGTTTATATTCAGGCTGACCTTAGAGGTGAGGTCTATTCTTGACTTTGTTGAAATGTTCCATGACTCTGTCTTGTTGTACCTTTTGATTTTCTTTAATATATTCTCCTAGGAGCAGGTTTTTCCTGTCTCCTGAATTTTTCGGTATATATAAGTATATGTTTATAAATACCTGTAATTATCATTTTTTATGTATATATATATATTTTATTTAATTAAAATATATATATGATTTTCTAAATATATAATTGTTTATTATTTTATTATCTATATGTGTTATTTTATAAATGTTTATTGGTTTGTTCTTTTTATATTTTTTTTTATTTTGTTTAAAAAAAAATTCTAATATAAAAATAAAAATAAAAAGTGGCATGAAACACTTACCAAATAGGAATAAGTTATGTGCCATGACTCATGCAAATGAAAAAAAACAAAGTGAAAAGAATGAAATGTAAAAAAAATGTTAGTAAAACAATAAAAAAGAATAAAACTAAAATGAATAAGAAGAGTCGTATTTCTCCAGCAACCCCAACACTCCACTGTCAACCTACCATAGCCAAACCACAAAAGAGGTACCACCTCCATCGTCCTCTGCCGGTGAACACTATTGCTGAGACTAGCGCCGACGAATCCCCTCCATCGTTGACACCCGATCAACCTCCTCCTTTCACTGTTCATCACCTTCATTTTTCTCCTCCTTGAACCAGCAGGCTTTCAATTTCTCTCTACTATTAAAGACACCCTCAACCCTGGCCCATATCAGACTCATTTTTCTCTTAAAAAAACATGATCAATTTTTAAATAAATAAAATTGAATCTACTCAGTTTATTATTATTATTTCCCATGGCTTCCTTGGGAAACCATTGTGATAAATTTAAACATGAACAATCAAAACCTATTTTTCAATTATCTAAAGTTTCCATATGTGAATTAATTAAATAATATATGTTATTATTTTTAGTTTATAAATCCCCAAAGTTCACTCAAGAATCCCCAAACCCTTCCATTACCCTCTTCACTTTCGTTTAGTCCCTCCTACTTGGTGTTCAGAAGCCCATAACCCCTCATTTAATCTAAACCAAGGCAAGGGATAAAATTATTTTCAATTTATAAGAATTTTATAAACATACATACATACATACATACATAAATACATACATACATACATACATACATACATACATACATACATACATACATACAAACAAACAAACAAACATACATACATACATACATACATACATACATACATACATACATACATACATACATACATACATACATACATACATACATACATACATACATACATACATACATACATACATACATACATACATACATACATACATACATACATACATACATACATACATACATACATACATACATACATACATACATACATACATACATACATACATACATACATACATACATACATACATACATACATACATACATACATACATACATACATACATACATACATACATACATACATACATACATACATACATACATACATACATACATACATACATACATACATACATACATACATACATACATACATACATACATACATACATACATACATACATACATACATACATACATACATACATACATACATACATACATACATACATACATACGTACGTACATACATACATACATTCATACATACATACATACATACATACATACATACATACATACATACATACATACATACATACATACATACATACATACATACATACATACATACATACATACATACATACATACATACATACTGATTTATACATATGTGAGTATATGAAACTTTTTCTGTCTAATTTATGTATTTTTCAAATCCAAAAACATAAGGGTTTAATTTCATCTATTTAAGTTTAATCTGAAAAGATACATACATACATACATACATACATACATACATACATACATACATACATACATACATACATACATACATACATACATACATACATACATACATACATACATACATACATACATACATACATACATACATACATACATACATACATACATACTGATTTATACATATGTGAGTATATCAAATTTTTTCTGTCTAATTTATGTATTTTTCAAAACCAAAAACATAAGGGTTTAATTTCATCTATTTAAGTTTAATCTGAAAAGATACATACATACATACATACATACATACATACATACATACATACATACATACATAAATACATACATACATACATACATACATACATACATACATACATACATACATACATACATACATACATACATACATACATACATACATACATACATAAATACATACATACATACATACATACATACATACATACATACATACCGATTTATACTTATGTGAGTATATGAAATTTTTTCTGTCTAATTTATGTATTTTTCAAAACAAAAAACATAAGGGTTTAATTTCATCTATTTAAGTTTAATCTGAAAAGATATATATTTATATAAAAATATGTAATCAAATCCATCAATATATATTTTCATAAATTTATAATGCAAGGGATAAAATTATTTTCAATTTATAAGGACTTATATATATATATATAGATTTATAAATAAGTATGCCTAAGTATTTATTTAAATCTATTTTATGTATTTTTCCGAACTAAAAATGCAAGGGTTCTTCAAAATTATTGTCCTCTTACAAATGGTGAATATGTATATT